>CM068990.1:1380776-2580776 GCA_035357415.1 Ophraella communa | reverse complement strand
CTACTATAGGGTAACTTTGGCAAAAAATACAAGTTAATAAAACCAAAATATTTATCAATTTTATTTGATTAAACTATATAATTTTGTATAATTTAGTGTTTTAAAAACATGAATGTCAAGTTCACTATAAATTTATTGCGCTTCTTCTTTTTTCTCCACCATACTCTTCCTAATCTCTTCTTTTTTCTCCCCTATGCTCTTCCTGATCTCTTCTTGTAACTTAATATGATCTTGTAGAAGTTCATCCTCAATGTTGTATGTGCCTTCTTCCCCAACATCTTCAACTTCTTTATCCAGAGCAACATATATATCCGCCCTAGTTTCTAAAATCTCCCTAACTATATCAGCAAGAATATCTCTACTGCTAACCATTTCTTGTAATTCACCAGTGACTTCCTTGAGCAACCAAGGCATAAAGGAATCTTCCAAATCTTGTTTAATATTATCCATAAGGAATCCATCAGATTCTAATCCTTCTAATACCGATGGAAGGAGATTTGCCATATATCCTTGCATAAGAACAGCTGCAGCTATTTTTTCCTCCATTTCTTTTTGATTCTTTAATCCTTCCTCTAGCTCTGCCATTCTGCGCTCTTTTTCTTTGACTAATCTCTTTTCTCTTTCTTCTAATCTAAGAGCTTCGGCAGTTTCGGCTGCTCTTATTTCCAAGAATTTCCTTTGTTGTTCTCTAAGTGCTGCTAATTCTTCCTCTTCCAAAACTTCTATCAATGATTGTTCTATTGTTTTTCCTACTAGTACTTCTAGTATTGGTTGAACTTCTAAATCAAAATCGAACAAGTCACCAGGATATATTTGAGTTTCTACATCAGCACCCGTTTTGGCTGGGACGTAGAATGGAGAAACAGGTCTTTCTAAGAATAAATCTGTCTGAGTGCATATATCAGCTACTGGAGGGTTTACGAATATTTCTTCTAAATAGTCCTCAGTTTGAATTCGTTCATGTTGTCTGCCAGGAACAGCTGGAGGAGAACCTAGTCTAAGATTTACCTTCATATTTTGAGCTTTTGTGCGGGCTTTCGCTCTTCTTTGAGCTTCGGCAGCTCTCGCTGCAGCCGACTCTCCTTCTCCATCGCACTTATTGGCCCCAAAATTACTCCCTCTAAATACTCTTCTATCGAACATAACATTAGCGTGGGGCACATCGTTTCCTTTGTACATTTTTCTATTGGTATATAACGCTCTAGGGGAACTGGAGAACATGTATTCATTTTGGGCAATGTTAACTGCATTTCCATTACGTGAATCTGCGTCGAGGTTTTCTTTGGAGTTGCCCTTGGATTGAACCCGTTGCCTTCTTAAAATCGGTCTGTCTTCGAGAGTCATTTTGTAAGTGCCACAAAAATAGTTATCAGGTACAAATAAGTCACATCATGACATTTAATTGTCAAGATCTAATACGTTGTGAGTGTAAAAGTGTAAACTATGTTTATAAATAACTTTGTAACTACTTATCACCAATACAAAATATCGTATTGTAAGGTTGACTTTTCTCCTTTTCTTCTTCATTTATTTTTTGTTTGAATTAATTGGTATTAATTTATTAATCTTACTGACAATTCCATTTAGACAACTCGGTATCTTCTAAATATTTACATTTAATTACGTTTATTTCTTTGTGATGTATGACGTTACCTACACTTTTCACATTTCGAAAGTTTGATCAATATTCATTTCAAGCACGGAAGTAACTATAAAATTTTTGACGTCAAAGTTTTTGAAAACATTTTATTTACAATTACCTTTTATTGTTATTAACCAAATCACGGTTTTTTTTTGTCTTTTTAGTTAACAATGATAATTTAATATTAAACATTTTTTAAATAATAGTTATTTGTGTATCAAGGCATTGAAGTAGCTTTTTTATCACGAACGTGACTATCATGTGAGTGATAAAAAAGAGTATTTATGTCATGGTACTTATTAAATTTTATTCAAAATCGTATTTTTTTAAATAATTTGCAAGCAACATTACACTATTTAACTTAAACAATAAAAAAATTGTTTTGTGCAAAAAGCGCTCGAGAAACAAATAATACAATTGCCAACGAAGAAGCGTTTGCCAATTTTAATCGTGCTGATACAATATATTTTGTTTATTTATTCTGTTTGCTCTCAAATAGGTCAATAAAATTATTTGATTGAAATTAACAATAATGTCTCTTCTTCATCTTAAACAACAATTTAATATGTTGTAATTTCTTAGTATGAATACTTCACAATTGTATAATTAAGTTAGGTTAGGATCCTAACTAATACAGTAGTATTTTAATTACATGTGTATTCTGTAAAATTTACAAGGGATGCAATTATAACCCAAACCTGTTGGCTTCAAATATCCTTACAGCTTACAGCTACTGAGCATTTCCTTTAAGCTTAAGAATCTGTAAGGTATAAAGTTTGACATGTTAATTTTTACAGATTTTGGTTTACAGACCTTACAGATTTGCTCAGAATCCTACTATTATTAATTATGACTGTAAGCCTTGCAGCAGCCTGCAGGATAAATCTGTTTAACTTGATAGTTCTGCTTTTAGAAAACCTTGACTTACAGATTCTGTAGCTTACAGGATAATCCTTAGAATTCCTAGAGGAAAATAGCTATTTAGTAGGTGACAGTTCCGCGATTGCTTAGAAGCACTTCCAAGCGCTTTTTTCTACCAAAAGCATTTATAATTTGCATGTTAAAACATGTTAAACAGTACACAGCTGCTATTGTAACTTTACCTGCAATTTGTAGGATTTGTATAACATCCCAAAATTAATTAAATAAATTATCATTAAACAAAGAAATAAAGCACTTTGGCTACACAATTATTAAGACTAAAGAAATACTTTAACAATCTAAATATGTAGGACTTCCATAGAGTACAGGATGAGTACAATAAATTTCATAAAGCATTTAATTTAATTGTTCATAGTTTATTATTAAAGCGTTGATTAATTTTTAAAATATTTCATTGTGCTTCAGATGATGTCGGCCATCAAATCCGGGCACGTGACTTATTCCAGATTCGCTAGGATGGCGGAGTTAGAAGAAATCAAACAAGAAACTGAACTGCTCAAAAAGAAGTTATCAGTTGAACGCAGCGGGGGTGGGCTTTAAACATCAAAACTGCGATAACGCGAAAAAAAATAGTGAAAAAATGTAATTTTTTTATTATTCCGGGAGATCATGTACATAATTTTATTTTTTTGTTTATGTAAAATTTATTTATTTAATAATATAAGTTTATATACTCAATGTATGAAAATACCTTTTTTGAATATTAAAACCAATCAGCTATAGAAACATGAAACATAAAAGTTTGCAATGAGTAATATATTTCACATTCTATAGTAACATCCTGTATCAAAAATTAACTTTAAACATTCATTTTGAAAAATTCTTTATGGAGAGCTATTTGGGAAGACTTTAAACAGAAAATTATCTTCTGGTTATACCAAACGGTTATGGTCATCAACAAAAATTCAACCATCAACAACATATGCCAAGTTACAGCATGTCTAGAAACAACAGGGATATGACAACGGGCCCCACAGCAGCCCTAAAGGCGATGCTGGGTCTTTTTCCACTGCAATATTGCATTATGAAAGAGGCTGCAGCTGATGGTGCCTTAATTAGTATTACAACAGACATAAAATTTTAAAACTTTGTGATTTGGTTGATTATCTAAGGACCTTGAAAAAAATCTCGCTAACATCCTTAAATCAACAATTGGCTATACAGTTGAAGAAGTCCAACCAGATCTGGAAGAGGACTTGTGTGGTATATAGATGGTTCCCAGATAGATGAAAGGGTTGGATCCCTTGGTAACGCTCCAATTATCTTTCAGGTGCAGATAGACCTTAATGTCCAGCAGACTCTTCATAGAGACATGCAATGGACTATAATCTTACAGATTGAGTTCTTTTACTTATGAGTCAAAGCTAATCTGAGAATGGAAACTTAAGAAACAAGAAGATCACTTTGATTTGGGTGACAGGTCACAGAGGAATAACAGTTAATGAAGAAGTTGATAGACTTACAAAAGAAGGGACTAATAATACACCATTCCTTGAGCTTTTTGTACTTTCTATAGGAGTGTGAAGGAAAACTGTACTCTCTTAAAATATTCTGAATAACATGAATTAGTTGTAGTAAACTAACAGCCAACATAAATTAGATCCATCCAGTAAAAAGACATAAAATACTCAGGAAATTGTAATTTCTGTCACATTTATTTCTGATTTTTTCTTCAACTCATTTTCATCTATTATTATCATTATTATTTATTTTTTCAAGAATCTTTTTTAAAAACTTCAAAACTAAGAAGTTCTTTGCCTAGAAACAACCAAAAATATTTAAGTTTTATTTAAAAAAAATAGCTGGTAATTTTCCAATTCTTTATTTAAACTAGGATTGAAAGTTTTTAAGAAAAAAAAAACAAATATGTATAGCACATTTTAGTTATTTTAAATTTGTTAAATAAAATACACTTCAATTTTTCCGTTTGTTTCAATATTACCACCACATAAAATATAAATGTTACAAATTATGAAGTAGAATTATTTTGTTAAAATGACAGAATTACGTCCGTAGTTCCCAATGGTGGCGCTGTTGTCAAACTAGACCTGTCAACTTGTCGTTTTATATTAAATTTTTTATAATAAAATTATTATTATTAGGGTCGTTACTTCTAATCTGAATATATATAGAAATACTTCATCGGTTTAGTTATTAATAAGCTTTCAATAAAATACTCATTTATCAATGTTCGTTTCTGATCAAATAATTTGAGGTTAGGTTCATTTCACATCATTTACTTTTGTATCAGAACATCTTTTTTGTCTGTACATTCTTTTTAAATTCGGTTTTTAGCTGGTGAACTGTCAATTCACCATATTTATCATACATTTTAATTAAATGCACTCGCAATTGTTCAAATTCTTCTATAAAAACAACTAAATAGATCTCCTTAACTAACACCCCTAGCGAGAAAAAAAACTAACTCTCCAAGTTTCTCAACTAACACCCCCTAATGAGAAAAAATCAATGTGCCATTGAGCCAAAAAAGGGGAAATAGTTGAATTTATTTACTATGGGTAAAAGTTACATTCTTTTTCACTAGGATACTGATGTAAATTACACTTTTGAGCAGAAAATACGGTAAATATTGCAAAATAAGGACTTGTAAATAAATTATGTTATCACTGCTAGTCGAAAAAAGGGCATAAAAATACAAAGAACTTACAAAGATACTAAATTAACAACTTCTGTCTCAGATACAAGATGAACTGAAGGTATTCAAATCGTAATGTTCAGGATAAAAAGAGTTTTAACAAGAAAAGGAAGAAAACTAATACACCTCCACACTGTAATTTCAGTTTTCTTTTAAAAATCGACTTAATTCAGAATATTATACGCAATATTTCCGTACAAAAATATTAATTAGTAGCTGTCAAAATTTTCAGTAATAATATAACAAGAAAGTGAGAATAAATTGAAAATAATTTGACAGATTATTTTTTTATTAACAAATTTTTAAAATAAAAAATATCAATAAAACTATCATAAAATTATTGAAAAATTTAATTTAGTTAATTATTACTTACAATATATTTTGCGTTAACACAATTAAGTAATTATTTTGACAGTTGCTAGGCAAATAGAAGCTACAGTTATTATTCCCGACAATAATCACAAGAGATTTATTCCCACATGACATAATTGGTCAAAACTTACCCTTGTGACAAATAAAGAAGCATTTCATTGGTTTTAAGAAACGTCAAAAAATAATCAAAATAAATCTTATGCGAAAACATTTTATTATTTATTTATAAGACACATTGCAGTACAAAAGCTAATATAGCTAATATTATATACAATAATTGGTGAGTGTGTGTGCTTTAAGCCAAAAATCTTTGATTTGAGGAACCTGATGGTTCTTCACAGCACAAATACATCACTAAAATTATATTATTTATACAGTGAGCACGTAAAATACGGAAATATGATAGATAATACCTCATAAAGTTTCAAAATACATTTTTCATTAAGCTACAACTTTTTAAAAAACATTAAAAACTTGAACTTTGACGCTCAAAAATCGAACCTATTGTATACTTGTTACCTACGTATAAGGGTAATTCCTTTTAATTTTGAATATCACACATTTTTTAAATATAAATTCTACCGCTTTAAATATATTGCTTCATGTTTCCTTACTATGCGCTTACACTGTATATATGTATCTACATTGTTTGCCCACATGATAAACTTGCCATAAGGTGTAAACTAACATTTATGTCCAGAATATGTTTTAAAACAGTGCACTTTATTTAATTTCACATATTACAAAAAGATGAATTTGGAAAAATTACAAAAAAAAAACTTAAATATTAACAGATTTAACCTAATATAACAATAAAATACATTGTATAATGAAGGTAAGAGATTATGTTCTTAAGATTAATTATTATTGCCTGGAGATAAAACTGCACCATGATTCCAAAATAGTAGGTTCTAAATTCTCGGAAACGAGTGTTTGCTGTCATATATTTAATAAAATAATTTTCAGATTATTTCGTTCAGTATTTTACAAAATATAATATAATTAATTTGACACAATATTCATATCTCTCTACTTTATCTCCCTCTACCTTAGGAAATAAATTAATAAAAGAATAAAACAATTATTACTTGCATTTATGCATTTGGATTATTAAAACAGATGAGGCTGAAATATATAAAATCACAAATGACAACAATGTTTTTGATGTACCTATTTCAACAATAGGTCTGAGAATTTACTGCCTATTATTTTGGAATTATAGTACAGTCAACTTTGTGTACCAACTTTTATAACAATTAAATACTAATTAATTACTAACAATTACTCTTATTGTTGAACATCATGGTAAATCAAATAAACAGTGACTTTCTTTAACGAAAATGAAACAGAAAGGACAATATACGAATCAAAATAACTGGAATTTAAAAACCACATTTCTATATTTGAAATTAAATGAGTTTTGTCCTTACCGTTTTTAATACTATATTAATTGAAAAATAATAAACTACTATCACATATATATACTTACGGGCTAAAAATGAAATATCAACTGCAGCTGAAAATAATTTCAAAATAAAATATACATTTCCTTCTAAATTACTAAATTATATTTTTTTTAAACATTAAGTTTCATTTCTAATAATAGTTTGGGTAGAAACAATCAAAATTCATACACCCAAGAGCAATGCATTGTTTATTTTTATATTTCTTAAAACTTTTTAGTGTACAACTAATCAATGGAAATAAATTTCAATAATCAGAAAATTGAAAAATAGTTCTACTAAGGTTTAAAAACATTAAATCATATCCAAACTAGCCTTGACCGTTTTCTAAAGAGAAACAACTACTTCTTGTGCTATATATTCCATCTCTGTCGTATTGCAAATTAAACAGATCTGCTAGTAGTATGACTTACTTTTTATTTGCAAAACGATAGAAATGGTCCTAAGTATCGACTTGGTCCATCGCTATCACATTTTCTAGTGAAATGTGATCCAGTAATAACCCAGTATATAAGTAGTTTTTTCTTTAGAAAACGTTCAAGCCTGATCAGGAAATTATTCTAAACTTCAGAGGATGCAAGTAGAAATATTTTTCATTCTTAATACTGATTAGAAATAACTAAAACCCAAAAAAATCTTTGACTGTCCAAATTTTATATTAATAAAGGTGGAATACCCAGAAATAAGGTTTGGGGAAAGTTTGCATAGGAGAGGTAGCTGCTCAAAATCTTCACAAAAACAAGAAAATACACAATGCAAAAATCTTCTATATGAACTAACTACCACAAGGCTAAATATTGTTTGGATAGTGACTTCACAATAATGTGGCAGATTCACGAGTACAAAATTATTCGACTACATAAATGAACTTAACCTTTTTTAAATTGAACTATTTAGAATAATTTTTATTAAAATAACCGGTCACCATTTCAAAATGTAAAATTTTTTAAACTTCTAACAACATGACTCATCTTAAACAAAGCTGCACATTTTTATATAATCTCCATTCAATTTCAAAATAACGAAATTCTGAATAATTAAGTTTCCGTTCCATTTGGCCACCATCCATTTTCTCACAATACAAACAAATAAAGAATGTTCTTCACTACTTCCGATTGCCAGCAAAGTCATGGAAAGTATAACTCCAAACTCTTATAATATCTGGAGAAACACAACCTCATCCATAACAGACAGTTTGGATTCCGCAGAAGTCCTTCCACGGCAAATCCAACTTCATGGGGAATCCTACGTCATGTGCATTGACATTTCCAAAGCTTTCGACCACGTCTGGCACGCTGCCCTCCTAAACAAACTTCCCTCCTATGGACTCCCCTCTAAACTGTGTGTCTGGATTGAAAGCTTCTACACTAATCGTCAAATCTGTGTAATTGTAAATGGTCATTCTTCCAATCAATATTCAGTTAATGCTGGTGTACCTCAAGGTTCAGTTCTTGCCCCAATCCTCTTCCTTCTCTACATAAATGAACTTTTTTCCTCTGCTTCCAACTCTACATTGCCCACTCCGAGTATTGTTCCCATATTTGGGGAGCTGCGTCTCCCACAACCCTCAAATTCTTGGATCCTATCCAGAAGAAAGCCTTTCGCCTTAAAATTAACCCCATGTTATATCTAGGCTCCTTCCACTATCCCACCACAGAGCCATAGGCGACCTCTGTCGGTATTCCATCGCTATTTTCACGGCTTATTCTGTTCCAAAGAACTTTCCACAAGGGGTTCGTCTCTAAAGTCAACAATGTGGAATTCTTTGCCCGCTCATATATGTCCTTCCCATTCCCCAGTCCAGCAAATCCCTTTGCCTTCGTGGTTCCCATTAAAAAAAAACTTGTCAAAGTCATATCCTTGCAATCTAATCAGAAAACCTTCTTATTAAAATAAACAATTGATAAACGGTCGTTTTTATAATTTAGCTTGTATATGCAGTCAAGAAGTGAGAAGAAGTAAATAACCAAACAGTGACTAGAAAATGTAACTGATAATACTACGTTTATAAATGAAGATGGCTTTATTATAACAAAAAGATATAAGTATAATGAGATAATAAGAATCATTTCCAACGTTAAACAATAATAAAAAAATTACTTACATTAAGCAACGTTTCATAAATATTAAAAAAAAACTATATTTGGCTAGTAACTTCAATACTGGTCAATTAATAAAAAGCAATAACAACATAACAGCTAGTCTTATTGCTGTACAATAATCACATAAGTGTACAGAAGTAAAACTGAAAATCAATTTGGAAATCTTTCAATTTCGGACTAATTTTAGCCAAAAAAAAGGAAGTTTTAAAATATAGACTCAATCAGACATAAATAACATAAGTCCCACGAAAAAATTTTGTTTCATGACAGTAAATTTTAATATTTTCCATCAAATACAATTGTTTTTTTTACATTATAATTCAATAAATCAGACTTTGCTGAATAATACAAAATAACAAATTTCTTAATAAATAACTGTATCGCATATTTAATCAAACTAACTTCGTCCAGTTTACGACGTCTTTTTATATTCAATGCTCTGTTATTCGAGATAGTCCAGGCGTGCTGTACTTTTAGACGGAAATTCTGATACCTGGAATGTAACAGTTGGAGGTGGTAAAGGGGCTTATAACACATGAAAAAAAAATACATTAACTATTTCAGTTATGATCATAAACTTTTTAGGGGTGAAAAAGGGATAAAAAACTGAAATGTTGCTGTTTGCGGTTAAAATTGACGTCAAAATGAAAAGTACCCAATAGAAAAGTTGTAGATCATGTAAAAATCTAAAACTTTTCTTTTGGTAATTTTCTCACATAACCTCAATTTTTCGAGGAAAATGAAAAAAAAACGATTTTTCGTTTTTAATTTTCTATTTTCCAACGGATTCGTCAATCTTGGTGAAACTTGGTGAAAACTTACCTTTTTATGTCGAAAATAACCTCGAATTTTCTCAACCTTATAACATAATCATTTTCCGAAAAATTTGATTTCTCTGGAAAAATCTCTTTTTTTTCAACTGTTAAGTTTGCTCGGAAAATATTATTGGAAAAGATTTTCATGGGGCTCATTTTTTTTCCTTTTTACGTCTACTTTCACATGAAATAAAAAAAATACACCTCTCATTTAAAAATGTGCTCAAAAATGAATAAAAAGCAAAAAATAAATTTTGCAACAGCTAAATTTGCAATAATTGTTAAATTTTTGTTATAAAATATTAAAATATGCAAAAGCCGACTCTTGCATTACATTCTACGGGAAAAATTACAAAAGAAAATGTATTTCATTATTTAGTCGGATTTTTATTTCATTTGCAATATTATTATAAACACTCAAGTCTATTAATGAAGTAAATAATCCGAGCGGGGATTTCATGGTTTTTACTATTGTTGTATGCTGTTGTATTATAAGGTTTTTCATGAGATAAATCGATTTGTTGATATTACAAAGCCCAAATACCCTTCCATCAGAGCCCTATAGCCACCTTTCATAAGTGACAAAGTGTAGACATGACAACTCAAACTAGCCTAGGGGCCTAGGCCTTTTGTTTTCTCTTTGACCTTGCAACATTTCAGTATACAAATTATACTATCATTCGTAACAAACAAAATATTGTCTTTTCAATATATTTTTTAATAAAAATTACGAATTACTTAAAACCGAACGATTAGTATATTAAAAATAAACAAATTATTCCAAAAAGTCAAAGAAAATTGAAATTTTGATAAAAATTGGGCTATAGTGTTCTGATGGAAGGGTATTTGGGCCTTGTAATTATCAACCAATCGATTTATCTCATGAAAAACCTTATAATATAAACAAATCAGCATACAACAATAGTAAACACCATAAAATCCCCGCTCGGATTATTAACTTCATTAATAGACCTGTGTGTTTATAATAATATTGCAAATGAACTAAAAATCCGACTAAATAATGAAATACATTTTCTTTTGTAATTTTCCCCGTAGAATGTAATGCAAGAGTCGGCTTATGCATTTTTTTAATATTTTATAACAAAAATTTAACAATTATTGCAAATTTTTGCTTTTTTTTCATTTTTGAGCACTTTTTTAAATGAGAGGTGTATTTTTTTTTATTTCATGTGAAAGTAGACGTAAAAACGAAAAAAATGAGCCCCAGGAAAATCTTTTCCAATAATATTTTCCGAGCAAACTTTACAGTTGAAAAAAAAGAGATTTTTCCAGAAAAATCAAATTTCTCGGAAAATTATTATGTTACAAGGTTGAGAAAATTCGAGGTTATTTTCGACATAAAAAGGTAAGTTTTCACCAAGTTTCATCAAGATTGACGAATCCGTTGGAAAATTAAAAATTAAAAACGAAAAATCGTTTTTTTCCATTTTCCTCGAAAAATTGAGGTTATGTGAGAAAATTACCAAGAGAAAAGTTTTAGATTTTTACATGATCTACAACTTTTCTATTGGGCACTTTTCATTTTGACGTCAATTTTAACCGCAAACAGCAACATTTCAGTTTTTTACCCCTTTTTCACCCCTAAAAGGTTTATGATCATAATTGAAATAGTTAATGTATTTTTTTTTCATGTGTTATAAGCCCCTTTACCACCTCCAACTGTTACATTCCAGGTCTCAGATATTCCGTATTTTTTATATTTTTGGTACAGCACTCCTGGACCAAGAATGTTTTTGAAATAAAATTTGATGGTACTGAAATACTAAACATTTGAAATTGTACACCTACTAAGTTGTCAAACCCTCGTAAATATTTTATACTGACTGATTAAACACGATTTTTAAAGATATAAATATAATTATTAAGTGGAATTTTCATTATACAGTGTGGAAACAACTTATGGAAGAACATTGTTTGTAGGGGTTAGTTTAGAAGATTATAAATAAACGCTGGGAATCAACTTTAAAATCCAAATGTGAGTTTTTTAAACATAAATTTAAATGTACAGGGTTATACACGCCAGGGTCTATTATGAATTGTACAGGGTGAAATTTTGATCTTATTTATAATTTTGTTCAAGATAGTAAATACATAAAATTGTGTAAATAATAAGTTTTTGCGTCTTAAATATGATCCAAATTTGAATTATTTAATTTTAAAAAGCCATCTAATAGGCAATAGTAAAACTGATGATGACTCATACCGTGTAAAGATCAGAAAATATTAGGTAAATTTGTATTTGAACGTTGGCAACGCTTAACCTTATGTATTCAAATTTAATTATTGCCAATATTGACGAACAAGAATTTTAATCAGCGAATTGACGCACAATAAAGATTAAGAAATGTACATGTCATACCAACATCATGTCACCAAAAATTTAGTTATCTTTCAATTTGGATTAAAATTAAATTTTATTTTGGTGTCCACCATATCAGTCATCTCGGCGCCATATTTTTTTGTTTGAATTGTACTTACATTTTAAAATGTAATATTTTTATTATTATTGACTCCAAAATTATAATTATATTTGATTACAGTCTAAAATTCACATGACTATTAACAAATTATGTTTAAATTGCTTTTTTTAGTAAGTGTTCAATACCCCATTGGAAATTATGAAAAAAAGCGTCAGTAATTTTTTAGGAATTTATTCGGAATTGGCAACACTGATTTCTTAGCAGAAGTCGTCTATTGGTAAAAAAATGTCTGTCAGTTGTTGATGTATTGACATTTAAATATCGTAGTTGTCAATTCTTACCTAATGAAAAACTAATATCTGGCGAAGTAATAATGAAATATTTAACTGAGACTCACCGGATTGAAATTTTAATTATGATTGGTTACGTTAAGTCAAGTTGAAGTGGCAAACTTATTTAATCGGAGGTATCTTCAGTTGCCTAATATTTCCCAAGGTACTGTGTCTAAAATTCATGCACAATTCAGAGAACTTGGACATGTCAAACCATTAAAGAGAAAAGCGCACTCAACATTTTGAGCATTTGTTTTAATGTAAAAAATCAATTACGTCAAGTATTTTATGTATTTACTTCCTATCTTGAACAAAATTATAAATAATTTCAAAATTTCACCCTGTACATTTCAAAATAGACCCTACAAGGTATGGTTCGTTGAGATCGTATTGTTAAAGAGCTTTTAAAATCATAATGGACGATGCCAGACTTGCGTGCATCACCCTGTACATTTAAATTTATGTTAAAAAAGCTCACATTTGAATTTCAAAGTCCTTCAAAGGTCCCAGCGTTTTTTTTTATAATCTTCTAAACCAACCCCACAAATAATTTTATACCATAAGTGGTTTTCACACTGTATATGACGAAATGCTAAATACCTTGTGAATAAAAAAATGAAAAGACTTTAATGGATTGAACTGTACTACTATATTTAATTAAATTTCTTTAATAATAAAAATAATATAAACAAGTTTTATAAGAAATCGCGTCTTCGTCAAAATTCAATATCCAATAGTAACCGATTTTAATGATTGTAGATTTTTTTCGTCTTTTTTTGATTATTTTCATCAATTTTTTATAAAATATAGATGCGTATATTACAAAAAATAAATACCGACACCAAAATCTAAAAAAAAAATTGGTAAACAAAAAAGTTGATATCCGAGATTTATAATAATTTAAATTTTTTTATTTGTATAAAAAATTTTATAAGCTTGGGCTAGTCTTTCCCAGATTCAAAAGATAATCGAAAAAAAAAGTAAAAACATCAATAATCCATAGTAGAAAATTCAAAATTTTCCACAAAACACCTGTTTATAACAATTAGGTGGCTAATACATTTCAAAATCGAAAAATTTCTATAATTTGCTTTGTACATAGATACATGCATACTAGAAATTATATATACAGGACGTCCCACAATAATCTCAACAAATTTCTCCAATTATGTCAAGAAAAGAACAGATTACATGAATAATTTCATTATAAATGATAAACCAATTTACTTTAAATGTTTGTTGATCTATTTAAATAACTAGGGACATTCTGTATTTGAATTTTATGTTTAAATAATATCACAAATCAAAAAATTCTTTTTACTTGTACTTATGTAACTTTGGAATATCCTTATATTTTTACTGGCTCATTTTTTGGTGCTACTTCTAACAATACTGCAGGAGATACTTTTAAACCTGAAAATGAAAAGTAGAAAATGATTATAGTAAATAAAATGTTTCCGAATTAATCCAAATTCAATGAATTCAAATTTTTATGAAATTAGAATGCCTAACCCTATTATAATTATTCATCACTTAAACCAATACAACAGGAAGTCCTGTTTTCAGTTTGCTTTTTCCTCAAGTCTATAGTATCATTTAGAATTGTGTCAACTTTATCAGCCCTAGATTCCAATCTTAGCCAATGCTGGACTGCCATCCTGAATGCTTCCTGTACATTATCTGCATTTTTTGCAGACGTTTCTATACAAGAAGTTATTAAATTCTCATTACACCATGTTTCCATTTCTAATTGAGATACTTCTCTTTCTTCTGCAGACACATCAGACTGAAAAATATTAATGATATCTTAAAAACAACAAATAATTAATACAGCAGCAAGATCAATTTATGTATTACTATTAAATATTCTTAACATATTGAAATATTTGACTAAAACTGTGACTACTGCAACAAATAAATAGCTAAATAATCTTTACTAGAATAATTATCACATCAACATTAAAAGCATATATAATATACATTTATATTGATCACAATCAATGAGATATAAACCTTTACCTTATTTCCTACAACAATAAAGGGAAATTGTATATTTTCCTTAATATCTGCATAATATAAAAACTCATTTTTCCACATTTGTAAATTTCTATAGCTGGATTTATCATCTATAGCATATGTCAGCAAACATATATCACTACCTCTGTAAAATGGAGTTCTCAATGTTTTAAAGCGTTCTTGACCAGCAGTATCCCAAATCTAACAAATTAAAATATATTAAATGACTAATATAACATTTTATTACAAAAAAATCCATATTAGAGGTGATATGTGTGAAAGGTCACCAAGAGATAATAGGATATGAAGAAGTTGACAGACTAATAATAGAAGAGCCAATACCCATCTTTGGTCCAGAACTTTTTGTGGCCTTAAAAAAACTCTGAATAAACTCACTGAATAAAAATCCCAGGATTGAGGAAAAGCAAAAAGTTTATAGGGATACCCATCACTTGAAAGAACAAAGGACTTTCTTGAAATAAGTAAAAAAAGACATAAAGTAGACCTCAAGAAATTTTGTTCCAACCTAACATCAGTAACAGTCATTTATGCAAAAGTACTAAGGAAAAGGCAGAAAATAATAAACTATACAAATATGTGCTTTTACTTCCTATAAAATTAGAAATTTTAAGGTAGATACAAAAGAAAACAAAGAAACTGAAGTACTTTACATGATTTAAGACAATCTAATCATAACAAAACTGTAAATAATAAATATTAAGGGAATATTATCTGATTATTGAAATCATTTCTGCATCAGTACAATTAGTTTTGCATTAGTAAATTCCAATTTTTTTCTAAATAGTATTAAGCTCTACTTAACCTGATTATAAACCACTTAAAAGATAAGATTGTGTCTATTTTTATATTGCATTTCTTTAATTGGACTTGTTTGATTTCCACACATTTTATTATTTACTTAGATCAAAATGTATATTCTAGCAAGTTTCAGATTTATGAATGATTTGTAAATAAAAATATATAACTACTTACCTGTAAAGTGTAAGTTTCTCCATCAATTTCTATGTCCTTATTTAAAAATTCTACGCCGATTGTATGAAAAGAATGTTCATCAAATTGATTTGACACAAATCTATTCATTAAACAACTTTTTCCAACACCCCCATCTCCCAAAATTACCACTTTTAAAAGAGTATTTTTATTGTTAGGCCGCATGACAACAATACTTTAAAATTCAATATTTGTATAAGTCATCGCATGATTTTATCTACGAGTGTTCGTTGTAAATCCCTAAAAATACAAGATGGGTTATTATCTTTTCGAAAATGTACATGACTCATAATGTTTAATATTTTAAATGTTGACAATAAATGTGTATATTATGTATAAATTGAATTTTTAAATCATAATACCTACTTTTAATTTTAAGTAATTAATACCTTGTGTAAATCCCTAGTAAAAACTAATAAATAGTCTTATAAATAACAATTAGATCTCAATAATTGAATAATACAAAATGACACAAAACTAAAACTTCTAGTAAAAAAATGACATATGATCCATGTGATAAGAGAAAACTTGGAATGACCTTGTTAAATTAAATAGTGGATGATTTAATAATAAACAGGACTGCTGAAAGAAGCAGAATTGCAACATTTTTTACAGTGAATGGGTGGGAAATTGGAATAAGTAACAAATAATAAACATCGTATTAAATAAATTAATTGGTCTTTGTAAATGACATCATTACAATTATTTTATTGTTATGTAAATGTGTATATTGATTGTAGTGGGCTTGATTAAAATACTATGTTGTTCTGGTTGCCTAACTGTTAGTTAAAAAGCTGAAACAGTTATTTAATAATTATTCATTTTGTAAGTACTTTGTAGGATTTGTTTATGCTTGGAATAAATTTATTACAAAGATAACTAATAAATAATTACGTGTTATATTATGTAAAACAGTTTTACATCTACCTTTCACTTTTTTGAAGGTCCCGCTAACAACTTTTACAGTTACATTTAAGTCTGACAGGTGTCACCACCTTAGTTATTTTAATTTCCATTGTTTTTACAGACACATTTGATTGTGAATGTGAACAGAGGTATTTTTTTTGTTTCGTTTTAACAACTAACAAAAATTAATATATTTTAAGTTAAGTGAGTTAAATTTTTAGTTAACTAATACGTGGTTAGAGTGAGATACTGATAGTTGAGTGAAAAATCCCTTTTTTAATCTATGTGTTCATAAATGTTGGTAAAGGTTGTGTTATATACCTGGGTAAAGTCAATAAACTCTAACGAGGAGTGCCATGAAATGTTATTTGAGAAAGTGAACATAGACAATACGTAATTATAACCTCTTCATTCAATAATAATTGTTAACAAGCCAAAAATAAATAAGCTGCTCATGACAAAGTACTGAAAGGAATGTCGAAAACTGTAAAAAACGGTAAGTTGTATTAGAAGTAACATCTTTTGATTTAATTTACTATATAAATGAATGTTTATGCAACTATTCTATATCGGAATGTTGCTTTTGAATATTAATTAGATATAAAAGGTATTTTTCTGTATTTGTGTCCAAGGTGAACATAAGTGAGTACAGTCATTCACCTAATATTTCTGTCTCGCTCTTTCACTCACTTGGACAGTTAAAAATTATATGACATTAACTCGATGTTGCCAAACTTCATTCACAAATTTAAAGAGGTATTAAAAAATTTTAATGTGCATCACACAATTTTTTAATTTTTAAGAATCACTACTATGTATTATGTATATGTATTATTTTGGAATGTTTTTATAGGTTAAAAAAGCCATTGTTTTATTAATTTTTAAATATTCTATTCTATAAATTATTGAATGATACATTTTATTAGGATAAATGTAGTAGTACTTTCTTCAGTAGTAAATTTAATATTTTGTTTATTGAGTTGAACAAATATTTTTTTAAAAAACATATAGTCTTTGAGTCAATATAAGAAATTCTTAACAAATATTAGAAATGTATACTTCAATATTGTTTAATTATGTACATTGTTTTTTATTTATTTTTCAGTTTCATTGCTATTGTTTTTTATGGCTTTTTATTGCATGCAATTACTTTGATAAAGATGTTTATTGATGAGAGCATTTTATCATTAACAAATGTGTGAGAAACTTCCAAATTAATTTCTGTATTTCCTGTGTTTCTGTTTGAATTAGATAGAGAATGGTGAATATCAGCTGAATAAAACAGTTTGATCACATTTCATAGAAATATATAATAGTTTTGATTATATTTTAGGAGAAACTTAATATAGTAGTTAGATATATCATTTATTTTTAAAATGATTGCCTTTAATGTTAATGGTAACAGCTTGGTTGCCCATTTGCCATTTACTTTTAGTTTTTTTGATAGTTTAATATAAACCTTGATTATAAAATGAGCACTTTACCACATTGAGCACTGTATAAGATATGGGGTTAAGCATTTAATTATATCAGAATCATTGTAAGGATTAAAATTCATTCAATTCCTATTAATCCAAGCCTTATTATAGCTTTTCTAATAGTTCTATATACCTCAGTAATAATACAAATAATTTTGTTGTGAATCACTATTCATTCAAACAACGAAAGCACAGTAGTGCTAATGAAGTCTAAGTACTGATGGAGCTTTTGAGCTTCACCCCTTTAATTTTACAGTTTTAATGAAAAACAATTCTACTTTGAGTATGAGTTCACTAATATCCTGATGATGTATAAAATAATTGTGTTTGTTTTGAGTATTTTCTCCACTTTTGAACAGTATTTGGATCTGTTGAATAATTTGACAAAGGTGTTTAAATTAGTAAACTTGTTTTGTGTATTTTTGTTGAATAGTTTGGATTGAGGTTTGGATAGAACCTGTTTACCCCTGACAGCTTCTAGATTATGAATTGTTTTACCTTTTTGTCAATTCTTTTACAGAACGAAATTTATATATTAGAAAAATATTGTTAAGTTCATTTTTATTAAACAGAGATAGATTAAAATTAACAGGATGTATAGGGATGAGCCTAGGAGTAAGATTGGATACTGTAGAATCTATTGACGCTATTTTGAGATATCTTTCACAAAAAGGGATGTTTCAACTTTTGTTGCCTTGAAACAGCCCTAGAAAACACAACTTGCTGAATAATGAATTAGTCTTGAATACTTTATGTATATATTATTTTATTTATATAAGGTTTGGAAGTGTTAAATTTCTTATCTTAATATATCTTATTGTAAAAATAACTGTTGACAACAAAGTCCAAGAACCGTTGAATTTGCAGAACGTTTGGCAACAGAGCGTTAGTGACAGGTATGGTGAGTGTATAATACACAACTTGAAGGTCGCGCGTCGGGTCACGTGACGTACCAGGGCCGGACCAAGGACGTTCAAACACCTTTCTAGTCGTCGCAGAGTTATAAAATGTATCAGATTTGTTGTGTTAGGTACATTATGTAAGTTTTTTACGGTATCCGCTAATAAATTTCAAGGACGCGTTAATTTTTTTTCTGTACGATTTTCCAATTTCGTAATACTTAATGGAAAATAAAACATTAAGATGACGTTAATTAAATTTTACGTACTAATAATTTAACATTGAGGGCATACAAACAATAAACACTGATATTTGAAGTATATAATTTATCACAAAACTTAGTTCTTTTTTATTAAAATATATTTTATGAGTATCTGAGAACCTCTAAAGAAATAGAACAAACATTATTCTGGCGAACTGTGAGTCATCAATGAGTCAACTATTAAGTATAAGTCCCGAATGTTACTACTATATTTATTAATTGTTGTTTCGATTTCAATACACGCGCCATTTTTTATTTATAATTTGTATAAAAGTTAGGTTTTTAGATCCGTGAAAAAAATCTAATTTTTTAAGAATTGTTCGCCGAATAGGCAACATTTCAAAAGGTATGTGACTGAATCTTGTTTGGAAGCAAAAAGAAATGGACTGATAAATTCACGTATCAACAGAAAAAAAATATTGAAACTAAAAAACAGATGGTACAACTTGGAAATCCAAAGAAGATGCTGGAATGCAAATTGAAAGAAGTTTTAACAATCAACAACAGTAGTGGCCTGTAAGAAATATGTAAATATGTTAACCTATCAGTTCTAAATTCGAGTGAATCTTCATCTGCATTCTGAATATTATGTTGAAACCATGGTCATCACCAGAAAATCCATATTGTTATAAAACTCAAAAAGCCAAGAGCAGATACATTATTTAATCTAAATAACAGGTTAAAAATGATGGAATGTCCTTGTTTGGGTACAGAAAACCATGTAAAAAAAGACAATCAATGAAATCCGTTAAATATATTCATCACTATTGCCAACATTCCTTACCTGTGAGTTAAATAACTGGAGGATAACAATTAGACGAAAAACCAAACTTAACCATTATCAGCAGGTTACTATTATCTGACGGATACTTAACTAGTAGATAAAATCTGCGATTGGTAAACTGGCCTTAAGATATTTTCTTTCTGTTCATGTCAAACTTGAGACCAGATAAATTAAAATTGGTTAACAAACAAAAAATTTATTGCAAAATAAAGTGGAAAAAAACATTTTTTATGTTTGATAGCTTTTACAATATTTTTCTTTTGTGTAGGTCAGTGGTATTTACTTAATTTGTGCAAAAGATGATGAAGTTTTATTACAATGTTAAGAAAAGCAAAAATGACAAGTTTTTGTCATTAATGTTTAAAAAATTCCATAACACAATTGGTTATTTTTCTCACAAGATAAGACGCCCTTCTTATGTAATTTTCTTACAAATTTCAAAGATAAAATAGGAACCAGTGCTTGCACGATTTCCAAACATTAATTTGTTTGGTCTAATCAACAAATACATCTAATACGAGGGTTGTCTGACAAGTTTCCGACCTAACAAAGATAAGTACTAGACATTTTTTCTTCAAATTAATTTTTATTTTTCTACATAGTTTCCTTGTAAGTCTATACACTTCTCCCAGCGATGCTCCCATCTCTTCAACCCGTCCAAATAGTACTCGGCGTCTTTCTCTGCAAAATAGTTGTTTACGAAGGTGATGGCCTCCTCATTCGACGAAAATCTCTGTCCTCCGAGCGCAACTTTTAGCTTAGGGAACAAAAAAAGTCGCTTGGGGCTAGATCTGGTGAGTAAGGAGGGTGATCAAGCAGTTCAAACCGTAATTCGTGGATTTTCGCCATGGCAACCGCTGAGGTGTGAGACGGCGCATTGTCTTGGTGAATCAAAATTTTTTTTTTCTGCAAATGTGGCCGTTTTTCCGCAATTTCTGCCTTCAGCTTGTCAAGTAATGATGAGTAGTATGCTCCTGTAATGGTTTTTCCTTTTTGAAGATAATCGATTAAGATAACTTCATGACTATCCCAGAAAACAGTTGCCATCACTTTCCCAGCCGAAGGAACAATCTTTGCTTTTTTTGGAGCCGATTCCCCCTTCGCAGTCCATTGTTTTGACTGTGTTTTTGTTTCTGTAGTATAGTGGTGTATCCAAGTTTCATCTACAGACATTAATCGGCCCAAGAACTCTGATTTAATGCGCCTAAACTGCGCCAACAGAGAGTTGGAAATGTTCATTCGAACACGTTTTTGGTCCAAAGTGAGCAAACGCGGCACCCAACGCTCGGACAGCTTTCTCATGCCTAAATCTTGATTCAATATGTGACAAACACGTTCTTTGGACATGTTTATGCCTCTGCTATCTCTCTAATTTTAATTCGACGGTTGTCTAGCACCATTTGGTGAACTTGAGCAGTTGCAGTTTTTGGACGTCCTGAACGTTCATCGTCTCCCAAGCTGGTACGGCCACGTTGAAATTCAGCAGCCCAAAATTTCACGGTGGTAAATGATGGTGCTCGTACACATCGTCCAACTCGTCTTTGATTTGCATAGGCGTATTGCCTTTCAAAAACAAATATTAAATGACAGCTCGATACTCGATTTTTTCCATTTTCCAAAATGGCTGAAGTTTTAGTGGGTACCTTTCAAAGCATGCGCAAACACATTCCCCAACTTTTGTTTACGAGTGCTGCCATCTTCATGTTGAGGTCGGAAACTTTTCAGACAGCCCTCGTATATATTTCAGAAGACAATTTTATCAACTATTACATACAAAATAACTGTATGTCATCAAATACATACGCCAAATCATTTTTTTAACATTAAGTTTAATAATGTTCTTTCTGGGCCTCTTAATCCGCTAACTAACACTGAGAAAAGTAGTTCAAGGAATCTATCAGTTAGATAAATAATGGTATACATATGTAAGCCGATTTAAAAAAAAATCAAGACTAGTTTTGTCTGTGAAACATGGCTATTATTTTGCTTGTATTTTGTTCATTACTATTTTTGGAAAATAAAATGTTATAGACTTTTTAACAGTAATATTTTATATATGCTGCTACATAGACGGTTTAAAAACTGGTTTTTTAGGCGGTAAAGTTAGCCAAGTACCTAAATAAAATATTAAAAAGGGCAATTGTTGGTCAGGGTGGTAACGGTCAGATTAATAATGGTAATCGTTACAAGTGTAAAAAGAATCTAATATCAAAGACTGCATTGTTACAAACATTTTGTTGGTGATGTCTCCAGTCTAATATGGAAAATAATAAATAAATTATATATTGTTATAGTATGCTTTATATAATAATAAGTATATTGTATTAGAATGTTTAACTAATAATGAATTTAGAAAGAATTTTTTTTAATAATTTGATGAATATTTGATTTTATAAAAACTTAAGTATTTTTTACACCTTCTATTTCAATACATATTTTTCTTATTTACTTTTTTCTTCTAAATTTTTTATTCCGTCTGCTCTACAATATTTAGTTCTTTAATTTTTAATCCATTTCTGTTTTCTTGTTTAAATACAACCCATAGATCTTCTAAATAGCTGACATTTTTCCTTAACATCTGTCATTATTCAATATTTTTTATTATTTTAAATGATTTTTAAAATTGAATTATAATCCCCAAATTTTTTATAGTGTAATAAATAGAATATTTAAAACGCTGCAGCAGAAAAGTTAATTTTTTCAAATAAATTGTGGAAGTTTTCTTCAACATTTTTTGTCCAGTGTTCTCGATGTCATGGACTTCCATAAAGCAAGGGTTTGTACAATATCCATATCTGTAAGAAAGTGAATTAAGGTGTTTTTACTGTACACTCGTATTAGTTGGGTGGAAATGAATAAAAAGAGATTGATTGTGTTAACCTTTACTTTGTGGAAGTTCATCTTACTAAGAACAATAAATAACTGAACGGTTAAACTAAACTTCCACTATTTATTCGAAAAATTCGCTTTAAAATTCAATTACAGCTGTTTCGCTATAACTAATATTTCCAAAACAAACTAAAGAAATTAAAAAGCTATAAAAGTATTACATATTGTGGAAATATTTCCAATGCAATTTCAAAAATAATATCTTCGGCAACATCAGCATTAATATCATTTAAAACACAAAATAATATTGGAACAAAATTGTTAAATGTGAAAACAAAATTTTCAAAATTTAATAAATCTGTTGTTTACAAAATTAATTGTCCAAAATGTAATGCAGTATATATAGGTCAAACACAAAGAAATTTTGAAGTAAGATTTAATGAACACTTAAGAGCATATAGATTACAACAACCAGATAAGTCGAACTATGCAAAACACCTACTGGAACATCCAAACTCACTTATACAAACCAATGACATTCATGTACTACACATTTGTGATAAAAAACAAAATTTAGATTTTCTAGAAGAACTTGAAATTAAAAGACATCTAGAGGGTTCAAAGGAAACTCAAAGTCTATCCCACAACTGTTTAATTTAATGTTGCAACTAGTTTCGGTCCTATAGGACCATCATCAGGCTGAAATAATTACAATATAATAGAAAGAGGATCCTAAAAGTATTATATCAAGTTAAAATTCAAAACAATTCCTTACAAATTGTTAACAAAATTGAACCAATAATACGAAGTCACAATCAAAAGTCAAAATATATCAAAACAATAAACAATAATAATACTATGAAACCACAAGTTATTGTTCACATATTTTTTATTATTGGTTCAATTTTGTTAACAATTTGTAAGGAATTGTTTTGAATTTTAACTTGATATAATACTTTTAGGATCCTCTTTCTATTATATTGTAATTATTGCAGCCTGATGATGGTCCTATAGGACCGAAACTAGTTGCAACATTAAATTAAACAGTTGTGGGATAGACTTTGAGTTTCCTTTGAACCTTTTGTGTTTCAACCCACATTTGAGATATGGATAATTTACAAGATTTAAAAGACATCTAGCAGATCAACAGTTTAAAGTAGTTAATGAACAAATAAATCTTGGAAGTTCTCCACTATTAAACTGTTTACTTTGATTGAGTCTTCATTTTATACATAGATAAGACATTATTGTAAAACACAAATATATTAAGTTATTGTAAAGATCAGCATGATATAGTTTTTTCCTGGTTTTTCTATATCATTGCACAGTTATACTGATCTTAGAGGGAAATACTTCCAGGATAATCCCTTAGGGCTAATAACATTTAGGCTTTAATATTGTTATGTCTTATTACTTCCTTACTTGGTCTAGCCTTAACTACTTATCAACATTAAGTACCTAGTTACTAACAAACAAAATGTAATTTCAATATGTCAATCTGACGATGCTAGTTATAGCCAAACAGCTGTAATTGAATTTTAAAGCGAATTTTTCGAATAAATAGTGAAAGTTTAGTTTAACCGTTCAGTTATTTATTGTTCTGAATAAAAAGAGCTTAAAAATACGTTTGTTTCACTTTGAACTCTTCAACTTGCTTGAAAATGTGTAAACGAGTCCATTTTTCATGACAATCCCAAAATATCAACCTGAATATCCAATCCAAAACTAAACAAAACTTTCTGAAGACTGATTAATTTGACACTCTGCGTACGTATCAAGGTCCGATAACAATCATTTGATCAAAGTTTCCCATTATCCTGATTAGGACCGCAGGATTGGCTCCCATGTGGTTTAAAAAAAAAAAAAAATAAAGTATACGAGGTTAGAACGAAAAGTTTAGAAATGTTTTTTTTTTAATTTTAGGGAGGTTTAAGTGTAATTTTAAGGTTCTTGGGAAAATTTTCTTTTCTTTTTGGAAGGTTTAAATGGAATCTTAATGTTTTTGGAAAGATAAATGTGGAAAATAAAGCATACTGGGTCGGATAAAAAGGATATGCTACAGAATTTTTTTTTTTTAGTTTTAGGAAGGTATGAAATTTTAAATAAAAATGATAAACTACCACATGTTTTTACATCTTTGTAATTCTTCTGTTGCAATAATTAGTCCCAGCATTGCTGTGATTTTTTTACCTTTTATTATTTTTACATCATCATTATTATTTTATTATTTTCTCTATAAAATATTAATTCTCTGGGTTAACACAACACACTTATCGTTTAATCTTTCTTATAATACTCGATTTAAATGTGACCTCTAATAACAAAACGGTTCTCCCACCTCCAGGATACACTGCGATGTCTTCATTTATATTATATATATTTTTTTTAGTGTACTTTTCAACGGATTCTCGTCGCATTCAACGAAATAGTCAACATCGACAAACGGTAGTTGATAATCGTGCACGTCGATTGTGGGCGGAACTTTTTTTTTCTCTCATCCACAATGCTTTTTTTGTTATTGTTAATTATTCAAAACATTTCTCACTTGCAAATTATTATTTAAGAACCCCCCATTTTCGATCGAACGACTCTTAAATAAGTAAATATGAACTGTTAGTGTTGTATATACACTCGAACTATTCGGTATGTTGAAATGAACGACTCCGGTGGTGATGACGTGACCTTGACGTGGATGTGTGACCCAAGGGCCTTGACCTTTCGGTGTTTTCGGCGAACTCTTTTCCGACGTCTCGGGAGCGTTTGTCTTTTGTTTGCATGACCTGTGTGTGTGTGTGTCTGTACGTATTCGTATGATTCACTGATTCTTATTTAATGGAACCTGGGGGAAGGATATTTCAAGTATTCTTTTGCACAAAACGATTTCTTTCACATGAATTCACAAGGCGAATAAAACAGCTGTTGATCTGTAAGTTCATATCTAATGTAGTACGTTTTAAACCTCATGAAATGTATTTGTTTTCTTGAATTTATCAGATAGACCCAACGCTAAACAAATACTTGCTACCGGAGTATAATTATCATTTTAATAGAAAAAGAAAACCGCATACAGGGTTATGGAACCCCCTAAGTATCTCCTCTACGGTTTGATATTTTTAAATGAAATAGCTTATCCCCTTCTAAGAAGATCCAAGGAACTCAAAAATGCTATCAAATTTAATGTACCATTTGCGGTTAAACCGGAAATGCATATCAACTTTTTTATTTTAAATAGAACACCCTGTATATTTTTCCATTTTTGAATTCCTGGTGAAATTCTGCATACAGTAAAACTTTCCATTCATATTTTTATTGAATAATTGAGGCTTTAATCAATAATTTATCGTTTTTGACTTAGTTAGCCATGGATGAAATGTCAAACCTTTAATTGTCAAATAAATTAATTAATGGTCGCGTTCATCGGCTCACTCGCTACCTGATCGATCAGGTAGCGATCCCGAGTTGCGTGCATAAACGGTTCATTTTGCTGATCGCTCACTGATCGGCGGCCATTTAAAAGATCACATTTATTTTACGATCCGCTACTGATCATTGAGCGCTACTTTCGGAGCGATCTTTGACTTGTGCCGATGAACGCGACCATTGAGTAATCTACCTATCAGTGTAGTATAAGTTGTGCAATAATATTTCTCTCTGTTATTTGTTACTATTGTTTTTTCTATTATGGTGTATCTAAGTGAAGGAAAACGTATCGAAATTTTAATTATGCGAGGATATGGAGACAAACAGCGTTCTTATAAGGAAGTTTTAAACCTATTCAATGAAGTTAATTCAGATCACCAAATCACAAAATCAACAGTTGTGAAAACTGTAAGGCGTTATTTACGAACACATCACGTAGTAAATGAACTCAAGTCAGGAAGACCAAAATCCGCCACAAATGACAATGTAAAGTTGGATGTGTTACTATCACTTGAAGAAAATCCACAAACATCAACTACCCAGTTAGCTCTTGACTTTGACATAAGCCAGACTTCCGTCATGAACATAATGAAATCCAAGAAATTGAAACCATATAAATTTCACTTCTGTCACGAATTAACTGAAGATGATCCAGATCGCAGAACAGAATTTTGCGAAAACATTCAGAACAGATGTATAGCAAACCCAAATTTTATCAAAAAAATTGTTCTCAGATGAAGCAACATTTTGCTTAAGTGCGATAATATTATTGGACCTTTCTTCATTGAAGGTAATCTGTCTGGACATCATTATTTAGATTTATTAACAAATTATATTGTACCCGCTATTGCAAGACTTTATCCTCATCCAAATAACCCAGCAATTCCTGCTGAAGAGAAATAAAAAAGTTGATATGCATTTCCGGTTTAACCGCAAATGGTACATTAAATTTGATAGCATTTTTGAATTCCTTGGATCTTCTTAGAAGGAGATAAGCAATTTTATTTAAAAATATCAAACCGTTGAGGAGATACTTAGGGGGTTCCATACTTTATACTAACCCTGTATAAACATAACCTAAGATTTTTTACAAAGTGTCAAGATTTAAATCTTGTCCCTTATAAATATTACAATACATGATATTTATGTGGATAGAAACGAGCTATATTATTCTTCTATAATTTTTTTTTCAATAATTTTGCAATCTTTCAATTTCTTTCAAATTCCTTCTTGTCTTAGGTTATGCACCGATATGGTCGTTTACTACAATATTTTTTCAAAGGTAATACCACGAGTCCTTAAAATGTTATCGATAAGTTTTTAGTTTTGACGAAAATTTTTTTATTTGGCAAATATACGAAAACAAACTAAAATGTGATTTTATCTTATTCAGTTTGTTTGAGAAGTTTTGTCTAAAATAAAAAAGTTTGAGTCTAGAAAATAAAAATTTATCTGTCTGTCAATATTTTCATTTGAGTTTAAGTATTCTTTGATTCTTTGCATTAGTTTTTACTTCACAATTTTCCTTAAAATTAAAATTAGTTGAGTTTAGTTTACTAAGTATTCTTTGATTCTTTGCTTTAGTTTTTACTTCACAATTTTCCTTAAAATTAAAATTAGTTGAAGATTTTTTTCTACTGATTTCTATGTTTTCATTCTAACCTAAGTAAAAACTTTTTATACAGTCTAATAGGAAAATCTTTGCCTTTAACTACAGATTATAAATTGGGCTAGCTTAATCTGATACACTGCTTTTTCTTTCCAAATCTTTTGTGCTTTTCTTGTATTTTAAAGCACTTAATTTAGTTCTGACCTTCTGATGAAATTTAACAGCCTTGATAGTGACCATTTCATATTGCCTGCTGCTTTTGGGTTTTCCCCTCCAAGTTTTGGAAACTGCAGTTTTGTCAGGCCTTCACAGCCTTTTCTTCCTGACAGAAACTGCTGAGTTTTTGTCCATCAAACCCCTAATCCACAGGTAAATATTGCTCTTATGACCTTCATGTATATCCACAGGTTCATCTTTGAGCCCCTTTGTTTTCACACACAAGGCAATTATAGACTTTTGTGTGATCCTTTGGATTTTTGGATTCCATGTCAACTTCTGGTCAAATAGTTTGCCTAGGTATATAGCCTGACTTACAAATGAAATCTTCATTCACTGCTGTTTTTGAGGATTGACAGGTGTTGGTCCTCATCCTCATAGCAGGAATAGCAAGGAATACATAAAACACATTATGAAGAACTTGATATGATGCTGCTGAGTAGCAATCAGTAGACATTTTTTTCCTATTTTCTTTTGGAGAATTGTGACTCACCTTGTTAAGAATTTTTTTTATGAAAGGAAAACATTCCAAAGAAAAAAATTATTATAATTACTTGTAGCCCACTTTCATGTTTTAACAGATTAGGTGTGTGTTGATTTTTGTAAATTCGGTAAAACATTTAAGGCATCTACTGTGAAATGAAATATCAAGTCCTGGCCACGCATGTGCTCCACCTAGCATCGAGTTTTGCATTCCATGCATGCAGTTGTAAAATTATACTTATGAATGTGTATATGCTTTGAAATTACGTATAAAATATGGGAGTACAACTATTTCATAAACACACCTTAAGAGAACAAAAGTATTACAGAAATTCCGCTATCTTTGTATATTTAAAAAAAAATATACGGAGAGAAACTCTCGGAACAGAATAATAGTTGTTGGTTTAATTTTATGTTAGAACTAATAAATTAAATGAAAAATATCCATAGAACAAAATTGGCGCAATAAATAAACAGTTTTATTATTATTATTATTGCGAATTTAAAGAAATAAGTCTGCTTTAAAACGTCACCTAATAAGTAGAAAACTGTTATTAAAAATATATAAAATACGAGGGGAAGTTTTTGTGTATTTAAGGAACCAACGTAGGCCAGGATGCCCGTTGTGATGGCTTTTGGGGTGGATACCACCCCTACCACTACCCTACCATGAGAACCAGCGGCCCAGTGTTGCCGACGGTAGCGAAATTTCGCTATTTGTAGCGATTTTTTTATATTTAATATCAAACATTTAATATAAATTTGTGTATATTTGATTGCCCAAACTATGGCTGACTGTCAATCATGTTCATTTTGAATTAAAAGTGGTGTTCTGTAGATTTCTGTCCTTATTTTTGTCCTGTGTTTCTGCTTCTGATTTCAGTCTGCCACGGAGTATAGAGATACACTTTGTGGTCTGTGTTTTCTGTCATAAATTTGTAATTTGAAATCGTCAACTGTATGAAATGTGTCAATTATTTATCTAGGGTTAAAATAAATTAATAATGTTATAAATTTCAATATTCTATTCCTTGTTTTATTCTGTATGTATTATTAACATTATTTTATTATGGTTTTATAGTTATAGTGAATTGATATATACGAGGGTTGTCTGAAAAGTTTCCGACCTAACAAAGATACTAGACATTTTTTTCTTCAAATTAATTTTTATTTTTCTACATAGTCTCCTTGTAAGTCTATATACACTTCTCCCAGCGATGCTTCCATCTTTTCAACCCGTCCAAATAGTACTGGGCGTCTTTCTCTGCAAAATTGTTGTTTACGAAGGTGCTGGCCTACTCATTCGACGAAAATCTCTGTCCTCCGAGCGCAACTTTTACCTTAGGGAACAAAAAAAGTCGCTTGGGGCTAGATCTGGTGAGTAAGGAGGGTGGTCAAGCAGTTCAAACCGTAATTCGTGGATTTTCGCCATGGCAACCGCTGAGGTGTGAGACGGCGCATTGTCTTGGTGAAACAAAATTTTTTTTTTCTGCAAATGTGGCCATTTTTCCGCAATTCTGCCTTCAGCTTGTCAAGTAATGATGCGTAGCATGCTCCTGTAATGGTTTTTCCTTTTTGAAGATAATCGATTAAGATAACTCCAGGACTATCCCAGAAAACAATTGCCATCACTTTCCCAGCCGAAGGAACAACGTTTGCTTTTTTTGGAGCAGGTTATTCCCCCTTCGCAGTCCATTGTTTTGACTGTGTTTTGTTTCTGGAGTATAATGGTGTATCCAAGTTTCATCTACAGTAATTAATCGGCGCCTAAACTGCGCCAACAGAGAGTTGGAAATGTTCATTCGAACACGTTTTTGGTCCATAGTGAGCAAACGCGGCACTCAAGGCGCGGACAGCTTTCTCATGCCTAAATCTTGATTCAATATGTGACAAACACGTTCTTTGGACATGTTTATAGCCTCTGCTATCTCTCTAATTTTAATTCGACGGTTGTCTAGCACCATTTGGTGAACTTGAACGATATTATCGTCAATGGTTGCAGTTTTTGGACGTCCTGAACCTTCATCGTCACCCGAGCTGGTACGGCCACGTTTAAATTCAGCAGCCCAAAATTTCACGGCGGTAAATGATGGTGCAGAGTCCCCGTACACAGCGTCCAACTCGTCTTTGATTTGCGTAGGCGTATTGCCTTTCAAAAACAAATATTTAATGACAGCTCGATACTCGATTTTTTCCATTTTCATAAAAAGACTCACATCGACTCACTCAAATGATTGTCAAACAACAACTGCGCGTCCAAAATGGATGAAATTTTGGTGGGTACATTTCAAAGCATGTGCAAACACATTCCAAGTTTTCTTATTTTTTATTTGAATGTTACTACTCATTTTGTTAGGTTATCCTGCAAAAACTAACCTCAAATTCTTCTTTTTGATCCCAAAATGACACGAAACAATAATTCCAGTGTTGTCAGCTTTAAAATTAAAAATAATTAGGATTGTAAACACGATATTGTTATGAATCAAAATAATTGCAAATATTGCTGCCATCGTCCAAACAGAATACGAATTTAAACTATCATATTGTTATTGTTTAAAATATTTAACAATATGGCTACTATAATAATGTTAGGAATCGACCTGAATGTCTACCAAAACTTGCAATCAACATTTTTCTACAAAAAGGTTGGATCAGGAATATCAGGATATGTTTGGTGGGTGGCTGGCACCAGTACCAGATGATAACACCAAGGCCAAATGTGATGCATGTAATGCTATTTTGAATAGCAAAAAAATCAGATTTAATTAAACATTCTTAAAGTACCAAACATGAAAATCAAATACTTTCTGTGAAAAATAATAAACTAATTCCAAATTTATATCAATCCCAAAAGGGATGATGAATTGAAAAAAAAAATTATTGCCGATTGTTGACATTTGCTGTCAGATTTGATGTGTCGCCACTGTCGCTATTTTTGATTTCTGTTTGTATTTGTTGATGAAATAGATATTTCATTGGATTCTGACCCAGTTTGAAGTATCCGTTTGGCTTGTTGGGAAACTTCAAATTTTCTCACGAGTGTGGAAGTTTGTGAGAAAAGAACTTTCCCCACATGTTGCACACTATACTTTTTCTACAACTGCAACAAATTATAGAATAAAAGTAATGAATAGTTAGTGATTCGCAAAACAGAAATAATATTATAGTATCCCACCTCTTAACAGTTAGGTATTTGGCGTATTTATTAGCTGTGTGACGACTATTTGAAGCTAAACAGCAGCCAACTAGGAGATTTTTTTGATTCCACATAAATGCATGTATTGTGGGCAAAGTGCCGTGAGAAAAAATGTTTCTCACACTATGTACGATGATACATGGTGTTGAAAAGCAATGACTACTGCCGCATTCCTCTAACAAAACGGAAATCGTATGTGTATTGATCGTTTTCTGAAAGAAAAACAACTACTTTCCTGGCTATATGTCTCAATTTCAAATTCAACATGTTATAATATCTTGTAGATTGTTTTAAATAATGTCTTTAACATGTTTACATTCAATTTTTTAAATTCTGTTTTATATATTATTTTACAACTATATCTAAATATCTGAATATGTCGTTTCTTAAATATTTATTGAAATTTTACTTTTTTCAGTTTGTGTATGAGGGTCCCTCGCCTTATGTACCCTGAACGTCGTTCTGAGTAAGTATATTCTAGATTTATCATTCTACAGTGTGGAAAAGCCAAATGGAATAAATTCATTATTTCGGTTACTGTACATATTAATAAAAAATCCCGAAACACGTCAAATTTAAATTATAACTTGACATTCTTTAACGTGAAAATGCAACCCCTACCTTCAACCCCCTTAGAATGACAGGTACAACCCCCAATTTTTTAAAGGTCTCTTCATTCTCTATTCAAAAATGTTATTGTTTTTAAATTTGATGCAAAAATTAACATAAAAAAAATTAATATCATGTTGTTACCGAAATTCGCTAAAATATACTCGAAACTTATTACAATATACTTAAAACTTATTTCCCGTTTAGGTCTTGATAATGAGAAAGTGAACAAAAACCATAGCAATGTGGTTTTTAGATGGTAACCATTAAAAAACTTTAAAGAATTTCCGTGGCAACGCTATTTTAACAAGCAGTAGTAAATTGTTTTATTTAAGTTGTCATTGTTGTAATTTAAGTATGAAGTTTGTTCAATTCATTTCTGAAAAATGGTTAGATTAACAGAAATGCATAAAATAACAGTTTTACAAATGATTGGTTACGGAGATAACATCCGAACACAACAGGAAGTAACTCGCCTATTTCATGAGAAATTTCCTAATTTACCGCCTATATCCCAAGGAACAATAAGTAAAATAGAAAAGCAGTTTCGCGGTCATGTAAGTGATGAACTCAAATTAGATGTGTTGCTTGAGTTTCAGGAAAACCCACATACATCGAGTAGACGGGCATCCACTACATTCAATGCTAGCCATACATCGATAGCAAACATATTAAAAGAAAATAAATTGCATCCGTATAAGATGATACCTACTCAGGAGCTCATGGAAGACGATTTTGTTAGGAGAACTTTTTTTTGTGATCAAATGATGGACATGTTGGATAACAATATTATCCAATTAGAAGATGTTATGTTTTCTGATGAGTTTACTTTTTTACTTAACGGTCATGCTAATCGGCAAAATTGCCGCTACTGGTCCACGGAAAATCCTCACTGGATGAGAGAAGAACACACTCAATACCCTCAAAAGGTTAATGTTTGAGCAGGGATTGTAGGGAACAATATCATTGGTTCCTTTTTTATTGAGGGCAACTTGAATGGCAACAATTATTTGGCACTACTTCAAAATGATGTCATTCCAACGTTGGCAAATTTATATCCTGATCCAGGTAACTCTCAAGTTTCAGCGAATACGATATGGTTTCAGAAGGATGGAGCACCACCACATTACCAACTTAATGTCCGGCAGTACCTCGATACAATATTTCCCAATCGGTGGATAGGGAGGCGAGGATCGATTGAGTGGCCAGCGCGATCACCTGATCTTACATTATTAGATTTCTTTTTATGGGAATATGTGAAGAGCCATGTGTACAAAACTAAACCTTCTGATTTAAATGACTTAAAAGAACGAATAACGCTTGCGATTAGGTCGATCACGCCTGATATGTTAAATAATGTTAGAAGACAGTTTTATTTGAGATTAGGATGTTGCCAAGACGTTCACGGAGAACATTTTGAACATCTACTTCATTAACATTCATAGTTCTTTTTCGTGTTCTACATTTTATTACGTTTTGCATTAAATTTTAGTTTTTGAGGGTATTGTAGCGAATTTCGGTAACAAAATGATATTAATTTTTTTATGTTAATTTTTGCATTAAATTTAAAAACAATAACATTTTTTCAAATGATATATCACAAGCCTATACTTCCCATTTCAAAAATTGGGGATTGTACCTGTCATTCTAAGGGGGTTGAAGCTAGGGGTTGCATTTTCACGTTAAAGAATGTCAAGTTATAATTTAAATTTGACGTGTTTCGGGATTTTTTATAAATATGTACAGTAACCGAAATAATGAATTTATTCCATTTGGCTTTTACACACTGTATATATCAAGCTAAATAATTATTCAAATATTACTACAATATACCTAGTTATATCTTTAAATTTGCCGAAAATTTTCGTCGGTATTTATTCATTACAAATTATTGTTCTACAAGCAAGTCCCGTGCAAAATATCTAGTCAGGAAATAACATAACAAATTTCCAATTTAGTATTAGTCAGAAATATTTTAGTTGCATACGTTTAGTGAAAAAAGAAATCTACCTCATCTACGTTAGAGGTATGACACGTTCCGATGATTCAATTCTTCAGCCGTGCATACAAGGTGATCGAGTTCTCTTTCTCGACTGTAATTAGCCAACGAGTTATGATAATTATTGGGTTGTTACTGACCAGTACAGTAATGTGGGTGGTCTGAATTCATTCAAAAAACATTATTTGTTTAAGTCATTCGACACATCATATCGAGACAATTATATTAACTAATATTAAGATTTTATACATACAGTTGACAGAAGCAAACATGAACCCTGGGTGGGCGTGTCCTTGTCGCTGTAGTTGTATTTTCATCTCACTTATGCAGCCACTAAAATTGATATTATCGTTAACATTGGCTCGTGATTGGCTGATTGTGATAACCTTGAAATTAGTTGGCATATTTTCCGCGGACCATGTTTGCTTCTGTCGACTGTAGTTAGGTAGAATGTGATGAAAGTAGAGAAGATAGTTTATGCATCTGTGGCCACATTGGAGATTTACACCACATCTTTTTTAGATGTCCCATCAATCAGCTTCCGAATTATGATTTATATAAATAACTTTTAAAAAATAAAAGCCCAGTACAAGTTTTAAACTTATATTCAAATAATATACATGAATATTAGGCGATTTAATATTTTTTAGTTATTTTTCATTGATCATACAAACTCTAAATCACCAATAAAGTCAAAATAATATTCAAACGGTCGAAATTTTCCCGCACCAAGCAAGTGACGTCACGATTTAAGTGGCAACATCGTTGCCACTTGTCAAAATGAATCAGCAAATTTCAGGAAATAATCACAATTGATTATGAAGTGAACAACTAAACTGTTATAATATATTCTCTCAGATACATATTGATGTGCTCATAATATTCAATATTTTAAATTAAGCATGAGGTTCTAATTTATACTTGAGAACATTTAGCTTTATTAACGTAACAACATGACAGCACACTTCTCAACCAAGAAAGAAAGAGTATAAGATAACATGTTGCCAAATTTCTAACGAATATTTAGAGAACGTTTTAAATGAGGGTCAAAAATCGATTTCGTGGTTCTCCCACTCTGCTAATTCTTAGATTAACATCAGGAACGTACCGATCACTATTTTATGAAAACAAATTTCCAATTAACTTGTTCTTAATAGACGATTTGGCAACATTGGATGTCAAGTGGAATTGGACCACCAACAGACCAATAAAGACACCCCTTAACAAGTGACGTCATCATGAATACAAATTGGCGCCTGTTATTGATTGTTTAAAATAGGTTATGAAATTTCATGATTTCGAACAACGAATAGGCCCCTAAATCGCATTTATAATAGTTTCGATCGGATGCAAAAATTAAGTAGGGGTTATTTAATTTTAATTGAAATAAAGTGACGGTATTTTTTTTTTTTTAATTTCAGTGCTGATCTACCGACACCGTCATCGTTCTCGAATCGCTCACCTCATCCACTTTCCTACCATAGGATGTCCACATCACCAACAGTTGTACCATTGGACCTCGGGGTGAGCTGATCCAAAACAAAATGGCCACTGATATGCGGTCTCCTAACGTTTCAGTCACGCCCATCAATGTGGAACCTTACCCTTCTCCAGGAGAACCGCCGCAAAGGACAAGGAGTGCTCCCCATCCAGCATCTTTAATTTCGAACGGTAATTCTTGATTTCGAATAAAATACAGTCACGGTATTCACTGTTTTTTTTTTATAAAGGGCCAACACTTAAACTCTTACGTCAGTAGACTACTCTACATTTTTTGAGATCCTCCCTAATTTCTTCTCGATTTATGAGATTTGTACCAATATGTTGGTAATTTCTTCCTCTTCCTCACAGAAACACAAAATTTGCTTTTTCTACTAACTTTACTGTCAATTTTCCTGTAAGATTTCCTCAATTCGGTCCAAACACCTTCAAAAATAGACTGCTGTAATTTTTGTAAAACAGATTTGTTATATTTCATTTCTGTGTCCTATAACAGGTCGGCTGAAAAGTCCCCGGTCTGACCTATAGATGACGACACTAGAATTAAATCCATTTCATTTTTAGATAGTATCAACCTTCAAAAGATTCGTGTAAAAATTTGACAGCTGTCGGACTATTAGTTTGTGAGATATTGCATTTTTAGTGAAGCAACTTTTGTTATTTTCAAAAAGATGTAAAAAAAAGAATTTCGTGTGCTTATTAAATATTGTTATTTGAAAGGAAAAAAATACAGTTGAAGCAAAAGCTTGGCTTGATAATGAGTTTCCGGACTCTGCGCCAGGACAATCAACAATCATTGACTGGTACGCAAAATTCAAGCGTGGTGAAATGAGCACCGAAGACGGTGAACGCAGTGGACGCCCAAAAGAGGTGGTTACCGACGAAAATATCAAAAAAATCCACAAAATGATTTTGAGTGACCGTAAAGTGAATATGATCGAGATAGCTGACACTCTAAAGATATCTAAGGAACGTGTTGGACATATCGTTCACGAATATTTGGGTATGCGGAAGCTTTGTGCGAAATGGGTGCCGCGCGTGCTCACAATCGACCAAAAACAGCAACGAATTGATGATTCTGAGCAGTGTTTGCAGCTGTTAAGTCGTAATAAACCCGATTTTTTGCGTCGATATGTGACTATGGATGAAACTTGACTCCATCACTACACGTCTGAGTCCAATCGACAGGCAGCTGAGTGGACTGCGGCTGGTGAACCGCCACCAAAGCGTGGAAAGACTCAACAGTCAGCTGGCAAAGTTATGGCCTCAGTTTTTTGGGATACACACGGTATATTGTTCATCGACTATTTGGAAAAGGGAAAAACAATCAACAGCGACTATTACTGTGCATTATTGGAGCGATTGAAGACCGAAATCGCAAAAAAACCACCCCATATGAAGAAGAAAAAAGTGTTGGTTTATCAAGACAATGCACCGTGTCACAAATCATCGAAACGATGGCAAAATTGCATGAATTGGGCTTCGAATTGCTTCCTCACCCACCGTATTCTCCAGATCTAGCCCCCAGCGACTTTTTCCTTTTCTCTGACCTGAAGAGAATGCTCGCAGGAAAAAAATTTGGCTCTGATACTGAGGTAATCGCCGAAACTGAAGCCTATTTTGAGGACAAACCGAAGGAGTACTACAAAAATGGTATCGAAAAGTTGGAAGGTCGCTATAATCGCTGACCGGGGACTTTTCAGTCGACCTGTTATATGTAAATATGTAAAAGTTCCTGATGAATCTCTGGACAATAAACAAGTCACATTGTCTTTCCTAATGTTAGATTCTTCAATCACATTTGTCTGCAATTTTTGTAGTAGGATATTTTTGAGAGATTAAACATTTTTTTCTTTATTCTCTCTCTTTCAGCTGTTTAGTCAATAAGAAGAATAATAGGTTAAGAATGAAAAACAATAGTTCATAATACAAAACATTGTTTACTTTTTGTCAATTTTTGTCTGAATAATTATATTACGTTCTAGCAGCTTTCTTATTTTGTTTACAGGAATAGTGGATGTATTAGACAGTTCTGATGCAGAAGTTGCAAGAATTGATTTTCAATCTGTCAACATGAGATCGAAAAAGACGAGAGATGACATTCCAAGGCCTATGAGTTGGGAGGGTGAACTTTCAGATGGAGAAAGAGATGGGATGTGTATCGATGAAGAAAATTCAGCCCAGGTATATTTCTATAAATTGATTCTAGCTAGTTATGTAAACATTGTTCATCATGTAGAATAATTTTTAAAATAAAACTCTTTTCCATAAGCAATTATTTACAAATTAACCATTATTTCGTTTATATTTTAATGCTAATTATACTTTTTAGGTACCTGAAAATCTTTCACTTCCTCAATCAAAACCACCCTCGATAAGTGATTCTAAAGAAAGTCCTATTCTTCGACTGAAGCAACCTCCCATGGGAAACTATTCGTTGCATAGTACTCCAAGTAACTCACCACTACTTAGCCAACGACATCCTGTAACAGGTTTGTATTTGTAACAACATTAAAATGAAAAATATACCACCGAACATCAGGAGCCCTAAAATTAAAAAAAAAACATTTCACTTTCTAATAGACCAAAAAAAATATTAGCAGAAGTCCATGAGTGGGAAATGGTCAAAGGAATTCTAAAAATCAGAAAAAATGAGCTGCCACCTCGGGGACTAGCAAGGCGGAAATGCGAAGGGATGAAAGGGGTGAACATAGTTTTTAGCGATTTCCGGCGAAAGTTGACCTCCTAGCCAAAAATATTCAATGCAAAAGTTGTAGATCTTAAAAAGATCTACAACTTTTATTTGTCATTTTTTTACATAACCTCAAATTTTCCAGAAAAATGCTGAAAACCGTGTTTTTCGTTTTTTTATTTTTCATTCAGGCAAAAATTATGGGATTTTGACGAAAATTGGTGAAAGTGTACCTTTTTATATCTCCAATAACCTGTAATTTTTTAAGAAAAAAAAATACAAAATTTTTTGAGATACTCAAATTTATTTACAAAAACAGCTGCTCTCTCTCTCTAGGGAGCAACAAAAAAGGGCAAAATATAAAGAACTTTTGGTTAAATACATTTTTGTTCCCTTTAGGTTAGGTTAAGTTAGGTTAGGTTGCTCTAGAGAGCAATTAAAAAGGGCAAAATTTAAAGAACTTTTGGATAAATACATTTTTGTTCCCTTTAGGTTAGGTTAGGTTGCTCTGGGGAGCAACAAAAAAGGGCAAAATATAAAGAACTTTTGGATAAATACATTTTTGTTCCCTTTAGGTTAGGTTAAGTTAGGTTAGGTTGCTTTGGGGAGCAACAAAAAAGGACAAAATATAAAGAACTTTTGGATAAATACATTTTTGTTCCCTTTAGGTTAGATTAAGTTAGGTTAGGTTGCTTTGGGGAGCAACAAAAAAGGGCAAAATATAAAGAACTTTTGGATAAATACATTTTTGTTCCCTTTAGGTTAGGTTAAGTTAGGTTAGGTTGCTCTGGGGAGCAACAAAAAAGGGCAAAATTTAAAGAACTTTTGGATAAATACATTTTTGTTCCCTTTAGGTTAGGTTAAGTTAGGTTAGGTTGCTCTGGGGAGCAACAAAAAAGGGCAAAATATAAAGAACTTTTGGTTAAATACATTTTTGTTCCCTTTAGGTTAGGTTAGGTTTAGTGTTGAGACTTTGGGCACTTAAAGAGAAGCTGCAAAGAGACTAGTAGATGAAATATCTGTTAAACTTAAAAAATCTTGTGGAAGTTCATTGACAAAGACCTTTATTACCCAATTGATGAGTTTAGCACGTGGTAATTCTGCATCCATTCTTGGGACCCTACCAGAACATCAGGGCCTAGAGGAGGAATTTTATGTAATTCAAAATTAAGTGATATATAACTAAACAAACTTTTAAGCCTACTTCGACATTATATTTTATTCTTAGATTTTTTATTTTTTGGCATTTATATATGTAACTAATTATCTAATTTAATAAAAATCCTCAAGATGTTAAAAAATCTTGGGAAAGTAATAAAAAAGTTTTATGCACAGTTAAAAGTTTTTGTGATGTGAGAACTCCACTTATTGCTTGGGATGTTGATATATTTATAAGAAATAATATCTACTTTTATTCAATTATATTTAAGTTGAATATAAACAGGGTTACCGTTATAAAATTAAGGATCTTTTTGAACGGTTTATCTTTTTCTCGATTTTCAGGAGTTCCAATAATTAGTCACAAAGATCTCATGATGCACAAAGGTCTTAATGTGCCACCGACTCCCTCGCCCGATTCAGCCGTCCACTCAGCTTACAGCGTTTTTAGTTCACCAAATCAATCGCCATTAACACAACGCCACGTGAATTTAACACCAAATCTTAGCAGAAACAACAGCGATGCCTCGCATTCGAGCTGTTGTAGTTATAGCAGCGTTTCTGTTTCCGTATCACCTACCCAACAATTTTCACCGACGCACAGTCCTGTACAGGTAAATATATTTATCCAAAATGACAGTTAGAAACTGAAATACTTAATAATTATTTAATTTTGTTTTTGAAATTTCCTTAATAATGAAGAGTTATTAGCCAGAAATAAAAATAACATCAAGTTAATAATAATTATAGTTTAATCAATTACATTTTGTTGATAAATTTGTAGCTGAATCAAAGTCAACATATTCATCAAGACACTTCCTTGGGGTTCTGGGTAGATAATGTTGTTTTATTTCTAGTTTATGTAAAGGACAGTATGCAACAATGGTCAGCAAAATTTTAAGTCAAATTTGCAAATTAAAACGATTTAAGAGTATTGAGAGGCAAATCTGTTTGTTAATATAATTTTAGAGATTCATTAAATTGTGGGTACATTGAATAAAACTTGATTTTATTGTAATTTGATATCTAGTAAAGCATCCACTACTTAATGCGAATGATGTTCTTGCATCTTCTTTAAAAGTTTGGCTCAAGTCTGGTTTGTAGGCTGTTGTTTTTAAAACTATGCACATTTCCAGGCTCTCATCTATGAGACGACTCCTTAGTTTGTTTTTAATGAGATTCAAAAGCATCCGGAATACGATTCCACCCGTAAAAATGATCATGTCTTCATTTTCCACGGTTTTAAACGCAGGCCACTTGTGTTGGGAACTTGTTCACATTTTTTCTTCTCCAATATTTGCAAATCGACGCAAAGTTGTTCACATTTAGAGCTCCATATATCCTTGATTTTCATCAGTCAGGTGTATCACTTACTTATCACTTGAAAGTCATTACGAAACAAAAAAAAATTCGTCATCTTAACATAATATTAATTATCTCCAATTTAATTTGCGGCTTTTAAATACGAACGTATTAATTACTATAAAAAATAATCCTTGGTTTTTTTTATTAAACGTTATTCCTTTCTAATGATCTTATCCTAAGCACCAAGGAAATATTGTAGATTGAACGGAATTTTAAATGGTTTCAACACTACGATATATAAATTTTTTACTTATTAAAATATGACACCCACCTATTTTCAATATTACTACTTAACCTGATTTTTGGTATGCAAGTAAACAAACTGATATTTCCAAAGTTTCAAATTCAATCTACCGATGTTTAAATGAATATTTAAATTGCAGAAATGTAAGTTTTTGTTGATATTTATATAATTTTGCAAAAAAGTTTTTAAATGGCATACAAAACTAGCTTAATACGACAAAAAATACTCTTTTGATCCTAAATTAAGAATGACAAATTATTATTTTTTTATTCTTCCTTTTTAATGTCTAAAAACCAAATTAATGTATGTCCTAATATTTAACTATACCTAGTACGTTTGAAGAATAAGGTGGAGTAAACTCTCAGAATACTAATCTCCGACACCTCGAAATACATAGGCGTGCACAACTTCTAACTAAAACGTAATCTTAAAAGAAAAGTTTACGTTAAATTTATTTGGATATTTAGAGATTAATCCAATCGAATACTTATAATATTGGCAATAACAATCTAAATTATGTTAGCAATAAAAAAATAATAGGTGAATACTCAAAAATAATTATAGGTAAAACAATATTTGCATTTTTAAAAAATTCATCCACATTCACTTTTGACAATTTTGGTTTTCCTGTTCTCGGTTTCTCTGATTTCTCCTCTTTTAAAATTTTATATACAGTTGATTTTACATATCCCATTACTTTAGACGAAATTTCAACTATACTGTCTACAGTAGTCAACAGTGCTTAAAATAATTATAGACATTCAGTATAACACTCATTTCGTTACGTGATCCACCTTTAATTTTTTAAATGGTGTATAATCACACGTTATTTTTTTAATTCCATATTCTATTCACTCTTTCAAGAAACAACTGTGTCAGATCTCTTCACTTATTTTTCAAACGTACTAAATTCGCAATTGAAACATTTTCTAAATGCACTGGAATATTTAAAGTAATATCTTGATTTTAGGGTCGACACATGCCGCCTAATATTCACAATAGTCCGTTACACCAACACAATTTAATCTACAGGAGCCTACAGGATGAAAACCTGCAATATTCCACAGAACAAGATGCATTGGATGAGTCTGAAGATAAAACAGGCATTATGCATGCATCCTTACCAGCTCAGACAGGAATATCAAGACAACAAGTACGTTATATTTTTATTTTAATAGGTTACATCTTTTAAATTACTCTTTATTTTGTTCCTAATAATTATTTTGCAAATAATCCCATAACTCAGTGGGTTTGGGTGTGTTCAAACTTTTATTTATTGTTCTGCACAGCTTATTGTCATAAAAGTCCAACAAATTGTATTGTTTTAGGTAAATTTATATAGTTTTGAGAAATAATTAGAATATTTTGTTACAATACTTAAATATAGTTAATGGAATATGTAATAATAGTCCCGAGCTTCTCTCTAAAATATATTTAGTCGTTCCTCCTCGTGTAACTAGGCAAGTGCAAACCTTTCATGTTTCTGATTAAGAAACTCTTCGTTTTAACAAAACTTCCACTATTTATTTAAAAAATTGCTTTTTTAAACTCAATGACAGCCGTTTCTTAATAAGATGGACTTCCAAAAAGTAAGGGTTAGTACAATCAATTTACTTTCATGTTTCATTTCATAGGTAGGTACAACTATTGAAATGTAATTCAATGTCCGTTGGGGCATATAGCCCAGGAAGTAGTTGTTGTTTCATAGAAAACGGTCAAGCTTGGTCTAGAAACTATTAAACAATTTTCTACTTTTCATTTTTAACTATTGTTTATTCTGTATTTTAAATAATTATTATTACTTTTTGATGCAATTTGAGGAAACTTTTGAATCATACAGTTGATGATTCAGACAAAGATTGTTTTTAGTTAAATAGTAAAAATTTTGGATAACAATGGAAATGTTTTTATACAATTTATGAAAAACGCTTTCTCTTAAAAAATAACTTTGAACCAACTATCCTTTTATCGATATATTTAAATAGCAATTAATATCTTTGATAATTTTGTGTTATACAAATATTCTGAACTGAATGTAGAGTTTCTAATAACAATCCAGACAGTTAAAAAGTGTATTCAAGATATTTTATGAAGTTATTGTTGTTTTTAGCTGATCAATAGCCCGTGTCCTATCTGCGGTGACAAAATTTCAGGTTTCCATTATGGCATATTCAGTTGCGAATCGTGCAAAGGTTTTTTCAAAAGGACGGTTCAAAATAGAAAAAACTACGTGTGTCTCAGGGGAGCGCAATGTCCGGTTACTGTAGCCACTAGGAAAAAATGTCCTGCCTGTCGGTTTGAAAAATGTCTACAATGCGGAATGAAATTAGAAGGTAAAATCAATAAATATCTAATTAAAAAGTTGTAAACGGTTTTTTAAAAATGAAATATATCAAATAAACAAAACTTTTATTCGAAATTATTATACTTGGTAATTATTTTACAAAGAAAAGAGATTTTTGAATATTTTTTGCTAAAAAATCGTTACAAATGATATTCAATTTCCATTAAACATTTGTACTAAAAAAATACTAATAATTTTAAAAATTTGTTAACGTTTTTCACAAAAACAATGACTTTTTTAATAAAAATACTGGTTTTATTTTAGCTATACGTGAGGATAGAACCAGAGGCGGTAGATCAACATACCAGTGCAGTTACTCCTTACCACCGTCTCTAACTAATCACTCAGATTTAAGGGCGAGCGCTACAGATTTAAGACAGATGGGAGACGGTCATCCAGGATTTACTGTTAAGTTAGAACCTCCAGATCCACAAATGTCACATGCTAAACGTAATATGTTCCCGGGATCAAAAGGTGTTCCTCCATTATTGCAGGTAATTCATCTGTTAAACTTTATCAAAACATATTGATTGATGTATTTGTATATACAACTATTAAATTTTTAATGGTTCATTATGAAATCAAAACATATTGAGATAATTTACATCCCTGATACTTTAGTATAACAACAGACCATAGAAATTTAGTATATTGTAAATCCGGTTAATGAATTGATCATTATGTGGGGCCCCATCGAACTATCAAACTATTTTTTTAAATCTTTTGAGGTAAAATCTATTTTAAAAGCTCTTTTACCTAAAAATGAGCATGGTAATTTTGTTTATTTTAAAATATTTGCACTAAATAATTCATTTTCTATTACACTGGAAAGTTTTTAATCTATATGTCTATGTTGAACTCACCCCTCACCATTTTTTTTTCTTTTTTAAAACATATAAAAAGTTAATTTTAAACCACAAATTTTATTTTATAAGTTTTATCCCACATGTCCTTATATTTATTTTAATTGTTATCTGTTAGTTTGTTTTAAAAATGTTTGTAATTTTATATTTTATGTTTTAATTGTGGTCCTTAAATTTATATTTGTTTTAATTTTACACTAAGGTATGATTTTTCTTTTCTTTTTTCTTTTTGGTTTGCACCACTAAATAACCTTTTTTATAGCCTGATGATGGCGTCAATGTTAGGCCGAAAATAGTTGCTACTATTGTTTTCAATCAACATAAAGAATAAAACTCTGTGACATAGACTTTGGGTTTTTCATTTTGTTTCCCATTAGTCACTTTTGAGATGGATGGATGGTTTACTTTGTTTCATTTTCTATTGTCAATAATTTATTAACTCACTATTATATATTTAAACTTCCAATAATACAATAAAGTCTTTTATGTCCCACTTCTTTTGGTACCACACTGTTTTATTGTTTTTAATAGTCTGGCAACAACCAACAATCATTGAGTAATTAGTTTAGATTGATTTGGTGCTGCGAACCTCGCTTCGCTCGGCACGCAGTGATTCACTTATAATAATGTCAAATTTAAACATAATTGAGTTATTAGAAGTGTATCACTGCGTGCCGAGCGAAGCGAGGTTCGCAGCACCAAATTAATGATTTTTAAATAAGTTTAGATTGATTTGGAAACTGAATGCCTGCTTTTTCATTAACTTCTAGTAGAATTTGTGTTAATCACAACTCACCAACTGCTATAAATATTTTGTTAGTAAAGTATAAATCATATTTTATTTATACTGCTGCAACCAAACAAGATGAGTTCCAGAAACTAAATGACTGGACCCTTTGTAGCTCCTGGTGACAATAAAACAAGTAGTACTTTCTATCTTCGGCTTGACCTAAAAATTCAACTGCAAAACGTGCTCTCCCAAGCTCTGTAACATTTCCCCGATGTCTTGTTTGTTCTTGGAAATATTCTCCATAACAAGTCTGGCATATTTCTTTGGAGAAAAACCTTTCTGCCTTCTCGTATTATGGAGCTAGAATTGCTGACCTCGTTAACCTTCTCTTGCATCTTTGCTGTGTTTATTTTTCTTCATTATGTTGGAGACAATTCTTGCACCTCATCCATTCTTCTCATCATACCCTTCACTGGCTATGTCTTCTCCTGGTCATCTCCAAAGGTCTGCTGATTTGGTAACAGCGGATCTGCAAGCCATCACAAGGAGAGATGCTGGTCCCAATCTTGCTGGTAGCACTGAGGGTGTAGTACAATGATTCTGGTAATGATTAGATTCTAAATTTCTTTTCTAGTCAATGTAAATTTCTAGTGGCTCACATTCTCTGATGAAAACGCTTCTATTCCAACTTTATACAGCATAATTGGGATCTTCTTCCTTTAATGCGGTCCATTAGAACCAATAGAACCTTTCTCTTTTCCTCTGAAGAGTCTTAACTCCAAAAAGATCAGCTACCCTGTTCTTTAGAATAACAAACCTGCAATTATCTTTTGACATACTTGCCTTAACAGATCTACTAAGGAGTCTCATAGAACCTGGAGAAACATTCCACAATTCTTACCAAGGCATGACCTTCTTTCAATGGGCTGATCTGATTGGAGTCGTTTTTTGTTCTTTTTTTAACCTCCTCATTGGTGACTGTAGTTCTTAAGATTTTGGTTTTTGGTTTCCACTTTCCTGCAGTGGAAGCAATGCTTTGGTAAAATTGGATTCTTGAAACCGTTCAACCATTTATAGTTTCAACGAAAACTGGCCCTAGCCATGTCAGGCAGTTTTCTTTGACTTTTTTTAAAAAAGCTTGGGGTGCATCTTCACTTGGACAGTTGGTAGCCTATTATGGTGTTACTGGAACTATCTCCCCAGAAGCAAGTTGTCGGCGAGGAACACCAGGACAACACGTTCTTCTTTAGCGTTCTCAAACATGGTTTGGCATAATAGTGAAATGCCATAGTCCAGATCCTGTATTGAACGATGCCTTTTCTTTGTCAGTAAGGTCCATCTTCACCTACCAATATCCATCTAAATCCTGGATAACGTGTATCAAGGAACATAAGCAGAAAATAGTGGGATTTTGTTGCTACATTGTTTAACTGGTGCTCTCGGAGTTCCATGTGAAACTCTTCTGCGATAATCTACTATATTCAACTATCACTTTCGCATGGACTATCCGAGTGCCCACCACTTGGATCCGTTCCAAAATTTTCGTATTAATCCCCACTTTGCCTTTTAAAAACTGAACCTTTCCATGGCTTGGTTGACGACTTGTCTCCATTTCACCTTGTCCTTTGCCTTATATTTCCACGTTTTAACATTAAGTCTTTGTAGATCCTCTTCAACCTCTGTTTTCCATCTTGTTCTAGGTCTGCCTCTTCTCTGTCTTCCTCCTATGGAACTATCGAGCAGTACTTTCGGTAGTCTTTCTGTTCCCATTCTTTCTATATGACCTAGCCATCTAAGCCTTTGAGATTTTATGATTCCAATAATACTAGGACCTTTAAATAATTCTTCGAGCTCTTTGTTCGTTCTTCTTATCCAAATTCCGTTTTGCATTTTTCCTCCAAATATTTTCCTCAGTACTTTTCTTTCCCATATTTGTAGCATTTCTTGGTCTTTTTGGTTTAATGTCCATGTTACTGAGGCATAGGTAACTATAGGCCTAATTACAGTTTTGTAGATCTTGATTTTCGCGCTCCTTGATATATTCCTGCTTTTTAATAACCTATTTAAGGCATAGATGCAATTATTGCCACGCATTATTCTTTTTTGGATTTCTTCTCCTATATTTGGTTTTCTTGTAATTATGGTTCCAAGGTACTCGAGTCTTTCTATTTCTTCAAGGTTAGGTTAGATTAGGTTAGGTTAGGTTATGTTAGGTTTGATTTGGTGCTGCGAACCTCGCTACGCTCGGCACGCAGTGATTTATTTATAATAATACCAAAATGGTTTTTAAAATAGTTAAAATTGCACCTCATCCATTCTTTGCATCATAGTCTTCACTGGCTATGTCTTCTCCTGGTCATCTCCAAACTCAAGGTAGCACTTGGGGTATAGTACAATGATTCTGGTAATGATTAGATTCTAAATTTCTTTTCTAGTAGATGTAAATTTCTAGTGGCTCACATTTTCTGATCAAAACGCTTCTATTCCAACTTTATACAGCATAATTGGGATCCTCTTCTTTCAATGCGGTCCATTAGAACCAATAAAACCTTTCTCATTTTCTCTGAAGAGTCTTCACTCAAAGATCAGCTACATACTCGCTTTAACAGATCTACTGAGTCCCATAGGACCTGCGGAAACATTCCATAATTCTTACCAAGGCATGACCTTCTTCTTTCAATGGTCTGATCTGATTGAAGTCGTTTATTTATTCTTCTTTTAACCTCGTTGGTGACTGTAGTTCTTAAGATCTTGGCTTTTTGGTTTCCACTTTCCTGCAATGCTTTGGTAAAATTTTAACCGTTCAACCATTTATATTTTCAACGAAAACTGGCCCTAGCCATGTCAGGCAATTTTCTTTGACTTTTTTTGAAAAAGCTTGGTGTTAAGCTTCAGTTGGACAGTTGGTTACCTATTATGGTGTTACTGGAACGCTCCCCTAACACCAAGACAACACATTCTTCATAAGCGTTCTCAAAAATGGTTTGGAATAATAATGAAATGCCAGATCCTGTATTGAAAACTGCCTTCTCTTTGTCAGTAAGGTCCATCTCCACCGCCCAATATCCATATAAATCCTGGATAACGTTTCTAAAGAAACAGAAGCAGAAAATAGTGGGATTTTTTGCTATATTGTTTAACTGGTGTTAGTTGAAACTAATCTTTGTGGTTTCGTTTTTGTATTACCAAGACAGAATGGTAGAAGGTTCTATAACCGGGTCCTTTTTATTTTCAAGGAAATAATGGAAGTGGAACATCTATGGCATTACAATGAATCCGAATTGAACAAACTCAGCACCGATGGGCATTTGGGAAAAGAAGGCTCAAGTGGAGCGGTCCATAATCTATCCACTCATCCACTTTTGGCCGGCACGGCGTTGGCCGGTTCAGCGGACACAAATCCAGATTTCGTAGCTAACCTTTGCAATATAGCCGATCACAGACTTTACAAAATCGTCAAATGGTGCAAGAGCCTTCCCTTATTTAAAAACATTTCTGTAAGTCGTTTTTCCTTATCCATAAAATATTTGCCGACGATTAACTTGTTATTTTTTGTGTTTCCAGATCGACGATCAAATATGTCTTCTTATAAATTCTTGGTGCGAATTACTCTTATTCTCTTGCTGTTTCCGTTCGATGGCAACGCCAGGAGAAATAAGAATATCCCTTGGGAAAAGTATAACGTCGACGCAGGCACGCGAGATGGGCATGCAGGCGTGTATAGAAAGGATGTTGAACTTTACAGAGCAACTTAGGAGGTTAAGAGTCGATCAGTATGAATATATCGCTATGAAGGTGATAGTTCTACTAACTTCTGGTAAGTGATGATATCTTTATGAAATTTATTGTGGATAACCACCATATTGGAAACTATAGAACTTTATTAGATTGCTGTTGAATAATTACTGTTTTTCCAATTTTTAGACACATCAGAACTCAGAGAAGCAGAAAAAGTAAGGCTCTCTCAGGAGAAAGCGTTGAAAGCTTTACAGGATTACACTTTATCGCATTATCCTGAGAGTCCAGCTAAATTTGGTGAATTGCTTTTACGGATTCCCGAACTACAACGAACATGTCAAGTAAGTACATATTGGTATTTGTCAGTATTTCTTGGTTTTATACCAAACACTACCACTTTTAACCTCCTAATCCTTGATTACAGAGTTAATTTCTTCAGAATTTACCACAAAAACAAAAGTTAATTTTAACAGTTGAGGAATTGTAACAATCCAACTATTTTCTATGTATTGAATCATTCCTTTAGTAACTTTCCAAAATAAATTCAATTTCATTAATTAAATCATTTTATAATTACCATCAGCGCTGAAATCACAATTACTATCAGCTTTTCTCCAAGGTTCTCATTCTCCTCCACCTTTAACGTAAAAACATCGACTAAATCTATCAACTTTATTATACAGTGTTTTATCTAACTTCTGGACCAATCTGTCACGTGGAATCCTCACCTAAACAACATCCTAAGGAAAGAAAGTGAATCCCTATGGTGTGGTGTGAATACCCCGTATATTTTGTACACTTAATTAAATTGTTAAATAGAAAATACCGATGGCCTACACCACCGTAGTTTCAATAAAGGTTGAATAAACAAAAGATAGAAATAAATACACTGCGATGCATAGACGACGAGTTCAATGTATGATATTCATGATCAAGTTCACTATGTTGCTGATATTGCATTAATTTAATTTATTTATAGTAATTTAGTGTTTTACTCTAATTCATTCATAGAAAATATAGTTTAATGTCCGAAAAGTGTTTATTCCATACAACCCCCAATATTAAATATTACAATGGGGATAGTAACATGATCGTTTATGGCTTTGTAGCCTGGTGGATCAAAGACCTACAGCATCAGGATCAATCCAAACTTAATAGCTTGCAAAGGCTTGCTTATCACAGAGGCCATGAGCACTGCACTCACGGTGACAATGGAAGCCATTCTTGGACTTCTTCCTCCTCATATCTATCTGGAGAAGGAGGCAACATGCGCTTATGGAGAGTACATAGCGCTACGTTGGATAATTTTATCCCAAGGAATCTTGAAAGTGGATATATTACAGTTTTTTTCGGGTTTGGGCAGTTACCGTTCTCGAACTGTTAAACGCCTGCGCACTAAAAAATCCTGTGTTCAGGTTTTCTTCTGCGCAGGCTTCAAACGGTTTAAGAACGGTAACCAATGAGACCAGAACAAGTCTTATATGTCAATTGGATTGCAGCATCAAACAGACAAGCAGATATTGAACGTTCACACTAGCATTCTTCGTCGGTATGCTTCTGGCAAATAAAGGAGCTGGAACTCCACATGTACCAAGTGCAGATTATGTGAGGAAGGGGACGAAACCCCAAATAGCGCTAAAGGCACTTGAATGCACCTTCTGCAACTCTGTGAAGCCATTTTTGGGCTTCTTTCTCCTCATATGTATCTGGAGAAGGAGGCAACATAGGCTTATGGAGAGAACATAGAGCTACGTTGAATAATTTTATCCCAAGCAATCTTGGAAATGGATATATTACAGTTTTGTTCGGGTTTGGGCAGTTACCGTTCTCGAACTGTCAAAAGGCTACGCACTAAAACAACTTGTGTTTTGGTTTTCTTCTGCGCATGCTTCAAGTGGTTTAAGAACGGTAACCAACGAGACCAGAACAAGGCTTATATGTCAATTGGATTACAGCATCAAACGGACAAGCAGATATTGAAGGTTCAGGCTAGCATTCTTCGTCAGCAAGCTTCTGACAAAAAATGAACTGTAACTCCACATGAAGGTTCTTGAATGCACCTTCTGCAACTCTGTGATAGTGTACCAATAAGAAAGTAACCTTAGTCTATTTACCTGGGTGTACAGGAATCCAGGACCAGCTGGTAAAGGCTGGTGAAGAGGCTAAGTTCATTGGACCAGGATATAACTCATATCACCGCCAAAGGAGTCATTATTGAGTGGACATTGTACTTCCAGGGTTTGCTAGACCTCAGACATTCTAAAGAAGACCCTTCAGAAAGAAAGAGTGCCTACACAGAGAGCTGATTGTAAATGGAAGACATCTTTTGAAGATGTTCAGCGTTAGCTAGGACCAGATTCCATAGTCTTGGATAACCTCTCTCTTGTGGAATTGATTTACATATCACCCACTACAACAGTGGGATTTCTGATTGGACACTGTCAATTAAGGAAACACCTCCATATTAAGGGGCTAGTGGACATACCTCTATGCAGGATGTGTGAACAGGAAGATGAAACTGTCAGGCATGTCTTATGTGAATGTTTGGAGCTATCATCGATAATAGAGTGTGTGTTCGGTGAGTCTTGGCCTACACTTGCCGATATTAAAGTGTCCCCTGGTGACCTGTCCTCCTTCCTGGATAAGGCAGGATGGACAATTTCCTAGGAGGGCGGCTCCTTGGGAGGATGTACAATGGGTTATATTGTGGCCTAAGTGCTGTGGGTCTATAACTCTACAGATACAGATCATCCACGACAGTAGTGGATAATTAAAAAGTTGGGTCTAGAAGATGAAATATGAAATGTTGTGCCCACGTTTTATGTTCTTTTGTTTTTCTGTGACCATTAAAAAAATTAACAATTTATTAATCTTTTAGTTTTATCGAATTTTGTTTTGCAGGTCGGTAAAGAGATGTTAACAATAAAATCAAAAGACGGAGATGGACCGAGTTTTAATCTCCTGATGGAGCTCCTTAGGGGGGACCACTGAAAATGTGCCTTATAAGCTTTGGTGGCGGGCTCTCGCATACTACGGACAGTATTTCTTTGCTTAATCACTACTTAGCTTTAAGTGAAACTACGTACTTAGAAGAGAAAAAAAGAAACGTGCTGGACACATTAAAAAATGTCGCTATTTTTGGAATTTTTCACTTATTCTGTTTAGAAAAAGATGATTAAAACTTTACTTTTTTTCAACAAAGAAAAAAATCTCAAAGTTTTTTAACATATTTTGATTAAATTATTTACAGTTTGAATTTCTTTAAATCAGGGTGTTAGTCATAAATAAGAGGTAAAGGTGATTACAATTTAACAAGAATAAAAATAGAATTTTTTCATTTCCTTTGGTGAACGTTAGAAATTCTGTATCAGACACAAGGACACTTGTCACCGCCTCTATTATTTGACCACCTTATTAAAAAACATTGGAATTTGATTCCTATAAGTATAGGCACGTCCCAGTAGATTCGAAATGATACTTTTTGCTTTAAATCGTAAAAGAATAAGTGAAAAATCCTCGATGATATTTTATAACCGAATGTAAATATATTTTAAGTTAAGTTTATATTTTGATATTTTTTATTATATACAATGAGGCTATTTCTCGCTATCGTTGACGTTTTTTTATATATATTTATGCATAAGGTGAATGATGATGTTCCTTTTATAAGAACCTTTTTAAAAGACACCTTGTATAGGATAGTATTAGTTGAGAAAGTTAATGCTGATGTAGTATTCGTATGTGATGCGAAACTCCGGCATATTTTTTTACAAATAAGAATTCGGATAAAAAAAATCTCAAAGAGAGCACACTAATACTCCTTTTGATTTATTTGGCAATAATTCCAATGAAACAGTATTTACTAGTGATGTGCCGAGTTTTTGTTTTGATGAATCGAGTCAGTTTATACGGTATTCGAGTCCTGACTCGATTCCCTGATTCGAATCCTGTTTTGTATTCAAATATTGACTCGGGTCCGGCTGAACTCGAATCTAGAAAAGATCGAGTCTGAAAATTCTAGTCCAGAACTAGAGTCTGATTTTAGAACAAAAGGGAAAAGTGAAATCAGTTTTAACTTCAAACAGCGTGTAAGTTAGGTTAAGCATAATGTACCCACAATAACTGTTAATTGACACAAAACACATAAATCAAAACAAAAATATGCAAGTTCAAACTTGTTTGTATTATTAGACCCGCGGCACTTCATTGCTTAAGTAAACAGATTGCGAGTACGAGCAATTTAACCAAAATCGAGTACAAGATTCGAGTACCAGGGACTCGCATAAATTGAATCGATTCTTCCTGACTCGAGTTCTAAAGCAGGAATCGATTCTGACTCGAGTCAACCCTTACTCGGTACATCACTAGTATTTACTGCCTGAAGGAGTCATTGGAATGAAGATTTCACCATCACTCATCATTTTTTCTTCCAAAAACACCTTTAATTGGTTTTAAAAGTACATTGTTAAAAAATGAGTGAAATTTTAAGATGCGCGCGTATAACTAGCTCAAAAGTAACAGGATCTGGAAAGTCTAGGGTTTGCCATGTTAATTTTTACAGATTTGTTTACATACTTTATAAATCTGCTCAGAATCCCACTATAAAGTCCACAAAAATGGAACAGAACCTCTATTAATTGCGCATGTTGGCACGCTCGTCTTCTATGATCACTGTTTTCATTATTTTTAACATTTTTCCACGTTTCTAGCTACTAAATTTACACCAATTTTAGTTATACAAGTAGAATTATATATTTAATAATACATTTTCATCACAATTCATTATTCATACTAAAAATAGTCGGTTACCCCTAATAGAAATTTATCTTGGGGCTATATTGGCCAGACGTTGTCGCCAACATTCAACAATATTGGAATTAAAGAAAAATGTTAACGGTTTCCAATGTAGGAACAATATTGGCACGATTGCATTATATTGTGCCAGTATTCAGCCAACGTTAGGTTACATTGGAAAGCAACGTTGGGCCATTATTGGCCAATATTGACGAGCCAACTTAACCCAAGGTTGAATATTATTTGCCAATATATGATACCATGCCAGCCAATTTTGACGCTATATAACACCAATATTGGTAGTCAATTTAGGGTTTTCATGGTCGCATGGAAACAAATATTGGACCAACATATATCCAACATTCGGTTCTCCTAGGGACGACGTTTTACGCACTTGACCATTGTGGCTTAAATCATTTTAAATTATAAAAATAAAAACAGAAACACTAGTTTGGAATTTTGAAGAATATATTTTATTCTTGCTTTTTGTCAGAAAACGGAATTTCATCATAGAATTTCCTAACTTCATTTGGTAAAACTTCAGTAAGTTCCTGAAGATGTTGATATTTTTTCTTAGATACTGGAATTCTGTTGTTATACAACTGGTGTTTGGTAAAGGGTGCCACGGATTGATTTGGTCTATTGGGAAGTGGTAAAAAATGTTCTTCGCCAAAATCGATTTTATAACTAATAATCCCATCCGGCGAGTACCTAAATGTATTTTTAACGTCGTATTTGGTAAAAAATCGTGCATAAGGTAATGTACCTCAAATGGTGGCGGTTTCTTTCTTGCTTCTTTAATTAACAGTGCATGTGTTACCCAATATCTCACAGTTCTCTCTTTTAGTCCCAGAGTAGTAGTAGACATCTTTTTGCATACTTTAATTTTTTCATTATCTTTTTGTAGAAAATAACAAAATGTTCCTTGTCTTCTAGAAGGTCCCTGTACAAGCATCTCTTCTTCTCTTCATGTTTTACGAGAGATCTTATGTAAAACTTTTTTTCTTTCCAGTTTTTTTCCAAAACATATTAAAAATTTCTGATACGATCTTCCAATATAGTTACAATTACATAAAGCACCTAATTTTCTGTTCATAGGCGACGAGCTTGCCAACATGCGCAACTAATAGAAGTTCTATTCCCTTTTACGAGACTTACCTAACGACTAGTTTGTTAACAAAATGTATAGAACCAAACAATTACAAAATAGAAAATCCTTTTTCGAGAAAATATCTCTGAAATGTAAGCTCTAGTTGTGTTTTGTACGTTTCTCTTTGAGATTTTTTCGAGTCTTGCTTCATTCCAGTGTTTTCGAATAAACGTATTTTTTAAAATGTATCCTCGTTCGACCTTTTTAGTAAAAATGATATATTTGTTAACGTTTAGGTCAAATTTTTGTTATATGATAGTAAAACCGATGTGCAATTCACGTAGTAGTATTTTCCAATCGAAATACTCGTAGGAAATGTCTTTATCTCGTACACCCAAAATACATAAATCCCATCGAGATCTTCAGACTAGACACCAACAGTACCAATTAAGAAACAAGGCTTATTTATAGCTATCGAAATATTTCGGAAGCACACCATTTATAAATCAGTTAATCTGGATTTAAAAACTTACCGTTTCCGTTCTCTCTAGCGTTCCCAGTTAAAAGTACACTCTACCGTTCTTGAATCGTTTGAAGCCTGCGCACATGTCAAGATGTTTAATGCGCAGGCTTTGACAGTTCGAGAACGGTAACTGACAACCCTCCAAATATATCAATTTTGCTTGAATGGAATCATTTAATCAGTAAACACTTGCAGCTAACTTTTAATCTATATTCCACAATAATTATAAAAGTTATTGTTCGTAAGTTTTAAAGGTTGGCTCGAAATGTTTTACTTTAGTTTTTGTTCTTCCATTAAGAAACTTTTTGGATGTATTGTTGGTAGTTGAAAACTACAATTTTAAGTTTCTTTATTCAATATGATCCAAACTATTGTTGTAAATAGCTTGGTAGGTTTTTATTTATTTTTTAAGCTGGACAAGAGTTTAATTTTTGTGCCAACGCTGTGTTTTTATGAAACAGAGCGGATGAATTTTTTTGTTGCCATATTAATTGGCTTGTAACTGTAACGGATAGTTAGTGGATACAAATAATTTACAGATCTTTTGATTATTTTATTTACAAAAAAACAATTTTTTGGTTTTATTGGCGATGATAACTGCCTTTTTTTTAGATTTTTATGTAATGAAATTCCAAGCTCTCGCTAAACTTGTTTTACAAACTCTTATTTATTTTGTTCTCCCTAATTTATCTATTTTAATTATTTGTATCCAAATCGAAAACAATATCAATATTGTTTTAAAAAATCAAAATGACAATTTAACAATTATCTGTACTGATTAAAAAAGTGAACGTCTGTTGTAAAAACTTGACATTTTATTATTGTATTTTATTTTGTCAAATCTGTTGTAATTTGAATGTTTTGCAAATTCATTATTATACTACAAAATAATTTAAAATTCTCTCCATTTCCCAGATATTAGAAGCTGCAGATTTTGTTTGATTTTTTCATATTTTATTGCCAAATTTTCTGCACTTTTTATTATTTTGATTATAGTAATGAATTTGTACGTCCATTGTTATTTTTAATTTGGATTGTAATAAAATTACGGTGTAGTTTTTACTCAAATTTATTTATTTTAACGCATTTCTGTACAAGATGTTCAACTAAAATAAAAAATAAAAACAACTTAAGACTAAAGGGGAGGCCTTTCGAATCTGCATCTAATGCAGTTTTAGCCCTGAAATACTTTTTGTACTCACTTTTTTACTGTCGATGATATACAACACATGTATTAAAGAAATATAATATACATTTTAACAAATTTATGCATTTTTATTTTGCCCTATAACACCCGTCCTATGTATCCATAATCTGTTTCATCACATTCGATGTGAATGAAGGAAAAAAGTAGGTACTCTATCTACACTTGAAGCTACTAAGAGTTTGGAGCGGATTTGAGAATATGAGATGGGGTATAAACTATAAAACTTTATATCTCAAAAGTACAAATTACCAAGCATCGAATAAAAGCAGTATTGTTCGATTCTAGTGAATGCAAAGTAAGTACCTTTGAATTAGTTGACTTTAAATTTTGGTCACAATATATTTAAGTTATTTTTGATAAAAATAGTCTAGAACCACTAAATCGACCACGTAGAACACGAAAATAGCGTTAAAATTAAAAAAATCCTGATAGTTTTTAGGAAAATTTAAAACTATCGAGTTTACCTGTACTATTTCACTTCCGATACTTTCTCACCCAAATTTAATAGTGTTTCATACATCCTATCGAACAACTGATTGCACCAATCGATTTAGCGTCCCAAGAAACCCAATTTTCCATATTTTGAAGCATTTTCATGAAAAAAAAAATATTTAAGAAAATGGCAAGGCAGACATTTAAACTTGCTGTCTTCAAAAATTGGTCAAATTATCAAAAACGGTGTTTTTTGTGATGCTGAATCCACTGGTGCAGTCAGTTCCTCGATAGGATGTGTAGAACATCCTTAAATCGAGTTGAGAATAATTTATGGATTCAAAATTAGTGAACTTTTAATGAAATTAGCCATAATTTTGCATTTTAAACTCGATTTTCGTGTTCTACGTACTCAAAATAGTGGTTCTAAACCATTTTTGTGATAATCAAATTTTTGTTGAATTTTGACAAAAATCCAAGGCTATAGCCTTGCTCATTTTTTGGACAAAATCACTTTTGGCTTTTGAATTGCGTGAAATTATGGAAAACGGAGTTTTTTGTGATGCTGAATCCACTGGTGCAGTCAGTTCCTCGATAGGATGTGTAGAACATCCATAAATCGAGTTGCGAATAATTTATGGATTCAAAATTAGTGAACTTTTAATGAAATTAGCCATAATTTTCCATTTTAAACTCGATTTTTGTGTTCTACGTACTCAAAATAGTGGTTCTAAACCATTTTTGTGATAATCAAATTTTTGTTGAATTTTGACAAAAATCCAAGGCTATAGCCTTGCTCATTTTTTGGACAAAAACACTTTTGGCTTTTGAATTGCGTGAAATTATGGAAAACGGTGTTTTTTGTGATGCTGAATCCACTGGTGCAGTCAGTTCCTCTATAGGATGTGTAGAACATCCTTAAATCGATTTGCGAATAATTTATGGATTCAAAATTAGTGAACTTTTAATGAAATTAGCCATAATTTTGCATTTTAAACTCGATTTTCGTGTTCTACGTACTCAAAATAGTGGTTCTAAACCATTTTTGTGATAATCAAATTTTTGTTGAATTTTTACAAAAATCCAAGGCTATAGCCTTGCTCATTTTTTGGACAAAAACACTTTTGGCTTTTGAATTGCGTGAAATTATGGAAGACGGTGTTTTTTGTGATGCTGAATCCACTGGTGCAGTCAGTTCCTCTATAGGATGTGTAGAACATCCTTAAATCGATTTGCGAATAATTTATGGATTCAAAATTAGTGAACTTTTAATGAAATTAGCCATAATTTTGCATTTTAAACTCGATTTTTCGTGTTCTACGTATTCAAAATAGTGGTTCTAAAACATTTTTATGATAATCAAATTTTTGTTGAATTTTGTCAAAAATCCAAAGCTATAGCCTTGCTCTTTTTTTGGACAAAAACACTTTTGGCTTTTGAATTGCGTGAAATTATGGAAAACGGTGTTTTTTGTGATGCTGAATCCACTGGTGCAGTCAGTTCCTCGATAGGATGTGTAGAACATCCTTAAATCGATTTGCGAATTATTTATGGATTCAAAATTAGTGAACTTTTAATGAAATTAGCCATAATTTTGCATTTGAAACTCGAATTTCGTGTTCTACGTACTCAAAATAGTGGTTCTAAAACATTTTTATGATAATCAAATTTTTGTTGAATTTTGACAAAAATCCAAGGCTATAGCCTTGCTCATTTTTGGACAAAAACACTTTTGGCTTTTGAATTGCGTGAAATTATGGAAAACGGTGTTTTTTGTGATGCTGAATCCACTGGTGCAGTCAGTTCCTCGATAGGATGTGTAGAACATCCTTAAATCGAGTTGCGAATAATTTATGGATTCAAAATTAGTGAACTTTTAATGAAATTAGCCATAATTTTGCATTTTAAACTCGATTTTCGTGTTCTACGTACTCAAAATAGTGGTTCTAAACCATTTTTGTGATAATCAAATTTTTGTTGAATTTTGACAAAAATCCAAGGCTATAGCCGTGCCCCTATTTTTGACAAAACCCCTGTTGGCTTTTGAATTGCGTGAAATTATGGAAAACGGTGTTTTTTGTGATGCTGAATCCACTGGTGCAGTCAGTTCCTCTATAGGATGTGTAGAACATCCTTAAATCGATTTGCGAATAATTTATGGATTCAAAATTAGTGAACTTTTAATGAAATTAGCCATAATTTTGCATTTTAAACTCGATTTTCGTGTTCTACGTACTCAAAATAGTGGTTCTAAATCATTTTTGTGATAATCAAATTTTTGTTGAATTTTGACAAAAATCCAAGGCTATAGCCTTGCTCATTTTTTGGACAAAAACACTTTTGGCTTTTGAATTGCGTGAAATTATGGAAAACGGTGTTTTTTGTGATGCTGAATCCACTGGTGCAGTCAGTTCCTCTATAGGATGTGTAGAACATCCTTAAATCGAGTTGCGAATAATTTATGGAGTCAAAATTAGTGAACTTGTAATGAAATTAGCCATAATTTTGCATTTTAAACTCGATTTTCGTGTTCTACGTACTCAAAATAGTGGTTCTAAACCATTTTTGTGATAATCAAATTTTTGTTGAATTTTGACAAAAATCCAAGGCTATAGCCTTGCTCATTTTTTGGACAAAAACACTTTTGGCTTTTGAATTGCGTGAAATTATGGAAAACGGTGTTTTTTGTGATGCTGAATCCACTGGTGCAGTCAGTTCCTCGATAGGATGTGTAGAACATCCATAAATCGAGTTGAGAATAATTTATGGATTCAAAATTAGTGAACTTTTAATGAAATTAGCCATAATTTTGCATTTTAAACTCGATTTTCGTGTTCTACGTACTCAAAATAGTGATTCTAAACCATTTTTGTAATAATCAAATTTTTGTTGAATTTTGACAAAAATCCAAGGCTATAGCCTTGCTCATTTTTTGGACAAAAACACTTTTGGCTTTTGAATTGCGTGAAATTATGGAAAACGGTGTTTTTTGTGATGCTGAATCCACTGGTGCAGTCAGTTCCTCTATAGGATGTTTAGAACATCCTTAAATCGAGTTGCGAATAATTTATGGATTCAAAATTAGTGAACTTTTAATGAAATTAGCCATAATTTTGCATTTTAAACTCGATTTTCGTGTTCTACGTACTCAAAATAGTGGTTCTAAACCATTTTTGTGATAATCAAATTTTTGTTGAATTTTGACAAAAATCCAAGGCTATAGCCTTGCTCATTTTTTGGACAAAAACACTTTTGGCTTTTGAATTGCGTGAAATTATGGAAAACGGTGTTTTTTGTGATGCTGAATCCACTGGTGCAGTCAGTTCCTCGATAGGATGTGTAGAACATCCATAAATCGAGTTGAGAATAATTTATGGATTCAAAATTAGTGAACTTTTAATGAAATTAGCCATAATTTTGCATTTTAAACTCGATTTTCGTGTTCTACGTACTCAAAATAGTGGTTCTAAACCATTTTTGTGATAATCAAATTTTTGTTGAATTTTGACAAAAATCCAAGGCTATAGCCTTGCTCATTTTTTGGACAAAAACACTTTTGGCTTTTGAATTGCGTGAAATTATGGAAAACGGTGTTTTTTGTGATGCTGAATCCACTGGTGCAGTCAGTTCCTCGATAGGATGTGTAGAACATCCATAAATCGAGTTGAGAATAATTTATGGATTCAAAATTAGTGAACTTTTAATGAAATTAGCCATAATTTTGCATTTTAAACTCGATTTTCGTGTTCTACGTACTCAAAATAGTGGTTCTAAACCATTTTTGTAATAATCAAATTTTTGTTGAATTTTGACAAAAATCCAAGGCTATAGCCTTGCTCATTTTTTGGACAAAAACACTTTTGGCTTTTGAATTGCGTGAAATTATGGAAAACGGTGTTTTTTGTGATGCTGAATCCACTGGTGCAGTCAGTTCCTCGATAGGATGTGTAGAACATCCTTAAATCGAGTTGCGAATAATTTATGGATTCAAAATTAGTGAACTTTTAATGAAATTAGCCATAATTTTGCATTTTAAACTCGATTTTCGTGTTCTACGTACTCAAAATAGTGGTTCTAAACCATTTTTGTAATAATCAAATTTTTGTTGAATTTTGACAAAAATCCAAGGCTATAGCCTTGCTCATTTTTTGGACAAAAACACTTTTGGCTTTTGAATTGCGTGAAATTATGGAAAACGGAGTTTTTTGTGATGCTGAATCCACTGGTGCAGTCAGTTCCTCTATAGGATGTGTAGAACATCCTTAAATCGAGTTGCGAATAATTTATGGATTCAAAATTAGTGAACTTTTAATGAAATTAGCCATAATTTTCCATTTTAAACTCGATTTTTGTGTTCTACGTACTCAAAATAGTGGTTCTAAACCATTTTTGTGATAATCAAATTTTTGTTGAATTTTGACAAAAATCCAAGGCTATAGCCTTGCTCATTTTTTGGACAAAAACACTTTTGGCTTTTGAATTGCGTGAAATTATGGAAAACGGTGTTTTTTGTGATGCTGAATCCACTGGTGCGGTCAGTTCCTCTATAGGATGCGTAGAACATCCTTAAATCGAGTTGCGAATAATTTATGGATTCAAAATTAGTGAACTTTTAATGAAATTAGCCATAATTTTGCATTTTAAACTCGATTTTCGTGTTCTACGTACTCAAAATAGTGGTTCTAAAACATTTTTGTGATAATCAAATTTTTGTTGAATTTTGACAAAAATCCAAGGCTATAGCCTTGCTCATTTTTTGGACAAAAACACTTTTGGCTTTTGAATTGCGTGAAATTATGGAAAACGGTGTTTTTTGTGATGCTGAATCCACTGGTGCAGTCAGTTCCTCGATAGGATGTGTAGAACATCCTTAAATCGATTTGCGAATAATTTATGGATTCAAAATTAGTGAACTTTTAATGAAATTAGCCATAATTTTGCATTTTAAACTCGATTTTCGTGTTCTACGTACTCAAAATAGTGGTTCTAAAACATTTTTGTGATAATCAAATTTTTGTTGAATTTTGACAAAAATCCAAGGCTATAGCCTTGCTCATTTTTTGGACAAAATCACTTTTGGCTTTTGAATTGCGTGAAATTATGGAAAACGGTGTTTTTTGTGATGCTGAATCCACTGGTGCAGTCAGTTCCTCTATAGGATGTGTAGAACATCCTTAAATCGATTTGCGAATAATTTATGGATTCAAAATTAGTGAACTTTTAATGAAATTAGCCATAATTTTACATTTTAAACTCGATTTTCGTGTTCTACGTACTCAAAATAGTGGTTCTAAACCATTTTTGTGATAATCAAATTTTTGTTGAATTTTGACAAAAATCCAAGGCTATAGCCTTGCTCATTTTTGGACAAAAACACTTTTGGCTTTTGAATTGCGTGAAATTATGGAAAACGGTGTTTTTTGTGATGCTGAATCCACTGGTGCAGTCAGTTCCTCGATAGGATGTGTAGAACATCCTTAAATCGATTTGCGAATAATTTATGGATTCAAAATTAGTGAACTTTTAATGAAATTAGCCATAATTTTGCATTTTAAACTCGATTTTCGTGTTCTACGTACTCAAAATAGTGGTTCTAAAACATTTTTGTGATAATCAAATTTTTGTTGAATTTTGACAAAAATCCAAGGCTATAGCCTTGCTCATTTTTGGACAAAAACACTTTTGGCTTTTGAATTGCGTGAAATTATGGAAAACGGTGTTTTTTGTGATGCTGAATCCACTGGTGCAGTCAGTTCCTCTATAGGATGTGTAGAACATCCTTAAATCGATTTGCGAATAATTTATGGATTCAAAATTAGTGAACTTTTAATGAAATTAGCCATAATTTTGCATTTTAAACTCGATTTTCGTGTTCTACGTACTCAAAATAGTGGTTCTAAACCATTTTTGTGATAATCAAATTTTTGTTGAATTTTGACAAAAATCCAAGGCTATAGCCTTGCTCATTTTTTGGACAAAAACACTTTTGGCTTTTGAATTGCGTGAAATTATGGAAAACGGTGTTTTTTGTGATGCTGAATCCACTGGTGCAGTCAGTTCCTCTATAGGATGTGTAGAACATCCTTAAATCGAGTTGCGAATAATTTATGGAGTCAAAATTAGTGAACTTTTAATGAAATTAGCCATAATTTTGCATTTTAAACTCGATTTTCGTGTTTTACGTACTCAAAATAGTGGTTCTAAACCATTTTTGTGATAATCAAATTTTTGTTGAATTTTGACAAAAATCCAAGGCTATAGCCTTGCTCATTTTTTGGACAAAAACACTTTTGGCTTTTGAATTGCGTGAAATTATGGAAAACGGTGTTTTTTGTGATGCTGAATCCACTGGTGCGGTCAGTTCCTCTATAGGATGTTTAGAACATCCTTAAATCGAGGTGCGAATAATTTATGGATTCAAAATTAGTGAACTTTTAATGAAATTATCCATAATTTTGCATTTTAAACTCGATTTTCGTGTTCTACGTACTCAAAATAGTGGTTCTAAACCATTTTTGTGATAATCAATTTTTTGTTGAATTTTGACAAAAATCCAAGGCTATAGCCTTGCTCATTTTTTGGACAAAAACACTTTTGGCTTTTGAATTGCGTGAAATTATGGAAAACGGTGTTTTTTGTGATGCTGAATCCACTGGTGCAGTCAGTTCCTCTATAGGATGTGTAGAACATCCTTAAATCGATTTGCGAATAATTTATGGATTCAAAATTAGTGAACTTTTAATGAAATTAGCCATAATTTTGCATTTTAAACTCGATTTTCGTGTTCTACGTACTCAAAATAGTGGTTCTAAACCATTTTTGTGATAATCAAATTTTTGTTGAATTTTGACAAAAATCCAAGGCTATAGCCTTGCTTATTTTTTGGACAAAAACACTTTTGGCTTTTGAATTGCGTGAAATTATGGAAAACGGTGTTTTTTGTGATGCTGAATCCACTGGTGCAGTCAGTTCCTCTATAGGATGTGTAGAAGATCGTTAAAACGATTTGCGAATAATTTATGGATTCAAAATTAGTGAACTTTTAATGAAATTAGCCATAATTTTGCATTTTAAACTCGATTTTCGTGTTCTACGTACTCAAAATAGTGGTTCTAAACCATTTTTGTGATAATCAAATTTTTGTTGAATTTTGACAAAAATCCAAGGCTATAGCCTTGCTCATTTTGGACAAAAACACTTTTGGCTTTTGAATTGCGTGAAATTATGGAAAACGGTGTTTTTTGTGATGCTGAATCCACTGGTGCAGTCAGTTCCTCTATAGGATGTGTAGAACATCCTTAAATCGATTTGCGAATAATTTATGGATTCAAAATTAGTGAACTTTTAATGAAATTAGCCATAATTTTGCATTTTAAACTCGATTTTCGTGTTCTACGTACTCAAAATAGTGGTTCTAAATCATTTTTGTGATAATCAAATTTTTGTTGAATTTTGACAAAAATCCAAGGCTATAGCCTTGCTCATTTTTTGGACAAAAACACTTTTGGCTTTTGAATTGCGTGAAATTATGGAAAACGGTGTTTTTTGTGATGCTGAATCCACTGGTGCAGTCAGTTCCTCGATAGGATGTGTAGAACATCCATAAATCGAGTTGCGAATAATTTATGGAGTCAAAATTAGTGAACTTGTAATGAAATTAGCCATAATTTTGCATTTTAAACTCGATTTTCGTGTTCTACGTACTCAAAATAGTGGTTCTAAACCATTTTTGTGATAATCAAATTTTTGTTGAATTTTGACAAAAATCCAAGGCTATAGCCTTGCTCATTTTTTGGACAAAAACACTTTTGGCTTTTGAATTGCGTGAAATTATGGAAAACGGTGTTTTTTGTGATGCTGAATCCACTGGTGCAGTCAGTTCCTCGATAGGATGTGTAGAACATCCTTAAATCGATTTGCGAATAATTTATGGATTCAAAATTAGTGAACTTTTAATGAAATTAGCCATAATTTTGCATTTTAAACTCGATTTTCGTGTTCTACGTACTCAAAATAGTGGTTCTAAACCATTTTTGTGATAATCAAATTTTTGTTGAATTTTGACAAAAATCCAAGGCTATAGCCTTGCTCAATTTTTGGACAAAAACACTTTTGGCTTTTGAATTGCGTGAAATTATGGAAAACGGTGTTTTTTGTGATGCTGAATCCACTGGTGCAGTCAGTTCCTCGATAGGATGTGTAGAACATCCATAAATCGAGTTGCGAATAATTTATGGATTCAAAATTAGTGAACTTTTAATGAAATTAGCCATAATTTTGCATTTTAAACTCGATTTTCGTGTTCTACGTACTCAAAATAGTGGTTCTAAACCATTTTTGTGATAATCAAATTTTTGTTGAATTTTGACAAAAATCCAAGGCTATAGCCTTGCTCATTTGTGGACAAAAACACATTTGGCTTGGGAATTGCGTGAAATTATGGAAAACGGTGTTTTTGTGATGCTGAATACATTGGTGCAGTCAGTTCCTCTATAGGATGTGTAGAACATCCTTAAATCGATTTGCGAATAATTTATGGATTTAAAATTAGTGAACTTTTAATGAAATTAGCCATAATTTTGCATTTTAAACTCGATTTTCGTGTTCTACGTACTCAAAATAGTGGTTCTAAACCATTTTTGTGATAATCAAATTTTTGTTGAATTTTGACAAAAATCCAAGGCTATAGCCTTGCTCATTTTTTGGACAAAAACACTTTTGGCTTTTGAATTGCGTGAAATTATGGAAAACGGTGTTTTTTGTTATGCTGAATCCACTGGTGCAGTCAGTTCCTCTATAGGATGTGTAGAACATCCTTAAATCGATTTGCGAATAATTTATGGATTCAAAATTAGTGAACTTTTAATGAAATTAGCCATAATTTTGCATTTTAAACTCGATTTTCGTGTTCTACGTACTCAAAATAGTGGTTCTAAATCATTTTTGTGATAATCAAATTTTTGTTGAATTTTGACAAAAATCCAAGGCTATAGCCTTGCTCATTTTTTGGACAAAAACACTTTTGGCTTTTGAATTGCGTGAACTTATGGAAGAGGGTGTGTGGGGGGATGCTGGAGCCACTGGTGCAGTCCGTTCCTCTATAGGATGTGTAGAACATCCTTAAATCGAGTTGCGAATAATTTATGGAGTCAAAATTAGTGAACTTGTAATGAAATTAGCCATAATTTTGCATTTTAAACTCGATTTTCGTGTTCTACGTACTCAAAATAGTGGTTCTAAACCATTTTTGTGATAATCAAATTTTTGTTGAATTTTGACAAAAATCCAAGGCTATAGCCTTGCTCATTTTTTGGACAAAAACACTTTTGGCTTTTGAATTGCGTGAAATTATGGAAAACGGTGTTTTTTGTGATGCTGAATCCACTGGTGCAGTCAGTTCCTCGATAGGATGTGTAGAACATCCTTAAATCGAGTTGCGAATAATTTATGGATTCAAAATTAGTGAACTTTTAATGAAATTAGCCATAATTTTGCATTTTAAACTCGATTTTCGTGTTCTACGTACTCAAAATAGTGGTTCTAAACCATTTTTGTGATAATCAAATTTTTGTTGAATTTTGACAAAAATCCAAGGCTATAGCCTTGCTCATTTTTTGGACAAAAACACTTTTGGCTTTTGAATTGCGTGAAATTATGGAAAACGGTGTTTTTTGTGATGCTGAATCCACTGGTGCAGTCAGTTCCTCGATAGGATGTGTAGAACATCCATAAATCGAGTTGCGAATAATTTATGGATTCAAAATTAGTGAACTTTTAATGAAATTAGCCATAATTTTGCATTTTAAACTCGATTTTCGTGTTCTACGTACTCAAAATAGTGGTTCTAAACCATTTTTGTGATAATCAAATTTTTGTTGAATTTTGACAAAAATCCAAGGCTATAGCCTTGCTCATTTTTTGGACAAAAACACTTTTGGCTTTTGAATTGCGTGAAATTATGGAAAACGGTGTTTTTTGTGATGCTGAATCCACTGGTGCAGTCAGTTCCTCGATAGGATGTGTAGAACATCCTTAAATCGAGTTGCGAATAATTTATGGATTCAAAATTAGTGAACTTTTAATGAAATTAGCCATAATTTTGCATTTTAAACTCGATTTTCGTGTTCTACGTACTCAAAATAGTGGTTCTAAACCATTTTTGTGATAATCAAATTTTTGTTGAATTTTGACAAAAATCCAAGGCTATAGCCTTGCTCATTTTTGGACAAAAACACTTTTGGCTTTTGAATTGCGTGAAATTATGGAAAACGGTGTTTTTTGTGATGCTGAATCCACTGGTGCAGTCAGTTCCTCTATAGGATGTGTAGAACATCCTTAAATCGAGTTGCGAATAATTTATGGATTCAAAATTAGTGAACTTTTAATGAAATTAGCCATAATTTTGCATTTTAAACTCGATTTTCGTGTTCTACGTACTCAAAATAGTGGTTCTAAACCATTTTTGTGATAATCAAATTTTTGTTGAATTTTGACAAAAATCCAAGGCTATAGCCTTGCTCATTTTTTGGACAAAAACACTTTTGGCTTTTGAATTGCGTGAAATTATGGAAAACGGTGTTTTTTGTGATGCTGAATCCACTGGTGCAGTCAGTTCCTCGATAGGATGTGTAGAACATCCTTAAATCGAGTTGCGAATAATTTATGGATTCAAAATTAGTGAACTTGTAATGAAATTAGCCATAATTTTGCATTTTAAACTCGATTTTCGTGTTCTACGTACTCAAAATAGTGGTTCTAAACCATTTTTGTGATAATCAAATTTTTGTTGAATTTTGACAAAAATCCAAGGCTTGCTTATTTTTTGGACAAAAACACTTTTGGCTTTTGAATTGCGTGAAATTATGGAAAACGGTGTTTTTTGTGATGCTGAATCCACTGGTGCAGTCAGTTCCTCGATAGGATGTGTAGAACATCCTTAAATCGAGTTGCGAATAATTTATGGATTCAAAATTAGTGAACTTGTAATGAAATTAGCCATAATTTTGCATTTTAAACTCGATTTTCGTGTTCTACGTAATCAGATTAGTGCTTCTAAACCGAAGGTCTGGGGTTCACGGGCTCTTGCTCTACAAGGCTAATACCTTTGAATTTGTTGTCTTCAAAAACTGGTCAAATTTTAACTTTAGTTATTTTTGACAAAAATAGTCTAGAACCACTAAATCGACCACGTAGAACACGTAGAAAATAGTGTCAATATTGCAAAATTCCTGATGGTTTCTAAGAAAATTGAAAACTATCGAGTTTTCCTGTACCATTTTACCCCCGATACATTCCCAACCAGATTTAACAGTGTTCCATACATCCTATCGAACAACTGATTGCACCAATCGATTCAGCGTCCCAAAAAAACCAATTTTCCATATTTTGAAGCATTTTTAAGAAAAAAATTTTGCTGTCTCCAAATTTTGGTCAAAACCTAATTTTTGTTAATTTTCATAAAAGTTTTATGTAAAAGTTCTTACCGTCTGTCCCATAACACCTTCAACCTTTTATTTGATCATATAGTCCACTCCACCTGTTCATTACCCCTATACCCCAACATTTTCTATCTCCTCGCCCAAAATTTACATACAACTATTTCTTTCTCCAGATTTTCCCCTTCATTAAAAGCATTGAGAATAAAAAAACTTGTATATACTTTTATTTTTCTATATACACAATCAATATATTTATAAAACGTTTTTGTCTAGTAAGTTATGTACATAATTTGAAGTAAATTATCAAATTATACTTTCACATGCGCAAACTTGTCTAAAATTGAACAGATATTCGAGATATGTTTCCCTACCATCTCAAATGCGGTTTGAACTGGATAATGTGCCTAAAACAAAAATTTTTTGTCAGTAACCACCAAACTAAATAAAGAAAAGGACTAAGTTCATTGTGCACTATCGATTATTTTCTTTTCAAATTATATTCAAATGTTAATACGATTAGTGACAATTGAGTATTGAGACTGACTTGATTGCTCTAGCTTGTGTTGGGTAGAGTAGACGCATGTTGGTGGTGCTGGTCACGAAAATTGAAAGAGACTGTTTAAAACAAGTGAAAAACGATCCCACAATCATTATAATCGAGTTATTACAGCTGATTTTCCAATACTACCCAGAAAACAAACGCCAAAGCTTACAAAAGTAGTCTCTGCAAGCCGTTCACCCCTAAAACAGCTTGCACAGTCCACAAAGAATTTTTTCCATCGGGGCAAACCACAAATCTATACGCCAGACATCAAATCCTGCCACACTCAAAGTGTTCCCACTATTTACCCTTTAAAAGGATCACCAAGTTACAACAGCCACCTCGTTCGACGGATACATCACCTTGTGACTTTTTCGTTTCCTCGGTCGCGTCGTGACGAATGTACTGCAGGATATCCCATTAGAAGCGTTCCAGAATTATTACTTAAAATATACGATTTTTATGAAATCAGTCTCATTACTTAATTGTAACACCTCGTATTTTTTTTATACCTGTCTAACTTCTCCCAAAATATCATTAGTGCCGCCCTATCTAAATGGCGTTTGGTTCTCGATAATTGAATTACCGTCACAGCCCATTTTTCGACATTAGGATCCATCTTCATTTCATCATACTTCAAGTGAAAAGCCGAAACTGCAAGGAAAATATATAATTAACAATAATAACTGTCGTTTGTAAATTATTAGACACAAATAATGATACTATGTCATTTTTCAGCTGCCAACTGTCATTTTTAACGGTAAACTGTCATTTGTCATTTTCAACTATTAAATGTCATTTTTAACTGTCATTTGTCATTTTCATCAATTAAATGTCACTTTTCAACGGTCAAATATCAATTCAGCTGTCATTTGTCAAATGTCATTTTGGGACATTTAACATTTAGATCATTTAAAATTTAAAACTTTTGCTAATTGGGCCATTTGGAATTGAGAACATGTAACATTTACGATATTTTAAAGGAAGGAAAGAGCGCATGTGCCCCCCCCCCACTTCATTTTTCAATGTTAAGTCTATGGGGAAAATGTTTTCCATTGAAAATCAATTCTTCATCCACTCTACTCACCACCAACCCTCAATTTTTGAAAATAGACTCAATTTCTAATGGTCCAAGTTCAACAGCAAGTAATTTTCTCATTGGTCCAAGTTTGTCCAAGTTGATCACGTGACACAGGTTAGGGTTAGGTAGGGTTAAGTTAGGTTAGGTTGGGTTAGGGTAGGTTAGGTTATGCCGGAAAAATACAATTTTCAGGTAAAAATTACATTTCCCATAGACTTAACATTGAAATTTGAAAAATTCATAACTTTTGAAGGGGCGGGGGTTTCCGCAGGTGAAGGGGGGTGTCATTCGACTCGGCTTGACCAGGGCTATCGATTCACGCTAGTGGCGCCCCCTTTCGGCCCCTCCCATAAAAAAATTTTTACCAAATGCCTCATAAGAGCACTGTAATTATTGAAAAAACACAGCGGTAATCGCACTGCGAAAGCATCAATCACCATAACAACACATTTGAAACCGTGTCGCTAGACGCCAACAAACCACACAAATAAATTTCAGATAGATTTCAAAAATAGAAAAAAATTTCGCGTTTTGGTGAGTGCTCCATACAATCTACAGAGGAAAGTGTAAATGAAAGTGACCCAAAAATTACCAAAACCAAAAGACATTTTATGGACTTTCTTTATTGGTGAATATCTCTATTTTTTTGGAAGGATGGAACTCTTTCGCACTTAATTTTGTAGTCTTGTATTGACGTAAAACAATAATTCAGCATCCTGCTCTGTGGGATAAGAAAAAGTACTTACCTCGTATTGATGACGATACAATAATATTCATTGATCTCCGAGTATTACATTCTTTTCATTTGCAAAATGGAAAGTGCTAGATCATTGATATTCACGTTTTCTATTGAACCGTAGTTCAATTTCCGTTTGGGTATTTAGCCCGGGAAGTAGTTGTTTTTTCTATAGAAAATGTTTCATTTTGCTTTGGAAATCAATATTTCCAAGCTTAACTTTCTCAAATTCTACCAGCTGATTTTTAGACGTTTTTGATAAAAGATATTGTAAAATAATAAAAAAATAATTACTTTTATCGAATATTTCGACTGGAGTATCCCACGGATATCCTTTAAATTGCCACGCCGGACCCATTACCCAAACTGCAACCACTCTATCCCAATCACTCGGACTCAATTTAGCAGGATTATCGACTATTCTGTAAGGCACAGTCTGACCATTTCTTTGTCGCTGAATCAAAACTTCATTGTCTCTTTTACCACCTTCAGTTTTTTTCTGTTCAGTTGTGACAAACCTGAAATAACGATCCACTTCAAATAAATTTATCACACATTTTTACACTTTTAAAAGTAATTACCGTAAATCTTGTAGAATATCTTTAACGTTGTACATGGTGATCAAGGAATTCGTACCGGCTGGAATAATGATAATAGGCGTTCTGGATACTCGTTTTTGAAGACCACCCGGTGGAGGTCGAGCTGCGCTGATTGGAAGAGGAGCACTCGGTTGAGCCGGGATAGGTCGGTTTGCTTTTGCCGATCCTTCGGTTACAGATTTCAACGACATACCGTGGTAGGTGCCCATAGTATTAATTTCAAATCCTTCGGTCTCTATAAATAATAAAATAAATCTACATAACCCTATTATCAGATTTTAAGCTATTAATTTATATATTTTCATTAAAAAATTAATAATTTAACAAAGGTATTTAATTTTTAAAGCACTTTGTTCGTGTTTTCAAAAGTGGCAACAGTGTTTTTAGTATTCACGTTATTTATGATTCAAAACTATAAAACCTACTCATTGTCTTACTAATATTCCATTTTTATTATAATACAAAACATATTCTATCTGCAATATTATTAAATTTATTATTTATTTGGTTTGATTAATATCAGACGGTCTCCTACCGTGACAAGAAACTTGGCCGGATAGCCCAGGCAGCTAAGTCACAAATTATACAGAAGAAAAAGAAGAAGATCCGATTGAGTTGTTTAGTGGTAGTATATGCTGGGCTTTAAGTTACAAAATACATTAAAAGAATACGAATATTCAAAAGATAAAAGAATAATTAACATGATTAGAATATAAAATATACATACCTTCTTTTTGTCTATTAAATCTCTCTTGGTCATATCTGTTATAGACTGAAGGCTGAGCGGTAGCTCTAATCGGTGTAGCTCTCGGAGTTACTTGAGGAGGTTGTTGTGGTGGTCTGTGCCTTCCTTCTTCTCGCGCTTTTATACTGGCCAACATGGCTATTATGTTTTTCGCAAACGTCTACAAAATGTTCATTTATCAGGAATCAACAAACTGATAATGAACAAAATATCTTGTATACAATTTTTACTCGTTCCTCAATGAATATTGTATTAAAAGTTAAATTTTATGATTACAAAAACGTTGTTCATTGTAATTTTGCAGCTTAAGCTGTTACTCCTTTAGTTGGTAAACATGCAAAGAGTCAAGATGCTCGCTACTATTCTGAAAATCGGCCTTTTTATCAAACAAAGTCCCCAAATCCAAAAGATACTAGTGAATTAGCAAATGGCATTAAAAATTGAGAAGACTGTGGTTTAATATGCAAACTTTTTGTACTTGTACCAAAAATTAATGATTACATTGGTTAATTTATTAGTGCTATTTTAGTATTTTTAGGATCCCATTAAAAAAAATTTATTTTCTATTGGTGGTATTTCCAATGGTAATTATCAACATCAATCTAGGTTTGCAAAAAAATTGTCAACTTCAGAGAAAAAATAAATCAAAAAGAATAACCTTCAACCCAAATTTTATCGTTTTGGAAGGTCTTAGTTCCAATCGACCAAACTCCTAACTGTTACAGACGTTGCATTGATCACCCAGGATGATCACTTCAATTTGAACAACCTTGGGGATTGCTTGGTTCCAATCTACCAGAAGAAACTGGACAGGAAGTCTTTGGACCAAGAGCCAAAGCTGGACAACCTAAGACCAGAAGGATCTTGTGGGATTAGCAATCTTGGAAACACTGAGAAAAGAAATGGAGAGAGGAAATCCAAGTGCTGGGATCAGCTCTGATCACAGAAGAGATCTCCCAGCTGCCTAGGAAACTAGGATTAGCAGCTGTAAGGAAGAGGACAATACCTCAATACACATACCCTTGGAATGCCTTACTAGTAGGACACAAGTAGTAGCATTTGTAGGACTAGAAGATCTCCTAGAAGTCTGAGAAAACAACAGACCTACTGCTAGAAAGTTCATTGCAGTTTTTTCACTGCAAGAGGTGTTTTTCTAATGGCTGAAGACATCAAGATGACCAGGATTGGTCTGCAGATATGGAAGTACTTTTGGTTCCAAGCTAGCAGATGAAACTGGACGAGAAATCTTTGGACTGAGCCAAAGCTTGGGCGCTTGAGCGAAAGACGTGCAGCTGGACAAAAAGCTTACATCTAAGACCAGAAGCATCTTGTGGGATCAGCAATCTTGGAAACACTAAGTAAAGAAATGGAGAGAGGAACATCCAAGTGCTGGGATCAGCTCTGATCACAGAAGAGGTCACCCAGCTGCCTAGGAAACTAGGATTAGCACATTAAACAACGTGAAGATTCTGTAAGGAAGAGGACATATACCCTTGGAATGCCCTACTTTAAGAATTCTAGGGCCAGATACCTAGTAGGACACAATTAGAAGGATTTGTAAAACTAGAAGATCTTTGAGAAAACAACAGACCTACTGCTAGAAAGTTCCTAGCAGTTTTGTCACTACAAGAGGTATTTTTCTAATGGCTGAAAACATCAAGATGACCAAGATTGGTCTACAGATATGGAAGTAGTTTTGGAAACGTTTTGATGAATTGCAGTTGTTCTAAACTTTTGCTGGATGCTTAGAATGGATGTAGAATTAAAAATTAGGTTCCAGAATGTTTAAGGAACATTTTTTTACAGTAATTAAGCTTTTTTCAATAATTGGAGACATTTGGATTCACCTAATTAATTATAACTGGGTTTTATAAAAAAAAAATGTGAAAATGAAATAGATTTAAATATATATAAATTTAAGTACAATTTTTATGGTAATAATTACCTTTCCAGTAGATTGTAGAATGGTTGTTCTAGTTCTCCATTGTCTTTCTCTACTGATAATATCTTTAGTTATATCCACATCTAAATCAAGAATAGCACTGATGTCATATTCTTGACCAATATCATCATTGCCTTTAATAGTAGTTCTTTTCTTTGCCAAACGTTTTGCTTTGATTGCAGCGATTTTCTCAACAGACATGGCATCCGAAAGCGATCTAAAATATTAATTTTTATTGGAGATTTATGGTATAAAAAATTTCATTATTATCACTAATGCAGTAATAATCATTTTTCATTCATAAATAAAATGTGATCTTCAATTTGTTTACTAAGCTACTTAATGCATCCAAATTATTAATATCCCCCCTGAATAGAATATTTTTTAAATTGCCCAATTGTAATGAAACTGATCTTGGTTTTATATATTAAAACTAATACAAAATAATAGACCTTTTAATGATTCAACAAGTTTCTTAAAGAGTCTAAATGGTTAATATTCAGCTTATAAATTTTATTATAACATAATATTTAGTAACATTTATAAATTAGGAAATCACTCATTTTTATTACTACCTTTGTATCTATGTTCTATGTAAAAAATCTGAATGCTTACTTTATGTTGTCTACAGTTACAGATGCTTCTTTTGGACCATCTAACTTAGCAGCAAGCTTTTCACGTACTTTTTGAACATGGGTATCTTCAAACCTTGGCTTCTTTGCCAAACTTTCTGGACCATCATAATCAGCTGATCGTTTTACCTACATATTAAATTAAAACTATTCAATTAAAACTATCTTTTGGAGCCTATCCAACTTTATATAAACTGATATAATAAAAAACAAGAGTGGGTTACTAAGATTTTAATTACTTCTATATGGATATGGTTTTATAGACTGTATGGAATATTTTGTATTTACATTGTTGATTGCTTTCAACATAAAAATTGTAAAAAAGTTACTAAAATAATGATGCACTTACCTGAGTGGGTATCTCCAATGGAGCACTCTTATCAATAGCAGGGCAACTGGCAGTTTCTCCATTTAAGTAAGCTAATAACTCTTTACGATCTGGCCTTCTTACTACAGGTATATTTTCTGCAGCAGCTTGTCTTACATAAACTGGATGTGTTAAAGAAATATTCTTTAAAATGAAGAGAAGACATTCTAGAGTATAATACTTCTTTGGAGTTCCATCTTTTCCAGAACTGAAGAATAAAAAAAGTTGATGATAACTTTACATAAAACATTAACGGGTGAGAAGTAGGCTCCTAGCTCCAATACGGTAAAATTGATTTGGCAACTCCGCTCCGCTGTATATTCCGTCCAACAGTTACGAGTTAATATTAAAAATATATTATAACTTTATACTAATAAGTCTTAGTAGATGAAGATGTCCATAAATGAAATTTTGCACAGAGGTAGAAAAAATAATTCTCTTTCATCTGGCATATTCAAAAATTACTTACAAACGTTCCGAGTGTCCAAAAAATGGATTTCAAGGGAAATTTTCACGCAAATTCGGATATATCCTTTGGAGCTGGGGGGTAGATGAAGATGTCCATGAATGAAATTTTGCACAGAGGTAGAAAAAACAATTCTTTTTCATCTGGCATATTCAAAAATTACTTACAAACGTTCCAAGTGGCCAAAAACTGGATTTTAAGGAAAATTTTGACGCAAATTCGGATATATCCTTTGGAGCTGGGGGGTAGATGAAGATGTCCATGAATGAAATTTTGCACAGAGGTAAAAAAAATAATTCTTTTTCATCTGGCATATCCAAAAATTACTTACAAACGTTCCGAGTGGCCAAAAAATGGATTTTAAGGGAAATTTTGACGTAAATTCGGATATATCCTTTGGAGCTGGGGGGTAGATGAAGATGTCCATAAATAAAATGTTGCACAGAGGTAGAAAAAACAATTCTCTTTCATCTGGCATATTCAAAAATTACTTACAAAAAGTAAGGGTTAGTACAATCAATTTACTTACAAACGTTCCGAGTGGCCAAAAACTGGATTTTAAGGGAAATTTTGACGCAAATTCGGATATATCCTTTGGAGCTGGGGGGTAGATGAAGATGTCCATAAATGAAATTTTGCACAGAGGTAGAAAAAACAATTCTCTTTCATCTGGCATATTCAAAAATTACTTACAAACGTTCCGAGTGGCCAAAAAATGGATTTTTAGGGAATTTTTCACGCAAATTCGGATATATCCTTTGGAGCTGGGGGGTAGATGAAGATGTCCATGAATGAAATTTTGCACAGAGGTAAAAAAAATAATTCTTTTTCATCTGGCATATCCAAAAATTACTTACAAACGTTCCGAGTGGCCAAAAACTGGATTTTAAGGGAAATTTTGACGCAAATTCGGATATATCCTTTGGAGCTGGGGGGTAGATGAAGATGTCCATGAATGAAATTTTGCACAGAGGTAGAAAAAATATTACTCTTTCATCTGGCATATCCAAAAATTACTTACAAACGTTCCGAGTGGCCAAAAACTGGATTTTAAGGGAAATTTTGACGCAAATTCGGATATATCCTTTGAAGCTGGGGGGTAGATGAAGATGTCCATAAATGAAATCTTGCACAGAGGTAGAAAAAACAATTCTCTTTCATCTGGCATATTCAAAAATTACTTACAAACGTTCCGAGTGGCCAAAAAATGGATTTTAAGGGAAATTTTGACGCAAATTCGGATATATCCTTTGGAGCTGGGGGGTAGATGAAGATGTCCATGTATGAAATTTTGCACAGAGGTAGAAAAAATAATTCTCTTTCATGTGGCATATTCCAAAATTACTTACAAACGTTCCGATTGGCCAAAAATGTATTTTAAGGGAATTTTTAACGCAAATTCGGATATATCCTTTAGAGCTGGTGGGTAGATGAAGATGTCCATAAATGAAATTTTGCACAGAGGTAGACAAAACAATTCTCTTTCCTCTGGCATATTCAAAAATTACTTACAAACGTTCCAATTGGCCAAAAAATGGATTTTAGAGAAATTTTTAAAGCAAATTCGGATATATCCTTTAGAACTGGTGGGTAGATGAAGATGTCCATAAATGAAATTTTGCACAGAGGTAGAAAAAACAATTTTCTTTAATCTAGCATATTTAAAAAGTACTAACAAACGTTCCGAGTGGCCAAAAACTGGATTTTAAGGGAAATTTTGACGCAAATTCGGATATATCCTTTGGAGCTGGGGGATAGATGAAGATGTCCATGAATGAAATTTTGCACAGAGGTAGAAAAAATATTACTCTTTCATCTGGCATATCCAAAAATTACTTACAAACGTTCCGAGTGGCCAAAAACTGGATTTTAAGGGAAATTTTGACGCAAATTCGGATATATCCTTTGGAGCTGGGGGGTAGATGAAGATGTCCATGAATGAAATTTTGCACAGAGGTAGAAAAAATAATTCTCTTTCATCTGGCATATCCAAAAATTACTTACAAACGTTCCGAGTGGCCAAAAAATGGATTTTAAGGGAAATTTTGACGCAAATTCGGATATATCCTTTGGAGCTGGGGGGTAGATGAAGATGTCCATGTATGAAATTTTGCACAGAGGTAGAAAAAATAATTCTCTTTCATGTGGCATATTCCAAAATTACTTACAAACGTTCCGAGTGGCCAAAAAATGGATTTTAAGGGAAATTTTGACGCAAATTCGGATATATCCTTTGGAGCTGGGGGGTAGATGAAGATGTCCATGAATGAAATTTTGCACAGAGGTAAAAAAAATAATTCTCTTTCATCTGGTATATCCAAAAATTACTTACAAACGTTCCGAGTGGCCAAAAAATGGATTTTAAGAGAAATTTTGACACAAATTCGGATATTTACAAAGTAAATTGAAGCTATATGTCTAGGAACATAAAAATTGAAAGTTTTTAACAAAACTGTCACGTTATATTAAAAAAATAGATTTCTAGAACCAATAACAGCTGTTTAGCCACAACTTGATACCCCAATATCATTTTTATTCAATTATTTCCCGCAAAACACATTTTACATCTTTATATCGATGGCTAAGAGGACAAATATTGTATGTCCAAAATTGATGTTGTCAGTAAAATCAATTTAAAAGTTTGCGGTAACCGTGACAAACCGTGGTTATTTTAAAAGTAATTAAATTACAGTTAAGTTCATGTTACACCCTTCTTTTATACATTACTCAATATTTGAGCAAAATAAAGATTTCATCTCGACCAGCATAGACCCCGACGTATATCATTTATAACAAAAATGGACATACAATATTTGTCCTCTTAGCCATCGATATATAGTATAGGTATATAAAATAACTCTTAAATTTTGGTCCTTTTAATTAAATAATTGTAAATAGGTCGATATTTATATATGGATAAAATTGAAAGAGTTTTTTAATATCAATTGTTTAAATATTGGCTTAAAGATAAATCAACCCGACATCTTCTAAATCGATAGTAGAACAACATTAAAATATAGGGGAACTAAACACGTGCCTAAGAGTGTACCTACTACCCTTCTAAAAACATTAATTTTACTTTATTTATTTATTTACTGCAAGGACATCGAATGTTCTCTAGGCAACGAATTGTATTGGAACGTTTGTAAGTAATTTTTGGATATGCCAGACGAAAGAGAATTATTTTTTCTACCTCTGTGCAAAATTTCATTCATGGACATCTTCATCTACCCCCCAGCTCCAAAGGATATATCCGAATTTGCGTCAAAATTTCCCTTAAAATCCATTTTTTGGCCACTCGGAACGTTTGTAAGTAATTTTGGAATATGCCACATGAAAGAGAATTATTTTTTCTACCTCTGTGCAAAATTTCATACATGGACATCTTCATCTACCCCCCAGCTCCAAAGGATATATCCGAATTTGCGTCAAAATTTCCCTTAAAATCCATTTTTTGGCCACTCGGAACGTTTGTAAGTAATTTTGGAATATGCCACATGAAAGAGAATTATTTTTTCTACCTCTGTGCAAAATTTCATACAGGGACATCTTCATCTACCCCCCAGCTCCAAAGGATATATCCGAATTTGCGTCAAAATTTCCCTTAAAATCCATTTTTTGGCCATTTGGAACGTTTGTAAGTAATTTTTGGATATGCCAGATGAAAGAGAATTATTTTTTCTACCTCTGTGCAAAATTTCATTCATGGACATCTTCATCTACCCCCCAGCTCCAAAGGATATATCCGAATTTGCGTCAAAATTTCCCTTTAAATCCATTTTTTGGCCATTTGGAACGTTTGTAAGTAATTTTTGGATATGCCAGATGAAAGAGAATTATTTTTTCTACCTCTGTGCAAAATTTCATTCATGGATATCTTCATCTACCTCCCAGCTCCAAAGGATATATCCGAAGTTGCGTGAAAATTTCCCTAAAAATCCATTTTTTTGACACTCGGAACGTTTGTAAGTAATTTTTGGATATGCCAGATGAAAGAGAATTATTTTTTCTACCTCTGTGCAAAATTTCATTCATGGACATCTTCATCTACCCCCCAGCTCCAAAGGATATATCCGAAGTTGCGTGAAAATTTCCCTAAAAATCCATTTTTTTGCCACTCGGAACGTTTGTAAGTAATTTTTGGATATGCCAGATGAAAGAGTAATATTTTTTCTACCTCTGTGCAAAATTTCATTCATGGACATCTTCATCTACCCCCCAGCTCCAAAGGATATATCCGAATTTGCGTCAAAATGTCCCTAAAAATCCATTTTTTGGCCACTCGGAACGTTTGTAAGTAATTTTTGGATATGCCAGATGAAAGAGAAATATTTTTTCTACCTCTGTGCAAAATTTCATTTATGGACATCTTCATCTACACCCCAGCTCCAATGGATATATCCGAATTTGCGTGAAAAATTCACTGATATGTCAATTTTAACACACTATGAACATTTATTAAGTATATATTAGTATTTAAATAATATTTCATATCATTTTATATTTTTGTTTTTATTAAATTAACTTTAAAATGTTTTTTATCAACCACTAATTATCATGCGAGCGTTCAATTTTACCTACAACTTGCTGGTCGAGTATACACACAGTAGAGTTTGATGCGCTGTTGCCAAATGAGCTGCTTGTCGTATTTCTACGGTAGGAGCTAGGAGCTAGCTTCTCGCCGATAAAACATTATATTATATATTTTTCAGTGTCCTGGGCAAATTTATTGTTCTTACAAAGGGTCACAACAAAAAGGATCCCCCTAAGTGAGCAAAAAATAGACAAACCAGACAATAAGAACTGTTGTTTCTGCAAAAATGCTACTATATAACAACCAAACTTCCTAAGAGTTGCTCTTGCTTCTTATGAAACTAAGAATATGCTCTTGTATTTAATATATACTACCAAAGAAAGTATTGGATATGCTTGTTAATATTTCAAACACCTTGTGTATGCAAAGGTTTCAATACCTTCATAAAAACTTGATATTTAACTGGTGGTATTAAGACTCTAGGAAAAATTATAATGATCATATAATAAATATATACTAACTATAAAAAGGTAGGTTTTTAGATTTTCCTAGGAAACAGTAATGATCACGCACAAAAATATAGCAACCGACAAATAACCAAATGTACAATAAATACAAAACACCTTATGGCAGGTTAGATAGTTTGTAAAATTAATAGAATAGCAAAAATAAAATATTTGATTCTATATTGAAGTTCATATGATATCGTTAACTAAAATTCGGTTACTTACCCATACATAAGATAATTTGTTTTAACATTTTTAGGCCAAGAGAATTCTCCAAATATAATCTGGTTTTCTCTTTCAATAATTTCTTTTTTGTTAACATTATATTGACGCAACAAACTTAATGGATCCGCCATACTTATTGGATTAAAACACTAAACAAAATGAGCACTTAAGGCAGTTTTTTAAAAACGTTAAACGCTAAAATAAGAGTCTGAAAATTTCTTAACAATACATTCAACTCCTTATTGAACATCCACAAACATCTTCTTTACTATTAAAACGCCATTTTTGAAAACTTAATTGACAACTAACTGACAATGACAACTAATTGACAATGACAACTGACAAATTATACTGACATATATTTATCACAGAACCACAGCTCTTGGTTCAATCGGAATTGGAGAGTTTTGTTTCATATAGTTTTGTAAGTTGAACGAAATAATTTAGTAGGTTTATTTATCTAGTTACACTTTAGAACAATAAATTCATTTATAATTAGAGGATTAAGTGAATGCTTATAAATTCTGATGTGTAAAATTCAAAAAACTGAAATTAAAGAATGTTTGAAATTTGTAATTTTTCTTTCACTTTTCACTCGAGTAGTACAGAACAGAAAAATGAACGTGAAATATCCAGAATTTTTTTTGTAATATATCGTTTGCTTTTGTTTTGAAAAAATTATTTGTTCATTTTTATTTACTCCTGAAAATATTTATTAAAGCATGGAAGCGAAAGGAGAACCTCCAGACAACCTTAATTTAGAAAAAAACAAATTACCATTTTCAATTTCTTTAGAAAAAAGTAGTAATAGAGATTCTAGCAACTGGACACCGGTTATAAACATTAAAGAAGAATCCGATGAGTCCAATTCAAATGTATCATTGATAAAAATAAATTCTGTTCCTAAAATCAAAAACAAGGTTTTCTTTGTGCAAGGGAGGAATTCTGTACTACCAGAAATAGATAAACACGTAAATAATAAAATAGTAAAATGTGAGAAACCCCTTCTACAAAATGCAGTTAAGATATTCAAATTAAGTGATCCAACATGTAGTAGATTAAAGGAAAATACCAGAAATGAAATAATTCATAAAACAAAGAAACAATACCCATGTCAAATATGTGGAAAAAGTAAGTATTAAGTAAAAATTTTAATTTCTGCAGAATGTTCATTAAAATATTATTGCATATTTGCAACAGTTCTGATTAACATTTAACTGACACTTTATCTCTCACTTTTTATTAAATTTTTATTAAGTAGATCTGTTTAACAAGTGACTATATTTCAAAACTTGAAACATAGAGCACTTCCAACTTTTTGTTTACAAACAAACTAAATCTACTTAATTGTAATTATATTAGATTAGAATTACATCATAGTAGATTTTTAAATAATATATTATATACTTTATAAACAACATATCTCTTTATAGCATATACAAGTAAAACAGTTATCAGATGAGTTATTAATGTAGATATTTTTTGTTTATTTCATAAGTACTCAGGTAGAACATATAATTTGAAATATTTTAAGGACTTTTTAAATTTTTTTTATTGAGGAAAGAATTTGTATATATGATATACAAATAGTTTTAAATACAAAGCTGAGTGACTTAAAAATTTAAGTAATGAATCAAAGATTATTTTGTGAAAGGATATTTGCAAATAATACAAATTTAAAAAAAAATAATTATTTTTTTGTACATGTTTTCTACAAGAAAACATTGAATGGTGGATATATGCAGTTGATTAATGATCACAAGAATAAATACTACTGTCAAGAATTTCCAATCTAAAAAGATGAAATGGGAATTTGTCTTTATATAATTTCAACCAGTGATCACCACTGCCCAAAAATGACCATATCTAATAATAGCTGTTGGTCATTCAGGTCCATTCCACATCAGCTTCAATGCCACACAAAATGTCTTTGCCTTGGATATGTATGGCTAAACCTTTTATAATATTTGACATACTGTTATGAAGTTTTTTCAGGAGTTGTGCTGCCTTTAATTTCATAAAGAATATGAGTTACTTAATAATAATAATATACTACTATATTCAAAATATTCAACATTTGAATTATGTTTTGTTTTCAGATTTTGCATGGCCCTTTTCAAGAAAAAAGCACCTTAGAAGACATTTTCGTAAGAATTCCATTGTTTGTGCGTTTTGTGGTCGAATATTTATAGAACAAAACAGTTATTTGTTGCACATTGTCATTCACTGTGTTAAAATTAAAAAAAGAAAAACGAAATGGCCGACTAGTAGAGACGTACAAATTGTAACCCCTAAGGACAGTACGTTGGAAACCACAAAACCACTACTTGAATTCTATTGTGATATTTGTAAAGAACGTTTCAAATGCGAAGAAAATTTGCAAGAACATTTAAAAACCCACCCGACATTATTTAACTGTGATATTTGTACTAAGTCTTTCAATAGAAAATCATCTCTTACCCAACACAAACTAATCCACTTCGGACCGCAATTTTACTGCGACATCTGTTCCAAACCTTTTAAGAGTAAATCAAACCGCAACCGACATCTACTGACCCACTCCCAAACGCGAAATTTATATTTCAAATGCACCATGTGCGTCCAAAAATTCAACAAATCTTCCAGCTTCGTCAACCACTGGCTGACGCACCAGGAAAAAATCAAACTCCAGTGCAAATTGTGTAACAAAACTTTCAGTAAAACGCAAGATTTTTTCGACCATTGCAAAAGCCACTTTCACGTAAAGAACAGGTTGCAGTGTAAAATGTGTCCAATGTGGTTCATTCAAAAGAAGCAGTACCAGAACCATTTGAAAATGCACACCCAGGGTGTACCTCCAGGAATTTGCTGTTGCTATTGTTTAGAAAACTGCAGCAGTTATGATGAACTTTCCAAACATGTGTTGATTCACGAAACGCCGTTTCAATGCGGCATCTGCCTCTTGTTATTTAACGAATATGGTCAACTAATCCAACACGTTGACAAACATACCGATAAACATACCAACATCAGTTGTCCGTTTTGTAATGCAACGTTTCACAGCGATTATTTATCAGATCATATCGAATGCAAACATTCCGATATGAAGGAAAATAATACGAAAAAATCTTTCGCTTGCAATAGTTGTTCAATGTCTTTCAATACCGAATCTGATCTGAAGAATCATTTGACGGACAACAACCAGAAAGCGTGTTGTAAAATTTGTTCCATTGATCTGTGCAGTCTTGATAGTCTGATTAAACATTTACAAAAAATCCACATCAACGCGAAAAGTCCGTTCACTTGTATGATTTGTACTAGGGAGTATAGCGATAAAGAGTGTCTGGTAAATCATCTTCTCTCCGAACAAGGTAACGATTTATTGGACTATTTTAAACAATGCGAAATATGCCGTTGGAATTTTTTCGAAGAAATCGATTTTAATAACCATTGGAAACAGTATCACCTACCGATGAATTCCGATTGGACCGAAAATCAGAATCTAGCGGAAACGAAGGCGATAATCAAAAATAATGAAGAAGCGGAAGACGATTTTGATATTATTTGTGAAGCGTTGGAGATTAGAGAAGACAAAATAGAATATAGTGGATATTTTGATCTTTGTTAATTTTGCCATAATAGTGACATTAAGTGCTTAATTTAAGTATCCAAACATTTTCTATTTAACTTTGTAACTGCCTCAGAGGACGTGTAAATAAAGGTACCTAGTCATTTAAAAATTCCACTATTATGTAAACCTAACCCAACTTTATTGTAATGTGAGTATATACCGGGAAAACAAAATATCAAAAGCGTGATGCTGTCAAATTAACTAGCAAGTATTGTTGAAAACATTAGGCAACTGTGGACAATAAAGTCACAGTTAGCTGGATGAAGGCATACGCTAGCTCAGCAGGTAACGAAATTGCTGACTGTGTGGCCAGAGACATACCTACTACTGTGGACAAAAAAGTCACAGTTAGCTGAATGAAGACCCAAACTAGTTTGAAGGGAACTACATCGCTGATTATGTGGCCAGAGACTAAGGCTACTGTTGACAATAAAGTCACAGTTTGCTGGACGAGGGCGCACGCTAGCTCAGCAGGTAACTACATCGCTGACTCTCTGGTAACTGTGGACAAGTCTGAAGGCGCACGCTAGCTAAGAAAGTAACCAAATCGCTGACTCATTGGCCAGAGCCTAAGGCAACTGTGGACAATAAATTCTGGATGAAGACGCACGCTAGCTTGAAGGAAAATACATCGCTGACTCTGTAGCCAGTGACTAAGGCAACTGTAGACAATAAATTCATAGCTAGCTGGACGAGTGTATGCTAGCTCAGAAGGTAATGCTACTGTGGACAATAAAGTCACTGTTAGCTCAGAAGGGAACTATATCGCTGACTTTCTGGCCAGAGTCTAAGGCAACTGTGGACAATAAAGTCACAGTTAGCTGGACGAGCGCACGCTAGCTCAGAAAGTAACCAAATCGCTGACTCTGTTGCCAAAGACTAAAGCAACTGTGAACAATAAAGTCACAGTTAGCTGGACGAGGTTACACTAGACTCAGAAGGTAACCAAATCGCTGACTCTGTGGCCAGAAACTAATGCTACTGTGGACAATAAAGTCACTGTTAGCTCAGAAGGGAACTATATCGCTGACTCTCTGGCCAGAGTCTAAGGCAACTGTGGACAATAAAGTCACAGTTAGCTGTAAAATGGCACGCTAGCTCAGAAGGTAACCAAATCGCTGACTCTGTGGCCAGAGACTAAGACTACTGTGGACAATAAAGTCATAGTTAGCTGAATGAAGACCCACGCTAGTTTGAAGGGAACTACATTGCTGACTCTATGGCCAAAGTCTAAGGCAAGTGTGGACAATAAAGTCTGAAGGCGCACGCTAGCTAAGAGGGTTACCAAATCGCTGACTCTGTGGCCAGAGACTAAGGCTACTGTGGACAATAAAGTCACAGTTAGCTGGATGAAGATGCACTCTTGCTCAGAAGGGAACTAAATTGCTGACTCTGTGGCCAGAGACTAAGGCAACTGTGGACAATAAAGTCTGAAGGCGCACGCTAGGTAAGAAGGTAACCAAATCGCTGACTCTGTGGCCAGAGACTAAGGCTACTGTGGACAATAAAGTCACAGTTAGCTGGATGAAGATGCACTCTTGCTCAGAAGGGAACTACATCGCTGACTCTGTGGCCAGAGTCTAAGGCAACTGTGGACAATAAAGTCTGAAGGCGCTCGCTTGCTAGGAAGGTAACCAATTTGCTGACTCTGTGGCTAGAGTCTAATGCTACTGTGTACAATACAGTCAGTTGGACGAATGCGCACGCTAGCTCAAAAGGTAAGCAAATCGCTGACTCTGTGGCCAGAGACTAAGGCAACTGTGGGCAATAAAGGCACCAAAGACGAAAGTAAGTGCAGCATGGCTGGGGAAATTGATGTGTAATGTAAAAAGGGCGGGGAGTGTGGATGGGGTGAGTTATTGGTAAGAGGGTTGAGCAGAGTATGAGGTGAAAGAGCGGGATAAATGCGAGGACTAGACCACTCCTGCTGACACAGCACTACTTTTTTCCTTAAGTGGTGCAGGTGTATCCTACTCAGTGGGTGTGCGATGAGAGAGGAAGTTCAGTGATGGATGGATGGAGGAGCAATTGGAAGTAGGAGACTAGGAGCAATTGGATAGATTGGAAATTCTGCCTTGGATAGCAGACTAAGGAGTTTATTGTTAAACCCTCAGGTAATACATTATCCTCAGGATGGAGAATAATTATTTTAGCCCATACCTATATTGGGAATACAGCATTCCAAAAAAGCTCCCAAGAGAGTGCCGTTTGAAGTATTTGTAATTTTTTTCATATTAAAATGTAAAATTAATGAAACTACTACTTATATAACCAATAAATATATTTAAAAATGTTCTATTTTACTTACAACAATTAATATAAAATACAATATAAATTGGCAGTATACAATAATTATAATATATATATTTACAAAGTTAACAGCATATAAACAAATTTCAAAAGATAATATACTATAATATTACTAACAAATGTTAGGAGCAAAATTTTGATGTATTTTACGCAGTATAAGTCCTGAAATTGCAAGATTCAAATTAAGGTTTTTTAACGTGGCATTATATTCTAAAACGAATCAATGTTATTTATTTTTATCATTTAAATAAATAGATTTTTTTTATAATAAAGAAAATGTACGGGACAGATACGATATACAATAAAGAAAATATATTAACACTGTATTGTTATCTATGAAATTTGATAATTACATATAAACAATTTAAAAGACAAACTAAAATTGTAATTAGATCCACATTATTTATTCATTTAAAGATCAATGAGGTTGCTAGCTGTACATTGTCGGTGACAATTATTCCAATGCAAATATCGTATCATTGACAGGTGATAGCTGTCAGACAACCAGAAATAAGCAAAATCGATAAAATCATGGCTATGTTCCGTTTCCAAAGTTTGTTTTGGTTTGCCGTACCGTATATATATTGGTCACCTCGTTTACCGACTGAAAACTGGATAATTACGGAATACGATTCCTGAAAAAAATGTTCATAATATGTCACCATAGCAACCGGTCGAAAATCATAGGTATCTCATTTATACACAATCAATATTTTTCAAAATGTCGTCTTTGACAAGTGACGATTGATCCGCGTTTCGTATATAAACCGGCACATCTGTCAACCACTAATTTACCAGTCCGCCATTTTTGTAAACCGATCGGTGCACCAACTTTGGAAACGGAACATAGCCCTAGATGCAAATATCTTTTGAGTTTGCCGAGTTCAAAACTGATGCCAAAAATATGATATTGATATTAATTGACGTCTATCAACTAACTATCAAACAAAAATTCACTAGTAAATATATGTTCAGGTCAATACAGATTGATTATTGCTTGTCGTTGACAGTTATCTGACAGCTGTCAACCAGGAGTAAGCAGAATTCAAATCTGATGTTAAAAACACGATATTGATAATTGTCAGCTTATTCCAATACAAATATCATATCAGTGACAGTTGACAGCTGTCAGGCAACCAGAAATAAAAAAAAAATGATAAAATCTAGATGTAAATATATGTTTTTGAGTTTGCAGAGTTCAAAACTGATGTTAAAAATACGATATTGATCATTGACGTCTATCAACTAACTATCAAACAAAAATTATTATAATTCAATAGTAAATATATGTTTAATATGGTCAATACCAATGGATTACTGCTTGTCGTTGAGTTATCTGACAGCTGTCAACCAGGAGTAAGCAGAATTAAAATCTGATGTTAAAAGGACGATATTGATAATTGTCAGCTGTCAATTAAGTGCCAAACAACAAATTCACGAAGAGGTATGTTTTTGAGGTCAAAAATGATTGTGAACGGTTATATGACAGCTGTCACATCGTTTTTTAAACAGTTTTAAAATGGCAATTTAAAACATACACTTACTTCGTGGATTTGATCAATTTTGATGATTGTACGTATGTTGATTGACAGTTTGTTGACTTATGTCAATTGTCAACCTCAAAAACTTAATCAACGTTGGCTATTCCTGGTTGGTTGACAGCCAGTGTTGCCATATTGGGGGATTTTCTCCCAGTTTGGGGGATTTTTTTTACTCCGGGGGAAATTTTGGGGAGTTGATTTTCAAGGGTATTTTTCGGGGGATTTTTCTCGAAGCGGAGCAACATTCCACTATACTTTCAAACATATGAAATTTATTTCCGTATTTTTGTGAAATATTAATAAACTTATGTTCCTTATCTCATTATCAATATATCTTCTTTTATATTGTTTTATGTTGATTTTAAGACTTATATTTTTATTACCTACTCTTGATTTGCAAAGTCATAATTCAGTACACAGTAAATATCACGAATTTTATTATTAAAATTAGGGATATTTGTATCAAATTTCTGATTTTGAAGAAGTTTTAAAAACTAAAAATGAAATTTATGAAAAGATTCGGGTGATCAAAACTTACATACGCTCTTAGGGGGATTTTTTTTAAATGGTCAACTTTGGGAGTTTTTAAAGCTCGGTTTGGGGGAATTTCAATGATGGGTCTGGCAACACTGTTGACAGCTGCCAACTGTCAATAATATTATAGTGTCATTGAATTGAACGCAGCAAATTGAATTTTAATAACTTTTTGATTACAATTCATTTGCAATCGAATTCGACAAACCCTGTATTTCAAAACTACAAAATAATGAGTAAACTACATCAGATTAATAAATAAATTGTATAAATATGTACCTAACAGATATTGCAAATCGATAAATTAGTTAAAATAAAAAGTCGGATCTTTAATTGTATAATATTTAATCCAATAAATTTTTTATTGAGTGTGGAAGACCAGAATTCATCAATAATGAGGAAGAACCAACAATAATTACACAGAAAGACAGAAATAGGAATCAAGCAATAAACTTGACGAAGAACAAGGAAGCTGGAAGACCAGGAGGAATTGTGGCGAAGCTAACTCAATCTGGAACAGAGGAATTAAGAAGAATGATAAATAGATGGAAAGGGTAATAAATGGGTAAGAAAGGAAATAGAAAATATTGTAGAACTACAGGGGAATGGGAAGACTGTATGGCAGGATACTAAGGAATAAAACAGAGAAAAGTATAGAAGGTAAATCAGGTTTCGCATACAACAGATAAAGACATACACCTGGCGTTTACAGACCTTAGAAAGGCATTCGACACAGTTTCCAGGATACAAACCACTGCTAAAAATGGAAGTACTGAAAAATATGTGTAACAATCTTGCAACTTTTTCTTAAGACATTAATTCTATACAAAAATATCCATATTATTAAATATACACAACTCATTAAAATACATATTAGTTGCCGCTGAAATAAACGAATCTATACAAAAAAAATATCACGCCCCCAAGCATTTTTCCACTCTGTTTTGATGGAGGCCCACCGAATGCTTCAAATTACTAGATTCTATCAATAAAGATGCATCGCACATCATCCTAGCGTTCGATCTGACCAAAAACAACAAATGGCATTCTTCGTAAACGGTCAGTTGTACTCTGGTGCAAACCAATCCGTGTAGTACCGTCGCCCTTTGTAGATCCAACCATCTCTGTAACGCCAATTCTCTTTCTTTGATCGTGCTGCCCAAGGAAACGTCGGACGGTCCCCACAACGAAAATTCCAGAACGCTCTTTACTTGTGTTAGGGAAACGGCGCGTTCGTTGTTGAGCAACGATTGTAGTAGCGGGGTTATTTTCGGAGAGGGGTGCAGAAGGTTGAGAGCTTTCAAAGCGCACATGCATAACGTGCCGTGTTTTTCTTGATTGGGTTTCGTAGCCACGTCCAACGGTGCTCTAAAAATAAAAAAAGATATGTTGATGATTTGTTAGCAGGATTTGTAGGTAGCGAACGACAGTTAGATATATTTTTTAATTATATTAATACCTTGCATCCTAAAATTAATTTTACTTTAGAATTAATTTTCTAGATTTAAAAATTGAAAAAGTTAATAATTTACTAAATTATTCAATATACAGAAAACCAACACAAAGAGATGTAACCATACCGTATAATTCAAATCATCCTATAACACATAAATTAGCAGCTTATAATTCTATGATACATAGGGCATTTTCAATTCCAATGAACAAAATTAACTTTGATAAAGAAATTGATATCATAAAACAAATAGCTACATCTAATGGCTACCCAATTCATTTAATAAATACATTAATTAATAAGAAAGAACAGAAAGTGTCACTAAACCTAATATTTCCTAAACAAACTAAAGAAATTAAAAGTTATAAAAATATTACATATTGTGGAACTATTTCCAATAAAATTTCAAAAATAATATCTTCGGCAACATCAGCATTAATATCATTTAAAACACAAAATAATATTGGTACAAAATTGTTAAATGTAAAAACAAAATTACCTAAATTAAAAAAATCTGGTGTTTACAAAATGAATTGTCCAAAGTGTAATGCTGTATATATAGGTCAAACACAAAGAAATTTTGAAGTAAGATTTAACGAACATTTAAGAGCATATAGATTAAAACAACCAGATAAGTCAAATTATGCAAAACACCTACTTGAACATCCAACCTCACTCTTACACATCAATGACATCCAAATACTATACACTTGTAATAAAAAACAAAATTTAGATTTCCTTGAAGAACTTGAAATAAAAAGACATCTAGCAGATCCACAATTTAAAGTTGTTAATGAACAAATCAATCTGGGAAGTTCTCCACTTTTAAAGTGTTTGCTTTGATTGAGTCTTCATTTTATACATAGATAAGACGTAATTGTAACACAAATATATTAAGTTATTGTAAAGATCAGCATGATATAGTTTTTTCCTGGTTTTCTATATCATTGCACAGTTATACTGATCTTAGAGGGAAGTACATCCAGGATAATCCCTTAGGGCTCATAACATCTAGGCTTTAATATTGTTATGTCTTATTACTTCCATACTTGGTCTAGCCTTATAACTACCTAATAAACATCAGGTACCTAGCTACAAACAAACAAAATGTAACTTCAATATGTCAATCTGACGATGCTAAGTCTAGCGAAACGGCTGTCATTAAAGTTAATAAAGCAATTTTTTAAATAAATATTGGAAGTTTTGGTAAAACGAAGAGTTTTTCATTATTCTTAAAAAAAGATTGTTTGGATTTTTAGTGCCGGACTAAAATATTGCTGTGAAAAAACATTGTAATGAAAAACCTTTACGGGAATTTAGGAATTATATTGTTGAATGAGACAACCCAGGGACGCCCAAGTACATGTTAAATATTTGTTGTACAGTAATGAATTGGTCCACCAGAACCGGAAAGTGAGTTGAGATGGCGCTCGCGCTTCTCGAGAAATTTAAAAAATCGCGCGCAAACCTTTTTCGTTTATCTTTTTATTTCTTTCATTAAAAATAATGGTGGATTTATGCAGGAGTTTTAAGTCTTAGTCATATGTAATAAGTCATAAGAAAGTTCAATCATTGATGTTCAATGGACTAGTTTAGTAGGATCATATTGATCAAAATGATAGCAATATATATTTAGGATAAGATACCTACTTACTTATATTGGTATTCATTTTGCAAGTAATTTTTCTCATTTCGTAAAATTTAGCAATAAATAATTAGTTAGTTTTAAACGTATAGCGCCAACTAATAACCAATAATGAAGTGTGTTTAAAAGTCAACGTTGTCACAGTTTAGCTACGTTCGTTTCAAGTATTCTCAAAGAACTGGCGGCACAAAACACCGTGTTCTGTGACTAACTGATTGTACCAGTTGACAAGATATATGACAGGAGAGAAAATCGTCTTTATCTGTAATAAACAAACAAGACCCCTATTCTTGACGGTGATAGAATAGAACAGCCAATAGAAAGTGGGCGTGGTTCTATTAAAAATGCCAAAACCGTATTCTTGAAATTCGTTCTCTCACTGTACCGATAGAAGGGTTGCTCCCCGAGAGAACAATTACTTCTATTGGTTATTTTTGAAGGAACCGCTATAACACCAAGAGAAGGTGTTAGGGATTTTTATTTTCGAACCAAAAAAAGTATAGAAGTAATTTCTTTCATAAACCAAACACAACCAAACAACAAATTAAACTAACGAAAATGACAGAATATTTTGTTTAGTGTTTTACTCCTTATTTGATAAAGTGTCAATCTGAGAACAAAAATATCAATATGTTTATCTCTTTTTAATGACAACAAATAAGAGAGAGAGATAAGTTTCTCGGTTAATATTAAAGCATATCGACATCATCGCAAATTTTCTACCAATCTTATTGAAATACGTCACTTACCACTTATGACGTATGTAACCATTAAATTTAAATTTCAAAAGCCGATTATGGCTAGAGGATTAATTTTATAAAAATTTTATTTGTACATTTGAACCACTAAAAACCTATTTTATAAGATGCAAATATAAAAAAAATCACTAAACTAGTCCATTAAAATGTTTATACACTTGGTCATAAGTCTTAAGTTTTAGTCATTAGTCTTAAACCAACATTCATGACTAAAACTTATGATAAATTCACTCTGCGCATGTCTGTTAACAAAGATATTCAAAACATAACGTAACCTCGTATCTTGCTTTGTGCCATTTTGGGAAATTTTTTCATTTATCTCAATTTCAGTGTAAAATAGGTACCAAAATGGATACAGATGACGGACAATTATTAGAACTGGTGAGGCAGTTCTCAGTACTTTATGATATAAAGCATGTCGACTTCCGAAATAATAAACGAAAAAATAATGCATAAATGCAATGAATTTATCTTAAGACTTATGACTTACTACATAAAACTTGTGATTTATGACTAAGACTTAAACTCCTGCATAAATCCACCATAAAACACACATTTAAAAAAACATATGTTACTGAAAAATACAAAAAGTGGGTATATGTAAAACACAAATGAGTCAAATTTCAATAGTTTGAATTCTTAAGAATAATTTTATTGGTCAACGTTGGCAGTAAAGTTTAAAACTTAAACTACGTTGCCACGTTTTTGTGAAAAAATAAACTGATTGAAACATCTTAAAAGACGAAAATTTCATAGACATTTTTGTGTAGTTTCAGTTGTTTAATCGTAAACGTGTAAAAAGATAGTGGCGCCCTTAACCCTTATATACCGCCAATCCGGGATCCCTTTTTGGGAGTGTTATGGCTACAAATTGACTTCCTGCCGTTTTGGGAACTATTAATGTTACAAGATGACCAGGTCATTATATGCAAAAACTTTCTGAGAAAATAATAGTACAGAAAATAATTAGAGACCAATCAAGCCCGGGGCTTTTAAAGTCCATATAATAAGATTTATATAATATATTTTTATAGTTTATTGATTATTATACATAAAGATACCTTTTACTAAAAATTGTAGGATTTAGGTTGGATATTAAAAAATTTCTCTACTTACTAGGAATTATGGGAGTTTAAAGGAGCAAACTACTTCATCAGTTTTGGTTATATGAAAAAATATTAGCACATACCCTTGTAATACACAAAGTCGATGATGGCTTTCTTTGTCCATATCTTTACATAACACAAAAGTATGCAGAGACAAGGGGACTTCCTCGATGCCTTGAGCTTGTATCGTTTTCAAAGCGTTCACTAATTGCAGCATTACAAAGTTTGAGTCCTTCCAACTTTCATCTTGGGATTTAGTCTTCAATATGTCCCCGTAGGTTTGTATAGTATTTATTTGAAGATATGGTAGTACTTGAGCAGTTGCTAAAAACCACATTAAACCTTGTTTTATATAAACGTTTTGGAAAAGTAAAACTGTCTTACCTTGTATTTGTTTATTGTCATCCTCTTTACTGCTGTCTAATTGAGGTAAATAATTGCTAGGTATAAGGTCGCTGAATTCTATAATGGGTGTTAAATTAAAAGTGCCTAGCTGCATGGTGCTCGATGTAGTTGTACCTGAAAAAGTTTCATTTAGTCTCTTAGCTCAGACCTTTCATCAATGGTATTTACCTGCTGTTACTGATAATGTTACATGATGTGTACCCCATAAAGCTTGATGAAATACTCTACTACCAACGAGAACTGGATGCGAGGTGGATTTCACAGAAAAATCGGTCCATCTCAAATTTGATACGGTTTTCAATCCTCTGAGAGCTGGTTGAATGTGATTAATTTGTTGAATCTGTTAAAATATTATATTAGTATAAAATTTATTGTACATTGAGCACCAGCTAAATAAATTAGGAAATGAAATCATTAGACTTACATTTTCAAGTACTTGTGCCAAAGCTTCATGATTTGCTATAACGACAGCTCCATAATTGTCTTCCAAATTTTTATGAACTATACTTCTCCCCTTTCTAGATCTTAATTTGTGCGTGCGCCCATTTTGAATCCAATCATGATCATCTTCGGTTACCTAAACATATTTTATACATAATTTTTTTACAGTAGAAGAAAATATATCCTAAATATTTAATTGTTTTTGCAAATTATTAATTATACGATGTATTGAACCATTTAATGTACATTCCTGGTAATCAGGAAATACAGGGCTAAAACATGGTGGTATCCTATTTAAAATATTGAAGAAGCAAGAACCCAAGCTCTTTCTAGACTGGTAGTTGTACAGCGCGACAACAAGTGCTGTACGCACGCGACTTGTTGACGGCTTTTAATGGTCCGCTGTATTCTATTGCGTGCAGGAGTCTCGGGTTGGTTTTTTGCGGCAGTTTTTTTATAACTCATAAAGTCGGTGTCTAGTGCCGAGGCGGAGAGTCCAGATTTTTATTCGGGGCAGTTAACCATTAATTTTAGATATATCTTTGTTTCGGTAATTCATTTTTAATAATTGGTTTACGTATTGTAATTTTTGCCCATATTAATTGATAACCTTAAATTAGTTACATATATTATGGCAGCGTTTTGGAGACCTTTTGAATCAAAAAATGGAAATCCAGATCAAAATTTAAATTCAGAAGATATGATATCGCCAACAGGTGAGGTTAGTAGCGAATTTTGCAATAAAGATTTACACATTCAGTGTCAGAGGGTTATTTTAAATATTTATCAGTGTTTGAAAAATAAAGATATTAAAAAATCAGATGCGGTTAATACCTTAACTAAAATTTCTATTTACACTATTTCTCGGGTTATTAAGCGCGGTGACGTTATAGATTATTCGCAGGTGCGGAAAAACAAAAAAACAAAATTTGCAAATGTTGACGATGCTACAAAAGATGTTATAAAGCGAACGATTTATAATTTATATTAAGAAAATATTGTACTGACTTTAGAAATCGTTCAAAGGAAAATTACGAGACTATCCTGCGATTAAAATTATAAAAGTTAGAAACTTTACGCGATATACTATTAGAATGCGCTTTTAATTATAAGAAATTAGATAAACGAATGGTTATAATGGAATCGCGGCGTATTGTTGTACTCCGTGAAGAGTATTTAGATAAAATAAGGAAGTATCGTGAATTAAAAAGGCATATAGTTTACCTAGATGAGACTTGGTTTGACACACATGATACTGTTCAGTATGGCTGGGTAGATCAGTCTCAAAAGTGTAGTTTAAAACGGTTTTATACCAAATGCGTTACTACTGTCTGCGAAAAATATTAAGCAATGTACAGCCGACTATCATGAGGATATGACTGCAGATTTATATGAAAAATGGTTTCAAGAGCAGCTTCTTCCTAACATTCCTCCAAATTCAGTAGTCGTTATGGACAATGCTTCCTATCATTCGCGGATATTAAATAAAATTCCAAATTCTAGTTCAAAGAAGGCAGATATTTTAGAATTTATGAAAAATAGGAACATTAGTCTGAAAAAGGTAACGACAAAGAAAGAATTAGTACGAAGTATCAAAACGCTTAATTTAAAAAACGATTATGCGATCTACAATATGACATACATGCCTATGGAGACAATGTTGTAGCAACTTATTTTAGTTATACTATAACACTCACCGAATACGGAACTACGAATAGAAATAAAAGCAAATATACTCCCGCCAAAACTTATTAATATTTTTAACACAACCATAGGATGGCGCTGATCGTTGCGTCTACTCATTTTAATTGTTCTATTTTTCGGAAGAGGTCTCTCTACTAATACTATTAACGACAATACTTTTTAATTTAACAGATCTGTATCAATCTGTATTTGGTGAGAAACAGTTGGAAGAAAATTAAGAAAAGAGACAGTAGTTCTGAAAATCAGGAAAAGAGCAGGAGTTTTGTCTTCAGTTTTTTTAGTTCTGTTGGTGTATATCATCTTTAGTTTTGTGCTTCCAAATAATTCTGTCCCTAAAATGGATTCAAACTATCAACCCCCCTTATCTAAAAGGAAATGTTGTGTACCTACATGTACAAATCGTGAAGGCAAAATGCATCGTTTTCCAAAAAATGAACCAAGTGTGTTTAGTGAGTGGATTTTAAAGATACAGTCTCTAAATTATAAAGACTTGTCAGTTGAAGACATTTATAAAAAATATGTATTTTGTGAGGAACATTTTTCTAGTAACTGTAAAGTTTTAGGTACCAAAAAGGTCTTATAAGAACAGCAGTTCCAACTTAAAATTTTCCTGGTAAGTGAATAAATCAAATTGTAATTTATAAAGAAAGAAAATCTGTACTAGCAGATCATGCAAACGTTTTTATGCTGAAAGGACTGTATAAACAGTGGAAGCAACCATTAGCTTTTACATTTAGTGAAGGACCTCATAAATCCATGGCATTAAAAAATTTGCTGAAGGTTCTAATTTGCAAATGTCCAAGTATAGGTTTGAAGATAGTATCGACAGTTTGTGACCAAAGTGAAAATAATGTCAAAGCTATTAGACTGCTAATGAGTGAAACGAAGGAGGAATACTTAAAAAGAAGAAGAGAATAGAAATTTTGGTTTTGTGATCAATGACCAAGAAATTATTCCCATATTTGATGTCCCTCATATTTTCAAGTGTTTGAGAAATAATCTTTTGAAACATGACTTGTATTTTAAGCAAAATAAATAAATAAATGATCATTTTTTGATTGTAAACATATATATATATTTACTTTAGTTTCGTTGAAATGTAGCTGTCTATTTTATCGCAGAGTACTTCTTATTGACAGATAGATGGCACTAGATATAAATTTAAGGAATCTGTATTATCGACAATACTTTTTAACACAACCGCTGCTACTCGATGTCGCATACGGATCTAGACAGTAACTAGGTTCTTGCCATTCTATTCGTAGTTCCGTATTCGGTGATAACACTGGATAAATATATTTATATGTTGTTAAGGCAAAAATGTCAACAAAAACTTCATCTTCACAAAACCTTTTCTTCTTCTTTTTTATAACTGAAATCCCGTTGTTCTGTGATATAAACTTTTTAGAGACCTCTACATTTGGTCACAACGAACTACAAAAGCGTCCCTGACCTTATTATTTGCGTGAAATGTCTATAGAGTAATTGGTTTGTGGTGGGATCAAAATATAATTAAAAATAATCTTACCTCTGATTCGCTTCCATAGAAACTGTACGGCGAATAAATTTCAGACTCGGTCTCGCTTCCACAATAAGTCAAAGACATGCTCCTAGGTATGTTATTATACTTGTAGTACTCCGAAGAAACGTCAATACTACTCTCGGAACGTTTACCTAATCTAACAGTCTTACTTTTCGGACTTCCCTTGTCCGATTCCGGAGAACTAGATCTCGTAGAATTGATATAATCGTATACGTTCTCAGTATCTTTCCTGACATTGATAGGTTCGTAATTGTGCGCCATCTTCCGCATCTGTTTCTGTTGCAAGGCAGCTTCGCGTTCTCGCATACTAGCAGTTCTAACGGGTTTGTTAGGCACTATGGAGGATCGAACTTCGCCTATGTTCGCGTACACGGTTTCCTGTTTTTTACTATTAGAATTACTTCTACTGATTTGTCTTTGTTTATTTAAAATTTCTACGGATTTGGGTGGGGTGGGTAGATTGGGTTTGGGGTTGTTAGAATCGGTGTGATTTCTAGGAGGAGGTGGCGGTTTCGCGGCTTTCGAAAGAGATGGCGTGTAAGTTTCGTAATCACCGTTGGGTGTACTGTATTCGTGACCTACAGTTTGATAATCGCATTGATCTAAACTTGGTTTGGCAACTACCTCGACCTTTGCTCCGTTTAGTTCGCTGGGGTGTACTATCACCAACCGCGGCTTTGGTTGAGGCTTGTACACATCATCTTGTTTCACCGTAAGTTCTGGAGTTAATTTAGATATATCTTTATTGGAACCCATTCTAAGAAACTTCTTCAACGAAAATCTAGCTTTGTTTTTCTCTTTTCTTTTATCTTCAACTGCCAAACAATCCGTCGATAAGGATTTTCTAGGCAATACTTCGGCCGATACGTAAATGGGATCTTCATCGTCTTTGACAAAGTCTCCGTTAGATGTTTTGGAGTAAGTTTCTTCGGGAGGCATCGGTGCTTTTCTTTTGTTCGATTTTAATTCCGAATCATTGGAATCTTGCCTTACCAACGGCATTTTTTCTGCAGGTTTTGTGTATACAGTTAGAACGGGGCTGTTGACAGTTTTTCTTAACATCACTCCAGTAGGTTTAGACGGAATCTTGGGTTTCTCGTAAATGGGAGGTGATATACCGTGTAAGAAAGAAGTTTGTGACTCTAAAATAGGAGGAGGAGGCGTTCTAGGTAATGGAGGTAATTCTGCGCAAACGGGATCTTCTCTTCCATCCGGTTTACCAGCTTGTTCTCTGCTTTGTGAGAACGGAATATATTTAGCTGGTAGAGGTGGTGTATTATCATCCGCAGTTATTTTTTCCAAAGAATTTGCTACGGTATTGTTTATTTCGTCTTTAATATTTTTAGTTGCACACTGGTTTGTTTTAGAATGCAAGATCTCTGCTTTGATAAAGTTATTCGTTATTATTATATCTTTCTTTGTATCTATTACTCTTTCAATGTTTTTGGCTTTGGCATTGTTAATATTTTCTTTGTTTATTTTAAGATTCTTCGCATTTATCAATTCAATTTTAGCGGTGGAAGTCTGATAGATTACAGGTTTTTCGATATCTTTTTTTAAAGCAGGTGTCCTGGACAAATTAATTTTTTTCTCCGATACCAACGTTTTATTTCTAACCTTTTCTTCTTCGTTTATTTCAACGTTGGATATTTTATTATTGGCACTTTCTATATTTTCCTTATTTGAATTGATATTGTTTTTGTTCACCATAATTTGTATGTGATTTTTACCGTTTTCCAGAGTTTCAGATATTTCGTCTAACAGTGACTTTTCTTCTTTTTCTAGATGTTCTTCTTCGTTTTTGGTATACGAAGTTAGGACCACGTTGGTTTTATTTTCAGCGATGATTTCTTTGCTAGTTTTTGATATCGGTATGTGTGACAAATTCTTGGTGTTCAGCTTTTTGACCGTGGGCGATGCGTCTTCGCCGAACGGCGTTACGGACACCAGTAAGGTTTGCTTCTTTCCAGAAGCGTCGATTACGGGTTTGCCTAGGAGTAACTGCGTATAAGATTTCTTAACATCGGTATCTTTCAAAGATACCGTATTGAAATCCGTATTTTCTTTAGTTATTCGCTGCAATTCTTTGTAAGAATCATCATCTTCTGAGTCTAATAGAATTTCTTCTTCGCTGCTTTCGTTGTCTACACTATCTTCGACATCCGAACACCAATCTTCGCCTCCGTATCCTATCACTTCAATTAATTCCTTATCGAAGCACACAGACTGTTTGGATTTGGATTTTTTGCCATTTTTTATGATCCCTTCAACTTTGTCGCTGGATACTAATTGAACTGGTTTGGGTTTGGGTTTTTCTTGATGCTCGTCTTTGGATTTAAAGCAATTAGAACATAATTCTTTTTTCCAAGCGTTCTGTACGAAATTTTTACATATGGCCGATGACATTATATGTTCGTTCCAAGTATGTTCATTGGGTTCTGAAACAAAGAAAAATTTTATTAGTATACTGTTTAATATTGTGAAATTGGGTTACTTTGACCCTCAGGTTTTATTACTTGGGTAGATAAGTCATTGACCTGTCACATAGATGGAGCTGCTGGAATCAAATCCCTATTATTTTCAGTTACTACCAACCCTCAAGAGATACGTGTAAAATTTTGACAGTTGACAGACTATTAGTTTGTGATATAATAAAATTAAAACAAAAAGCGTTACGTGTTGCATGTCATAATTGTGATGTTGCCGTATATCAAAATTAATAAGAAAAATTGGGTTTTATCAAGTTTAATAATCAGAGAATGGACTAGTTTAGTGATTTTTTTTTACATTTGCATCTTATAAAATAGGTTTTTAGTGGTTCAACTGTACAAATAAAATTTTTATAAAATTAATCCTCTAGCCATAATCGGCTTTTGAAATTTAAATTTAATGGTTACATACGTCATAAGTGGTAAGTGACGTGTTTCAATAAGATTGGTAGAAAATTTGCGATGTTGTCGATATGCTTTAATATTAACCGAGAAACTTATCTCTCTCTCTTATTTGTTGTCATTAAAAAGAGATAAACATATCGATATATTTGTTCTCTGATTGACACTTTATCAAATAAGGAGTAAAACACTAAACAAAATATTCTGTCATTTTCGTTAGTTTAATTTGTTGTTTAGTTGTGTTTGGTTTATGAAAGAAATTACTTCTATACTATTTTTGGTTCGAAAATAAAAATTCCTAACACCTTTTCTTGTTGTTATAGCGGTTTCTTCAAAAATAACCAATAGAAGTAATTGTTCTCTCGGGGAGCAACCCTTCTATCGGTACAGTGAGAGAACGAATTTCAAGAATACGGTTTTGGCATTTTCAATAGAACCACGCCCACTTTCTATTGGCTGTTCAATTCTATCACCGTCAAGAATAGGGGTCTTGTTTGTTTATTACAGATAAACACGATTTTCTCTCCTGTCATATATCTTGTCAACTGGTACAATCAGTTAGTCACAGAACACGGTGTTTTGTGCCGCCAGTTCTTTCAGAATACTTGAAACGAACGTAGCTAAACTGTGACAATGTTGACTTTTAAACACACTTCATTATTGGTTATTAGTTGGCGCTACGTTTAAAACTTACTAATTATTTATTGATAAATTTTACGAAAGGAGAAAAATTACTTGCAAAATGAATACCAATATAAGTAAGTAGGTATCTTATCCTAAATATACATTGCTATCATTTTGATTAATATGATCCTACTAAACTAGTCCATTCATAATTTTACCATAGAACAGGAATAATTACATACAGTTCCGAGATCCGATTGATGCGGTGTCAGTGATTATGACATATTTGGATCAGTTCAATCAGTTGTCATGTGTCATTTCAAAAGCCTTAATTATTTTAGATAAACAAATGCATACTGAAAATAAGTTCAGATAAGGTGCTGAAAAATAATTGTTTCTACCTGCACCCAAGGTAAAAAAAACCTAATAGTTTCTATACCAAGTTTGACCGTTTTCAATGAAAAAACAACTACTTCCTGGGCTATATGCCCCAACGGATATTGAATTACATTCCAAAAGAAAACGTAATGGCGACCGACTTCGTCGATACTTAGAACCATCTTACCTCGTACTGATGATGACACAATAATGTCGAAACCGGTCTGCCAGTAGTGTTCTTCTCGTTAATTTGCAGACCGACAGAGATGACAGGAAGTAGTTGTTTTTTCATAGAAAACGGTCAAACTTGGTATAGAAACTATTAAGATTTTTTACCTCAGGTGCTGCGAACCTCGCTTCGCTCGGCACGCAGTAAAAAAATTTTTTTTTTTAATTAAATGACAGCTATGTTTCGATAGAAGTATCCTGGTCAGATTGCAAGATTTGCAAAAAAGTATGACATAAAAAAATCTTACTCTTTGTTGAAGATAAGAATTGGGAGAAAACAGCACCATTCAAAAAATATTGGAAATAAATATGGTAAAAATACTGATTTTAGCAATTTTAAAACTATCTGCCTAAATTGTTGAAAAATGATATTGGATTTTTTAGAAAACAGATGTTGTTTTCTTGGTTTTTCTCGGCAAAATAATCAAAATTATTTTTTTGTTAAAACTCACTGCATATTTCAGAACTGACAAAGTCATGCTGCCGTTTAATCTCTATATTTATTACAATCCTAGACACGTTCTGGTTCTATTCGAGGAACTAAAAGCCATTTAAAAGATTGTTCTGTTGAATAGCGGCTAATCTTGAAAACAAAGCTGCCGGAACAGGGACGTATTTACAAAACTTAAAAATAATTTACGTTTTGTAGCAGGAATAGCGTTAGTCTCGTTGTTTAATGTTGTTAATAGAATGGACTTTTATTAAATATTTGTTTCTACTGCATACGTAAAAGTACAGTTTTGCCGCATTCATTTTAGTATTGAAAGAGTCCTTTTTCCGAAAATACTTTTCCGTGTGGTAGTAGAAAAAATAGTGTACCTAACACGTACGTAAAGTGACTTTTCTGTACGCGATTGCAGATGGCTGAAAGACGCAATAGAGGAGTTCGGCCAGTAAGCTACGATAATAGAAAAAATATTTATAGGGAAAGATTTTTCCAAACATTGACCAAAACTATTAAATTTTCTAATAATAGTGTATTATTCAACGAGCATATAATGGTAGCTATTAATCACGAAGATGAATACCATAGGCGAGTGTTGTAAATTAATTATATTATTTTATTATATGCGAGTAGATTACTATACTTTGTCCACGACTTTCAAATAAATTTTACTAATAATTATAAAAAATCTTTAACTTTTATGAAAATATTAATTAATTAATCTACAACTATCTTAATACTAAATAAATACTTAAATTATACTGTTTACTTTAGATTTTAAGAGGTCTAGTTGAAAAATATGCTGTTAAAATTTAAAGTCGAAATTTTTAACTTGTTTAGATTACACAGAGGGTAAAATGAAAAATTTTTAAAAAAAATTCATACCGTCTTAAAACTTGTCTAATTACGAAAAAATCCTATTGGATAACTTTTAATTGTAGTTTTTCGTTTTTGTTCAGGGACGGATTAAGTAAAAAAATGTACCCTCGAAAAAGTTAAAATTTTTTCAACATTCACAAAGATACCAAAAAGGCTTTTAATATTTTGAAAAAAGTAATCACGGTTTGTAAAAGATCTCGATGAGCCGAAGATGACTGTCTTTTACCGTCTGGGTTCTATTGGCTTTAAGTGAAATTTTGCAAATTTCAAAAACTCGGAGAGTGAAAAAATGGAAAATTTCCATAGTTTTCATCAAAATTAAACTTAGAATTGGATGGAATATAGAAATTTTACATTTTTTTAGCCGTTTCCGAGCTAGGTTGAAAAAAAAGGATTTTCACACAAAAAATCACTTAAGGGTAGTTTTTTTGACTCGTAAAAATAGTCAAAACAAACGTACCCACGAGTATTATATTAAAGTGGTGTGATATGTTTTGGTGTTGGTGCGTTTTAACAACAGTTTTTGTGTAGAATAACGTGACAAAATTAAACAAAATTTGTACTAAAAGAATCAGCAAAAATTAGTCTACAATTTGCTGATAATAAATGTTAGTAAGATAGACATTTAATAACGTAATTATAAAGCAAAATCTGAAAATATCAAGACAAAGCTAATGTTTTTTGTGCTAATTAGTATTTATATAATAATCAATCATTAAGTGTTTTGCCCATTCTTAATAGTTCAGGAGTTGTATACTACTTTTTGGATATAAAAGATGAAGTGCTCTGTTTGCAGAAAACCGCCTGATAAAGGAAAATAAATTTTTCCATGTGACTGCTGTCGAGAAAAATATTTCCAAGACTGCACAAGCATTACCTCAACTGAATTAAGAGTTATACAATTAAAAAATAATAGAATTTTTAAATTTATTTGCAAAACATGTAATGAAAAATCTAGTATTCTTAGCTTGTCTCAATCAATAGTGAATAATCTTTATGTTGAAATGAAAAATCTGAACAGTACTGTCGAATCTCAAAATCGTGCTTAGAAACAACAACAAGAGAAATTTCAGGAATTTGTAGAGGAATTACGATTACAGAAAGATTCAACAGAAAAATTTATGTATGCTGATAAGCTTTAAGAAAATAAAACAGAAGTATTAGTAATTAAACCAAAAGAAAAACAAGACAGTAAAAAAGAATGTAAATGATTCTTGGTACGCAATAAATATCTAAGTATCTACTACAACCCAGGAAAAAATCATCAAAATCAAAAAATCCCAAACCCAAAACAAGAAAATCCAGCGAATACTTCTTAATATTATACGAAGCTTAGACATACGTGCTGTTGTAACGTCGTACAGTGAATAATGGTTCATTATTCACTAGTGAATAATAGATAACATTATACTTGAGGAAGCACATGTATAATTAATAATTAAGGTTTTTTAGGACTGTCGTGGACAAAATAATTTGTTATTTTCAAAAGTTATAATTTTAAGTTTTAATTTTAAAATGCACAAGTACGGTGCTGTGCTCCTGTATATTATTAGCTTCTTGACCTAAGTCTGCGAGGCTTTGAATAAGCCAAGAATAAGAAAAAAATGCACATTTCAACCGGTCGCTGACACGCATCTTTTTCTTCCTCTGTCTGCCATCTTCTCTTTTACATTTTACGTTCATTCATTTCTCACACGGTGATTTTTTACACGGAATATCCATTTCTAAATGAAACAAGATCATTATTATGCGATAGTTTCACTTTTACGGTATCTGAGAAACAGCTTTAAATCAAAATTAGCAAGCAGATTGATACATTTTTAATGCCTTTACATTATTTTATATTAATAATTTTAGTTTTGAAATAAACTTTGCTGTTTTTGTTTCTATAAGAGTCTCGCCACCCATCCATTATAAAATCTAACAACTGTAGAGATTGGTTTACAATTTAATATACTAGGTATAGTTGGCAGCTAAAAAAAGTCTTTAAATCGTAAAATGTTGTAAACAAGAACCTAAATCAGTAGCGCACATACTTATTTATATCGGTATTAAGAAATTTCTTTTAATTATCATATTTTACACTCGATTTAAGTTGGTGCCACATAAGCTCTATGGGATTGAACACGCAGTAGTAGGGAGGTAGTCGTAACACTGTATGTCCCAATTCTTCTGCAATTGTATCACAAAGATACGTTTTTTTTTAAAGAAAATGACTGCAGCACTTGTAAAAGTTCTTTTTTTGTATAATTTTCCTCAAAATATATGTCATTTGCAGCCATGAAGTTTTGAATCTCCAATTTCGTATTCTTTGAGCCAGGAATTTTTTGCAATTGTCGACTATGAGCGTTGTCCATTACTATAACGCTGTTTGGCGGAATGTTGGGTAACAGACAATTTTTAAAAAGCTCTGCTGTCGTATCTTCGTGATAATCAACACAAGAGTCCTTAATATTTTTGGCAGAAAGCCACATAGCGTTTGGGATCCAACCATTTTCTGATGCTGCGTGTAATATTGTGATTCTCTTCCCTTTATTTGATGATGCTTTTTTTACACTTATCAGAGGAATCAGACCATCCTTTGGAAGAGGTGTCATGCGTGTCAAACCACGTCTCGTCGAGGTAGAGTATTGGCCGATTGTCTTTTGTCAATTTTGCGATATTTAAAGCCCATTGCAGACAGAGCTCGCCAAAGAGTAGTGAGGCCACAGTTGATGTGAGTTCCGTCATTTATGAGCCGCTGTTTCAGACTTTTGATTGTAGAGACACGCTGCTCATCGTACATAGTATAGATTTTTCGCCTTATCAAATCTTTTTCCCAGTCGTCTAGACTTTTTGTGACACCTGAATCTTTACGATTTTTTCTTGATTCCATGGAATTTTCAACAATTCGTCTAACTGAAGTAAGAGGCATCTTCTTCAAATTACTGGTTACTCTTGCTGCAGCACCCGCGTTATATCCTTGCTAAAGTAAGGAACTATACACATTTTTTATAATGATTTTCGCGTCACAAGATAAGTGATTCTTCTTTAACGAACCCCTGGAAGAAGCACTATTACTTTTTATCCGCTGACGCCACATACTGCCTATTCTGTACGTTGGGGTATAAAATCTTTGCTATTAATGTCTGTAATAACAAATAAATGTTAAAAAAGTATTGCACGCCGTAACACAAGTGAACACTTCCAATGAAATACAAAAGCTAAAATGAACAAGTGTAAGCTGTAATCCTCTACAAACCTTCTCTAAGAAACATAATGGACTAGTTTAGTGATTTTTTTTATATTTGCATCTTATAAAATAGGTTTTTAGTGGTTCAAATGTACAAATAAAATTTTTATAAAATTAATCCTCTAGCCATAATTGGCTTTTGAAATTTAAATTTAATGGTTACATACGTCATAAGTGGTAAGTGACGTATTTCAATAAGATTGGTAGAAAATTTGCGATGTTGTCGATATGCTTTAATATTAACCGAGAAACTTATCTCTCTCTCTTATTTGTTGTCATTAAAAAGAGATAAACATATTGATATTTTTGTTCTCTGATTGACACTTTATCAAATAAGGAGTAAAACAATAAACAAAATATTCTGTCATTTTCGTTAGTTTAATTTGTCGTTTGGTTGTGTTTGGTGTTTGAAAGAAATTACTTCTATACTTTTTTTGGTTCGAAAATAAAAATCCCTAACACCTTCTCTGGGTGTTATAGCGGGCTTCAAAAATAACCAATAGAAGTAATTCTTCTCTCGGGGAGCAACTCTTCTATCGGTACAGTGAGAGAACGAATTTCAAGAATACGGTTTTGGCATTTTCAATAGAACCACGCCCACTTTCTATTGGCTGTTCTATTCTATCACCGTCAAGAATAGGGGTCTTGTTTGTTTATTACAACACGATTTTCTCTCCTGTCATATATCTTGTAAACTGGTACTGTAACCTATTTTTCTGTTAAAAAAACAAATCTAAAAAGGACACTGCTCCGGCGCTGTTCGTCGGTGAACACTATGAGTAACGATTTTGAGTTCCAATTTTATTTGAAAAATAAATTTCAAAAGGGCGCCATGAAGTTTTTTAGAAAGATGATAGTCCTAAGGATTTAAGCTTCCAACCTGTAACTGTTAAAATTCTTTAAACTGCACTCATAAATAAAACAACTTTGCAACTCTATACATTTATTTGTCAACCCTCTAAAAGACAAATATTTACAAGAAAAACAATCTGAAGGTATATCTTAGGGTCAGAGTTAAAAGTAAAATGTAAAAGTTGGTCATCTGCCAACTATTAAAGTTATTAACAAAATTTAAAGTTATTTCACAAAATTCTTTTAAATATGGTCATGTTTAGTATTACAAAAAAAATAACAGTAAGGAAATCTTGACCAAAAATTGTATAACATATTGGTTAACGATACCACTAATAACTTTTATTTTAGATGAAAATTCTATTGAACTATTATGAAAGTACAAAGAAAATATCAAGGAAAATCAAACTGACCTGTTTGTATCGATACAAAGGTGTACATAATTAAAATTAACAGATATCTTACTATATCATTTGATATGTGAAATATATAACCGGTTAGATTATAGCAAATAAGTGTATATCCATTTAAACTTTACAAAAGAATAAAAAAATAAATCTTTAGTTACCACTGTTACAAAAAACAAGTCCAAAAATGAAACATTGCCTTTCTTCCTGGTAGAAATAACTGAAGGTGAAATCCTGGACATCACTTGACAAACATCCCATTCAAAAGGTTAAGCTAGATTAACCCTTAGCTTAGAGGGTGTAAGAGCTGGAACAGCAGTGTGGATGAAATTCCTCCCAGCACCGGTTACCAGGAACCCAAATGGCCATCTTATCTCCATTATAAAGAAAACCATTTTAAGAGATTAAAACTGTAGCCAAAAACCCTATTAAAAAAAATACTTAAAACCCTTTCTACAATGGTATGGATAATTTCTTTTATCAAGAACCCTACACTCACCTTAATTAAAAGGGCTTCCTAAAATTCCAACACGTGGCTGACAAAAAAATTCACAGATCTCCCTGTTATGGTATCACCAATCTTCACAAAAATTAAAGCATTCTATAGAATTGGGAACGAAATTTTGGCACAGCACTATTCTGAAAGTCCATTAATCCCACAAATGTGGCAGACTTCTAAAAAAATTAACAGGAATTTAATTCCAAAATGCGGCTTGCCTGTTCAATCGCTGTCAACCCAGAAAAAGAACTCGTTCTTCCCTTTCAATCGTCGTTTCAGTGACTTTTCTCGTCATCCGAAATGTCACGAAATTTGCAGCCAATCAAAAGTAGGCGTTCACTCCTCAAAGGTGGCTGAACGACACTATTAAACTCATTTGACATCATTGTCACAGATACATAACCATTTGTAGAAAGAAGAAAAATTCTAACCTCACAAATTTAGTAAACCAAACATGTTTATGAACTTCAAATACAATTAAATTTACCCATAAAATACCAACAAACTGTGAAATAATATTAAGTTTAACCCACTAAAGAGTTAAGGATTTAATAAGCCTACTAAGGTAAGCCTAACAAATATGCAAAACTAAACAAAACCTTACTTGAAGAATAAAAGACACTATTTATGTTCTTTGTAAATGGAAGTCTAAGTTATATTTTTAACCCTCTAGATTTTTAAATGCTACAGTACAATCAGTTAGTCACAGAACACGGTGTTTTGTGCCGCCAGTTCTTTGAGAATACTTGAAACGAACGTAGCTAAACTGTGACAACGTTGACTTTTAAACACACTTCATTATTGGTTATTAGTTGGCGCTATACGTTTAAAACTTACTAATTATTTATTGCTATATTTTACGAAATGACAAAAATTACTTGCAAAATGAATACCAATATAAGTAAGTAGGTATCTTATCCTAAATATATATTGCTATCATTTTGATTAATATGATCCTACTAAACTAGTCCATTACCTGAAACAGGTCCTTTTACATTTATGAAGTGCATCTCGGATTTTACAACTAAAGGGTTTTATTATAATCCTTCAGTCAATACCATTTATTGTGAAAACTATTATAACAGTTTGTGCTACATATATCACCCACCATCTTTTTAATGTATTAAATGAAACAAATTCAAAACACTGTATTTTAATTTAAACTATTCATCAATCAATCAAACTGTTTTATTTTAGCAACGGATGTTGTGTCGTCAGTCAGCGATACATTAAAGAATGTAACCCAGATGCGCTTTCTTTGCCGAAGGGTATTTTTTTATTTGAAATCGAAGATTATCTTAGGTGTAAATATACCATATTTACGAACGGGTTTTTATATACGACCATGTATGGTAAAGAAGAAGAAAGAGCATTTACCATTATACACTGCGCAACAATTGAAGTCACTTATCCAGGTTTGTCCAGTATTTTCTGGAAAATATGCATTTATATCAAAACTAACACCGTTTGTATGACAATGGACTAGTTTAGTAGGATCACATTATTCAAATTGATAGCAATATACAGGGTTAGTATAAAGTATGGAACCCCCTAAGAATCTCCTCAACGGTTTGATATTTTCAAATGAAATTACTTATCCCCTTCTAAGAAGATTCAAGGAATTCAAAAATGCTATCAAATTTAATGTAAAATTTGCGGTTAAACCGGAAATGCATATCAACTTTTTTATTTTAAATAAAACACCCTGTATATTTTTCCATTTTTGAATTCCTTGTGAAATACTGCATACAGTAAAACTTTCCATTCATATTGTTATTGAATAATTGAGGCTTTAATCAATAATTTATCGTTTTTGAATTAGTTAGCCATGGATAAAATGTCAAACCTTTAATTGTCAAAAAGCAGAAGGGCGTAATTTTGAACATTTAATATAATTTTGTTAATTTTGTGTTATTTTTTTTTAAATAAATAAATTGTTATGTTGTTTTTAGGATGTTTCCATAAATTAAGTTTGCCTTACTCACCATTTGACATTTCATCCATGGCTAACTAAGTCAAAAACGATAAATTATTGATTAAAGCCTCAATTATTCAATAACAATATGAATGGAAAGTTTTACTGTATGCAGAATTTCACAAGGAATTCAAAAATGGAAAAATATAGAGGGTGTTCTATTTAAAATAAAAAAGTTGATATGCATTTCCGGTTTAACCACAAATGGTACATTAAATTTGATAGCATTTTTGAATTCCTTGGATCTTCTTAGAAGGGGATAAGCAATTTCATTTAAAAATATCAAACCGTTGAGGAGATACTTAGGGGGTTCCATATTTTATACTAACCCTGTATATTTAGGATAAGATACCTACTTACTTATATTGGTATTCATTTTGCAAGTAATTTTTCTCATTTCGTAAAATTTAGCAATAAATAATTAGTAAGTTTTAAACGTAGCGCCAACTAATAACCGATAATGAAGTGTGTTTAAAAGTCAACGTTGTCACATTTTAGCTACGTTCGTTTCAAGTATTCTCAAAAAACTGGCGGCACAAAACACCGTGTTCTGTGACTAACTGATTGTACCAGTTGACAAGATATATGACAGGAGAGAAAATCGTGATTATCTGTAATAAACAAACAAGACCCCTATTCTTGACGGTGATAGAATATAACAGCCAATAGAAAGTGGGCGTGGTTCTATTGAATATGCCAAAACCGTATTCTTGAAATTCGTTCTCTCACTGTACCGATAGAAGGGTTGCTCCCCGAGAGAACAATTACTTCTATTGGTTATTTTTGAAGGAACTGCTATAACACCAAGAGAAGGTGTTAGGGATTTTTATTTTCGAACCAAAAATAGTATAGAAGTAATTTCTTTCATAAACCGAACATAACCAAACAACAAATTAAGCTAACGAAAATGACAGAATATTTTGTTTAGTGTTTTACTCCTTATTTGATAAAGTGTCAATCAGAGAACAAAAATATCGATATGTTTATCTCTTTTTAATGACAACAAATAAGAGAGAGAGATAAGTTTCTCGGTTAATATTAAAGCATATCGACAACATCGCAAATTTTCTACCAATCTTATTGAAACACGTCACTTACCACTTATGACGTAGGTAACCATTAAATTTAAATTTCAAAAGCCGATTATGGCTAGAGGATTAATTTTATAAAAATTTTATTTGTACAGTTGAACCACTAAAAACCTATTTTATAAGATGCAAATATAAAAAAAATCACTAAACTAGTCCATTGTAACCCACTTTTTATTTCAATAATTATATTATTTACTACTAGTTTGCATACCATTGAATCGAAAGACTTCTTCGTTTAATTTTTGTGCCATTCACATCTTAAAACACCGAACATTTATTACCTAATACTGTATACAGAGTATTTTAAGGAGATAGGATGATGATACACTCCGACACTGGTCTTTTACACCGATCAATCAACAAATCAGGCACACGCAATTTAAACCTGTAACCACATACCGTAACCGTTTTTTTTTACGGGAACAAATGCACATCAATCCATCGATGGTTCTCTTCGACTGACCGATCACGTTTTATTTTTGTCTGTGAAACATAAATTGTTCACTTTATTATTATTATTATTATTCACAACATACTTGGTACATTTTCTACAGAGGTGGACACAGTAGCCGTTACAAAAGAACGGCTGCTTTGTAATAAAATGAAAAAAAAAAGATATAACATTTAAATATATTTTTTTTCTTCCACTTTTGCTGTTGGTGCGGTGTTGGCAGTTCGTAAAATGCGAACAGATCATTTTAAACTTTAAAATTAACTAATTTATGAAGGAAAATGTTGAAAATTATATAGATTGTAACAGTACCCGTTAACATTTTAAGCACCTGGTATCCTAAATATTAAATTCAATTAGTACCGCTAGCTCTATCTTTCCTAAAAAATTTTTAATAATAAAATACGGTCTCTATAATTATAATTGGAAGTTCACAGTAGCTACGCTACGAGGTGTACTAATGAGTTGGCATTATCGAGTTCAAGAGTTTTTAATAATTATTTCCAGTCTCATTTCTTCTATTGGTTTACTGTCCTATACAGGTATGTTTTTTTCCAATTTTATAATTCCTTTTTGTTAAAATATTTATAAAATATTGAAAATTACATTATATTTTATTATATCAGATGAGAATTTCAACATATTTCATTATTATTCAAAGAATCTTTTTATGGTAATTAAAAGTATTAATGATAATTTTTTATAAAAAGGCTAAAAGTACATTTCTGGAATTTTGATTAGTGTGTAAGGTTGTTACAAAGTAAATTTAATGTAAGAATGTATCTTTTGTAATCTATTAAAATACGTTAGTATCTAACTGTAGATTTCGGACTGTGCTGATTTGTACTTTTTGTGCCAGAAAAGTAAATGTAACACGTGTTTGACACTCTTTAATTTGAAGATTCAATAAATTAGAAGCATCTCTTTAATTTGGAGATTCAGTAAACTTGAACAGCTTGTAAACTTTAAGCTCTCGTATGCACGAATATTTTTAACTGGATCATCTCTACAACTTGGGCAGATCATCCCTCCACTCGTGATCTTCCATAATCATTTGGAACCACCTAGACAGTGCCAAGTGCCCAAGGTGCGGCGAAGGATCGTCCACTATAGTTAACAGATAAGTTTATTGTGGTATATCAAGTTTACTGTTCCCATATTTTTTTTCTCTTTTATCTCCGTTTATATCTATCTATATCGTCAACTGTATTAGAATAAGTATTTTTAAAGAACTGTTTGCGGATTATTTTTTTGTAACGTATTCTCAACTTCATTCATTTTAGCACCAAGGAAATCTATTTATCTTTTATCTGTTTGTACATTTTCATATCATTATTTTATCTTCATAGACAGTTTTTTTGACATCTTTCTGTCATCTTATGATACGTATTTAGATAACTCAGCTTAAAACAACTTTCTTCAGTAGTATCATAAAAAATAAAAAGATTTCAGTGGCGCCCTTATAATTTCTTAAAGAAACAAATATTGTACTATAGTCAGAGCTAATGAACTTACTCACCCCTAGCCTAGGTATTTAACTATCATAATTTTTGCTGTGATAAACATTTATAAATTTTGTTAATTATTGAAGTATCTTTTACAACTAATTAAAGACTGAATTAAGATTAATGGTTGTTTTATTGTAAATTACATTTTTTCTTTTGGTATATTGTTATTTTTTCAAAAAAGTTAACTAAATATTTTTATAAATTCACTATCAACATGTAAATCATATTACAAATTGACGTCCAACGTAATAATTTGGTTACAAATTGGCGCCCAACGCCCAACTAATATTACAAGATACAACTAACTTCTACTCCCGACTTCGTCTGATGGATGATTCCAGTGATGCATTCAGTTTTGCCACTACAAAATGTTCAGGTCTAAATTTTTAGATTTTTTTCAGGGCATTTTTGTATGTCATGGTTTTAGTAGTGAATTTGTAATAACTGACAATTTTCATTCATGTCATTATTGTCAATTGTCATTAAATTGCTATTTTAATTTTTTATTATTTATTCTCTGCCTTGTTTTTGTTTGAATTTCATTAGCAAGTGATATAACCTCAAATTTTCTAACTGTGTATGCAACATCTACCAGTACAGTGTCAAAATTTAGTTGATGTCAATCAGACATTTGACAGGCAAAGAAATAGAAAATGACATATGACGATGGTCCCTATTGGTTATCTTCTGGTGAAAACATAACAACCTAAAATCCCTACGAAAAACAATTTTTAAAATATCTAATAAATCAGGGTTGACTTTAATAATTATTCCCAATAAAAAGGCAGTGATTTTTCATTTCATTTTTTCAGATTGGCTAATATAAGAGGATTCTCCAATTCTTGTAAAATAGTTACAGTTTGTAAATAAATTGTGTTAAAGTACCCACAAGTATTAATGTCAATATTATTATTAATATTTAGGCTAAATATGGTATTTTGGTTTAAGTACATGAAAAAGGTATAGAATGATCTCATTTTTAAGAATATATTATATAGATAATAAATATAATTCATTTCTTAATAAAATATTAATTTAATAGAATAAAAAAATCTGTAAAAAAATAACAAGACCTTTTATTGTTGATTTATAACTTGAGTTTTTCTGAACTACCATATTTTCTTCCTTTGTAGCCTGATGATGGTTTGATATAGACCGAAACTAGTTTCTAACTTTAATAATAACTCATAGAATCTTTCTATTGGATTCTATGAGTGATGGATGAACGTTCTAAGTTTAAATATTCAGTTTTACAATCCACATTCTTGTAGTGATATTCTCCCGTTCCAAAATAACGTACCATACCTCTACACCGTAAGTACGATACACACTAAATATTTCCTTAGATTCGACGTTTACTTTTAATCCCACGTATTTGTGGGTCAAAGATCGATTGTTATGGGCCGGTAAGTAATACCTAGATGAAACAATAATAACAGTTTGTGCTTTCTGTTATTTTTTTTTTGTTCAATAACAGTACAAGTAGCTTATTACTAGGATTTGTTTTATGCACTACCGAATGCTATTACTTCCTGTATAATAAATATAATAAAAACCCACTATTTGAACGTAGTTGTTTATTATTTTATTGAAAATCTATACGTGCCTATTCATAAAAATGCCCATACCGTCAAAATTAATGTAGGTGGATATAAAACATTAATAATTTTGATGTTTTTCCATAAACAGAATGTTGAAAAGCATGTCAGTAGTGGCACCTGCATATTATTTATGGTGTAACTAAATTACGAGCAATAAATGTACGAGTAATAACTAAAATTGTTCAATAGGCGAGTGGATTATTTTTTTTTAATTTATTTTTAAATAATATTCATGAATATTATAGTCTGGACAAAAAGTACGAGGAGAAATAAACCCTAATTAAGTATGCAAAACCTTTACTGGGAGCACCATGCAATTTTTGATAAATCTCTTATTTTAAATTACATTTCTTCCGTAAATCTAAAAACCAGGTAGATCGACCCCGTATTTGTTTCAGTTGTAGCAAAGTTTAGGGTTTTCTTCATTGTTAAAGGATTAGCAGATAAGCAATAACGCAATGCAGTGGTGTGTATTTTGGGAAAAAAATACGTTTTAAATTATAATATAATAAAAAATGAAAAGAAATAATTATTGGAATACATTTATTACTCACATTTTATTCTATATTCGACTCGGAAGAGAAAGAATCGTTGTTGACATTAATAATAATAGGGTCGATTAAATCATCACAAATATTGTCGATTTTCCACATATTTGCCTCTACTTTGATAACATGCTCGATACAGTTTGTCCAATTTTCCTTACTAACATGACTTACAGCACTCTCAAACAATTTCACAACATCGTTTATTTTAAAAGTAGCATTTTTTTTCAACTTCCCTTTTTACCTGAGCCCATATTAATTCTATGGGATTAAGTTCACAATGATAAGGGGGAAGTCGAAGAACTGATATACCACGAGAAGAAGCCATTTCTTCTACAATGTAGGTTTTGTATTTATTCTTGTTCATTTTTGCAATTCTGTAAAGTTCTTTTCTTAGTGGATCTTTTGGAAACTTAATATTTTTCGAAATAAGCCACTCCAAAAGCTCTGCTTTACGCCAACGACTTGTGGGCAAAGCTTCTCGTAACCGTGAATGGTAACTTGCGTTGTCCATAACAATAACAGCCCCTTTTGGAATCAGATCCAACATTTGAACAAACCATTCCTCGAAGACATCCCCATTCATATCTTCGTGATAGTCCCCGTGCGTTTTGAAATAAAAGTTAATAATCCACCATCAACAAAACCTTCAGAACTTCCAACATGGACAATGATAAGTCTTTTTCCTTTTCCAGATGGTGGCTGCAAACCTAACGACAAACCTTCCACGAATGCCTGCCTTCCGCTTTTAATGTTTTCATCTTGCCAAGATTTGGAAACTGTATATCCAGCATTTATCCATGTTTCGTCTAAGTAGAAGATTTTCAAATTTTGTTCTCTGGCATGTCGAATGCTTTTTAAATAGTCTCTTCTCCAAAAAACTATTTCCGGTTTATCTATCAAGAGAGATTTTCTATTATGTTTTGTATATCTGAAACCCACATCTTTCAAAAGTTTGCATAATGTTATTCTGGAGAATTTTGTATAGTCCGTATCTTCTTGCACTGATGTCATAATTTTGTCAAGTGTTGGAATTTCCTTTCGTAAGTAAAATCCATGGACTTTACGCCTTAGTCTTTGTTTTAATGACTCATCGATCTCAATTGGTTTTCGGCCTGAAGGAGGTTTAGGGGGTTGAAGAGTTCCATTCTTGCTTTCTTTTAGTAATCTATAAATTGTTGATTTAGCAACACACAACACAACCAGGTAGGTTTTTAGATTTACGGAAGAAATGTAATTTAAAGTAAGAGATTTATCAAAAATTTCATGGTGCTCCCTGTAAAGGTTTTGCATACTTAATTACGGTTTATTACTCCTCGTACTTTTTGTACAGTATAATTAAAATACAATTTTTTAACTACTAGGTGTTCCTAATTTGATAAATTTTGACTAAAGCACTTTTTAAATTCTGAGTTAAGCGGTTTTTGTTCTATAAAAGGGGTTGTTATAGTTTAATTTTTTTAATTAATTTAATTTATTATTTCCCCTATATTAAATTACAACTTGATTTTGATATAAAATTATAACAACTTTTTTTAGTATTTTTATAATAAACATGTCAGTCTGGTACACCAATGGGTATCTTCTTGTTCACCTACATCTTTCCATATGTTCACAGTTACACAACTCATCCGTGTAAACCTACTTACAATGAGGGTGGATTTAATTTAAAATTAATTGTCTACAGACTGTAAATTAATTTATATATGACAGGTTTAAGTAAAATACAAATTGTTAATTTATCGCGGATTTACTAATAGTCCAAGAGCTGGTCATAATTGAACACCTGGAAATACCTAAAGAAACTTTATTTGCTGATCCTGCTACTAACTCTGATACGTGTGGAAATGCAGCCGCAAAAACTTAAATTATTTTTTTTACAGCCCCAAACTTTGTGCTCAGGTGAAATTTCATGCATGAGCGCAACAAATAGGTAAAAAAATTCCTGCTTGGAATCCTGACCGAAAATTCAATCTGGTATAAAAGACTGTTCGATCATGACAACTTATTCTGGCTAGAGCTCTTGGACTATAAGTGATCTACGACACACCCATAACTACAACAAAATTAAACAAGAATTTAATTACTTTCAGAAAAAAATATATAAATTGCTCTCAATTTCATGGAATGCTGTAATGAACAAAAAAAATGGATAAAGTGCAGGAAATTGAAGTAATAATGCTAAAGAATTTCTAAAATAGAATAAAATATGCGGTTTTGATTGATTAAAAAACAAATTTATTTTAATTTTACCAAATTCTTACTGTTTCTTCATTCGGGTGTCGACATTCATGTCATTTGCGGCTCTTTTTTTGCCTTACAGTGGCTGGTGTTCTCAAATATAAAATTATAGGTGATGATAAATTTCTTTTTTAAGAATTCATCCGGATCTGGTTGAAGTAGTGAATGATACTGCTTTATTATAAACATTACCAAAGAAATCAAGACATAGGTAAGAATATGGATATAAACGTTTTATGAAGAAATGGCAATCTCTTGCAGTAAAGAAATTAATAGAAACTTCTTCAGAAAGTTATGAAGGTCTTTGCAAAGCCATGGTGTACATTTTAAACATATGTATTTTAAAAATTGGTAATTATTTACAAAAGCTACTTCTGTTATGTCCCTTCCTCCCGTGGAACAGACTCTACAAAATCGCAATGTTGACCAGGGGACAATAACAATTTCCAGTGCCGTGCCTAGTTTTTTTTGAAAAATTTAACAATTTCAATAAAAGTAAAATAAATGACTTTATTTTTCATTCTAAATTAAATTTAATTGGACAGTTCATGCATGAACAATACACCGTGCTATTTATTTATTTTATAAGAATTATAGTCTATACCACTATAATTTTATATTTAATGACAATTGATTAGTAAAATGTCTTTTTGACATCTTTTGAGCCAAGCCGTCCCCATTATTGAGCTTGGTCACATATAATACAAATCAGAGTATCGACTCGCTGTCGGCTTCTTTGATGTTCATAAGACATAAGAGCAGCCATTTTTTGGGAGTATAAACCACAAAACAGAATATTAGTTAGTCTGTTTTGTGCTTAGCAATATTCTGTTTTGTGGTATAAGCTCAGGGTAGTATTTAGAAAATTGTTATTATAAACAGAACCCGTATTTGAAATTTTTCTTTATTGTTGAGATAATTGTTATTTTCAGACAGTTAAGAAATAGTATATTGTGCAACAAGGTGGAAAAGTTATACTGTGAAAGTTTGTGGTACGAGCCTGAAAGGCGAGTCCCACAAACATACGAGTATTATAGTTTGATTGCCAATCCTTCAAATAGTTTTTCAAAAATGTTATTTAGTTTAGCAATATATATAATAAAACTATTACCATGCATTAAAAGATTTCCATAGACACTATTATCTTTATTTCTATATGCTTTAAATAAACAGCATAAAGCTGATCAAAGACAACCAAAGAGACGGTCAAGTACATGAGCATTTTTGTTCGATTGTCCAATAAAATAGTCCTGCTAGCTCTATCCTTGTTTAGTTCAAAAGTTTATGAATTGTCACATCTCTGTCTTGTTTTTGGAAAGTAAGCGTAGATGGCACTAGGAGCATGGAATTTTTGACACAACGGCAAACCTTAGAACATAAAGTTTGTTTGATATTCTGTGGTAAATGTGAAATGTGACGTGCCAACTGCCAAAGTATTTAGTCGCTATTATTGTTTTGACGAGTTGTATTAACTGTGTTTTTTGTTTCATATTCCACGCTCGGTATGTTTTCATTGCTTCTGTAATTTGTCAAATAGGCCATATATTATGTCGAGGACCACAATAATGTTTATGTATATAAGTTTAATATTGTTTACATCATTTATGTTTCATATAAAACCACTTTTTGTATTTTTCAATAAAGTATTTTTTTTTAGTTTTGTATTTAATTTTTAATGAAAGAAATAAGAAAATAAACGAAAAAGGGTTTGCCCGCGCTTTTTTAAATTTCCTGAGAAACGCGAGCGCCATCTTAACTCACTTTCCGGTTCTGGTGGACCAATTCATTACTGTAGAACAAAAATTTAACATGTACTTGGGCGATTCTTGATTTTCTCTGGCTGAATCATCTAAATTTTCAATGGATTTGGAATAATGCTTACATTTAGGCATGTATGTTGTTGTAAACATTTCACAAACAAACAAAATGTCAGTACCAGCTCATAATCGATGCACCATTTACGTGACGCATGCGCATGAAAAATCGGCTACCGTAATCTGCCCAAGATTCCGCTTCTGTGTAGATTATCGTTCTGTGACGGGACCCAACAGATTTTGAGACGCCGTTCATTGGTTGTAATTTAATTTTGACAAAAAATGGCATATATATGACTTTAATTTACATTAATAGCACCGAATACGGAACTACGAATAGAAATGAAAGCAAATATACTCCCGCCAAAACTTATTAATATTTTTAACACAACCATAGGATGGCGCTGATCGTTGCGTCTACTCATTTTAATTGTTCTATTTTTCGGAAGAGGTCTCTCTACTAATACTATTAACGACAATACTTTTTAATTTAACAGATCTGTATCAATCTGTATTTGATGAGAAACAGTTTTAAGAAAATTAAGAAAAGAGACAGTAGTTCTGAGAATCAGGAAAAGAGCAGGAGTTTCGTCTTCAGTTTTTATAGTTTTGTTGGTGTATATCATCTTTGATTTTGTGCTTCCAAATAATTCTGTCCTTAAAATGGATTCAAACTATCAACCCCCCTTATCTAAAAGGAAATGTTGTGTACCTACATGTACAAATCGTGAAGGCAAAATGCATCGTTTTCCAAAAAATGAACCAAGTGTGTTTAGTGAGTGGATTTTAAAGATACAGTCTTTAAATTATAAAGACTTGTCAGTTGAAGACATTTATAAAAATATGTATTTTGTGAGGAACATTTTTCTAGTAACTGTAAAGTTTTAGGTACCAAAAGAGGTCTTATAAGATTAGCAGTTCCAACTTTAAATTTACCTGGTAAGTGAATAAATCAAATTGTAATTTATAAAGAAAGAAAACCTGTACTAGCAGATCATGCAAACGTTTTTATGCTGAAAGGACTGTATAAACAGTGGAAGCAACCATTAGCTTTTACATTTAGTGAAAGACCTCATAAATCCATGGCATTAAAAAATTTGCTGAAGGTTCTAATCTGCAAATGTCAAAGTATAGGTTTGAAGATAGTATCGACGGTTTGTGACTAAAGTGAAAATAATGTCGGAGCTATTAGACTGCTAATGAGTGAAACGAAGGAGGAATACTTAAAAAGAAAAGAAGAGAATAGAAATTTTGGTTTTGTAATCAATGACTAAGAAATTATTCCCATATTTGATATCCCTCATATTTTCAAGTGTTTGAGAAATAATCTTTTGAAACATGACTTGTATTTTAAGCAAAATAAATAAATAAAAAATGATGATATTTACTTTAGTTTCGTTGAAATGTAGCTGTCTATTTTATCGCAGAGTACTTCTTATTGACAGATAGATGGCACTAGATATAAATTTAAGGAATCTGTATTATCGACAATACTTTTTAACACAACCGCTGCTACTCGATGTCGCATACGGATCTAGACAGTAACTAGGTTCATGCCATTCTATTCGGTGATTAATAGCTTATGAATCTGACAGTTAATTTTACATAAAGAAGCTTAAACTAAAAATGGAAGAGCAACCAGGCGAAGGAGGTTTTTTCCCAACAAAAGAAAAAGAACTCCCTCAGTTTCTTATAGAGCAAGTGGTAGAACATAAACTAACTTTTGACGAAGCTTCGAAAAGTTTAAACACTTTGGGCAAAGATGAAAGTGCAGTACGATATGCTTACCTCATGCTGACGGCAACAGACAGCAAACTAACGGATATATCCATAATAGTAAATTTCAGTCACCTGCAATTCGTAGACTTAAGCGGTAATTATTTAACTCTAGAAGCTTTGCAAGTTCTAAGTCAACTCCCGTATCTGTTGTACATACGCGCAGAAAGAAACAGGATCGAGTCTGCTGGTTTGAACCCGATACATTTTCTACAAGTTCTGATTTTCAACAAGAACTCGATACGCGAAACTGGAGAAATATGCCAACCGATACTAGAAACGTTGGAATTAGCCGATAATTTTATTTACACAGTTCAATTCGATACGGAACGTTTGGAAAATTTAAAAGAGCTCGTTCTTAGCGGTAATCATCTGTTGGACACCTCGGGTACGTATCCGAAGAATTTAGAAAAACTTTTTATGGGTAAGAACAAAATCAGTAGGATAAATAGCGATCTGGTGCAGCTAAAAAAACTCACTTATTTGCATTTGAGGGACAACAACATAAATAAACTCACAGGGTTCGCCGAAACTTTGGAAAACCTCACTTATCTCAATTTAAGAAGCAACAACATAAATAAGATAAGACAATTAAGGAAACTGAGTTGTCTTCCGAAATTAGATACGCTTATTGTGCTGGACAATCCGTTTTATAAGAGGATCGAAAGGAAAAAAGAAAACGAGCCATCTGGAGAGGAAAAGACTACGGATTATACAGGTAAACAGAAGTCTTGTAATCTTACAGCTATGTAATGTCAATTTGGTGATCTTAGTTTACAGCACGTGACCTTTATTTCAATGAAAATCCATTTTTGGGCCGAGATGAATGTTTTAAGTTACTGCTCGTATGTCAAAACGTAGGTATAACCTCAAAAATGTCAAACTTTACGATATAGAGCTGTCAGTTGCCAGGGTTGCCAAATCCCGAAATATAAAAGGCAACCTAGTGCAGTCGAATTACGTGAAAAGTGACCAATTTATGACTTAAGTCCGAATTAAGGTAGCTAAGTGGAAAGGGGTAGGTTTGATAATTAAAAATCGAAAGGCGACCATCCAAGATCTTAGATGCGTGCAAGGGGTGCGTGGTAGGGATGGAAAGGGGGTGAAAACGGTTTTTTGCAATTTGCAGCGTAAATACGCATTTTATTGAAAAAAGTTAAATGGAAAAGTTGTAGATAATAAAAAAATCGACAACTTTTGTCTGAAACATTTTTTCACATAACCTAAAAATAAAGGCTAAAAAAGCGAAAAACTATAATTTTCGTTTTTTGTTTTTTACTCAGCGAAAAATCAATATTTTGTTATGAAATTCAGTACAGTGATAGCTTTTTGTATCCCAAAAAAATAGAAATTTTTTTTTTACGATAACTCAATTTTTTTCCGACATATTAACGATTTTCGAAAAAAAAGACCTCATTTTGTAACGGCTCCCAAGGACCGAATTTTTATTTTAGACGCCTCTTGAAGGTCTCATTTTTTTCGTAATGACTTTAATTTTCATATACAATAATAAAAAATACTACTCCTAGCAAAAAAAATCGTTTAAAATCGAAAAAACTGAAAAATTCATAATTTTTCACGCGTATCTTTTTCGTACCCTTCTACACGTTATATTACTCTCAAAAATATTTCATGTACATGCATTTAATTTATCACACCTTATTGCAGTTTGTAGGATTAAAATAAAGGAAATCATGGACGTTTATATTATCGATGGCGGGTTCCTTTTACATAAGGTTGTCTGGCAGAAGAACCATCAAATTGGCGAAATAAAGAAAAAATATATTAATTATGTACGAAAGAACTATGCTGCTGATAGTCATATAATATTTGATGGTTATCCCAACGCTAATTCCGATGACTCTACAGATCAGATGTGGATATGTTAGTGTTACTGAATCAACTTAACGTTGACAATCACGATGTTTATTTTTGTAATGTAGGCAGTAGTACGGTAAACGACAAGTTCTATTCGTCAAACAGCTTTATCCACGAATCTCATAAAAAGTATATCGCATTCTTGCACTGCTTCACTGGATGCGATACGACTTCAGGTTTTACCGGAAAAGGGAAGCGAACGTCAGTTAAATCATTGATATCAATGAATAGCTTTGAAAATCTAGCTGATACTTTTTATGATAAGCATGCTGACAAGGAGTTGATCGAAAAAAATGGAAAAAAATTAATAGCAGGCATTTACAGTAAGAAAGAAAGTGTTTCGCTACATGATTTGCGATTTGAAATATATCGAGCGGCATCAACTAAAGCTACTTTTAAATTGGAGAAGCTACCGCCCACCGAAGGATCGGCTAGAGAACACACATTTAGAGCATACCTTCAACTGCAAAAATGGCTTAGAAATGATAAAAATCCTACGGAGTGGGGCTGGAAACAAACTTCGGAAGGATTTTTGATGCCAAAGTACACTGAAGGACAGTTAAGTCCAGACAGTCTGCTAAAAAAAATTTCCTGCAGTTGCAAAAAAGGTTGCAGTTCTTCAAGATGCAGTTGTCGAAAACATGGTTTAAAGTGTACGAATTTATGCTCGAATTGCTACGGCGTTAATGATTGTACTAATATCGAGCAATCAATCACAGAAATTGCCGATGTACATCCTTCAGAACACGTTGACCAAAACGATGCATTTCAAGATGAGAATCGCATGCTAGAAGAGGAAGAAAGTGTCGAATCTGACGAAGAAGAATCAGAAAATGATAATGAAGATGAAGACGAACATGATAAAGATGAAGACGGAGATGATGAAAATGAAGACGAAAATGATGAAGATGACGATGAAGTAGAAGTACAAGAGGAAGAAGAATGTAATTCGCAAGTCAAAAGGGCGAGATATAATTAAAAATAAGAAACAGTAAAATTGTACTTTCTTTGTATAATTCCATCGTATGCACGTATAAAATAATTTTTTTTATTTTTTTAATCAATATATACGTCCATAATTTTCTTTATTTAAATCCTACAAACTGCAATAAGGTGTGATAAATTAAATGCATGTACATGAAATATTTTTGAGAGTAATATAACGTGTAGAAGGGTAGGAAAAAGATACGCGTGAAAAATTATGAATTTTTCAGTTTTTTCGATTTTAAACGATTTTTTTTGCTAGGAGTAGTATTTTTTATTATTGTATATGAAAATTAAAGTCATTACGAAAAAAATGAGACCTACAAGAGGCGTCTAAAATAAAAATTCGGACCTTGGGAGCCGTTACAAAATGAGGTCTTTTTTTCGAAAATCGTTAATATGTCGAAAAAAAATTAAGTTATCGTAAATAAAAAAAATTCTACTTTTTTGGGATACAAAAAGCTATCACAGTACTGAATTTCATAACAAAATATTGATTTTTCGCTGAGTAAAAAACAAAAAACGAAAATTATGGTTTTTCGCTTTTTTAGCCTTTATTTTTAGGTTATGTGAAAAAATGTTTTAGACAAAAGTTGTCGATTTTTTTATTATCTACAACTTTTCCATTTAACTTTTTTCAATAAAATGCGTATTTACGCTGCAAATTGCAAAAAACCGTTTTTACCCCCTTTCCACCCCTACCACGCACTCCTTGCACGCATCTAAGATCTTGGATGGTCGCCTTTCGATTTGTAATTATCAAACCTACCCCTTTCCACTTAGCTACCTCAATTCGGGCTTAAGTCATGAAAAAAAGGTAATTCGACTGATGCACTAACCCTCATAGTATCCCAAACTACTTATAGTTTTTTTTCTACAAACGTCAGTAAAAGTATTTAAAATGACATTTTATGACACTTCACCTTTTCGTTTTAAAAAAGCCACAAGCTCGTAATATCTGCTTAGTTTATTCCATATTTTGGAGTTTTCTTCAAAGTATGGCCTCCTTACCACTGACATTTTTCTGATCACACCATTTCAAGAAACGATCGTATGAAAACTAGTACTGTCGCTTTAACTTACGAAGTAACAATTCAAAAGCAGCTTTATTGACAGCTTCTTCTATTTCCGGAGGTAGAAACTTATTTTCTGGATCATTTTTCATCCAGGAACAAAAAAACGAGAAAGATTAATTCGTGATTTATTGACGTTAACAGGTCGGCTGAAAAGTCCCCGGTCTACCATAGTAAAACACAATATTTTGACGAAATTCATTATTTTTATTCAACATAGTTGCCTTCAAGGGCGATACAGCGATTATAGCGACCTTCCATCTTTTCGATACCATTTTTGTAGTACTCCTTCGGTTTGTCCTCAAAATAGGTTTCAGTTTCGGCGATTACCTCAGTATCAGAGCCAAATTTTTTTCCCGCGAGCATTCTCTTCAGGTCAGAGAAAAGGAAAAAGTCGCTAGGGGCTAGATCTGGAGAATACGGTGGGTGAGGAAGCAATTCGAAGCCCAATTCATGCAATTTTGCCATCGTTTTCATTGATTTGTGACACGGTGCATTGTCTTGATGAAACAACACTTTTTTCTTCTTTATATGGGGCCGCTTTTTCGCGATTTCGGTCTTCAATCGCTCCAATAATGCACAGTAATAGTCGCTGTTCATTGTTTTTCCCTTTTCCAAATAGTCGATGAACAATATACCGTGTGTATCCCAAAAAACTGAGGCCATAACTTTGCCAGCTGACTGTTGAGTCTTTCCACGCTTTGGTGGTGGTTCACCGGCCGCAGTCCACTCAGCTGACTGTCGATTGGACTCAGGCGTGTAGTGATGGAGCCAAGTTTCATCCATAGTCACATATCTACGCAAAAAATCGGGTTTATTACGACTTAACAGCTGCAAACACTGCTCAGAATCATCAATTCGTTGCTGTTTTTGGTCGATTGTGAGCACACGCGGCACCCATTTCGCACAGAGCTTCCGCATACCCAAATATTCGTGAACGATATGTCCAACACGTTCCTTAGATATCTTTAGAGTGTCAGCTATCTCGATCATATTCACTTTACGGTCACTCAAAATCATTTTGTGGATTTTTTTGATATTTTCGTCTTTGGTGCTCATTTCACCACGCTTGAATTTTGCGTACCAGTCAATGATTGTTGATTTTCCTGGCGCAGAGTCCGGAAACTCATTATCAAGCCAAGCTTTTGCTTCAACTGTATTTTTTCCTTTCAAATAACAATATTTAATAAGCACACGAAATTCTTTTTTTTCCATCTTTTTGAAAATAACAAAAGTTGCTTCATTAAAAATGCAATATCTCACAAACTAATAGTCCGACAGCAGTCAAATTTTTACACGAATCTTTTGAAGGTTGATACTATCTAAAAATGAAATGGATTTAATTCTAGTGTCGTCATCTATAGGTCAGACCGGGGACTTTTCAGCCGACCTGTTAGTTGTCAACAAAGATACATTAACAAATTCTGTGTTTGATTACCTTGGCAACTTATTTCTCGAATAGATTAGATGAAATTGGATTCAAAACTGATAATATCGAGGCTATTATTTTATCAATTAATTTATGTAAAATAGGTGTTTGTAGAAAAAATAGTGTTCACTTCCATCATTAATAACTATTTATTTTTAAGATACATCTACTGAAGTAACCGACAAAACAGAATTCTATGGGGAAGGAGGACCTCCAACACCTCGAGTCGATATTGTCAGAGTGCGAATTCTAGCTTTGCTGCCAAATCTTAAGAGATTAAACAAAGATTTTGTGACTTCAGAAGAACGAGAAGTCGCAGAATCATCAAGACAAGCTTTATTAGATGAGATATTTGAAGAAGAAAGTAGCGAAGATGAGACGGACATTGCTACAACTACCGAATACACGACAGACTTTACAACGGAAACAGATTTCGGGGAACATTTGCAAATTGAAGATACCGTTGAAATGAAAACTGTCGAATTTGCGGATTTGCAGTGAATGATTTTTTAATAGTTTTATATAATGAAATATACCGTTTTTATTATTTGAATTATAGAAACTAATTTTAGTCATCTGGTAAGGGGGTTTCTTCTGTTCATCATCAGGATTATCTTCATTTAACTCCTGAAACAACTGAACTTTGTCAGCAGACCTCAAAATAGATGATTGTCATGCGGATTTTCCTTAATTTCTAGTTTCCTTTTTCCTTCGCTATTTCGTCAATTACATATCTTTTAAAAGAGCCACTTCTACTGGAACTCGAATTTGACGCCATTTTCACTACCGAAAATGTCCTTGGAGTATAATAAAAATATAGATCACAATATAAACCACCAACACTAACGAGTCCAGGAGGAATCGGCGCATGAGTACTGAAAACTATTCCACCTCAATTTTTTTATGTGATCCTCTTCAAATTGTCCTCTTAATGATATAAATGCATGTTGCCATGGCGCAACCCGGTGCCATATTGTTTAAACCGAAATTGTTTAAACAATTACAAGGAATTGTTATTTTTCAAACGGACAAATTTTTTTTATATTATTTATTGAAATGCCAATAAAAAAGGTCCTATGACTTTTCACCATAAAGTTAATATTTTTAAAGATATGAATTTTTTAAGGTTCGAAAAATCTCAAATTTGGGTACTTTCGACCTATGAAAAATATATTAAAAAAACAGATAATGTGAAAGTAATAAATGTTTTTAATTCTCTATACAATAGTTAATAATATTGTTAATAGAGATTTAAAAAAAAGTATCGTTGTCTCTCTCTGACTCATGCGTTGCGTCGGCCTCTCTGTGTCCTGAATCATTATCATTTATCTTAAAAACTATCAACTTTATCAAAATTGTTAAAGAAAGCAATGTTATTAGATAATAATTAAATTGCCTACAATTTGTTTTTAATAAATTTTTTTCTGAAATCAATTTTTCAAAAGTTCTTTAAGCATAAATCGGAACATGTCATTAAAATTACTTTTTTATCAGATTATATTACTTTTTGCTATTAAACGTTATTATTTATACAAAAAGTAACCTTGAAAGAATAAAAAATAAAAGAAAGAATTTTTTTCTTACTCAGACACACTCATACACACACTATGATACATATACATAAAATTATTTTTATTCAATTTATTTGAATGTTTTTTCTAAATACCCAATATATTTTTATTATTTATAAATAATTGTGATTTCAAAAAATGTTCAAATACCATTATATCTTGTTATTGTTGATATAAATGCAAAAATTACTATGATAATAACAAAAAAGTAATATAAACTGATAAAAGTAATTTTAATGACATATGCTTAACTTTTGAAAAATTGATTTCAGAAAAAAATTTATTAAAAACAAATTGTAGGCAATTTAATTATTATCTAATAACTTTGCTTTCTTTAACAATTTTGATAAAGTTGATAGTTTTTAAGATAAATAATGATAAATAATGATTCAAGACTTAGAGAGGCCGACGCAACGCATGAGTCAGAGAGAGACAGCGATACTTAAAGGTAAGCGATGCATACAAATTAACAATTAAAAAAAAGATATAAACAATGAAATTTTTTTAAATCTCTATTAACAATATTATTAACTATTGTATAGAGAATTAAAAAAAAATATTATTTTCACATTATCTTTTTTTTAAATATATTTTTCATGGGTCGAAAGTACCCAAATTTGAGATTTTTCGAATTTTAAAAAATTCATATCGTTAAAAATATTAACTTTATCGTGAAAAGTCATAGGACCTTTTTTTATTGGTATTTCAATAAAAAATATAAAAAAAATTTGTCCGTTTGAAAAATAACAATTCCTTGTAATTGTTTAAACAATTTCGGTTTAAACAATATGGCACCGGGTTGCGCCATGGCAACATGCATTTATATCATTAAGAGGACAATTTGAAGAGGATCACATAAAAAAATTGAGGTGAAATAGTTTTCGGTACTCATGCGCCGATTCCTTCTGGACTATCAATTTATAGACTAATAACGTACCTGTTTTTGCAATTATACACATAGGATTACCTTAATCCCTTAACACTCCTAACAACCACAATTATTCTCGTTAAAATCGAAAAACAAAATATTCTAAATATAGTATTATGACTACTTATCCCTTACCTAAAAAGATTAAAATAAGATGATTAAAAGAAATTTCTTAATACCAATATAAATAAGTACGTGCGCTACTGATTTAAGGTCTTGTTTACAACATTTTACGATTTAATAACTTTTCTTAGCTGCCAATTCCAAACAAATGAACTATACATATCCAGTTTCACGAAACTTATTTTGCTAAACAGACTAAAATCTCTTTCAAACAAAATACTAATGTAAAATTTTCGAAAAAATTACATATTATAATTCAGAGATGGTGCTGGAGGAAAATAATAAATTCATACTGTGAATTGTTAATTTAAGTATAATAACGCTAAAAATGGATTTATCCCATACATATTGTTACATACAGTGCGGTCCATATGTATGGAATAAATTCATTTGTAGCGTTATTATGTACTATATGAAAAAAACCTGAAACAGGTCGATTTTTATTCTTAAATTGACAATTTACAGTATGAAAATATTATCCCCCTCCAGCACCCTTTCGGAATTATAAGCACCCCCTCGAAAATTTTAAATTACAAAGGGGGTCGTGTGGCACCTCGTTGGAAAGGGATTTTAGTCCTCTGTTCAGCAATATAAAGTTTTTTAAGTTTGGTGCAATCATAACTGAGAAAATTGATTTTTAAGATGTAAAATTTTTATAATGTCTCTAACACAAAACTTTACGTAGAATGAAGATAATAATGTCACATAATGATTAGAATGTGTTTTTCAATGTATTTGACACTTAAATTAAATGTTCAAAATGACCACCATTCACTTCTTGACAATAACCGAGGCGATATTGGAATTCTCGTACAAAATTTTGTATGACCTCGGGGGTTATTTTGTTAATTTCTTCCGTTATCCTAACTTTTAAATCAGCAATATTGTTTGGTCTATTAAAATATACTTTAGATTTTAAATAACCCCATAAGAAGTAATCGAGAAGAGTCAAATCGGAGGATCTAGCCGGCCATTCGATCGCCCCACGTCTTCCAATCCACCTATTGGGAAAAACCTCGTTTAAATAATTTCTAACAGTACGTGCAAAATGCGGTGGAGCTCCGTCTTGTTGGTAGTAAATAGATCGATCTATCTCATTTGGATGATTAACATCAGGAAAAACTCTTTGTAATGTAGGCACTAAAAAGTTAATCAAAAAATCTAGATAAACCTCACCAGTAACTGTGCCCTCAAAAAAATAAGGGCCAATAATTTTATTGTTAATGATACCAGCCCAAACGTTAACTTTTTTAGGATATTGAGTGTGAGCCTCACACATCCAGTGAGGATTTTCTCTGCTCCAATATCTACAGTTCTGTTTGTTAACCGTTCCGTTTAAATGAAACGTCGCTTCATCAGAAAAACTATTTTGTTTATGAACTGCAAATCTGCGTTCATTCTATCCATCATCAATTCACAGAATTCTTGCCTTCTATCAGGATCATCTTCATTTAACTCCTGAACCAACTGAACTTTGTAAGGGTGGTATTTTTCTTTATGCAGAACTCTCAAAATAGATGATTTACTTACATCATTGTCGGCGGCAAGTTCTCGAGTTGTCTTATGCGGATTTTCTTCAATCTCTAGAAGTACATCTAACTTTTTTTCATCAGTAAATTGAACATTTCTACCTGGTTTTTCAATATTTTTTACATGTCCAGTTTCACGAAACTTTTTTTCAATTTTGCTAACTGTAGACTGCGAAACGTGTTGACCAGGGTATTTATTATTAAAAATTTCACAAACCTCCTTTTGAGTTCTGGTTTTATTACCTCAACCAATAATAATTAAAATGTATATTCTTTGAGTCTCGGACAAATGAGCCATAATTAAATTTAATACGCTCACAAATATTATACTGACGTCTTTTAGTAACTTTAAATACCTAAATGACAGCAGCCTACTAGATTTATATCAATTGTTTATTTAGTTTTTAGACTATTATTTTAATATCTTCAAAGTTTTTTCCTAATATTTACCAGAACAGATACCTGATTATTTCTAAAGTATATTTTAATAGACCAAACAATATTGCTGATTTAAAAGTTAGGATAACGGAAGAAATTAACAAAATAACCCCCGAGGTCATGCAAAATGTTGTACGAGAATTCCAATATCGCCTCGGTTATTGTCAAGAAGTGAATGGTGGTCATTTTGAACATTTAATTTAAATGTCAAATACATTGAAAAACACATTCTAATCATTCTGTGACATTATTATCTTCATTCTACGTAAAGTTTTGTGTTAGAGACATTATCAAAATTTTTCATCTTAAAAATTAATTTTCTCAGTTATGATTGCACCAAACTTAAAAAACTTTATATTGCTGAACAGAGGACTAAAATCCCTTTCCAACGAGGTGCCACACTACCCCCTTTGTAATTTAAAATTTTCGAGGGGGTGCTTATAATTCCGAAGGGGTGCTGGAGGGGGATAATATTTTCATACTGTAAATTGTCAATTTAAGAATAAAAATCGACCTGTTTCAGGTTACCGTACTATAATTCAGAGATGGTGCTGGAGGAAAATAATAAATTCATACTGTAAATTGTTAATTTAAGTATAATAACGCTAAAAATGGATTTATCCCATACATATTGTTACATATATATACATATGGCAACCCTGCAAAATTTATTTTTAGTTGGTAGCACACTTTAAGTAAAAATCACTTGTTACTTTTGTAAGTTATTTTAAAAGCACGTTTTTGTACAGTCTTTTCTTTTGTATTATTTTATGTTATATTAAAGTGATTTCCAGTACTGTTCCAGTTATTATATTTTCCACATATCCTAACACATATTGTTCTCGTTGTACCTACCTATCCAAGTAATCTACTCTCTCCATCACAAACCAATATTATTTTAACCTAAATTTATTGTACTAACCCTTACTTTTTGGAAGTCCATCTTATTAAGAATATTAAAAAACTCTTCGTTTCAACGTAACTTCCAAGTTTATTTGAAAAAATTATGTTTTTAACCCACTTTATATTGAAAATGCTTACTTACTAGCAGAACGTCGATTAAAAATATTATAAAAACTTATCTTCTTATTCATCACTGGTTAACTATTTTTAAATTGGCACAAAGTATCGTCGCGTCATTTGTTCATTCTCATTCCTTATAAGCTTTTAAATTGTACTGAACGTTACAACTACCTGTTTGGTGACTTAAATCAATATTACTAATTTTCAGACGAAATAACAACACTGCGATGAGTAACGTTGAAGTCGAATGTAAATAAATGAAATTTAGATAAATATTAGTAGAAATCTTTTTTTTTCCATAATGGTGGTGTTAATAAATGCAATTTAAAATTGGTTTCTCTGTGTTTATGTTGTACATACACATAATATGTCCAAAAGTTTGGAATATTTAGAAATAATATATCTACGCCTATGGTTTTTTAAAAACTCTTGTTGATATTTATTTTAAAGCGTTTTTAAATCAAAATTATACTAAATTTGATTTGTTTTTGTATTAATTTGGTCATATTTAATTGATTTGGGTGCTTTCGCAATATTCCAATTCTTGTTTAAATTTCATTTGAGCTGTTTAAAAATGCCAAGAGATATGATATCATATTTTAATAGGTCTAGAATAATTGCTTTGTTACAACAGGGCTTAATCAAAGTGATATCGCCAATATTGTTGGTGTTACTCAGGGTGCTGTATCAAAAATAAAAAATAAAAATTCCAAGACACAAATGATGTGAAGGATCGTCCCAGAAGTGGCAGAAATCGATGTACAACAGCAGCACAAGACCGGCAGATAACATTGATAGCTCGAAGAAATCGACAGGAATCTACAAGTGGCATATCCAGAGAAATTGCTAGACTTGAAGGACTAAATATCTCAAGACAAACAATTACACGAAGATTAAATGCTGTAAATTTGTATCGCAGAAGATCTCTACGTGTTCCCAAACTAACCTATCAACAAAAAATTTAAAGGTTGCAATGGGCTCAAGGAATGTTACACCATGGTCCTAACTGGAATTGCGTGATGTTCTCTGATGAATCAAGAATTGGCTTGGTTTCTGATTCGCGAAGATCGCTAGTTTAGAGGGTCCCAGGACGACAAGCCCGATTAGAAACAGCCCAATCACGTGTTCCATTTGAAGGTGGGAGTATTATGTTTTGGAGTGGTATTATGAGGGGTACACGCCTCTCCTGGTTTTGGAGAGAAGAATCACTGGTGCTGTGTACATCGAGGAAGTTTTAAATCCTATTGTGCGTCTATTCATGGGGGCGGTAAGTGATGGATTTGTGTTTATGCATGACAATGCACCTCCACAGTTGCAGTACAAAATTTCTTGGAAGAAGAAGGAATATCCACATTAAGATGGTCATCAAATTCCCCTGATATGAACGTCATTGAACATGCCTGGGACATTCTTAAAACACGCATTAAGAAGCGAAACCCTCCCCCAATTACTCTACGAGAACTGAAAGATGCTGCTCGTGAAGAATGGGGAGAATTCCGCAAGCCCAGCTCGACCATTTAATCGATAGCATGCCATATTTTCTACAGTCATTCATACAGGCCCATGGAGGAAATACTGATTATTAATTTTATTTAAAAACCTTTTTTTGCTTATTAATTTATTTTAAAAATTTTGTAATACCTTGTACATTTTTCACCTCAAAAGAATAAATCATTTTTTTTGTTTGTTTGTTTATCTGAGTTGTAGCAAAAATGATGATTACTTATATCAAAAAAATTAATAAAAAGATGAAATTTTCCATTATAAATAAAACTTGTATTTGATCAAAACAAAATCAATTTGCACAAATAGAATTCGACAGATATTCAGATGATCTTGACACCTTATTTATTTCAAATGACGATATTATAACGCAAAAGCTTCACAAGTTTTTGAGCGATGCAATGAAACTTAGAGCATTAATTATAAATGAATTGTTACGTAATTATAGTCGATCATATGTAAACAAAATTTCATAAATCTCCTATTACTTCTACCCCATAAACTTTCTCAGAACCATGTATGTACTTTTTTGTTTACAAATATTTATCTTACTGTAGGATATTTATGATCAAATGTGTTAAAATCTAATTAAAGTTATGAGTTTTAATTTTATGTAAGTTTTATAACTTATACAATTAAATATTTTTTTCACAAAATCGATGACCAATATAGTATTATACCAATAGGCAAAACGAACCATTGAAATATATCTTGGGAAGTTAGCAGAGAAAATAAATTATTATAAGAACAAAACAATACAAGTTCATTTTTGTTAATTTAAGTTCATTAACAGAGATAATTAAATACCTTTCTTTTTGAATGGCATAGATTATATCATTACAAATCTACTAGGTATGTGAACTTTTCATTTCTTCTTCTGATTGTGATTTAAACATCGAATACCCCTTTGTCTTAATATGAAACTTTTACTTTCCGTTTGCAATGATAATGTTTAAGATATTAATTAATTTATTTATATTACAAGATCTTAAAATTCCAAATTATATAAATTATACATTGTTGAACCGTCTCACATTCCTGGACGACAGTAAATGTGGCTCTTCCTACGAGTTAAACACACTATTTTTTCAGAAATCTTTTAAAATTCGACAGATATTATTTTCAAATAATTTTATTCTATAAAAAACATCTAGAGATAGATTTACCTACGTAATGTAAATATTTACAGTAGTTAGATGTTAAAATATTTTTCGTGATCTTAAAATAGTGTATTCCATACTATGTTTAAGCGGTTTATCTTTGATAACTATATTTTTAACTTTATGTGCCCTGTTCTATTTAATATATAATAAATCAATCAGTTTTATCTTTGCAAACATGTTGGTCGCCTAAACTCCTGATTTTAAATAGCCCCAAAGAATAAAATCCAACGGGTTGAGGTCCGAAGAACGAGCGGGCCACTCTTCTACGTCCAATCCATAGAATTTGAAAATCCTCAATGGATGAGAGAGGACCATATACAATATCCTCGCAAGATTAAAGTTTGGACAGGCATTGTTAAAAACCATATTATTGGCCCCTATTTTGGTTAAGTGGAATTTGAATAGCGATAATTATTTAACATTTAGCAAGATCACCTGATCTATTTGTTTTAGCAAAAAAATAACACAAATTAGGAAAATTATATTAAATATTCAAAATTACGCTATAAAATTCTGCTATTTGACAATATACTGAACGGAATTCTAATTCTCGTAAAGAATCATTTACATTTGTGGGTCTACTTCTGTATACTTTATGTTTAGATAACTACACAGAAAAAAATCGAGAGCAGTTAGATCAGAACTACTAGGTGGCCATTCGATAGTACTCCTACACCCTATACATTGACCTGGAAAAATACAATTATAGAATAATGAGCAGGTGCAACGTCTTGCCAAAAACAATGGGTCTTCCTACTGGGTTATTTGGATGAGAATAAAGTCTTGTAATAGCGTACATAATATTATTTCCAGATTAATTTGTATACTAAGTGCTGGTTGTCTTATCCAAAGGAGATTATTTCGACAGTATTTACGTCTATTCACACAGAAACGTCAATACAGCTGTATATTCCAGTTTTCATGCTCTTGATCTAACCTGGCCCAACATTTTATTCTATTTTATTCAAAAACTTGTTGTTATTACTTCCAAAAGCTCTTCAAAATGCAGGACATTGCAAAGGAAACGTTTTGTTCCTGCAATCAACGTCCACAGTCACGTTCTTCTCTACACACTATAAATACAAGTGACCATAAAGGTACCTAATTACAATAAAATAAAAGACGTCATTGTCTTGTTAATGTTTTGTTTTTGTATCGCATTTTGTGTATGACTTGTATGTTATCAATTAATTATAAATAACATGTAGCCAAAAGCCAAACAGAACAAACATCATTTTAACACGTATTTCTTTTTTATTGTTCGTGTTAACATAATTAGATAATTCATTCAAGACGCATTCGGCCTTTCTCTAAATCAGTAGCATAACATTATTAACTATGTACGGCGTGGTACGACTAATAGGAATAAATTTACTATTCCAGTGATTGGGTTATTGTTGTAGACATATATATTGGAACGCTTCATATTTAATTTCTTCTTTTATTATCTTCGCCTAACTCAATTTCAAGCATGCATGCATTCTATTATATCAAGCAATTTGTTTTGATGAGTCTCACAGGGCCATCCTGTATATAACTCATCCCATGAGTATGAGCTGGTCGAAATAAAAAGGGATTTGTATCTTCATACAACGTTGTAGGTTTTTTTACTGGATGGATGTAATTTTCTTCTGGAAGAACTCTACATTGTTCACAGAAAGATAGTCTACTGTGTTCTAGTTCCCCACGATCTGTCAGAATGTGTTTCCTATTGCAATTTTGGAGCTTCATTGAACAAACCCATTTTTTCCAGGTGTCCTACTACTATCCTAAGCCTACTCTTCTTCTTCTTCTCTTGTTTCATGGTTCTGGACCAACATGGGAAGCTGGTGATCCTGCACGAGCCAACTCATCAGCTATTTCATTTCAGTCTATTCCAGCGTTTCCTGGCACCTACCACAGATTCACAAATTATCTTCGAGCTTGCTATTGCTAGGAGGGATCCCTGATGGTCTGTTAAGATATTGATATGCCTATAAACCTGAAAAACTGAGATGTCTATATCAAGAGGAATACTGAATGACTGAAAGCCTGTAAGATAAAAGCTTGAAACACTATTTTCTCCAGTTAGACTGGTTCACATAATGTACGATTTTTCATAAACATTTTGAATTCACCGAAAGTCCATCCTATTAGGAATAATAAAAAACTCTTCGTTTTACCAAAACTTCCAATATTTATTTAAAAAATTGCTTTATTAACTTTAATGACAGCCGTTTCGCTAGACTTAGCATCGTCAGATTGACATATTGAAGTTACATTTTGTTTGTTTGTAGCTAGGTACCTGATGTTTATTAGGTAGTTATAAGGCTAGACCAAGTATGGAAGTAATAAGACATAACAATATTAAAGCCTAGATGTTATGAGCCCTAAGGGATTATCCTGGATGTACTTCCCTCTAAGATCAGTGTAACTGTGCAATGATATAGAAAAACCAGGAAAAAACTATATCATGCTGATCATAATAACTTAATATATTTGTGTTACAATTACGTCTTATCTATGTATAAAATGAAGACTCAATCAAAGCAAACACTTTAAAAGTGAAGAACTTCCCAGATTTATTTGTTCATTAACAACTTGTGGATCTGCTAGATGTCTTTTTATTTTAAGTTCTTCAAGGAAATCTAAATTTTGTTTTTTATCACAAGTGTGTAGTATTTGGATGTCATTGGTGTGTAATAGTGAGGTTGGATGTTCAAGTAGATGTTTTGCATAATTTGACTTATCTGGTTGTTTTAATCTATATGCTCTTAAATGTTCGTTAAATCTTACTTCAAAATTTCTTTGTGTTTGACCTATATGTACAGCATTACACTTTGGACAATTAATTTTGTAAACACCAGATTTTTTTAATTTAGGTAATTTTGTTTTTACATTTAACAATTTTGTACCAATATTATTTTGTGTTTTAAATGATATTAATGCTGATGTTGCCGAAGATATTATTTTTGAAATTTTATTGGAAATAGTTCCACAATATGTAATATTTTTATAACTTTTAATTTCTTTAGTTTGTTTAGGAAATATGAGGTTTAGTGACACTTTCTGTTCTTTCTTATTAATTAATGTATTTATCAAATGAATTGGGTAGCCATTAGATGTAGCTATTTGTTTTGTGATATCAATTTCTTTATCAAAGTTAATTTTGTTCACTGGAATTGAAAATGCCCTATGTATCACAGAATTGTAAGCTGCTAATTTATGTGTTATAGGATGATTTGAATTATACGGTATGGTTACATCTGTTTGTGTTGGTTTTCTGTATATTGAATAATTTAGTAAATTATTAACTTTTTCAATTTTTAAATCTAGAAAATTAATTGAATTATTTTCTTCAACTTCTAAAGTAAAATTAATTTTAGGATGCAAGGTATTAATATAATTAAAAAATATATCTAACTGTCGTTTGCTACCTACAAATCCTGCTAACACATCATCAACATATCTATACCAAAATACAATATTGTTTTTATAACTAGAATTAAAGATTTTGTTTTCTAAATTATCCATAAAAATATTTGCTAAAATTGGAGAAATGGGACTTCCCATTGGAAGACCCTCATTTTGAATATATACTTTGTTATCAAAAGTAAAATAATTTTGACTAATGCATACATTAAATAAGTCAATTATATCTGATATTATTCCTGGATGGATATTTCTTTCATCTAATAGCTTTTTAACTAGAACTATACATTCTTTAGGAGGTATTTTAGAGAACATATTAGTTACATCAAATGAAACTAAGTATTATTTTGTAATTTACATTTATCTAATTTTTTTATCAAATCTAATGAATTTTTTACTGAAATATTGGAAGTTTTGGCAACACGAAGAGTTTTTCATTATTCTTAATGAATTGGTTTGTTAATTATTTATTTGGAAGAAAACAAACAATAAAAATGAATAATTATACATCTATTGAAAAATTTACTATCATTGGCGAACCCCAAGACAGCGTTCTGAGGCCACTTTTATTTTTTTTTTTTATTTAATTGATTTAAACCTCTTTGTTGATTATGAGTTTGTTAATTTGCAGATGACTAGGAAATCGGTTATTTTGATATATACTGAGAAACATAATTAAATCTTACACTTTACACTGAGAAAATGAAAGAGTTTTGCTTCGTGTTAGTTGGTGTATTATTTGCCATAAAATCAGTGATTGTATCTATGTGTACTTCACACCTTTTTAAATCAAGCCTTACCAAATAGGTTACAGGTTCCTTTAATTAGATATTCCTTCACTGCCAAAGCTTCATTAAGATAGGTAATCCTTCTGGTATTGCAGACATATCCATCTTAGTAATTAGTTGTATCCAGTTCAGTTTGTTGAATTTCTAACATTATTGACATTTATTGACTCCATGTTTGTTATTTTAATAAATGATGATAACAAAGTATCTAATTGCATAGCGGATTGTCAATATTTATTGGCCTTACTGGTTTAAAATGTTTGTTGTTTCGATTGGAAACAAAAGACAGCTGCCAAGTGTTATCAAACTTTTAGTAAAGTGTGAATTACGATGAACACGTGATGATGGTATTGAATTACTAAAGGTGTTTGTGTTTTTTAGTTTAACACGTACTCCTACATATACTGTTATTATATTTACTTAAAATGCGTACATTCATTTTGAATATATGTGTTACTTCCTCGTTGAGGAACGAAAGGCGGTCAAAATTATTAATTACTATTGTAAATATTTCTGGTGTCTAAATTGTCTGGTATTTTCCATGCAAATAAACTTATAAAGTCATATGGTGATAATTAAAATGAGTTGTATTACAAAATTATTTTTTTAAATTGAATTTTTGCAGTGTTTTCTCATTTCGGTCGTAATGGAAAACTACGCCGGATTAAAATTGGTACCTGTTAATTCTCATATCGGGAGTTGAGGATTTATGTTTTAATCTCTTTTTCCATTAGTTTTATATCTACAATTTAAATATTCTAATATTCTGATTGGTTTAAATTTTAAGTTTTTTCTAGAATAAGGCGACTCTCAAGTTATTGTATGGCATATGTATTTTTAGGTATGCCCTCGTATATCAGAAATAAACTCAAATGTTTATATCAGTTCTGCATTTTTTATCACAAAGGCATTTATGTTTTTATTTGAAAAAATTATTCCGATAGGCGAAAAGATAAATCATTGTTTATTGCATTTATTTCAACCCGGGTTCAAGATGGCTGTAGCCAGTATTATGCAGCTGATGTGTTAGATGTTCAAAGAGCAGCTCAGCGATTCAATGAAACCGGGAACTTCACAAGGAGGCCAGGTTCCGGTCGTAGAAGGGCAACATCCGAACGAGATGACCGATTTTTGGTAACTTCATGTTTGAGAAATCGGCATAACACGTCAGTTCAACTGGCCAATCGTCTGAATGAAGTGAGAAATGTGGATGTAAGCAGGTGGACAGTTCGACGTCGACTTGCTGAAGCTCATTTAGTATCCAGAAGACCAGCCCTATGTCCACTATTATCCGTAGAGCATCGCAGAGCTAGACTTGCCTTGGCAAGAGAACACGAAAACTGGAATGACGCAGACTGGCGAAGTGTATTGTTCTCAGACGAGTCCAGGTTTAGCTTGAGGTCACCAGACGGCCGCGAAAGAGTTTGGCGGAGGCAAGGAGAGCGATTTGCTCAGTGCAATTTGGGGTGGTATAAGTTACGAAGCTCGTACTGACCTAGCTATCGTGGATGGCGGTTTTATGACGGGTGCAAGATACATAACGACCATTCTTGATGAGCATGTGATACCTTTTGCCCCGTTCATCGGACCCAATTTTCTTTTCATGGACGATAATGCGCGTCCGCACCGTGCTAGGATCGTCAATGACCATTTAGAAGAGGTGGGAATTGTCCGTATGAATTGGCCAGCTTCCAGTCCTGATCTCAATCCAATTGAGCATCTGTGGGACATAATGGGAAGGCAATATCGAGCACGAATACCTCGTCCAAACAACCTGGCTGAGCTCGGTACGGCTCTTTAGGAAATATGGAGAGAATTGGACCAAACTGACATCCATAGGTTGATTAACTCGATGCCACGCCGTATTCAAGCTGTTATAAGGGCCCGAGGAGGAAACACTAGGTATTAATTATCACTGCATACACCACATTTTTGTATTGCCATTTTTTATTCAAGAAGTTTTCATTCATTTTTCAATTTTCTGTATTATGGTGAATGGCTCTATAAAATAAAGGTTTATTTTCTGTAAACTATGGGTTTTATTGATATTCAATACGTATTTTTCAATCTATAACTTATTTTAAAATTTAATATCCAAAGATCTTAATAATAATAATAGGCATTGTTTTCTGATTTTTTAATAAAAAAAATGTTTGCGTTATATTATTTTTTATTAAATAAATTATTAATCAAATAAATTATTAAATGTAATGTTTTCGAATATACAGAATGTTTCATTAATAATTAGAAATATTGTAACTGTAGAATGCTGTCTTCAAAATATTAACCCAATTAAGATCAAAACATCCACATTTAGAAGAAATACATCTCTTGGAATCAATATTTTGAATAGTAGTGGAACTAGAATTCTAAAATCACTAAAAAGTTTCATCAAAAAAATTTACCAGTCGATTTCACCATCAGAAATCCTTTATGAAGTTCCCCCTATTACAAAGTTATGAATAATTCATAAAATACTATTGCCTGTATACAGATTTTAATAAATTTGGTCCCATCACTATAATTTAGTCTAAAAAATGCTGCCCTTAGCCTACGTCCCAATAGTTATGAATCACCCTGTATACTTATGTGCTGTCTTTGTGATTCTGACCAGTATCTTTTCATTTTCATTTTGATTTAATTAATTAAATAATAAATATAAACGTTTTGGTTTGATTTTGTGTTTTGACATATTTGATATCAGCAACATTAGATATGTGGATAATTAATCTTGTTTTTCACAATCCTTTTAATTAGTTTCACTGCATCAAAATACAAAATACGAAAGTGTAGAATCAGTTTACAGTATGTATAGCAAGATTATTGTAATTATACTAGAATATTATGTATTTGGAAGTGAAAGTAAAAAAAATATTAGTTTTACTAGCTCATCAAATACCAAATTTGGTATAATTTATAGTAACTTTTACTTACTTGCGTAAAAACTAACACTATCCATTTTACGTATTTTATCCATTGATGGTAAAAATATTGATCGTAAAGTTCAACTTCAGTTTCATTAACTTTCACTTAACCCGACTTGAGTTCGTCTCGGTTTATGAATTTTAATTGTTGTATTTTTACATTTTTCGCAAAAAGGATGTACACATCCTTTTACTGTATTTTTTATTGAATTGTGATATATGAAAATATTGAAACATGCCGTGCTTCCTCGTAAATTGCAATTACATCATCCGTCTGTATGCAGTGTAGTGTATCGCTCGATTATAATGCACCACAAAAAAATCTTAATGTCAATGAATTTGTCAAGACAAACCACAAAGGCAACCAAAGTTGACAATAATTAATTAAAAGCCATCCTTCTAAATGGTTCAAGTTTCTGTAGCAAACGTGGCTACAGGAAAATACAAGTGCTCTTACCAGTCGTAGTTTTTTTTATTTAAAGAGGGCCAGCCCTAATTTCCAGGACTTCATTCTCCAGGTCCTTACTAAATCATGAGATCTTTCTTAATGATGATTTCCTGATGATTCCTCTGATCATTTTTCCACTTAAAACCAAGGATTTTATATCGCATGGCATCTAAATACTATTTGTTTCTTCTTGCTCAACATATTTCCTGCATAAGAGGTTCGCGACTAGTATTCCCATCTTATTCAAATGACTTCTGAATGGCCAGTGACCAGTAATTCCCTTCCACTCAGTTTTCAGAGTATCATTTTTTTAGACTGAATATTTGCCCGTGTTCTTTTTCCACCCACTGGTGAACTTGTCTTCGTCCAAGACAGCAAGCCACCCCACATCTTGGTTCTGGGCCTGCGAATGAATTAGCACACCCTATGTTTCAGACGTTGATGATAGTTCCATTCTGCCTTTGAGGTGAAGTAGAATTATCAATGTACCAAGTGATGGTCGTTTTAATGAATTCAGGTTCACCTGCTTCCCATTCACTTTTGCTGAGAATATCTATCTGATATGGTTTTTCCAAGTCAATCATCTTGTGTTTTTGTATTTATTGGAAATATTATATTGTCATACTCTGTTTCAAAAACGTATAGAATACTAAAATTAATAATGAAACTAGGTAGTAGAGGGTAAACCGTCCATACATTCTGGCACTTCCATTGGTTAAAAGTTCACTTCCAATATGAGCAATTATAAGTCTCTTCCCTTTTTCCCAAGGGACTTTAATATTCTCTTTTACTCTACAGTCTTTTATCTCTTTTCAGTAAGTGAATTTTAATTATGCTTTTTCCAGGCAAAATCCATTCTTTCTAAAGTTTTCCATAAAAGTTTTCAGTATATTTAAAGAATAACATCGTCTTGGCCCATTTCCACCAATATTTCGTATTTTGTTGATATTTTTTTTATTATGAATAATAATAATAATAATAATAATAATAATAATAATAATAATAATAATAATAATAATAATAATAATATTCTAATATTTTTTATCTATTAAATATTTAAATAAAGTGTTACGCCTATGGTAAAATTAATACAAACAAATAGTTATTTCGACATTTTCATCGTCACATCGAGTAATTTTGAAGTCAAGGTACCTACTAATACAGTATTCGAAGAGGGCGGAACAATTTTTACGAAATTCAAGATGTACGATAATTATTTCATTCTATATGATTGTGTAAATTAACTATGAAAATATAAACTTTTTGTGTCATTTGTAAATGCATTCAAACTTTCTAGAAACATTTTTCTATAAAGACGAGAGCGTGGAAAGAAACTTTTACCAAAAACTTTACAGGGAGCACCATGAAATTTTTGATAAATCTCTTACTTTAAATTACATTTCTTCCGTAAATCTAAAAACCAGGTAGATCGACCCCGTATTTGTTTCAGTTGTAGCAAAGTTTAGGGTTTCTTCATTGTTAAAGGATTAGCAGATAAGCAATAACGCAATGCAGTGAGGTGTATTTTGGGAAAAAAATACGTTTTAAATTATAATATAATAAAAAATGAAAAGAAATAATTATTGGAATACATTTATTACTTACATTTTATTCTATATCCGACTCGGAAGAGGAAGAATCGTTGTTGACATTAATAATAATAGGGTCGATTATATCATCACAAATATTGTCAATTTTCCACATATTTGCCTCTACTTTGATAACATGCTCGATACAGTTTGTCCAATTTTCCTTACTAACATGACTTACAGCACTCTCAAACAATTTCACAACATCGTTTATTTTAAAAGTAGTATTTTTTTTCCAACTTCCCCCTTTACCTGAGCCCATATTAATTCTATGGGATTAAGTTCACAAAGATAAGGGGGAAGTCGAAGAACTGATATACCACGAGAAGAATCCATTTCTTCTACAATGTAGGTTTTGTATTTATTCTTGTTCATTTTTGCAATTCTGTAAAGTTCTTTCCTTGGTGGATCTTTTGGAAACTTAATATTTTTCGAAATAAGCCACTCCAAAAGCTCTGCTTTACGCCAACGACTTGTGGGCAATGCTTCTCGTAACCGTGAATGGTAACTTGCGTTGTCCATAACAATAACAGCCCCTTTTGGAATCAGATCCAACATTTGCACAAACCATTCCTCGAAGACATCCCCATTCATATCTTCGTGATAGTCCCCCGTGCGTTTTGAAATAAAAGTTAATAATCCACCATCAACAAAACCTTCAGAACTTCCAACATGGACAATGATAAGTCTTTTTTCCTTTTCCAGATGGTGGCTGCAAACCTAACGACAAACCTTCCACGAATGCCTGCCTTCCGCTTTTAATGTTTTCATCTTGCCAAGATTTGGAAACTGTATATCCAGCATTTATCCATGTTTCGTCTAAGTAGAAGATTTTCAAATTTTGTTCTCTGGCATTTCGAATGCTTCTTAAATAGTCTCTTCTCCAAAAAACTATTTCCGTTTTATCTATCAAGAGAGATTTTCTATTATGTTTTGTATATCTGAAACCCACATCTTTCAAAAGTTTGCATAATGTCATTCTGGAGAATTTTGTATAGTCCGTATCTTCTTGCACTGATGTCATAATTTTGTCAAGTGTTGGAATTTCCTTTCGTAAGTAAAATCCATGGACTGTTACAAATTGGTTTGTTTTCTATTATGAATAAACTGTATTGCCTTTCTTTATCAAACTTACTAAAATTTATGTACCTCTATCACTTTTTTTTATTAAAATTAGTACATCCCGTTACCTCTGACCTAAATCGTATATTCTTTAGCATAACTGCAACTCATTCGTTCAATACAAAATGTACCTTACGGTATACCCTCTTAAAATATATTTTGGTACGTCTATGAAATCTACTTAAATGAATGGTTTATTACTCCTTGTCCTTTCTATACAGACTATAAGAGCATTAAAATTTATATGACTCTTTCTCTATTTTTTTTAAATAATTTATGTAGATGCAATAGAAAGTTGTTTGATTTGACTTAATGTTTAAATAAAACTACTCTGATAATCTATTATAGTTATTGAAGAAACGGTTTATGATTTAAAAAGACTCATTTACATTGGGATCAATAATTAATAGTTAATAGGCAATAAGTAATAAAATTTAACTGAGGACAAAATACAAAACTATGTGGGAATGTTAATGTATTAAAAATTGTTCCGGAGAAACAAATTGCACTGATATTCGTTCAATAGCAGATCAATTACAGTTAAAATTAGCAGCCACAAAATTAAAGAAAGAATATGTATATTTTGTAATTTATTAATAGTGGGTCAGGCATTGCTAGAAGAACAGAAAAATTAAGTGATTTCTGACAAATTAGAATAGTTGCTGCTTTTTATTATTTTAAAAAGAAGGGTAATTTACGAAGAATCTTAAAAATTTTACATCTAAATGTATTCTAAATATGTAAATCTAGCTAAAATTTTGTGAAAACAAACTAGAAATATAAGCTATTTATAATTAATGAATTTAACAAATATGAATAAGGAGATCTTGAAATCAATCAGCTCTTAAATTGAAAATATTTGGGCCACATAACCAAAGGCAAAAAAATTATCTGCTGCGAATTATTATTATGCAAGGAAGAATCCAAGGAAGAAGACACATCTCCTGGATGAAGAATCTTAGAAAATGGTTTAACTGTAGTCCATTACAACTTTTTAGAGCAGCAGCCAACAAAGTGACCATAGCCATTATGATATACAACCTCCCATAGGAGATGGAACTTTAAGAAGAAGACTAGTTTGGAGACCTATTGACAGATCAAAAACTGGCAGTGGAATTGATGCTGGAGTTTAAGATGGAAGAACAAACGAATATTGTTAATATATAGTAAAGATAAAAAAGTCATACAGATACGGATTTTGGATTTAGATAGAACCTCATATACGAAGATTTTTGAAACAATAATCGCATTGATAGCTGAAGAAAACCTAGATATGATCTTGATTTGTAGCTTGAACAAGACACTGAAACTGAAGACATTGACCTAGATTTTAAAAAGGTAATTATTGACGATTACAAGTGCAAATTCCAAGCTCTAAAGATTGAAATTCATCATCCTGTTGCACCCAAAATTGCTCCAAACCACAACTGAAACTTTCCTCAACACGGCCATTACTGTATGCTCTAAATGCATCATTAACGAATCTAAATTTTCAACTAACGATTCACACCTTGATCCATGCATTAGGCTTGAGTTGTTCTTTAATTCTTTTTCACTACAACAATATTTTAAATCCGTTAAAAGACCCAAAAATGTTTCCAATTACAAAAACAGTTATAAAATTCTTAATTTATTCCACTGACATCATTCTCTTACGTTTTGTTTTACACCATTGGCCTGGTCTACTACTTGTAACAAATATCTTGAACAAACAGTTATTTTTTTCTCATTCTAACGGATGACATGATGTATATATGTGTGTGCACGAAATTATAATAAAGATATTTAGAATGGTCAGGTTTTTTATTACATACATCAATACATTCGTCAGAAGAACGATGAATGACCTTGGATGTGTTCGTTTACTGCGTACATTTACATATCAAGGAAGCAAAAATGCAACTTTCTAGATTGTAAATATATATCGGGTGTTTACGATTTTGTTGCAATTATTATTATCGTAATAAAATAAAAAATTTAATGAGTATAACATACCAGATTGTAATACAAGATACAAGTTCTGTAAGTGACAAGAGTCACTTACAGAAAATATTTAAGCAAAACAAAATTTATCCATTCAAACCGAAATTCATTCATACCTTACAAGATTATGATTATGACACAAGGTTGGATTTTTGTGCGATGATTGGTGAAAAACTTATGCAACAACTTAGAATTTTTGTATTTAAAATATCAATTTGATGATATGGTACGGGTTAGATACGGGATATATACAGGGTTTGTCGCGAACCAGATCGTCGAAATATCGAATTATGATCATTCTTAATACGCAAACGGTTACGGGGTGTGTGGCAAAAATGTCGGTACATTAACGGGGGTATGGTCGTGAATTTTATATTAAAAATGTCAATTCGATCATTCGCAAGACGTATATGGTGCGGTGGTCATTTCGAGTGTACGTGAAGATCATTCATAAGAGGTACGGGTTATGTCAATTTTTCATAAGGGTTATGTCTATAGGGCATATCGAGACCGTCCAAATATCGGATGGATGTCGCAGATATCTTGCTTGTTTATATACGGGGTATGGCACAAATAAAGGCTTCGCTCTCACGTATTCAAATACTGAAGTTTCTGAGAAATTTTTGCGTCGTTTTGCCAAATTCTACGTCAGTCATTTCCAGTGTACAGGGTATGTCGTGAAGATCATTGGTAAGACGTAGTACGGGGGATGTCAATTTTTCATAAGGGGTATGTCTATAGGGCATATCGAGACCGTCTAAATATCGGATGGACGTCGCAGACGTGAAAAATGTTTTAGTTGTTATCTGTTTATATACGGGGTATGGTACAAATAGAGGTTTCGTTCTTAAATTCTGATCGAACAGTTTTCATCGAATTTGGTAATGTTCTGTGATAGATATCTTGGTACATAATCTAATCATATACAGGGATACTAAGAAATGTTAGAAACATCAATTTGATGATATGGTACGGGTCATTTTGAGTTAGATACGGGTCTGTATATACAGACCGATTCTTTCGTAATAACGACGGAGTCGTTTCTTGCCAAAATTGTCGATATTGGGCTAATGAAAACCCGAGCTACAGGATTAACTGTAATATAGTCAATTTGCTAAAAAAGTTTATGTTTGGTGTGCGGTTTTACCGGATCGAATAATCGGACCGTATCTTCTGGAAGATACATTAAATCAGGAGGTATATTTTGTACTTGCTTGACAAATTCTTAATACCTGAATTAGAAAATATTCCCTTGAAGCAAAGATCTAAGATGTACTTTCAACATGATGGAGGTTCGTCACATTCGACTTTGCTAATTAGAGGGTGGTCGGATGAATATTTTCCTGGGAGATGGATGGGACGTTATGGACCAATATTTTTTCCGCCCCGATCTCCCGATTTAACTATTTTAGATTTTTTTTATGGGGCTACTTAAAACAAAAAGTTTACGCAAACAATTTAAACCATAATATTGAAGACTTGAAACGAGCTTTCACTGATGCCGTTAACGAAATTACCCCAGAAATGCTGCGAAATACTTACAAAGAATTTAGAAATAAAATTGAGAGATGTTTTGAAGCTGGGGGAGGATATATTGAATAGATTTTTTTTGTTTACTTAGTGTGTTTCTTACATTATTGTTCTGCATTGTTATTTTTGATAGTGATTATAATTCTTTCAAATATTTATTAAAGAATGACAATTTGAAAATTGTTTATAAAAGTTGGCAGTTACTGGGTACATCGTAAACGTCACTCACTAGATTAACACATTATTTTCGAACTTAGTGCACAAATTGATACGGTTTTCATACACCTGGCTATAAAATAAGACGGATTTTGATAAACTTGAATTTTATTATACAGGGTGTTTCATTAAGAATTATCCATATAGTAACTGGAGAAACCTTAGCACTAAATATGAAGATTTAAGCCAAAACACTTAAATAAAATATTCCTCCTAACCGAGATATAGGGTGTTTTATTTTAACTATTCTAAATGATTGTATGCCATATTTTTGACACCTTCCAATATTTTTTCTTAATACTTGGCAAAAAGTTTACACATATTAGGTTACTTTAAACAGTGGCAAAAGATTGTTTTTCTCGATTACCAGAGGCGTGCAGTAGGGATGGATACTTTCTTTTATCCCCCCACAATTTACGCCACTGTCCTAATAATTGTTTCTGCATGTTTTTTTTTTCTTCGTCACTTTCTACGTAAATATCATCCTCTTGTCTCAATATGATAGAGTGAGTAGTTTTCGAGTTATTTACATTTAAAGGTAATGTTTAAAATATCCATTTTTGTTTTATTGCTTATTCAACATGAGTTTCCTTAATAATATAACAACAAAATTTGTTAATTCTAATCGTAAATTCACATGCCTCAATAACTATTTCACTAAATAAATAAAGTTTATTAGTTTCAGTAAATTTCATTTCAATAGATTTTTTTCATATCAATGTTTTTTAATTTTAACTTTATGAAAATTCAGAAATTTGATTTTTATTATCAGATACTAATAAATAAGATAAAATTCGCAGCAAATTCGCAGGTCCTTTTGAATTACCTGCAAATTTAAATGGCCGTTCATATCTGGAATTACTTCAAAATCCAGCTGGAAAACTTACTATTAAACCAAAGAAGAAGTATGTGGTTTATGCAAGACGGCGCCCCATCACATTATCCTTTAGCGGTTCGAAATTATCTAAACAATACATTTCCTCATAGATGGATAGGGCGAGGGAGTGAATTTCCATGGCCTGCTCGGAGTCCCGATTTTAATCTCCTAGACTTTTATTTTTGGGGACATATGAAGACACTTGTGTAAGCTCAAGAAATTAATACCCGACAGGAATTATGGCAACAAATAGAAAATGTTGCAAATTTTATTAGGAATCAACCCAACATATTTCTAAAGGTTAGGAGAATTTTTTCCAAAAGGATTAATAAATGTATTGAAGTCAATGGAGGCCACTTCGAAAATTTACTATAATGTTAACTAACTAGAATTTTTTGTTACAGTAGTCTAAATAAATAATTGTTTCAGTACATTTATTTTATGTATTCATCATGTTATTTCATAATAAAAATCATAGTTCTATTTTTTTATAAATTTAAAACTGAAATTTTGATAAATATTAATATGAAAAAATCATTTGAAACTAATAAATTTTATTTATTTAGTGAAATAGTTATTGACTCATGTGGATTTACGATTAGAATTAACAAATTTTGTTATCAAGGTGGTTAAATTATTAAGGAAACTCATGTTAAATAATCAATAAAACAAAAATGGATATTTTAAACATTACCTTTAAATGCAAATAACTCGAAAACTACTCACTCTATCGTATTGAGACAAGAGGATGATATTTACGTAGAAAGTGACGTAGAATCAAAAAAACATGCAGAAACAATTATTACGACAGTGGCGTAAATTGTAGGGGATACAAGAAAGTATCCATCCCTACTGCACGCCTCTGGTAATCGAGAAAAACTATCTTTTGCCACTGTTTAAAGTAACCTAATATGTGTAAACTTTTTGCCAAGTATGAACAAATAATATTGGAAGGTGTCAAAAATATGGGATACAATCATTTAAAATAGTTAAAATAAAACACCCTATATCTCGGTTAGGAGGAATATTTTATTTAAGTGTTTTGGCTTAAATCTTCATATTTAGTGCTAAGGTTTCTCCAGTTACTGTATGGATAATTATTAATGAAACACCCTGTATTTTATAAGGTTTCAGAACAAGCAAAACTTTTTATCAAGAATGACATTTTTTACTAAAACTAATATTTAAGCATTTTTCACCTATAGGATACCCCGTTCGTGGACACGCTGTAGAAGCATTATTTGAAATAGAAATATTGTTATTAAATTTTTCATGTTCAAAAAAACTTTAGTCTTTCCATATCGTTTATGATTCTGAGAAATGTTTTTTTTTTCTTAATAACGTAATAAATTAAAAGATAACATTCAAAAATTTCTTGGGAAGAAAATATGTATGTCAAGAGTGTATACCTTCATTATATTTTTTTAACCGTAGAAAATAGAAAACACCTTTAATAACTATTATTATTTTAATTGTGAAGCACACTCTAAATGCCTACAGTGCATTCCTCAGATGCATCTGAACGAAACTGGAACAATTTTTATAGATTTCGATAAGGACGAGATTATTTTATAAATCATTGTATAAACGGCAAGACGGAGATGTATTTATTTCACCCTTAGGCTATGAAAAGTTAATGATAGATTTGGGAAGGTAATAACAAATAATGGCGCATCCAGAAAAGTCTATTTACCTTAAAATTAGTAAGACTGCAATCTCTTGATAGTTAATTCGAATTTTGACATGTTAAGACAAGAATACATTGAAAAATAAAATAGTTTTATACAGGGTGTTTCTTAAGTAATCTAAAATATTATATGGGGCGCTTCATTACTCAACTTTAAGACGAAAAGTTCATATAAACATGTGTGCAGACCCCTCTTTCCCACTGGGCACTCTGGGCAAGCGCCCAGGGCCCCGTGATCGATAGGGGCCCCCTCGTCCCTGCCAGATCACTAAACGATAACCGATTTTTATTGCTTTGTTTACTCTAACAAAATTATATTAGATTATTTATTCATTTAATGTGACTGTCAATAAAAATGAATCTAGAAACTTGCTCATCTACTTTCTTTGTTTATTCTAACAAAATAGTGTTCTGTCAAAGTCATAGGGGCCCCATTATCCTAATATGCCCAGAGCCTCCAATAAGTTAAAGACGGCTTTGCATGTGTGATAGGTGTTGTCGTTTATGAGATACAGGGTGTTGAATTTATTGTAATAAGTCAGTTCTGATTGTACGTGAAATTAATTTTTCCCGGTGACGCTACTGGTTTTTAGAAGTAATACGCAAAAACATGCTTATTCTAAGTGGCCTTTGAAATAATGTTGACGACAAGTGTCAAATTTGAAAACCAACGCAAAAATCGTACATTTTTATTTGATTGACTCTGTGTTTAGTTAATAACTATGCCAGTGTTTACTAATGTTGAAATGGCTAATATGCATTTTTTGTACGGATTAGCGAATGGTAATGCGTTAGAAGCTAGACGTACGTATACCCAGCGTTATCCAAATAATCGTTTACCATGTTCAGATACGTTTACTAAGTTACATATTCGTTTACAAGAAACTGGAACTTTTGCTAAATCGAAGAATATTATTGGACGACCCAGAACTGTGAGAAATCCCCAATTGGAAAACCAGATTCTTCAAATTATTGACCAACATCCAGAAACGAGTACAAGAAAAGTTGCAGATGAAGTAAATGTTAGTAACAAAACTGTTTGGAATATTCTAAAAGATAATTTATTGTATCCATATCACGTTCAACGTGTTCAACATTTGTTACCTACTGACTATCCATTACGCATACAGTATTGTCAATGGATTTTACGTGAAATCGCGAACAATCCGAATTTTGTGGCCAATATTCTATTTACGGATGAAGCCAACTTTTCTAGACATGGGATTATGAATTTTCATAATGACCACATATGGGCAGATGTAAATCCACATACCATAAGTGTAAAACGATTTCAACAAACATTTTCGGTCAATGTTTGGCTTGGCATCATCGATGATTATTTAATTGGACCATTTTTCCTTCCTGTACGGTTAACCGGTGAGACATACCAACATTTTCTAGAAAATGAACTTCCACTTCTTTTGGAAGATGTACCTATTATTATTAGAAGGCGCATGTGGTTCATGCATGACGGAGCTCCTCCACATTTTTCAGTGATTGTACGCGAGTTTTTAAATAATGTTTTTCCAGGCCATTGGATCGGACGAGGATCTCCACACCCGTGGCCCCTAGATCACCTGGACACAATCCTCTGGATTTTTGTGTGTGGGGATATTTGAAATCGCTTGTTTACACAACACTGATATTAAACGTACAAGATCTTCAAAATCGTATCATAGACGGCTGTAATGTTATTCGTAACAATCCTGGTATCTTCGAACGTATTCGACAATCCATTAGACATCGAGCGGATTCTTGCATTTTAGCTGGAGGTGGACATTTTGAACATTTGCTCTGAAATGTATTATTTTTTCTTTATGTTTAACACATGTTGCTTGTAATAAAATAATAAAAAAATATAAATCAGTAGCGTCACCAAGAAAAATTAATTTCACGTACAACACCCTGTATCTCATAAACGACAACACCTATCACACATGTTTATATGAACTTTTCGTCTTAAAATTGAGTAACGAAGCGCCCCATATAATATTTTAGATTACTTAAGAAACACCCTGTATAAAACACAACTTTATTAACTATATTGATGTTTCGGCAAGTTGTATCTATAAAATTAATGAAAACTGAAATATTTATTCATGGAAGTGTTTAAAGATTACCCTTTACAGTAAAGGCTCCACCTTGAAATATTTAAAACCGGAAATTATCAATCAAAATGTTCATCCAGTTGATTTAGTTCACTTGTAGTTTAAGTATTTCATAGTCTAGATGTCTAGAAAGATATAAAGCTGGTCATACACGAAAAAAATATCAAATCTCAGGAAGTATAACCGATTTTTGATTCTTTTAAGTTTATTATTGTATAGTTAAAAAAACTCGAATAGTGGATGGATTTGTCAAAATATATATTCTGTAAGTAAGGGTTGATGCAATAAATTTCATATTTTTCTTAGTTCCAATACGAAAGAATACATTTCAGTGCTTTCGATGACCATGAAATGGTGTGATAAATGCACTTACCTTTAATGTTTGATAAGAAGTTGTAGAAATCTTGCAATTACTGTCAGATTGATGATTATCAATAATAAACACCTTCGCCCATTATTCGCTGTAAAAAATGAAGAAATAGTATTGGTTTTTAATAAAAAGAAGGAAAAAAATAACTTTCTTCATATAGAAAGTGTGTATTGTATGAAACAAAGGTTTATTACTTAGCATTGATTTTGAATGGAGTATAGCAATGTTTTTTGACTATCTATCAATATTGATTTTTTAATGAAAAAAAAATTCTCTAGATTCGAAAATCATTCATATTGTTAAACTTTTGAAACTTTGATTATAACAAGATATTTTTATAGTCTATATAGAAAGGACAAGAAGTAATAAATCAATTATTTAAGTAGATTTCATAGACGTACCAAAATATATTTTAAGAGGGTATACCGTAAGGTACATTTTGTATTGAACGAATGAGTTGCAGCTATGCTAAAGAATATACGTTTTAGGTCAGAGGTAACGGGATGTACTAATTTTAATAAAAAAAAGTGATAGAGGTACATAAATTTTAGTAAGTTTGATAAAAAAAGGCAACACAGTTTATTCATAATAGAAAACACACCAATCTGTAACAATAATTATTTTATATATTTTTGTTCTTTTTGTAGGAAGATTAATTCAAACTTTGAATATTGTCACAAATAAATTACAATGAAATATATTTTTAAAAAATTAATTAAAGTCAAGACAGCAAGATATCGTTACAATTTTTATTAAATTCAAAGAAGCAAAATGAATATTTTTTATTTGTATTACTCCTATATGTAGTGTTTGGGGAATTTTTCTCAGAAATTTTAAATGGCAAGTGGCCTACTGTAATTGGTTTAATACGATTACACCTATTTACAGATTATTCGATTATTGAGAGAGATTTTCCAAACAACCCAGTTTTCTTAGAAACATTATCGGGAATATTATTTTAAAAGAAAGTAGGTACATTAAATCAGTACTTGGTATTAGTTCTTTGAGTAAAGTTGTATGAAGTTGTATGGTTTTCATAATATTGTAAACAGTTGGAATATATTTAAAACATTTGTTGAATGTTAATTGTGCAAGTACCAAACAATGTCGATAAGCCAAGGACCATCTAAACGACCAAAAACAGGTCCATTATCTTTAAATGAAAAAACTCTGATATTGAATTGTTATATATCATTGAAAAACAAGGATCCAAGTGCAAGTGTTGATGATATTGTGGAATTAACGGCTGCTATGTTGTTTGTTGCTAAATCAACAATTTATAGATTACTAAAAGAAAGCAAGAATGGAACTCTTCAACCCCCTAAATCTTCTTCAGGTCGAAAACCAATTGAGATCGATGAGTCATTAAAACAAAGACTAAGGCGTAAAGTCCATGGATTTTACTTACGAAAGGAAATTCCAACACTTGACAAAATTATGACATCAGTGCAAGAAGATACGGACTATACAAAATTCTCCAGAATGACATTATGCAAACTTTTAAAAGATGTGGGTTTCAGATATACAAAACATAATAGAAAATCTCTCTTGATAGATAAACCCGAAATAGTTTTTTGGAGAAGAGACTATTTAAGAAGCATTCGACATGCCAGAGAACAAAATTTGAAAATCTTTTACTTAGACGAAACATGGATAAATGCTAGATATACAGTTTCCAAATCTTGGCAAGATGAAAACATTAAAAGCGGAAGGCAGGCATTCGTGGAAGGTTTGTCGTTAGGTTTGCAGCCACCATCTGGAAAAGAAAAAAGACTTATCATTGTCCATGTTGGAAGTTCTGAAGGTTTTGTTGATGGTGGATTATTAACTTTTATTTCAAAACGCACGGGGGACTATCACGAAGATATGAATGGGGATGTCTTCGAGGAATGGTTTGTTCAAATGTTGGATCTGATTCCAAAAGGGGCTGTTATTGTTATGGACAACGCAAGTTACTATTCACGGTTACGAGAAGCATTGCCCACAAGTCGTTGGCATAAAGCAGAGCTTTTAGAGTGGCTTATTTCGAAAAATATTAAATTTCTTAAAGATCCACTAAGGAAAGACCTTTACAGAATTGCAAAAATGAACAAGAATAAATACAAAACCTACATTGTAGAAGAAATGGCTTCTTCTCGTGGTATATCAGTTCTTCGACTTTCCCCTTATCATTGTGAACTTAATCCCATAGAATTAATATGGGCTCAGGTAAAGGGGGAAGTTGGAAAAAAAATACTACTTTTAAAATAAACGATGTTGTGAAATTGTTTGAGAGTGCTGTAAGTCATGTTAGTAAGGAAAATTGGACAAACTGTATCGAGCATGTTATCAAAGTAGAGGCAAATATGTGGAAAATTGACAATATTTGTGATGATTTAATCGACCCTATTATTATTAATGTCAACAACGATTCTTCCTCTTCCGAGTCGGATATAGAATAAAATGTAAGTAATAAATGCATTCCAATAATTATTTCTTTTCATTTTTTATTATATTATAATTTAAAACGTATTTTTTTCCCAAAATACACCTCACTGCATTGTGTTATTGATCTGCTAATCCTTTAACAATGAAGAAACCCTAAACTTTGCTACAACCGAAACAAATACGGGGTCGATCTACCTGGTTTTTAGATTTACGGAAGAAATGTAATTTAAAGTAAGAGATTTATCAAAAATTTCATGGTGCTCCCTGTAAAGGTTTTGCATACTTAATTAGGGTTTATTACTCCTCGTACTTTTTGTACATACTATACATCATGAATATTTTTTAAACAAAGTGTTCTTAATTGAAGATGGGTATTCTTCAACTACACACCAGCGTTGCCGTTGGGAGGATAATTATCCGAAGAGGATAATTTGAATCTTGGAGGATAATGATGGGATCTTTTTATTTTGAGGATAATTTGCGAATAATTTTTAATTGTTTTGGTTACCATACATTCTCTCGGTGGTTGAAGTGATCTCGCGATTTTTATCGATGTTTCGATTATTGAGTCGATACTTCTAACAACGAAAAGGCATGATGAATGTCAAATGAATTTGAACTTGGTTTAAAAAAGAAGACGCAATAAAATATCGATATTGAACTACAGTGATCGAATTGATGATCGATTTAACTGATAGATGGTCCCCAGTCTAACGACGTGTATGGCTAGCTATAAACATTAATTATCAAGTATATTTACGGCTCCAACGACCAATTTTGAAAACGGGAGTGTCACAATGTCTTTTATTAATCCATCCAAGCAGAATATCAAGAATAATTCATGATAATTGGAGTCTTTGTTCTCGGTAATCTTTTTAATAGTAATTAGTTGTGGTTGATTAAACTGACTTTTAATATCTGCTCCAAGCGCATATCAGATAACAGAAATATTTTTACTATTCGTGATCCAATAGCTTGAGAGACACCTTGTACATTGCCAGAACAAGTGTGAAATATAATGAACAAACTAGAAAACTATGGTAGAGAATTCTGTTTAAAATTCAACAAATTTTAATTATTATAATTTACTATTTTGTGATAATGGTTTAAACATCGTTTAACATCGATTTATACCAACATTCATAAAACTATTTTTCTATTTTTTGAATTAGCTTTGAAGAGCTTCACTTATTGAAATACGATAATTTATTACACCGCTTTGCAAAGTGTTTATAGACTGTAGTAATATTCCAGCGGATGTCGTAAACATTATAAATTGAAAAACAGGTAAATTCTCATCGGAACCCCAACTAACATAAATAACGGTTCATCGACAAGGAAGTACACAGGGATAATTTTCACGCTGAAGTGACCTTTTTTTATTTTGTTTAATTCAACCACGAACAACACAGTGACTGGTTTTTAATTAATTTGAATAATATTTCTGAATGCAGAGCCGTATCTAGGTATTATTGCGCCTGTGGCAATATACTAAACTGCACCCCTATTTATTTAGTCATTAAAACATACTTTAATACTTCATTTTACCCACGTTGGGCGCCAAGTGTTCGAGACAAATAATAGGTATGCATATCAGTTTTTTTTTCTATGGATTGTTTTAGTTTTTGATTTGAATAATAGTTGATTGATTAAGTTGATGAAGGAAGGTGTAATAAAAAAAGACAAAACATCAATATAATGGCATACTTATTTATTAAAACAGGCAGAATATCTGACAGAATGACTTTGGTATATTAAATTAAAGGAAAGAAAGAACAAATACTCGTATGCACATAACGTAATATCTGAACCTTATGATCTTCATTTAAAGAACAGTGGAATGATTGAAAAATAGGAGAGTTAGCCTTTGTTGTGGCTTCTATTTTTGGCGCCCTTACAGATTTTGCGCCCGTGGCCAGTGCCACCTTTGCCACGCTCTAGATACAGCCATGTCTGAATGTATACTATATTATGATACATTTTATTTAACTCATTTGTAAAACAGAACTACAGTAAAAGATGATTTCTTTGATTGCAGAAAGCATGCAATACAATATACTAACATGTTTCAATTAAATGTATATATTCTATATTTCATGGTACAATTTTTATGAGGTCACTTTCCATAACATTCATAAAAACATAAAATAAAAACGCTCAATTATTTTTTCATATTATTGGTTTCTGTATATGTTATTTTAATTTAATTATAATTAATTTTTATTAACTTTTATTTGTTTCACTTCCACCTCTAGCGAATACTTTCACTAGCTTTGAGCAAATTAATTAATAGCAGCCATGTATCAATTACATTATTATTTTAATAATACATGTCTGGTTATATCGTGAGCAAAAAGTCTGTTAAGAAATATGTGTCTCTTAGAGATGGACATTAGGAATTCTTACTGAGAATTATAAAAATAAAACTTTCAATTTCTATTCAAAAAATTGCTTGTTACAGTCAAATTAAAATAAAAAGCGTTGCATGCATAGATATTATAACCTAAAATGGATGTGCCTTAGAAAGAGATAGTATGGGACCATAGCAACCAGACAAAGATAGATAGAGAACAGTGGCAAAAGGAGCGCGAAAGCATTGTAAGTAGTGGGCTTATTTGTGCTTTTTAAATTTTTAACGTGCTATTCCGTAAATATTACTCAATATTTTCACATCGCGAATACATAGACTTATTAATTATATACGTGTGTATTGAATTAAAAAAGAAAAAATGGTGAAATCATATGTTCAGCTTACAACTGCACGACTAGATTTTTACTAAGGGAACTGTTATAAAGTTTCACCAGTAGGTACATAACTGTTTGTAAAATTTGAGAATATATTTTGAAATTGTATTATTTTGATGCCTTATCAAAAATTTGTCACCATTTTTAGTTTTCCTAAAGATCCGAATCATCGCAAAAAGTGGATTTTGGCTTTACGAAGAAAAAACTTTAAAGCAAGCGATTCAGCTGTTCTTTGTAGTAAACAGTTTCTTCAAAGTGATTACTACCAAACTGTTATGGAAAGCTTTCGATTGAATAAAGACGCTGTTCCAACTATTTTTGATTTTCCCGTTCATTTAAAGAAAAAGGAAAGAACGCGAAGACCTTTAAGAAGTGTAACTACTAGTGTAAATGGTGAGTAATAGGTGCCTTTTTTTATTTCATTTTCAAATAATTTCTTTTTGCTTTTTACATTAGTAGAAGTCTCCCCTAGTTGTTGAGTTATACAGGAAATACCTGCTGAGCCCTCAACTTCTGTTGTACCTGTACCTGATAATATTACATTTAGAAAAAGGTCAGTATATTAAATTAATATTAGTAAGGCAATATTAATTTTAATTTGTGTTTCTATTTTAGAAAGCAAGATCCTATTTTAATAGGAGATTTTACCGAAAAGGATTTAGAAAATCCATCAAATAGGCATAGATATTGGATACTTTCCCAATCATTAATAAAAAGACAGAAAGTACTTAACAGAAATTTTAGAAGGCAGAACTTATGTTTAAAACTTAAGTACTTTACTCTTCTCTTGTGTTTTGATGTATCAATTAGTAATAATGTTGATTTATCATTACAATATATTGCATTTTCTTATGATTTGCTTTGTATAATTAAAATTTTTTTAAAAAAGTTATTAGAGAACTTAAACAATATTATCATTTTAGCTGCATGTTTTATATTTCTATGCGGTGATCTCTTTGGAGATTTTCATATGTATTAACATAATTTAATGTTGTCTATTTTATGAGTTGTAAGTTGATAATTCACCTACAACTATTTTACTGTAGTCTTGATTTTTGTTTCCATCACATTAAGTCTTACTACTGTCTTCCTTTCAATTGACATTGTATTGTATTTTTAGCCTGATGATGGTCCTGTGGACCGAAACTAGTTGCAAGTAACTTTCATTATTAAATTAAAATTGTGGGATCGACTTTGTGTTTTTCTTTGAACCCTTAATTTTTTATAATTTAATTGTGGAATTTCTACATTTATTTATGTTGAGAAAATGCAAAAATAAATATTTACGCTTGGAAAAGTTATTTTAATTCATTTCCAAACCAAACTTCCTAATAACTTTATAGTGGACAAAATTAATTTGATTTTTGTATTTATTTTACATTGCCAGCTCGCGTATTTTGCCACCGTTCTATCTCCATCTCTCTCGCACTGCTAGTGCGACACACGGTAGTATACGCTGTGTATTGACAGGGCACATCCATTTTAGGTTATAATATCTATGGTTGCATGTCATATATTTCAATGTCCTCATTCGTCAGTGATAACAACACTATATCTAAAAAATAAAAATATCTCTCATTTAAAATTTAGTTATTTTAGTGCGGTAATGTTTTACAAGAAAGCGCTGTTGCCAAACAAAAAATATCGGATGTAATGTTCTCTTCATCTTCTTCAAATATTAAACAAAATTCATAATGCATAACTGAAAAACGAAGATGAAAGAAACGTGGCAGTATGGGGATAGTGTTTTTCAAGAAAAATGGTTGACTGCAGTCCAGCTACTTACTTCCCATTGTGTTAATTAACATGTATAGTATCAAGTGCCGAATTTGCGATATAAATATACACATATGTCCAAAAGTTTGGATATTTATTTTAAAGCGTTTTTAAATCAAAATAATACTAAATTTGATTCTTGTTTAAATTTCATTTGTACTGTTTAAAAATGCCTAGAGACATGATATATTTTAATAGGTCTAGAGTAATTGCTTTGTTACAACAGGACTTTCGTCAAAGTGATATCGCGAATATTGTTGGTGTTACTCAGGGTGCTGTATCAAAAATTAAAAAAAAATTCCAAGACACATAATGTGAAGGATCGTCCCAGAAGTCGATGTACAACAGCAGTACAAGACCCGCAGATAACATTGATAGCTCGAAGAAATCGACAGGAATCTACAAGTGGCATATCCAGAGAAATTGCTAGACTGAATATCTCAAAGCAAACAATTACATGAAGATTAAATGCGGTAAATTTGTATCGCAGAAGACCTCTACGTGTTCCCAAACTAACCTATCAACAAAAAATTATAAATTGAAAAGGAAATCCATCTCTCAAATGTGGATGATGTAGATAATCGTAGTAATAAAACTCAAAGTCTATCCACAACGTTTAATAGTAAGGTTCACAAGTTAATGCGCAACATGTTTCGGTCTTCAGACCATCATCAGGCTATAAAGAAAACAATAGTATCAGGAAAGTCAAACATAGTAATAAAATGAGCGAGTGGTGTCTGTTATCAGATTACATTACATTACATTACCTCAAATATTAAAATCAAACTATTTCAAATCTGACAAATAATTACAAAAAGAAATAAAATACAAGTTTAAAGCAAAAGTTAAATACATGGTTTTGTAATAAGTTAAACTATGGCAAAACAGCAAGATAATTATGTTGTACAACCAATCTAAACTCACCTGTATGTGCAGAATGTAGGCATTGCAAATAATTCAAAATTTAAAACTTAAACATCCATGAAAAAATGAAGAATAATGGATGAATAAGAGAGTTATTATATAAAAAGAAGAGGAAAAAGGAAATTCATAAGTTATAAAATATAGAATGATGGGTGTGTTGATTGAATTAAAGTGGATAGAAAAGTGGGACAATATTCATACTAAGAATGTTGTATCTCAAAAGGAAATGCAAATAACAAGTGTTTTTACAATCACTTCATTTTTTCTTTTCATATAAGTTTTTTCTTCTTGTTTCTCTTAGCATTACTGCTGAGATTGAGAGGACTAACAAGAACCTTCACTCACAGTTTAGGATCGACCTGTCTTCTTAATCAAAAGGAGATTGAACCTCTACCATGGATCTCTCCTTTTTTTGATTGTTTTTACAATCACTCCATTTTTTCTCTCCATATAAGTTTTTCCTTCTTGTTTCTCTTATTAATGTAACACTTGTTATTTGCATTTCCTTTTGAGATACAACATTCTTAGTATGAATATTGTCCCACTTTTCTATCCACTTTAATTCAATCAACACACCCATCATTCTATATTTTATAACTTATGAATTTCCTTTTTTCTCTTCTTTTTATATAATAACTCTCTTATTCATCCATTATTCTTCATTTTTTCATGGATGTTTAAGTTTTAAATTTTGAATTATTTGCAATGCCTACATTCTGCACATACAGGTGAGTTTAGATTGGTTGTATAACATAATTATCTTGCTGTTTTGCCATAGTTTAACTTATTACAAAACCATGTATTTAACTTTTGCTTTAAACTTGTATTTTATTTCTTTTTGTAATTATTTGTCAGATTTGAAATAGTTTGGCTTTAATATTTGAGGTAATGTAATGTAATGTAATCTGATAACAGACACCACTCATTTTATTACTATGTTTGACTTTCCTGATACTATTGTTTTCTTTATAGCCTGATGATGGTCTGAAGACCGAAACATGTTGCGCATTAACTTGTGAACCTTACTATTAAACGTTGTGGATAGACTTTGAGTTTTACTACTACGATTAAAAAATTATAAGGTTGCAATGTGCTCAAGAAATGTTACACCATGTTCCTAACTGGAATTACGTGATGTTCTCTGATGAATCAAGAATTGGCTTGGTTTCTGATTCGCGAAGAACGCTAGTTTGGAGGGCCCCAGGACGACAAACCAAATTAGACACAGCCCAACCACGTGTTCCATTTGAAGGTGGGAGTATTATGAGGGGTACACGCCTCTTCTGGTTTTGGAGAGAAGAATCACTGGTGCTGTGTACATCGAGGATGTTTTAAATCCTGTTGTGCGTCTACTCCGGGGGGCGGTAGGTGATGGATTTGTGTTTATGCATGACAATGCACCTCCACATCGAACAGCTGCAGTACAAAATTTTTTGGAAGAAGAAGGAATATCCACATTAAGATGGCCATCAAATTCCCCTGACATGAACGTCATTGAACATGCCTGGAACATTCTTAAAACACGCATTAAGAAGCGAAACCCTCCCCCAATTACTCTACGAGAACTGAAAGATGCTGCTCGTGAAGAATGGGAGAGAATTCTGCAAATCCAGCTTGATCATCGTTGGACAAACGCAAACTCTAGCTTAAAAGATAACTCTTTGGCCAGATATACTGCTCGATCAAAGTTATTTGAACCCGAACCTTCCAAAGTGAACGAGAGCAAAATGGGACGACACTGCAGGCTGTAGGCTTTCAAAACACTTGCCTAGCTACCCAATCGAGTCCTACATAGTCAAAGGATTCCTAGAAATCACCAGAACCGCGCAGACTATTGACCAGGATTCTAGGATGTCCACAAGCATCTATACAGGGGATGTAACACACAGTTACAATTCTTAAATTCGTTTTATTTAGATGTACTAAAACCTTAGACCATTTGGGGTTGATAATTCCAATTGTAGATAGTCTTACCTATAACGCAAAGAGGTTTTGGTCCTAAAAACTCCTTCAGCACATCTATATACCCTGGTATCCACCGTACTATTGTCAATAAAAAATACCTAAAGAAGTTGTATTTCTAAAAATTCCTTTATGATAGCCATAACAGGTATCAAACCTTTAATAGGTACCTAATCCTTTAATGACCTCCGGCTTAAATATTTGCATAGAACTGTCGTAATAAAATTTGTTTTGATGTGAAATGGATATTCTAAAATTGTGTAGGTTGCTTTTTAAAACGAACATTTGCTTGAGGCAAATGGGCAAAAAAACATGGAATTTGTAGTATCAACGAAAACTCGCCCTAGCCATGACAGGCCATTTTCGTTGACTCAGTGTTAATAAGGCCGCTTGACTGTCGGTGAAAGTGGCAATGTTTTGCTTGAAACAATTTCTTCTGAGGATCAGTAGAGCACATATTTCAATTGCGTGTATTTCCGCATGAAAAACACTGAGTATTTGATGTGTGGTCCATATGCTCTGCTGGCTTTCTCGGTTTTTGAACCATTCGTACACAATATACATTCTTATACAGGGTGAGTTATAACTATTGGGACATAGACTAAGGACAGATTATTTGGACCAAAATGTGGCTATTGGGCCAAATATGCCTTAATATAATGTTGCTGAGAAAAAAGATACAGGGTGTTAAAGTTAATTTTTGTTTTTCGTTTTTTGCTAATAGTTTCCCTGTATATTTATAAATTGATATCAAAATTGGCACAGAGGCATAATCTTAGACAAGAAATAGTATTTTATTTACAATTCCACTATCAAATACCAAACTAATAAACAAAGTTGCAACTAACGTAAGGTTTCCGTTTTGACGATAAATCAAAACTAAACACACTTTAACTTAAAAGAACTCACAAAAACTCAAACTAAATGTTCTACATGGTCTCCTCCGATTTCTATGCTTTTTCTAATTCTTTTTATAAAGGATTTTTGGACGTTAAAAAAAATGTTATTCTGTCCCCTTATAAGATTAGCTGCATTTTGAATGTATCTCCAAAGTTCGTCTCGTGTATTAATTTCATTGGCATAAACTAAGGACTTCATATGTCCCCAAAAATAAAAATCTAACGGTTTGTACTCAGGACTTCTTGGTGGCCATTGAAAATCACTGCCTCTGCCAATCCATCGTTGAGGAAATACGTCATGAAGATGATTTATAACAGCTAATGAAAAATGAGGTGGCGCTCCATCCTTCATAAACCACATTTTTCTTCTTACATCCAGTGACAGATCATCTAAAATATCACTAAGAGTATTTTCCAAAAATAATAAATAAGAATCTCTATTTAAATTCGGAGGAAGAACATAAGGCCCTAGTAGTTGGTCGCCTATAATGCCACACCAAATATTCAATTTAAACTCATGCTGAAAATGTCTAGCTTTAATAGCATGCGGGTTTTCTTCTTCCCAATAATGACTATTTCGCCAATTAAAAACCCCTCGTCTGGTAAAAGTTGCTTCGTCGGTGAACATAATATTCTTAATAAAGTGTCTGTCATTGCGATGTTTATTCAGAATACGTTGGCAAAACTGTAACCGTCGTGGAAGATCTGTTGGTAGTAAATTTTGAACAGGAGTGAAGTGATAAGGATGGAGGTTCTCTTTTTTTAGAATTCTAATTATGGACGACTGACTTACTCCTGTTGCTGCTGTTAGATGTCGTGAACTTATTTCAGGATTTTCATCTACTCGAACCAAAAGTTCATCTTCTTGATTATGTGTGATTTGTTTCGGTCGACCACCCCGATTTTTAGTGTGAAATTACCCAGTTTCACCTAAACTACGATATAATCTTGCAAAAGTTTTGTGATTTGGTTGCCTTCTGTTTGCGTATAACATTCCATACCTTCTGGCTGCCGAGCGACCGCAAAAATTTTCTTGTGCGTATACGCAAATCATATTTCGCATTTCTTCATTAGTAAAATGATTGTGACGAGGCATTTCAATCAAAAAAAGTAATGATTACTTTTAAAAAATGCAACATTACACTACACTGTCACATCAAAAATAATTTACTCTGAACAAATGACATTTACCAACAACAATTATCTGATAGTCCAAAGCATACTTTTCATAAATGAATTAATATTTGAAATCCTTTTTTAAGACTCTAAGCAGTTCGACTGCGTTTTTATCGAAAACGGTTGAAATTATCATGTTTAAACAAGAGTACCAATTTTACGTAAAAATGATGTTTACGTCATATTTTCTAATAAAAATTATTAAAAAATTTCATCAGAAAAAGTTTAGACCCAATTTGATCATTAGGAATGATCCACGTGGCGCCCTCTATCAAAAAACTTAAAATTGTAAATAAAATACTATTTCTTGTCTAAGATTATGCCTCTGTGCCAATTTTGATATCAATTTATAAATATACAGGGAAACTATTAGCAAAAAACGAAAAACAAAAATTAACTTTAACACCCTGTACCTTTTTTCTCAGCAACATTATATTAAGGCGTATTTGGCCCAATAGCCATATTTTGGTCCAAATAACCTGTCCTTAGTCTATGTCCCAATAGTTATGACTCACCCTGTATACAGGTACAACCCAATTATTGCTGTATTTCTTATTATAACAATCATTTGGATAGAGTGCTCTTAGCTATTTATACCAAATCATAATTTGTGTTAATAATTTGATTTCTAAGTTGATTAATAGGATCACGATATTGTTGAAGTCACGTAAACCCACACGATTTTCTTTATACTGTTTAACACGGATTTGAATGAATTTTTATCAAATTCCATTGAGTGAAACGGTTTAATTTTCAGTTTGTTATTCAGTTTGCGAATTCGACCTCCATATTCGACTAGCTATCGGTAACGATTAACGAATAAAGAATGTTACCAAATCAATATTTGTAATACCCTTCAACAGTGACATAAACGTTTGAACAGAATATGAAGTTGAGTAATAATATTATATTAAAAATGAATTGAGTTATTTATATTCGGTATTGTATATTGTACTTGTTATAATGTAAAGTGCGGTATTAGAAAGTGCATCGTTGTCTTAAGAAATCTATAAGTTATTGCAATTACGGAACAGGTGCATTGATTTTTGTCTTATGGCATTATCTACTGATTTAGTAGATGCCTTGATGATTTAGATTTACAAAACCATGTTCACTGCCAATGTGTGAGATTATCAGTCTGCGACTTTTTCCTCGAGGAGCATTTAATCCTGTTGAATATCCCTCAAAAAATTCCTGACGGGAATTTGAAATATTGGTGTCTATCCATGCTTTCGAAACAGTGTGTCCTTCATTCAACCATGTTTCATCTAAATAAAAGATAGTTCTTCACTCGCTCCGAAACTTTTTAATACTTCTTAAGTATTGTGTTCTCCAGGAAATAATTTTTTTTTGTCTCAACCAATTTCTTTTAGGTTCCATAACGTAATTCGTCCAAATTTGGGAATCGTATCTACTTCTGCTATAACACATCACGAACAGTTGCTGATTGATCTTGATATATTAGTGCATCATGAAAATTTAAAACAATAGTTTTTTCTATTTGAGAACACGCACTTTGTTTTAAATGAGCCACTTGTACTGGAACAAAACTCGAACTTGTAACCATGTTATGACGTTGGGCGTCGATTTGTGATATAATTTAAATGTTGAGAGTGAATTTATAATAGTATATTAAACAACGCATTTCATATGGAATTCTGTTATGACACGAGTTCAAGTTTAAAAAACGAATCGCGAAGCGATGAGTTTTTTAAAGAACGAGTGTCACAACAGCCATATGAAATAAGTTGTTTATAATATTTTTTATATTTTGCCCTTTTTACCATTTTTTAAATTAATTTTTTATTTTTATGTAATTACGAAAATTTTTATTTTAAAAAGTATGTCGGCAGCACTGTGTAATTTATAAAATTTGACAGTTGTGATATTTAGATTATCAAATGTTAATGTTTTAAAATATTTTAAAATGAATAATATACCAATAATAATATATTATATAAGTAAAATATTATATTCATATTCACAGATACTTTCTTAAAGAACAATATAAAATTAATAAATTGCTATTAGCCACAAATGTCATTGTCAATAGTCTTGCCTTTAGAAACTTCACTCATGTCGCCAACCATTTGAAACAAAAATTTGCGTGCGTAAAAGTTACATTACGATACGCAAATGCGTTTTATAATGAAGATTTTTATAAGTGCAAAATATAAAAAAGTATTTAGTTAACTTTTAAAAAATAACAATATCCCAAAAGAAAAAATGTAATTTACAATAAAACCACCATTAATCTTAATTTCGTATTTAATTAGTTGTAAAAGATATTTCAATAATTAACAAAATTTATAAATGTTTATCACAGCAAAAATTATTATAGTTAAATACCTCGGCTAGGGATGAGTAAGTTCATTGGCTCTGACTATAGTACAATATTTGTTTCTTTAAGAAATTATAAGGGCGCCACTGAAATCTTTTTATTTTTTATGATACTACTGAAGAAAGTTGTTTTAAGCTGAGTTATTTAAATAAGTATCATAAGATGACAATAAAAGCAATAAAACACGTCGTGATATTTTGGGCATCGCTTCATCAGAACTTATTTCGGCTGCGACTTTTTTTAAAGTTGGGATTTCATTTCGGAAAAAGAACGAATGGAATTTCCTACGAATAGCATATTTGGTGCAATCATCAAGCTGAATTTGTTTTCTTCCTCTAGTTTCAATGTCTTTAGATACATTATCACATTTACCTTCATTTTCTTTAAATGTTTTAAGAATTCTGTGAACACTTCTCGTCGACACTTTAGTTAAATCACTACACAGATTAACTACGTCATTATGCAACATATTCTCATTCCGTTCACGGAGCCCACAATACACATTGTATATAATAGTTTTTTCTCCTTCGGATAAATTTGGACGTCTGCGTTTACTTTGACTGCTTTCACTTTCCATATTGCTCACAGTTCACAGCACAAAATTAAACTGATTTATAATGATATTTCCCTTGTTTCAGTCCTTAAACAAATCCCTTGGTTTTTACCTGATCTGATATGAAATTACCTTTTTTTACTGTTAATCGTTTTCCTAGAAATGTACCTGCCTAATTATTTGACGTCTACTACATTATTACTTCTTACGAATGGATTAAATGGATTAACTGTATAGAAAGTGTATTATTCCTCTTTTATGTTTATCTAGGGTAGGTATTATACAAAAATATCATTATTTATTATATTATTGAAAAGGGTATTTCCAATTTTAGAATTTTTACAACAGAAATTCCAAAACTGTCATCAGTGTTGAAACAGACCTAATTCGTTATAACTGTATTATAATAACAGATCAAAGAAAAAAAAATAATATTTACATTACGTATTATTCAACGAATGTTACGCTCATGAATGTTAACCTAACCGTGCTCAGCTGATGAAGCAATATTTATATCTCTCTCTATCTTACGGCAAATTTAATCTACCTCTCTTTTTTCCGCCCCACAAACGTCACTGTGTACGCAACGTTGCCATTTATAAATTTTAGTCCCAGAATATAATTCAAATTTTTTTATATTTAATAAACATTGATGTTGTTGAATATATTTCATTAGCAGGAAGTTTCTTTAATATTTAATATTTTTTAGTATTTAGTATTTAATGAATAAAACACGTTGTCCGTTATTCTATGACCATTTAGTTGCGTGTGTATGATTTAAATAGAAGATGATAAAATATATAGAAACCCAACCTGACAACAATGTTTACGTTTTAATTCAATAATATTTCTGAGAATTTAGTGCCTACTATTATGGAATTTTAGTATAACATTTAATTGCTTTAAAAACAGGGGTTTACAGCAAAAAGTACAAGGAGATGTCTAATTCAATATAGCTAAATACAAAAAAAAATACAAAGTGATTCATTTAGAATAAAGGAGCGTAATTTCAAAAAGTTCCAGATGTAAGCACATATCGCTTTAGCAATAATAGGTGGCGTTATATTTTTCAGTGAGCATATAAATGAATCCAAACTTTGGAGATAGGGTACGTTATTCGACATTACTGAGTATATTGGACATTCAAATAAAATGTGTTGTATTGACTCCTTTTGTTGAGTGTTGCATACTGTACAAATTAACTCTGGGTCTATAGAGTATAGAATGCCATTTAGAGTAAATTTAATTCTTAATACCGATATAAATTAGCACGTGCGCTACTGACTTAGGGTCTTGTTTACAACATTTTGCGATTTAATGACTTCTTAACCAACAACTCCATACAAATGAACTATAACTTTAATTTGTTATTTTGGTTTCGATTTCGAAATAATCAACGATTAAATTAAAAAAAAAGTTTCCTTCTGAAGATGAGAAAGTTTTTTCATGATGGTTATTTGTTAAGTAGAACTACAAATTAGACATGCTTGAATACTTGGGAGATATTTTTGTTTTACCAAATAAATCGAGAAATAAATCCAGAGATAAGTGACGATGTAAATATAAATATATTTTTTTTCCAAATTAGTTTTTATATTGCGTAATTAATATTTGCAGGAAAATGAAAATTAACATTCCTAAATAATAGCATTAAGGAGCCCGTATCCCATGCAATCTGAAACGAAAATGTGTCAATGATTTTTTTGTCCATGAAGTGCAGACATCTCTTAGTAATAGGATAAACTAACAGAAATAATAATAGAATCCTTTCACTAAATTGCTCTATTCATCGGAAAAAATTTTACCTGCTAAAAACACATGTTTTAGGGCTAAAAACCAGTTATATAATTCTCATTTCTAGACCTTGCCAGCCAACAAAATATATTTTGTATTTTATCTCGGGAAAGAACGAGGGTAGATCAACATTTAGTAATATCAATAGGAGCTCTATAGTAATTATTACTTCTATCTTTAGTTTTTATTAAAAACATTTTTTATTTGTATTTTTAATTCTATATATATATATACCTAATCACCGGTAGGGTAAGTTTATTATTTTTATAAGTTTATAGTTGTGTGTGATTCTTTTTAGATCAGTTCTAGGTAAGTGTCAAAAAATTAATAAAATATTATTAACTTAGAGGCGATGCATTTACAAATGACACATTAAAGTGGTCAACATATTTTAATTTTGTAATACCTATTTACTTGCGTCGAAAATTCGGAGACTAGATACTTATGAAGAATAATGATGTTTTCTAGAACGTTGCTGGATTTAAACTAATGTTTTAAAATTTGATGAAGTGCTGGAAACTACCCACTATTACTACCCGAATGTTAACCCTTCAGGATTATTTGTTGACTTGAAATACGGTTTCTTAGGTGCATCGCCTGATGGTAAACGAATTATTGTAACTATTATATACATATCAGAGTTTAATAACTTATTATGTTTTAGGTTTAATTGATTCAGATGAACTTGTTGAAGTACAATGTTTTTTAAAAGTAGTCACATCAAAAATATCATTGAGAGAAAAGCGTATGGTTCCTTGCTTAAAAATTGAAAATAGTGAAATTCACTTGAAGGAAAACCACAATTATTATTATCAGGTAAGATTTGTTACTGGCTTTTCATTTTACTAATTTTTTTAGAATATTACAAATTATTGTTTTTAGATACAAGGACAACTCGGCATCACAAGAAGAAAAACATGCCATTTTATTATTTATACAGGAGATATGAATCCACTTTTTACCGAAAATGTAAATTTCAACAATATGGTAGAAAAGTTGAGACGATTCTATGAGGATTGCGTTGGGCCGGAAGTTATTTTAAACAGGAGAGGCAAAAGATTAAAATATAAAGATCCACCAGAAAATATTTAAATGTAATAATAATAAAAGTATATTTTTTAAATAAAATATTTTGATGCCAGTTTTTCTTTTTACTTAATTCAGAATACCACGTATACAAAATTTACGCTAACATTTTTTTCTCTCAGAAACCTGTGACCAGATTTCTTCCAAAATTTGTGTCTATATGGCCACCAATAATTGGTATTTTTTTCAAGAATTTTGAATTTACAGTTTTTTGTTATTAACAATTTTATAATTTTTATATTTATTTACAACGATGTTTATTCTGTGTCTAATGGTTTTTTAGTTGTGCTGGGAAATTGGAATAGTAAACACTTATTCTGTAAGCGATCGCTCGGCACACAAACAATAATTTTATTTACCCTCATATATAACTATAGATGGCCAGCCGTACGCTGGGCATATTATAATTAAAATTTCTTCAAGAAATAACAATGATAAAGCTGGTCTGCTGACAATCAATATCCGCAAATCAGTATTCTTTTTTTCATTTTACTAATTTGTTTTACTGAATAATTGTTTTGTAAATATCGCAAATTATTTAAAAAACGTTACATTAATTTATAATACAAAAATTTTTTTTAACTTCGTTAATAAAAAAAAAGAAAAAAATACATAGTGCCTAGTTCCATCTATGATAAAAGTTATAAATTAAAGTACAATTATTTCGTCATTAACTACGTCCATTTTTGATCCAAAGTGAAAAAATAAAAATAAAATGCAGCATGATTTTAGTTTCTAACTATTTCTTAGGTCTGATCTCTTTAGAAAATTCTGATTGGGCTATTTGATAGAAAAATGTTCAACTTAGGAAAGGTTTAGTTTCATTTTAAGAAAATTTATTTAGATTGTTGTTTATTTATACAAATGTAAAGGTCTAAAATAGTTCGCATTCAACATCTCTTTTTCAATATTAAACAATAAATTAACAAAAAATCAATGCAATCCTTACCTAAGTTAGACCTTTATATGCAATTTAGTGAAAAAAATAAAACGATTTGAGTTGTAATAACGGAGAAAGTTAGAATAAACTTTTGGTCTGCAGGTGCCATTCTGATGTACAGCGATACCCCGTCCTTAACGACATTGACTTACTTGTGTTTTTAATTTATATAAATATGTTATATTGTGAGAATTTATTATATTCATATTATATTGTAATTGTAATGTTGCAACATAATTCTAATAAAATAAATTTAATCTGGATGTAAAAAAGTATGTAACCTTTATTTTCAATGCACATACAGAATTCGGTTCAATCGTTTATTCAGAGAAAAATGGATTAAAAACTAAGTGAAAAATCATCGGAATTCTATAATGTTGCTTTATTGGGTTAGTTCTAAAAATTTCATTCTAGAAATTGAGGTGGACTTCAAAAATGACCATGCAGGTGCAAATTCAATTTGTTCGGGAACGTTTACAGATAAATTAATATTTTTTTATTTAAATTGTATAATCATGAAAACTTCAGATGATTTCTATTTTACAACAAAGAAGTTTCTGGCCAAATATACCAAGGTATTTATCCTGACAAATGGAATCCAGCTCCTTAAACGCTGGTAGCTTCAAGCCACGATCTCCAACCGCATAAAAGCCATTTTACGCGAGTAGAATACTATACTTTACTATATAGAAAGGACAAGGAGTAATAAATCATTCGTTTAAGTAGATTTAATAGACGTACCAAAATATATTTTAAGAGGGTATACCGTGTTGATGCAAGTGTTGATGATATTGTGGAATTAACGGCTGCTATGTTGTGTGTTGCTAAATCACCAATTTATAGATTACTAAAAGAAAGCAAGAATGGAACTATTCAACCCCCTAAAACTCCTTCAGGCCGAAAACCAATTGAGATCGATGAGTCATTAAAACAAAGACTAAGGCGTAAAGTCCATGGATTTTACTTACGAAAGTAAATTCCAACACTTGACAAAATTATGACATCAGTGCAAGAAGATACGGACTATACAAAATTCTCCAGAATGACATTATGCAAACTTTTGAAAGATGTGGGTTTCGGATATACAAAACATAATAGAAAATCTCTTTTGATAGATAAACCGGAAATAGTTTTTTGGAGAAGAGACTATTTAAGAAGCATTCGACATGACAGATAACAAAATTTGAAAATCTTCTACTTAGACGAAACATGGATAAATGCTGGATATACAGTTTCCAAATCTTTGCAAGATGAAAACATTAAAAGCGGAAGGCAGGCATTCGTGGAAGGTTTGTCGTTAGGTTTGCAGCCACCATCTGGAAAAGGAAAAAGACTTATCATTGTCCATGTTGGAAGTTCTGAAGGTTTTGTTGATGGTGGATTATTAACTTTTATTTCAAAACGCATGGGGGAGTATCACGAAGATATTAATGGGGATGTCTTCGAGGAATGGTTTGTTCTAATGTTGGATCTGATTCCAAAATGGGCTGTTATTGTTATGGACAACGCAAGTTACAATTCAAAGTTACGAGAAGCATTGCCCACAAGTCGTTGCGTAAAGCAGAGCTTTTGGAGTGACTTATTTCGAAAAATATTAAGTTTCAAAAAGATCCACTAAGGAAAGAACTTTACAGAATTGCAAAAATGAACAAGAATAAATACAAAACCTACAAAGAAAGTAAAAGAAATGGCTTCTTCTCGTGGTATATCAGTTCTTCGACGTCCCCCTTATCATTCTGAACTTAATCCCATAGAATTAATATGGGCTCAGGTAAAGGGGGAAGTTGGAAAAAAAATACTACTTTTAAAATAAACGATGTTGTGAAATTGTTTGAGAGTACTATAAGTCATGTTAGTAAGGAAAATTGGACAAACTGTATCGAGCATGTTATCAAAGTAGAGGCAAATATGTGGAAAATTGACAATATTTGTGATGATTTAATCGACCCTATTATTATTAATGTCAACAACGATTCTTCCTCTTCCGAGTCGGATATAGAATAAAATGTAAGTAATAAATGTATTCCAATAATTATTTTTTTTCATTTTTTATTATATTTTAATTTACGTATTTTTTTCCCAAAATACACACCACTGCATTGCGTTTTTGCTTAACTGCTAATCCTTTAACAATGAAGAAACCGTAAACTTTGCTACAACTAAAACAAATACGGGGTCGATCTACCTGGTTTTTAGATTTACGGAAGAAATGTAATTTAAAGTAAGAGATTTATCAAAAATTTCATGGTGCTCCCTGTAAAGGTTTTGCATACCTAATTAGGGTTTATTACTCCTCGTACTTTTTGTACAGACTATATGACTACTAAATATTTTTGTTGAAGTTTTATTTTAACAATTTTAGTTACATTACATACTTATTTTTAGAAACACTCTTTATTGTAACAAATATCTGATACAATATATTATTGTTGATTTATGCAGAGTAGTTTGAAAAAAAAAATACTATAATTAAAACAAAAATATATTTGAAATTAAATAATTATTGATAATAATTGTAATATTAAGAACAATTGGTGAAGTTTATCTACGGTGTAGAATTCACATCAAAACTAATGTTTATGTGACTTGAAATATTTGAATTATGTCTACATGAACATTGATTCGTTTGGTTTATATTTGATTTTCAACAAATAGTAAAACACTGATAAATCTAAAAATCTACGCACACGAACAATAATGTTGACAGGTTTGAGTTAAATTTGATTGTTTCATATTAAGCTACTTCGGTTTCTAAAATGTTATACATACAGGATGGTCCTTAAGTAATTGTACAAAAAGAAACAATAGATTCTACACTCTAAAATATTACGATTTAACCCAACTTACTTTAATAAAATGTTGATATTAAGAAAGATACAGGGTGGTAAAGTTGAAATTTAAACTTTAATTTTTCGCCATAACTTTCATGTTTATGGAGATTTATTTACAAAAATTTATAAGTCCTTGGTTTTAAGTATATATGAGGAATTATAATTTGATGCATAATTTTGATGTATCTCATAGAGGACGCCACATATGCCACATATTTGACATAAATTTGCGCTTAACTTTTTTGCTCTTCGACTTAACAATATTTTTCTGATAGAATATGAAAGATACGATATTTCAACAAAAAAAAAAGTGTACTTGTTAATAACTTCAAAACTGAACAGTTTTCGAGATAATCGCATTTTACAAATCAGCTGCATAACTCCGTGTAACGCAATTATTCCAGGCAACGAATGAAAAATAGAAAAAAACATCAATAATTATAAATTTTGGTATGAAATATCTTTAACTAAAGTTGATAGTTTCCAAAACATTAAAGAAAAAATACTATAGGCTACCTATAGAACATTCTCCTTTATATTATTTGCATACCAAAAATCAGCTTGCAGAAAGGATAAAAGGCCACTTTAGTCCTATTTTTCTTGGCCTATGTTAGAAGTAAACGCCACAACGCATAAAACTATTTTTAATCAATTACTTACTTTATTGCCGAATTCCAAAATATAAATAGCGCTGCCTTATCGCCGCTAAATAGTATTTCCAGTAAATATTTACTCTTTAAATTCTAATCAAACATTTAAATTCATCTTTAATTCCGTCATTAAGATATTGATAAAATCGTATAAGTTGCAAAAGAAATAAGCAACTTTCTGATTAAATATTTACAACAAATCACAAAAAAGTTTCACTGTTTATAAGTAAGAGTGTGTTTAAAATATTTCTTTAGCAAAAGAAAGTCGTGATACGTACCAAATATGATGATAATCTACTCGGAATTCCACTGGGAAAATATCTGTAATGAAAATAAAATAATAGTAAATGAAACAAATCATCCATGTCTCGAATATTCATTCTATTCAAAATTCTACAGATTTATGCAATAAGATTGCACATGTCATAGTTCCAAATAATTCTTTTCTCTTTTCGCTAGATGTTTCCAACCTTTTCCCTAGCATTCCCCCATCTGATTGTATAACTCTGGTTCATAGTTTACTCATTGCTAGTGGTCAAAGTTTTTCTATCACAAATGATATAATTTCTCTACTTAAGTTATCTCTTAATCAAAATTTTTTCCAATTCAATAATAAATTTTATAAACAAACAGAAGGCCTTGCCATGGGTTCTAATTTGAGCCCCTTATTAGCAGAAATTTTCATGAACAATCTAGAATCTGAATTTTTAAATAACCCTCTTTTCGTTGGACATATTATTTTTTATCATCGTTATGTGGACGATTGTATAGTTCTTTTTGAAGGTAGTCAACAAGAAGCTTATTCTTTTCTTAGTTATATCAATACTCTTCATCCTAGAATACGTTTTACTCTAGAGATGGAAGTTGATAAAAGTATTCCTTTTTTAGACCTCCTTATTACTAGAAATATCGACACAAATCTTCTTGAATTTTCTATTTATAGGAAACCTACTACCACTGACTTAGTGATTAACTATAACTCTAACCATCCTTTCTCGCATAAGATGGCTGTCTTTAATAGTTTCCTGTATAGAGCTTTTAAGATCCCCTTATCGTCTGATGCTTTTTCTCAAGAAATCAATATAATAAAACAAATTGCAATTAATAATAATTATCCTATTTCTTTAATTAATAAATTATACAACAAGTTTTTTCACAAATTTAGATTAAGTTTCACTGTAACACTTTCCCAACCTTCTTCTTTAACAGGTAATTTTGTTGGTGCATTACATTTCTTTGGACCCATTTCATATAAGTTTGGACATATTCTACATAAATACAACATAAACTTTGGGTTTAAGACAAGTAATAACTTAGGCTCTTTTTTAATTAATGTAAAGGATTCTATTCCTGTCCTACACTCACCAGGTATTTACAAACTTTGTTGTGATGATTGCAATGCGGTTTATATAGGTCAATCTGGTCGCCTCATAGACACTAGAATTAAAGAACATATTAAGCTTATTGATAAATTTAAACATTATAATCCACCTACCTCTCCCTCAGCTTTCGCCAACCATATTATTTCAGAGAACCATAGTTTTTCCATTTCTAACTGCTCCAGGTTGCATAAATGTTTTAAGGGACCTAGAATGAACCTTTTGGAAATGCTTGAGATTAATGAAGCCACGAAAAATAACTCATTAGTATGCCTTAATGAACAACTTAAACCCAAAGATCCATACATCTTCCTTCACCTTCCGTTTTGAGTTTTGTTTACCCTTAACATAGCAGATGGTACTTTGTTCCTCCATGAAGTCTCTTGTCTCTGCATCATCATTGGTCTTGGTTTAAATCATTTATTAGTATGCTATTTTTCACAGATGATTAATTACTTTATTGTTTTATTATTATCTTGTATTCATTTAATCGAGTTGTAAACATTTCCATCATTTTGATTGTCAATATGATCACTCTCTATAACATATGTCATTACATCTTTCTTCTTCTCTTTTATATTGACAGTCATTGATGAGGATTTGTCTCTCGGTAGTTTGTATTTTATTGTTTGTTTTTCATTCTGATTAATAATTGATATTGTACGGATCCTCATATATTGTTGCTGATTGATGTTCAATGTATCTTGAATGATTGCAGTATAGCATTAGTTGCCCTCTTTCCTGAAAATATTTTGTTACTATTTTCGATGTGATCAAAGATATATATAGTTTTCGATTTCCAGTTCCATGATCTGTGTCAATTCATTTATCATATCATAAGTTCTATGATTTCCCAATCTCTGTGTGTCTATCGCCATTTTTAATCTCACGTGTAGAAGATAGTTATTCTCTACCTTAGTGTGGTGTAATTCAGTTATTAAGTTTTTTGTCGCTCTGCTTAATATGGACAATGTTCGACAAACAATTTTCCAATATGTTTTGTGACTATTTTACAATTTTTTCAATTTTACTATTATTTCTTTTTCCAATTCAGTTTTCCTTACTTACAAGGATTACTGTTTATCACTTTGACTCTCAATTCTCTGCTACATTAGTTTCAGAGAACTTGATAAAGTTGTTCTTGACTGTGGGAACCTGGTTTAAATGGGTTCACAAATTCATGAATTCCTCTGTTAAACCAAAATTAATTCCCTTACCGGGTAATTTGGTACTTGAGGTACTTCAACCTCCTGAAATAATTTTTGTATGCCAAACATTTAAAAGCCATTGAGCCCATGGCTCCCCTTTTTTCAATGTCCAAATATTGTTTTATTTTCTCATCCTTACTTTCATTTCTTATAACATAGTACCATAACTCTTGCTTGGTCTTCAACCAATTTTTTAAGTATATATACATAACTTTGCTACAATTTCAATGTCAAACTATACTGCTGTCTTGCAATCTTCAAGGAGCATATTAACCTTTTACTTGTAAATTTCATTTTATAGGTAAGGAATTGTTATTAACCTTTATATTAGTTTGTAATGTATGTTTTTCTTTGTAGCCTGATGATGGCCGTATTGTAGGCCGAAACTAGTTGCCTTACATTTTCAACTTTCAACTTTTATACTATTAAGTAATAAATACTGTGACATTGACATTGGTTTTTCCTTTCTTTATTTAAAATAATAGTGTTAATATCTTAAATAAATATTTAACTTTGCGATAGGTGCATACATCAATATTTAAAAAATCCACTCTTACAAACAAATTTTATATAAAATTTGCTTAAACACATTTCTTCGTTCATATTAAATGTCCAAATAAATTTTATTCAGAAATACAAATAATTACTTAATTTTTATTGAAATTATTAAATTTTTCAAAAAAACTAGATACGGCACTGGAAATTGTTATTGTTCCCGAGTCAACATTGCTCATTTGTAAGAGATTCTGATACTTCAAATTGGCAACATCGCGGCATTACCGAGTTAAAGGTCCAAGGTCATCGCGACGTTTTTTAAAATCCTTTGATGTTTTGCTAATATTTATGTTGTTAAAATGTCATTATAATTTTTTACTTCTTTAGATGGTAAAATAATAACAATTGTCATTTGCTAATAAATAAATAAAAGAAAAAAACCAACACTACAAGGAGAAGATGCATTACCAAAAATGAAAATGCAGAAACAACTCAAATAGGTTATTACATATTGGCAACTGTCGAATTATTTACTGCAGGTGGCAACCATGGGGTCTCACATAAATATTTTAATAAATAACACATAAATAAATACTTTACAACAGTTTCTCCACTTTATCCTTATCCACATACTATATAAACAATTTTCTAACAAATTAAAAACTTTTTAAAATCATAAATTATGCATATCTACAAGTAACTGCGCTTTTAGACCATAATTCAGTAATTTAATTTCTCTCGTATTTAATCGTGACACAGTATTAAATAAACCCATTTTTACCCAGAGGCACACACTATGTAGATTTTTTTCATGTGTTCAGTAAACGTCGAGTGTTGAATTTGTGAAACAGGTTCCAACGAGAAAGTTGTAACTATATAAAACGCAGAGAAGGCCCCCGGGGGCTACAGTCAATTTTAAAACCTTAACTTTGAAGTCCTTGACCTTCACGATTTAAAGGAGTAAACGACACTTTCGTATCTGTATGAATTTTGTGTAATACTCTTATTTCCTATTTCGTAAGGTATAAAATAATAGTGTGGTTTAAGATGTACTGTTGGCTTTTGTCACTAAAAATCAATCAGAGCTTTAATCCCTATTGTGTAAAGTACGACCATTTCAAGGAGCCATAAAGGGGACAGGGTCGGCCTGAGAATGAGATTAAATAGAAGGGTTTAATTGACAGTGATAAGGTGGCAAACGTAATACAGTTATTCCTTTTTCCTTCGCCATTTCGTCAATTACATATCTTTTATGTTGTAATTTGTGGCGTTTTCAGCTTGGTGTCGTCAAAAAAAATATTCTTGCTCTGGAGCCACTCTTTAATATCTTCTTTTATCCATGACGTCGTTGGTAACTTTTCTACCAGTTTTGAATGATAACTGGCGTTATCTAAGACAACCACTGTAGCACTTGGCAAAAAGTCCAATAGCTGGGAAAAATAATCTTCAAAAACATCAAAGGTCATTTCCTCTTGGTAATCTTTTGTTGACTTTGATACAAAGTCTAATAACCTATTTTCTACTAAACCATGTTCACTGCTAATGTATGCGATTTTTAGTCTGCGACCTTTTCCTCGAGGAGCATTTTATCCTGTTGAATATCCCTCCAAAAATACCTGACGGGAATTTGAAATATTGGTGTCCATTTATGCTTTAGAAACAGTGTGTCCTTCATTCAACCATATTCCATCGAAATAAAAGATAGTTCTTTCCTCGCTCCGAAACATTTAATCAAAATCAAAGAGTTTTGAATAAATTGTTATACAGGGTGAGTCATAACTATTGGGACATAGACTAAGGACAGGTTATTTGTACCAAAATATAGCTATTGGGCAAAATATGCCTTGCTGAGAAAAAAGATACAGGGTGTTAAAGTTAATTTTTGTTTTTCGTTTTTTGCTAATAGTTTCCCTGTATATTTATAAATTGATATCAAAATTGGCACAGAGGCATAATTTTAGACAAGAAAAAATAGTATTTTATTTACAATTCCACTATAAAATACCAAACTATTAAACAAAGTTGCAACTAACGTAAGGTTTCCGTTTTGACGATAAATCAAAACTAAACACACTTTAACTTAAAAGAACTCACAAAAACTCAAACTAAATGTTCTACTTGGTCTCCTTCGATTTCTATGCCTTTTCTAATTCTTTTTATAAAGGATTTTCGGACGTTAAAAAAATGTTATTCTGTCCCCTTATAAGATTAGCTGCATTTTGAATGTATCTCGTGTATTAATTTCATTGGCATAAACTAAGGACTTCATATGTCCCCAAAAATAAAAATCTAGTGGGTTGTACTCAGGACTTCTTGGTGGCCATTGAAAATCACTGCCTCTGCCAATCCATCGTTGAGGAAATACACGTCATTAAGATGATTTCTAACAGCTAATGAAAAATGAGGTGGCGCTCCATCCTGCATAAACCACATTTTTCTTCTTACATCCAGTGACAGATCATCTAAAATATCACTAAGAGTATTTTCCAAAAAGAATAAATAAGAATCTCCATTTAAATTCGGAGGAAGAACCTCAGGCCCTAGTAGTTGGTCGTCTATAATGCCACACCAAATATTCAATTTAAACTCATGCTGAAAATGTCTAGCTTTAATAGCATGCGGGTTTTCTTCTTCCCAATAATGACTATTTCGCCAATTAAAAACCCCTCGTCTGGTAAAAGTTGCTTCGTCGGTGAACATAATATTCTTAATAAAGTGTCTGTCATTACGATGTTTATTCAGAATACGTTGGCAAAACTGTAACCGTCGTGGAAGATCTGTTGGAAGTAAATTTTGAACAGGAGTGAAGTGATAAGGATGGAGGTTCTCTTTTTTTAGAATTCTAATTATAGACGACTGACTTACTCCTGTTGCTGCTGATAGATGTCGTGAACTTATTTTAGGATTTTCATCTACTCAAACCAAAAGTTCATCTTCTTGATTAGGTGTGATTTGTTTCGGTCGACCACCCCGATTTTTAGTGTGAAATGACCCAGTTTCACCTAAACTACGATATAATCTTACAAAAGTTTTGTGATTGGGTTGCCTTCTGTTTGCGTATAACATTCCATACCTTCTGGCTCCCGAGCGACCGCAAAAATTTTTTTGTGCGTATACGCAAATCATATTTCGCATTTCTTCATTAGTAAAATGATTGTGACGAGGCATTTCAATCAAAAAAAGTAATGATTACTTTTAAAAAATGCACCATTACACTACACTGTCACATCAAAAATAATTAACTCTGAACAAATGACATTTACCAACAACAATTATCTGACAGTCCAAAGCATACTTTTCATAAATGAAGTAGTATTTGAAATCCTTTTTTAAGACTCTAAGCAGTTCGACTGCGTTTTTATCGAAAACGGTTGAAATTATCATGTTTAAACAAGAGTACCAATTTTACGTAAAAATGATGTTTATGTCATATTTTCTAATAAAAATTACTAAAAAATTTCATCAGAAAAAATTTAGACTCAATTTGATCATTAGGAATGATCCAAGTGGCGCCCTCTATGACAAAACGTAAAATTGTAAATAAAATACTATTTCTTGTCTAAGATTATGCCTCTGTGCCAATTTTGATATCAATTTATAAATATACAGGGAAACTATTAGCAAAAAACGAAAAACAGAAATTAACTTTAACACAATGTATCTTTTTTCTCAGCAACATTATATTAAGGCATATTTGTCCCAATAGCCATATTTTGGTCCAAATAACCTGTCCTTAGTCTATGTCCCAATAGTTATGACTCACCCTGTATACCTACCGAAAAAAAATAAAGAAAAAAATGTAAAAGTTTATTTACCAAAACACAAACTGATATTTATTGTACGAATTATCGATGAAGGTTAACGATCTCGTGTTTTAAAAGAGAGATGAGACAAAAAAATAGACATGAAACACACAACAGGTTTGTAAATTAAATTCGAGCTATTTACGTCTGATTTTTTATCCTAGTAAATTATGTTACTCATTTTTTTTTTCTTACAGACAGATTTACGGTTAGTCATCAGGAAATCCTAAATATAAATGTGTCTACCTCTGAAAATGAAATGCACTGTACCATATGGCGTCTATCATCTGATAATTTGATTTTTTATATTATGTGTATACAAAATAAAAGCACTGAGGCAATAAAGTTTTTAAATAGTAGTAAATATTATTAAATATTGCTCAAAACTATTATGAATTTAATTTTGTGAACTTAATGTTGATATTCAAAATTTATTAAAAAAAAGTCTAAACAATTATTTTAAGAAACTTTAAATACAGAAATTTGTTACAGGACATTTAAATATTTATTCTTAATAATAATAAAGTAAATAAAAACTATTGCTGCAAACTTTTTTACTGAAAAAAACTATAAATTAACTGTAGTAACTGACTATAGTTTAAATTTTGTGAATATTATAGTCTATATAGAAAGGACAAGGAGTAATAAATCATTCATTTAAGTAGATTTCATAGACGTACCAAAATATATTTTAAGAGGGTATACCGTAAGGTACATTTTGTATTGAACGAATGAGTTGTAGCTATGCTAAAGAATATACGATTTAGGTCAGAGGTAACGGGATGTACTAATTTTAATAAAAAAAAGTGATAGAGGTACATAAATTTTAGTAAGTTTGATAAAGAAAGGCAACACAGTTTATTCATAATAGAAAACAAACCAATCTGTAATAATAATTATTTTATATATTTTTGTTCTTTTTGTAAGAAGATTAATTCAAGCTTTGAATATTGTCACAAATAAATTACAATGAAATATATTTTAAAAAAATTAATTAAAGTCAAGATAGCAAGATATCGTTACAATTTTTATTAAATTCAAAGAAGCAAAATGAATATTTTTTATTTGTATTACTCCTATATGTAGTGTTTGGGGAATTTTTCTCAGAAATTTTAAATGGCAAGTGGCCTATTGTAATCGGCTTAATACGATTACACATGTTTACAGATTATTCGATTATTGAGAGGGATTTTCCAAACAACCCAGTTTTCTTAGAAACATTATCGGGAATATTATTTTAAAAGAAAGTAGGTACATTAAATCAGTACTTAGTATTAGTTCTTTGAGTAAAGTTGTATGAAGTTGTATGGTTTTTATAATATAGTAAACAGTTGGAATATATTTAAAACATTAGTTGAATGTTAATTGTGCAAGTACCAAACAATGTCGAAAAGCCAAGGACCATCTAAACGACCAAAAACAGGTCCATTATCTTTAAATCAAAAAACTCTGATATTGAATTGTTATATATCATTGAAAAACAAGGATCCAAGTGCACTCCTAAAACTCCTTCAGGCCGAAAACCAATTGAGATCGATGAGTCATTAAAACAAAGACTAAGGCGTAAAGTCCATGGATTTTACTTACGAAAGGAAATTTCAACACTTGACAAAATTATGACATCAGTGCAAGAAGATACGGACTATACAAAATTCTCCAGAATGACATTATGCAAACTTTTGAAACATGTGGATTTCAGATATACAAAATATAATAGAAAATCTCTCTTGATAGATAAACCGGAAATAGTTTTTTGGAGAAGAGACTATTTAAGAAGCATTCGACATGCCAGAGAACAAAATTTGATAATCTTCTACTTAGAGGAAACATGGATAAATGCTGGATATACAGTTTCCAAATCTTGGCAAGATAAAAACATTAAAAGCGGAAGGCAGGCATTCGTGGAAGGTTTGTCGTTAGGTTTTGCAGCCACCATCTGGAAAAGGAAAAAGACTTATCATTGTCCATGTTGGAAGTTCTGAAGGTTTTGTTGATGGTGGATTATTAACTTTTATTTCAAAACGCACGGGGGACTATCACGAAGATATGAATGGGGATGTCTTCGAGGAATGGTTTGTTCAATTCTTGGATCTGATTCCAAAAGGGGCTGTTATTGTTATGGACAACGCAAGTTACCATTCACGGTTACGAGAAGCATTGCCCACAAGTCGTTGGCGTAAAGCAGAGCTTTTGGAGTGGCTTATTTCGAAAAATATTAAGTTTCCAAAAGATCCACTAAGGAAAGAACTTTACAGAATTGCAAAATTTAACAAAAATAAATACAAAACCTACATTGTAGAAGAAATGGCTTCTTCTCGTGGTATATCAGTTCTTCGACTTCCCCCTTATCATTGTGAACTTAATCCCATAGAATTAATATGGGCTCAGGTAAAGGGGGAAGTTGAAAAAAAAATACTACTTTTAAAATAAACGATGTTGTGAAATTGTTTGAGAGTGCTGTAAGTCATGTTAGTAAGGAAAATTGGACAAACTCTATCGAGCATGTTATCAAAGTAGAGGCAAATATGTGGAAAATTGACAATATTTGTGATGATTTAATCGACCCTATTATTATTAATGTCAACAACGATTCTTCCTCTTCCGAGTCGGATATAGAATAAAATGTAAGTAATAAATATATTCCAATAATTATTTCTTTTCATTTTTTATTATATTATAATTTAAAACGTATTTTTTTCCCAAAATACACACCACTGCATTGCGTTATTGCTTATCTGCTAATCCTTTAACAATGAAGAAAACCCTAAACTTTGCTACAACTGAAACAAATACGGGGTCGCTCTACCTGGTTTTTAGATTTACGGAAGAAATGTAATTTAAAGTAAGAGATTTATCAAAAAATTTCATGGTGCTCCCTGTAAAGGTTTTGCATACTTAATTAGGGTTAATTACTTCTCGTACTTTTTGTACAGACTATAGAAAGAAAAGATACAAGCAGTCTACTTCAGGAAAAGAAGGAAAAAACCTAAAGAAAACATCAACATAGGAAGAGAAGAGATCCAATGTAAAAACAAAGCTAGTTGATTCAATTTTGGTTAAAATCTGTGAACAAAATATAATCCAGATTAAGAGCGTGCCTTTTTACAATTTTTGATTGACAATAAAGCATATTTCCCTCTCTCAATTTTAAAATCATCTGGGTTTTACAATCGTTATCTTGTCGTGACCACACCCTGTATAAAAACACGAATTTACAATTAAAAGAAAAAACAGCAACATACATCTAATTGACACAACAAAAATGACTAATTTGGTGTTCGCGGTATTAGTACATTAGTCATAAAATATACTGATGACATTACATAAAATGGCTACATTTTAATTATATTTTAATAGCAGAGATTTCGTCGGTCAGTAAATGGGATTGTTTACTTAATTTAAATTGCAAAAGTAATGGTGCTAGAAAGATAGCAAGAGCAAAACCGTGTTTTTAATTTTTAGTTATTATTTTTAAGAAAAAAAGATTCGCAAACCAATAAATAAAGAACACACATGAATTACTTTGCTAGGACAAAAAAGTAAAAATGTCGTTTTATGAAGTATTTATTTAACTGTAATAAGTAAAACTATCAATTATTTGATAAATGTTTCTTTCAATTTGTCCGGGAACATCTTTTACAAGGTTCTTTTGAAGAATCTTCAATTAAAATCATTTTGGAATTTTCAAAGTTATAAATCAACTACAAAAAAATTTCGAATTAAAACAATTTTGCCAACTATGCTCTGCACTATGAGTCTGGTCGAAAAGTCATTAAATTTATTAATAAAACGTGAAAAAAAGTTTTTTTCAAAAATTAAACGTATAGGTACTATGGTATTCAGTATGTTGTAAGGTGTTATAAAAAAATATTAATTGTTGATGCAATTGTTTATAACAAATTGTTTAATTAATAAACAATTAAATAATTAACTGACAAATTCGAAAAAAATACAATTTTGTAGAGAAGAGAAAGTTATGATTTTTAGGATTTTTTTCATTTCTTAATATTAAATTTAAACAATTGTTAATAAACAAAAACGTTAATTAACAATTAGAAAATTTTTTGAAGAAAAAAATTTTTTTTAAATCATGGTTTCTAATCTAATAAACAATAGAATGTCAAAAAAAATTTTTAAAAATTGTTAAATAAGCTATTTGTTTATAAAAATTTTTTAAACAATTGGTCAAAAACATTTAAAAAAATTGGATTTATATTGTGTATAGCGTATTAAGAACGACTGTAAACAATTGTTTAAAAAAGTTTAAATTTTTCACATCTAAAATCGCATTTGTTTACTTTGCTTGTTAATAACAATTTCAATTTTTAAAAATTTAAAAATTTTATTATGTAACTTTGTTCAGTAGCTTTATGATAAAGGATTCCAAGGTTTAAAAAAATTCTTGTGTTTTTATTTTACCCACAGTAACGAATTTAAAGTTAGTAACAATGAAGATGTAATTTTTTAATTAACAAATGCATAGAAATGTGAAAAATAACGGAAAACATTTCGGATACCAGACTATATGTAGAAAAATATTTTTCAGGAAATATGACTTCACAACTTAGACAAGGAAAGAGAGAGGACTGCGCATTCGAATCAATTTGTGTAACCCATTTACCACCAAATTAATGGCGGACAATATTGACATAGGCGTATCATACGATTTTTCTTAGACGATTATTAAATAATCATTTTTATTATTTCGTATTACAAATCTAATTTAAAAAAGTCTTTGAATTTATACCGCTCCAAAAAAAAAGAACAATCATTTTAAAACATATTTATTTAATAAATATTACAATTTTAATGTATTTTATCTATTTTAAATATATGTTTTTGTTCCACGCCACTGCAAAACTATTACATCTATGAGAAAATAATAACAATTAATTGAAAAATTATCTTTAAAACTGAATGAAAACAATGTTCAAAATGTATGTACAATTAATTTAAGTTATCGTACATAACATATGTAATTTAGTTAAACATCTATTACCTGAAAGCTGTAATATTAATAAAAATAAATTTCAAGGAAATAGTTGTAAAATACTTCTTACCTATGAAATGAAATTCCTTGCTCTTTTTTAGCACTCTGACTATTGCACTTATAAGCTACACAATTAACCATTTTAAAATGTCTATTCAGTTTATTAAAAAAGGTGAAAATTAATAAAAAACTAAAAAAATACAATTCGATGTTCCAAATTTGTTTGCCACCAAACGTTTGAAAATTGGCTTCACTCTCACGCATAAGGTTTTCATTGCCATGCGCTGTCCTCTCTCTTTCCTAGTCTAAGCTTCACAAGATTAACCTAACCATATTCTTCTTCTTCTCTAATATATAAACGATCTACTTCTTTCTTCTTTCCCAGTTCATATTATGTTCTTCTTCTTTTTTAACATATAGTAGTTAAATGTCAAATTTTGTTTATATTTTGAACTAGCTTCAAGCGAACGTTTCCTTGACATTTACTTTATACCTAGATTAATAGCTTTCTTAAAATAAACCCACCGGTAAATTCTGAAAATTATTTTGGTTGTTGCTGATTTATACTTCGGCGTTAAACCCTCATTTTGAGTATTTTTAGGTGAATGAACGACACTAAACATAGACAGTAGAAACTATTTTAAATTTTGTAGTTTTTATGTATACACAGGGTGTTGTTAGCAGACAACGCTTAAACAAAAACGATAGAATTTATTATTTAACGTAAATTGAAAGTAACAAATGTTTATTTTTATTTCTATTATTCGCTATTTTTAAAGGCTAAAACTAAATACAATGTTTGTTAAATTGAATATAAAATTAAAAAATGCTAATTTCTTTAGAAATATCTTATAAGAAATTTATCATTCACCAATACTTGTTAACTTTCTCAAAAAAACATTATAATTTTAAATTGATTACAAAAGTTAAGCATATATGAATATTTTAGTAGAATATCTGTTATGGTGAGAAAAAAAAACATTTATACAACCCAAGCATTAAAAAAATAGTCAACTAGTAGGTATAATTTTTCTCATACAAAATTATGCCTTTTATACATCAAAACTTTGACTTTTCAACTATTTACAAACTGTTTTTTATTTATTAAATTCTCTTCTAGCTTCTAACTCACAACAACTGTCTGCATATCTTTTGTAGAGTTCATTGTAATAAAAAACAGGTGATCAACAGGTTGTAAACAGGGGAACATTCTTATTTATCTAAATTTATAATCGTATCAACTTTTTAAAAAATTAGAAGAAATCTATGAATTATTATTTGGTAAGACCTGTTTACTTCAATAACATGATTAGTGGCATAAACGGATTCTACAGTTTTGCGTAAATAAAAACTGATCTGGCCTACAAGTACAGTAAAAGTTTAAAAATATCAATTGATTAAAACTAGTAGAATGCGAAAAGAGAATGTAAATATCAGAAGTTTGGAGGTGCGGCCATACGATTATTACTTTTATTGAAGAAATTATAATATTTGCAATTAATTTATCAGTATTATTACCTACCTGTACATTAAAATGAAGGTAGTTTACTATTGTTGAGTAATAATATTACACTTACAATTAACAGGAAATAAGTAAATACATTTTTTTCCTTGATACGAAATATAAAACGAGTTGCAATAATTACGAATATGTAATTAAATATTGCATTTCAATAAACTGTTTATGGAACATAATAATCTAATAAATCATTTTTATTATTATAACTATTGTATGTTAGAAAAAAAAATAGTTTAAGTGAAAAAATCATAGTTATATCGTTTAATAAAATATTTTATATGTTTACTTTTCTAAAAGTATTGAATTCGTATAGATAATATTGATCTATGAATACGTTTTGTATATAATTGATGTTTATTTGCTTTCAATTAATAACTGATAAAATATATCTCAAAGAAAAAACCATACCTATAACCTATATAAATTATTTTCTGAAACTAGGTGTATATATAGTATACAAATTATGTTAATCCTTTTTAAGCAAAAAACAGTATTCCAAATACAAAAAAATGGTGAAAAATATATTTAAAAGTTGTTAACTTTTACAGGAGATATTAACATCAAACGAAAACAATGATGAGACTTACCCTTTTTTTAAGTTTTAATCCCCTAAAATTGCTTCACGTAGGAATATCAGAAATGTAACCACATTAAACACTTAACATAACAAAAACTCGTTAAAACACTAAAAAATGACTGGAAGAATTCACCGAGAGATAAAGGGTTCAGTGTCTATTTCCTCACACGACTTAAATGGTACAAAATACAAAGAGTAGTGTCAAAGAGAAATACGAGATTCTTCTTAAACTCCCACCACTTTACTTGCTTCAGCGATCAGGGCTGCGATTTTCGAGCTTGTGCGATGCGCTGTCGCATGCTCTTTTGCACGTAATTGAAAGAACATGTATTTTTGAATCCCCGTAACCGACACCAAAGATAATATACCACCGACACAATCTATCGTGTGCGATATGACATCGGTTGATCTGAAGTGGTCGATGTTTTCTGTCGTGTACGACGGTAATTTTGTATGTTATTAGTCATTTCAGTATTGGTTTATTTATTTGTTATTTATGTATTACATTTAATACATGCCATCATGAATTTTAATAATCATATCAATTTAAATGGAGTAGATGTATTAGAAGATAAAATAACAATGTTCTATTAAATTCTATACTCAAAAAATATGTATAAATTGTATCATAACTACCTTCCTCCATTGTTTCCAACTTTTTTGCGATCGAGGAATTCCATTTAATATGGTAGTTATTTCTACCCAATGTTTTTCTCCCTCTTTAAATGAAAAAATCTTTTTGAAAATTTTCCACTTTGTAATTGTGGGTGCCGCTTAACATACTCAATTAATATTTTTTTTGTTTCTCTGTCATTCCTGCCACTTTTCCTGACATTTTTTTAATAATAATGCCCAAGACTGAAGACAATCCACCTCTTAAAACAACCGCTATGTTATTTAATTTCCAAACAAAAAAAATTAGAGGTCATATTTTTGACATCTACTGTGTTGCCACGTTCAACATTTTAAAATAGGAAAAAACAATCGGTCGGAAGTCGAAAATACAACATTTATAATTCATTCGATCACAAAATATTAACTAACGTTTAATATTTTGTGCATTCGATGCGACCGTCGCATGCGGTTAGTCGATTGAATTCGAAAATCGCAGCCCAGGCTAATATACCTACTGACTTAACATTAGGTCATGATGATGTTAGAGGTAGTCTAATACAAAATAATTAAAGATTTTATATTCTTATAAATAAAAAATTAAATTGATTTAAGTAAATAAACAAGTTCTAGTATTTATTCTAAATTATAAATAATTGTATATATTCTTTGTTTAGATTTATTTCTTGAGTTCTAGAAGTAAGAATTATTTTTGTTCCGATCTAACTTTAGATTTATGCAACACATTTTACATAGGTGCATTTACATAAGAAAATATGAGATCAACAAAATTATTTTGAAATAAAAACTTGATTTATTAGTTTTATTTACACAGAAGTAATTTAATCAAAGCAATAATATTAAAAATGCATTATAAATAAAATATGTAAATATAATACATGGATGAATACAAAATGAGTATAAATTTAAACAAATATCCTACCAGGATATAATAATAATAATAATTTATTATTTTGGTCAGGTATATAATTTACCATAAAAACTAAAAATTATTAACTCTGATAGAAATTAAATAATTTAAATTACAGTCTATTTTTTTGAATTAACACCGCCGTTTTTGGTTGACGCGACATTTGACATTATGTCAAATATGATCAATGACATTTGATATGTCATTCAATTGGTTGGCACCAAGGTTACTAAATGTTAAGAGGTTGCCTGATAACTTTCGCCCAATTTTTGGCGGATTTGACGTCTCCCAGAATGCGAATTTAGTTTTGTATTGTTTTTTTTTCATTATTTTGCAAAGAATCAAAGTAAATTAGTGTACTATAACTATTGTAAACTTGCACAGAGGTATGATTAAATGAAAACCATACATACTTATTAAAATTTTAATTTGAATAAATTATTCATTCAGAAAAACAATTTAATTTACAATTTTTTAAACAGCTTTTCTTTTTTATCTCATGTAATGGAAATTGTTTCCCCAGTGTTTTAAGTATTCATTCTTAAGTAAAGATATTTCTCCTTGTATATAACCAGCAATATATATTAAACCGTCTGTTTCTGATAATTTATCCAGAGACACAACCTGACCCACCACGCTTGGGCATTTTCGATGACGCTCTCGCTTAACTCCTGCCAAAAGTTATCAGGCAACCTGTATATTTATCGACCTTGGATTGGCAAATTTAATATTTACGTTCCGTGGATTTACATGTGGTCATTTAAATAGCGATTGTTATAACCTTAATTGTTGAATATGTTTTTGTTAGTTAAAAATAAATAGAAATACTCAGTTATTTCGCACATTTGTACAAAGACAAGCTGCTCGATAGATAAATAAATAATCAAAAATTTTATAATGAAAGCAAAACATATAAATTCATCCTCTGAATGTGATGAAAGTGACTCTGGTAGTGAAGACCATGGTATTCCAGTAAAATTAGTCAAATCGCCGAAAATCAAACGAAAATATGAAGATATACCTTCGGATAATCCTACAAATAACAAAAAACCTAAAAACGATCTTTATAGACCTCCAACAGTTGAAGAACTTAATAATTTAAAAGAAACCGAAAACCTTTTTAATAATAATTTGTTTAGACTTCAAATTGAAGAACTACTAACTGAATTGAAAATAAAAGTAAAAAGGAAAACTTTACTTAAAAATTGGTTACAAGAATTTTCAAGTGTTATTCAAGAGTTACCTTCTATTAAGGTACAACTATCAAAATTACATACCTTAAATGAGGCAAATATTAATGGAAAAAATTTATTAAAAAACTTTATTTTGCTGGGAAAAATATGTGAAACAGATCAAGATGTAACAATAAGATTAGAAAAGCCAGAAAAAGTTCAATATTTTGGTTTGTATGAAAATGATGCTCAACCAGGTCCAAATATTACTTTAAGCATTAATTTAGTAATGCCTAAACACTGCTTTTTAGTAAAGGATTTTTTAAATAATAGATATTTATTGAAAAAGACTTATTATCTTCTTTATATTGCTGAAGTTTTAAAACAACCAGACTTCATAGACAATCTAAAATTGGAGTTTTATGAAAATAATTGTTTACATCCAATCATAAATACACAGCCAAGAAATTGCGATAAAATTAATGTTAAAATTCATGTAACACCATCAGAAGATGCATTTAAACCAACTAGATTTTTACCTATGAACAATAATTTAAAATTGGATTTATTTGAATCAAATGTTGATATTAATATTTTGCAAAGCACTAATACAGTACTTTATAACAGTTTATTAGCATTTGATACTACACTATTCATTGATAATGAATTTATTAATAACCATTTAAAAGATCAAAAGAACATTCAAGATGGTATTAAACTTTTATGTGTATGGTTGAATCAAAGAGAACTTAATCTGGGTTTAGGAGGTTTTACTGAAACTATTATGGTTTATATTGTAATATATTTGTTAGAAAAAAAGAAAATTAATAAGTTTATGAGTTCTTATCAAGTAATAAGAAATTTTTGGAACTATCTAATCACTAAGGACCTTTTAAAAGAAGCTATTTGTATTGGAGAAGCATCAGTGGAAACAATGGCCAAATTCAAGGAACATTTTAATATAGTAATTTTGGATAAAACAGGATGTTTTAATGTTGCTTCTTTCTTAAATGAAGACATTTACAAGAAAGTGAAATGGGAAAGTCAGGCTGCACTTAAGTACTTAGATTGTAATAATGCCAATTCTTTCCATGAATTATTTCTAACAAAATATCCATTTTACCTCCAATATGATGCTGTAATTGATTTAACAGAAGTACTACCATCAAAAGAAACATTTCCATTGACTGCTAAAGACAAATGCACTTACATAGGCTATGAACATTTATTAATTGTCAGCTACATTTCAAATATGTTAAAAAAGGCTCTAAATAAAAGAGTGCTAAATGTTGTTCCTAGAATAGAAACACATGGTAAAGAATTCAAACATGTTCTGTTTGGTCTTGCTCTAAATCCTGAAAAAGCTTTTGATTTTATTGAGAAAGGTCCATCATTAAATAATTTTTTAGAAGCAAAAGAATACAGAAATTTCTGGGGGGAACTTGCAACAGATAGAAGGTTCAAAGATGGCTCAACAAATGTGGCTGTTTATTTTAAAAGTAATACAATAAACGCAAAACGTGGTATTGTAAAAAAAATAGTCAATTTCGTTATGGAAAACAAGTTGAAAATTGGTTATAAGGTAAGTAGTGATATTTCTATATTTTACTTATTTGTTATTAGAGAAAATATACAGGGTGCGGCATTAGTGCGAGGAAGTCCAATTACTAATTTGTGGTAAGATATACGAAAAAAAGTTATTCACGTAAAAGTAGGGGGATTTATAGGACCACACTTTAAAAATATTTTCAAATATACAGGGCCACCCATTGTGACAGGGTGGACCAAACTTATCTTTTTTTTAAATGGTATATTTTTACATTTTTGGATTCCTTATGGTCTTTCCTTTTTGGCAATATAGGGTTTTGTAGTGTTATACAAGGTGATTCAAGAAATAAAACAGTAGACTGATACTTAATTTGTTAATATTAGATCAGATATCAAAATACATAAGTAGTTAACAAATCAACATAAAGTGATGTGACGTTTAATACACAAAAAACTTTAATTAAAAACAACGTATTTACAAAAATAACAATAAACTCTTTGAGTTTATAATAAATTTTCAAAATGGCCTCCGTCGACGTCAATACATAATTGCAAGCGATCTTCAAAAGATCGACTTACACTAGTTAACACATTTCTGTTTAAATTTGCACATTCATTTCTAATTCTTTCCTTCATATCTTCTTTAGTTGTAGGTGGTATTTTATACACCTTATCTTTTAAATAGCCCCATAAACAAATTAAGTATCAGTCTACTGTTTTATTTAAAAAATTCTTTTCTGTTGAAGACATCGTCGGGCTTCAAATCAGGTAGATCCCCTTCTTCTATTTCATGAGCTCTTAGGTATCTGGCGCTAGAATTCTGCAAGGCAGGGCATTCTGAGAGTATGCATATTGAGGTTTAATCCTCTTCCTCACAGAATCTGCACTTTGCTTCATCTGCTAACCCTAGTTTCTTCATGTGGCTTTTTAACCGGCAATGCCCGGTTAATATTCCCGTTAAAATTCGGAAGCCTTTTTTTACTGAGGTTGAGGCGGCTAAGAGATCTCTTCTGGTCATAGTTCCCCAGTAGTATCTTAGATTGCCTCAGTCCTTCCAGCTGATTCCAGTACTTGGATTTTTCCTTCTCCATTTCTTCCCTTAGTTTTCCTAAGATTACTCTACTGCTGATCCCACAGGTTGGTTCTGGTCCCAAGTGTGGGGTTTCAGCTCCTTTTTTGCCAGCTTGTCTGCTGTTTCGTTCCCCTTTATTCCTATGTGTCCTGGGACCCATTGGAGGGTGACAGCGTTCTTCTGGCCTAGTTCATTTAGTTTGCCTAGGCATTCCCAAACCATCTTTGAGCTCAGCGCTTTGATGGCTGCTTGACTATCCGACATGATCACAATCTCTTGTCTGCGGTAGTTTCTTCCAATATTGAATTCCACACATCTTTCTGCTTGAAAGATGCTCGGGTATGTGCCCAAGCTTTCTGAGTATTTGGCTCTCGGTCCAAAAACTACTATCCCAGTTCCCTCGTCTAGCTTGGAACCGTCCGTATACCACTTAATGGTATTCTGGTTTAAATTCTGTATGGTGTCTTCATCCCATTCAAATTTATTACTTAACTTTGTGATGAATTTTCTCACAAAGTTGAATTTCTTTGGCATATCATCTTGGGGCATTACCCAAGTTTGATCAAAATGAAGTGATGGAGGTTTTTCCCTGATAATTCCTTCTTTGATCATTCTATATATCGTTTTCTTCCTTACACTTTCTAACAGAATGTGCAGTGGGGTCAAGTTTAAAATCACCTCCACTGCAGCAGTGGGGCATGTTCCCATTGCTCCAGTGATACATGAACAGGCTAGTCTCTGAATCTTCGAGAGATTTTTCCTCATCGTACTCAGATTAGCCCTTGCGCCCCAAGCCACTGCCCCAAATGTGATTATTGGTCTCACTATTGCTGTGTACATCCATTGCAGAATACGTGGGTTGCATCCCCAGTTCTTCCCTGCAATGTTCCTGCACACCATGAGGGCTTTGGTTGCTTTGTGTATTACTTCGTCTTCGTGTTTATTCAAGAGTAACCTGCTATCTAGGATTAGCCCTAGATATTTTACCTCTGTTTTCCACTCGACGATAATAAGATCTAGATTAATCTGTACAGGTTTTAAAAGTCTTTAATTTTTTTAGATGCATTATAATGAGTTTGAAGATTTACTACATTTTAAACAGTTGGTACCCAATTATCCAAACGGTACTAATGAAGAAACATTTTTAAAAATCATTTTGGCATCAGATAATTTAGGTAAAATATTGAGAGATCTACAAATGTCATTAAAAATTACTGGGGTACAAGGAGTTTCTGATGCATATGCTTATGCTCAAGTTTTTCCCCCTATACCAACTAATTTCAAGGTAATATATTGACAAAAACAGTTTTTTATCATTCTTGTGATGTTTTCTAGGTTATTACTAACTTTTTTATTTACAGGTAGAAGAAGACATAACTTCCGTTCAAGAAAACAACCTAATATTGGATCTTAATTCAAAATTGAAGACTCTACCGCGTTATGTCAAACCAGTAGAATGTGTCTTGCAGCTAGAACACAGTTCAAAGTGGCCTAACGATCTACAGGCTGTTCGTTGTTTAAAAACATCATTTTATTTGGAAATGTCACAGTTGTTAAAAGAACAAAACGTGATTACTCATCCCACACGCGATTATCTAGACGTATTCTACGAAGGAGTTGTTTTTAGGTATAAACTTTACGTGCCCAAAGAAATAGGTTTAGTCAAAAGAATAGAAACCGAGAATGGTTTAACGGGGTTCAAAGAATCGGTGGAAAGTTTCAACATGGAGGTGTCTCTAAATGTTTTACCGAAAATCGTCGGGGCTCTAAGAGGCATCCAATCGATTCATCCTAGTTACGGACCTGGGACGGCGCTGGTAAAAAGATGGCTGCGGGCGCACCTTATCGACGAGTATTTGGTACCCGATATGGTCATCAATCTCTTGAACGCTTCTCTTTACTTAAATAATAATTCTTTTACCCCAACTACACCGCAAATGTCATTTTTAAGGTTTTTAAAATTCGTATCGGAGTTCGATTGGAATTTGCAAATAATCGTGGTTAATTTTAACGAGGATTTAACGAACGAGGAAATTTCCAAGGTCGAATCTCAAGTTCAAAATAATCGAAGCAGTTTCGGTAGTTTGTATATTTTAACTCCGTACGATGGGGGCGCTAGTGTTTTTACGAAAAACTCGCCCTCGAAGGAAATTTTAAACAGGGTGAAGCGTTTGGCGGTGGAAAGTTTAACTTTTATCACGGAATCTTTCGAAAATCGTAAGGATGTGGACGTTAAACGGTTGTTTTTGCCGAATTTCGATGGGTATAACGTTTTAATCCATTTGAAACAGAGTTTAAATACGAGGGATCACGAACGAGTTCATTTTTCCCGCGTGGAAAACAGAATTGTAGTAGACAAGTATGTTGTTTCTAAAGACGATAAGATTCCTGTTGTCGATTTCGATCCTGTTGGAATTTATTTAAGAACTTTAAGGGAAAATTACGGAAACTATGCGATTTTCTTTCACGATAGTTATGGGGGAAATGTTGTAGGCGTTTTGTGGTTGCCTAAAGTTTTTGAAACAACGGATTTTAAAGTTTCTAAAGTGAATGCCAAGAAAATCGTTAAGGGTAAAATTGTTTTTAACGTGGATGCTGCTATTGAAGATTTTTTTGTACTGGGGAAGGGGTTAGTTAAAAATATTGAATGTATGTGAATATGTATATGTTTTAAATATATTTTTTAAAAAGTTTGTTGTATCTTTATTATTACACAATTTTTATGGACAAAAACCACAATAGTAACGGTCAGAGATGCTTTTGTAGTTCGTTGTGACACCAGTAGGGGCCGCAGCAATCGGAACTAAACAAAAAAGCGGGAAACTTAAATGCAACAGCTCAATCATTGAAACTTTTTCTAGATCAATTACTGTTATATCAAATGCTTTATTTATGATAATTATAAAATTTAGTACTGTCAAATATAACAGCAGATTACTAACTAAATATTAATAGCTTAATCTAACAACTCCTTTATATAAAGACAATATAGCGTAGCATAAATGCTTAAAGTCACAGCATTCCTCCACATTTGTTTAAGTTCTTCAATAAGGCGTTGAGGTCTTTTAATCGTCTGACTACGCTGACGTCGACCAATTTGCCCCCTAAAACTTCGTAAAGCTCTTCTTTAATTCGTGATGTTGATGCTCTCAACCGTTCCATTTCAGTGTGTACAGACTTTGTTTTTGGTGATTGATTGTCTTGATTAGGTTCTTGAGATTTATAGTCTGTTTTAGTTGATTCAGCTGTCAGATCTTTCACCAAACGTAATATCTTAATAATGCTCTCATCAGAGAGAGACAACCAAGAGACGCCCAAACATGTTAAATTTTTGTTCTACAGTAATGAATTGGTCTACCAGAACCGGAAAGTGAATTGAGATGGCGCTCGCACTTCTCAGCAAATTTAAAAAAGGGCGGGCAAAGCCTTTTTCGTCTATTTTCGTATTTCTTTCATTAAAAATTAAATAAAAAACTAAAAAAAACGTACTTTATTGAAAAATACAAAAAGTGGTTTTATATATAAACGATGTAAACAATTCATTAAACTTATCATATACATAAACATTATTGTGGTCCTCGACATAATATATGGCCTATTTTACAAATTACAGGAGCAATAAAAACATAGCTAACGTGGAATATGGAAGTGGTTCTTAACTTTTTAAAGAAATGACAACATATAAACTAAAAGAATGCATAAAAAAACACATCGTTTTTTAACTATCGTTACACACAAACTAATCACCAAACTAAAGTCTAAAATAATTAAGAGATAACAATAAAGAAATAATTTCTATAAGGTGCAGTCAATATAAAACTGAAAAAGTGGAAAATCGTTTCCACCTGCACCCAGGGTAAAGAAACTAAATAGTTCCTATACCAAAGCTTGACCGTTTTCCATGAAAAAACAACTACTTCCTGGGCTATATGCCCCAACGGACATTGAATTACATTCCAAAGAAAACGTGATGGCGACCGACTTAGTCGGTACTTGCAACCATCTCTATCGATTTGCAAATTAACAGGAAGAACACTACTCGTATACCGGTTTCGACATTATTGTGTCTCATCAGTACGAGGTAAGTAGTTCTTCTCATCCCGCAGAGCAGGATGCAGAATGATTCTTTTACGCCAATACATAAACCGTGAACCCACGATTCCATGATATAGTCGTAAAAGCGCCATCCCACCGTTAATTTGCAAACCAACAGATCAAAGGTAACTGTAATCGAGAGATAACAATAAAGAAATAATTTCTATAAGGTGCAGTCAATATAAAACTGAAAAAGTGGAAAATCGTTTCCACCTGCACCCAGGGTAAAGAAACTAAATAGTTCCTATACCAAAGCTTGACCGTTTTCCATGAAAAAACAACTACTTCCTGGGCTATATGCCCCAACGGACATTGAATTACATTCCAAAGAAAACGTGATGGCGACCGACTTAGTCGGTACTTGCAACCATCTCTATCGATTTGCAAATTAACAGGAAGAACACTACTCGTATACCGGTTTCGACATTATTGTGTCTCATCAGTACGAGGTAAGTAGTTCTTCTCATCCCGCAGAGCAGGATGCAGAATGATTCTTTTACGCCAATACATAAACCGTGAACCCACGATTCCATGATATAGTCGTAAAAGCGCCATCCTACCGTTAATTTGCAAACCAACAGATCAAAGGTAACTGTAATCGAGAGATAACAATAAAGAAATAATTTCTATAAGGTGCAGTCAATATAAAACTGAAAAAGTGGAAAATCGTTTCCACCTGCACCCAGGAGTAAAGAAACTAAATAGTTCCTATACCAAAGCTTGACCGTTTTCCATGAAAAAACAACTACTTCCTGGGCTATATGCCCCAACGGACATTGAATTACATTCCAAAGAAAACGTGATGGCGACCGACTTAGTCGGTACTTGCAACCATCTCTATCGATTTGCAAATTAACAGGAAGAACACTACTCGTATACCGGTTTCGACATTATTGTGTCTCATCAGTACGAGGTAAGTAGTTCTTCTCATCCCGCAGAGCAGGATGCAGAATGATTCTTTACGCCAATACATAAACCGTGAACCCACGATTCCATGATATAGTCGTAAAAGCGCCATCCTACCGTTAATTTGCAAACTAACAGATCAAAGGTAACTGTAATCGAGAGATAACAATAAAGAAATAATTTCTATAAGGTGCAGTCAATATAAAACTGAAAAAGTGGAAAATCGTTTCCACCTGCACCCAGGGTAAAGAAACTAAATAGTTCCTATACCAAAGCTTGACCGTTTTCCATGAAAAAACAACTACTTCCTGGGCTATATGCCCCAACGGACATTGAATTACATTCCAAAGAAAACGTGATGGCGACCGACTTAGTCGGTACTTGCAACCATCTCTATCGATTTGCAAATTAACAGGAAGAACACTACTCGTATACCGGTTTCGACATTATTGTGTCTCATCAGTACGAGGTAAGTAGTTCTTCTCATCCCGCAGAGCAGGATGCAGAATGATTCTTTTACGCCAATACATAAACCGTGAACCCACGATTCCATGATATAGTCGTAAAAGCGCCATCCTACCGTTAATTTGCAAACCAACAGATCAAAGGTAACTGTAATCGAGAGATAACAATAAAGAAATAATTTCTATAAGGTGCAGTCAATATAAAACTGAAAAAGTGGAAAATCGTTTCCACCTGCACCCAGGGTAAAGAAACTAAATAGTTCCTATACCAAAGCTTGACCGTTTTCCATGAAAAAACAACTACTTCCTGGGCTATATGCCCCAACGGACATTGAATTACATTCCAAAGAAAACGTGATGGCGACCGACTTAGTCGGTACTTGCAACCATCTCTATCGATTTGCAAATTAACAGGAAGAACACTACTCGTATACCGGTTTCGACATTATTGTGTCTCATCAGTACGAGGTAAGTAGTTCTTCTCATCCCGCAGAGCAGGATGCAGAATGATTCTTTTACGCCAATACATAAACCGTGAACCCACGATTCCATGATATAGTCGTAAAAGCGCCAAGCACCTTATAGAAATTATTTCTTTATTGTTATCTCTCGATTACAGTTACCTTTGATCTGTTGGTTTGCAAATTAACGGTAGGATGGCGCTTTTACGACTATATCATGGAATCGTGGGTTCACGGTTTATGTATTGGCGTAAAAGAATCATTCTGCATCCTGCTCTGCGGGATGAGAAGAACTACTTACCTCGTACTGATGAGACACAATAATGTCGAAACCGGTATACGAGTAGTGTTCTTCCTGTTAATTTGCAAATCGATAGAGATGGTTGCAAGTACCGACTAAGTCGGTCGCCATCACGTTTTCTTTGGAATGTAATTCAATGTCCGTTGGGGCATATAGCCCAGGAAGTAGTTGTTTTTTCATGGAAAACGGTCAAGCTTTGGTATAGGAACTATTTAGTTTCTTTACCCTGGGTGCAGGTGGAAACGATTTTCCACTTTTTCAGTTTTTTTTCAGTTTTCTAAAATAATTGTTCTACAACCCACTGTCACACAGTTTATAAATAAGAACTCAAATTATTGAACTTATTCTAAAAACGCCACAAAAACCACATCAAAACAATAATGGCTACTGAATACTTTGGCAGTTGGCACGTCACATTTACCACAGAATATCAAACAAACTTTATATTCTAAGGTTTGTCGTTGTGTCAAAAATTCCATGCTCCCATCTGCGCTTACTTTCCAAAAATAAGACAGAGATGTGACATTTCATAAACTTGTGAACTAAACAAGGATAGAGCTAGCAGGACCAAGAATGATAAACATTTTACCAGGATTGCTTAATCCCATAAGACGTACGTTCGCCAGAAAAATGGTTCGCACGTGACGTCACTGCAGTCCTCGGTCGTATTAAAACGATTTTATGAGAATATTTATTATAAATTATAAGTATTTAATCTTAAAAATCCAAATAGTGGTACGTTAGTATTACAGAAATCATAAAAATACTGTCTAATTCCTATTATTTCCATGCATTTATATGGTAAACGTTATAATGAAGGACTGCAATGACGTCACACAGCTGGCGGACAAATCAGGCCGATTAGGCAATCCTGGTAAATGTTTATCGTTCTTGTAGCAGGACTATTTTGGGTGTGTTCGGGGAGCACGCTTTCGAGCTATGTAGCGCCAAGAGCCATATAACGCAAACGAGGAATAGTACTAGATAGCGCCAAATGGCGCAAATAGCGTGCTCCCCGAACACACCCTTTATTGGACAATCGAACAAAAATGCTCATGTACTTGACCGTCTCTTTGGTTGTCTCTGCTCTCATAGCAGATATCCCTTCTGAATTATATTTTAATGTTTTTCTTTGAGTTAGTATCACAATTCTGCCATGCCACATTATTATTTTGATTTCTATAAATAACTCGTTTCTTTGTCTAAAGTATGGTTTAAGTTCAAGAACGATAAACATTTACCAGGATTGCCTAATCGACCTGATTTGTCCGCCAGCTGTGTGACGTCATTGCAGTCCTTCATTATAACGTTTACCATATAAATGCATGAAAATAATAGAAATTAAACAGTATTTTTATGATTTCTGAAATACTAACGTACCACTATTTGGATTTTCAAGAATAAACACTTATAATTTATAATAAATAATCCCATAAAATCGTTTTAATACTTATATTTAATTAATTTATTGAATATTATTTGGGAAATAGGTAGAGTAGTAAAGAAAACACTATTTAGTTCTATTTTTATTTTAAAAAATACATTCAAATAAATTTATTATTACACAAAATCATGCCTAAAACTAGTGTTTTTTGACAAACAAAGAAACAATAAACAATTTGCAGCATATTACTAGTACAATCCGTGAATCTTTTATGGAGCGACATAATATGTATTCTATAAAGAATTTTTAATTACAAATTTAAAATTAACAAAAAATACTACATATTATAAAAATAGTAAGTAAGTAAACTATCTCACTAAAAACGTAAAATAAAAATTAAGAATAATGAAAAACTCTTCGTTTTACCAAAACTTCCAATATTTATTAAAAAATTGCTTTTTTAAACTATAATGACAGCCGTTTCGCTAGACTTAGCTGACGATGCTAAGTCTAGCGAAACGGCTGTCATTATAGTTTAAAAAAGCAATTTTTTAATAAATATTGGAAGTTTTGGTAAAACGAAGAGTTTTTCATTATTCTTAATAAGATGGACTTTCAAAAAGTAAGGGTTAGTACAATCAATTTAAGTAAAATAAAAAATGTATTCACTATTAAATATTAACGTTGACACTCAACGATACTAACCAAGCAATGTCCAGCCAAGCAGTGTAACACATGAAATTTAAAAGTCCGAACTGGAGTTTAAAAGAACAGTTTTTTAAAAATTTTACACAAAAATGCAACGTACACTAATGTATCCACAATATCTACCAGTCAAAATTTTGAATATTTTTATAATACATCTAAAAACGACGATTGAAAACGACCTAAAATGCACTGTCAAGATAGGAAAAATACGGCCGAGGACTGCAGTGACGTCACAGGCCACCACGTGCAATCGATTTTTTGGCGAATGTACGTCTTATGGGATTAAGCAATCCTGGTAAATGTTTATCGTTCTTGGTTTAAGTTCATTTTGAAAATTGCATCAATACACCTATCTCTTTATTGAATACTCATGCGCAAATATTTTTGAATTTCCCCTTCCACTGCTAAAATATGACTACTTCTTGCCATAGAACACAACGTATTGCTACCCAGGAATACCACAATTTAAATGAAAAAAACCCTTTTAGCTGTCAAAAGCTAGCTTCTACTTGCTGTGGAGCCCCGGCAGCTCAAGTCATAAAGTACAAAGAGGAAGTTCCAATTTTTATTTCGTTTATTATTATTAGTGCGTATAACAATAAAAATATTGCCATGGTCCAACACATCCACTCAAATAAAATAAACAATGAACTAACCTTTTATGGTCTTAAGCATAATAATATATGGATTGATAGGTTTGCCAACACAATTTTATAAGGGGCACGAACATTTAGGTGGAACTACGAGAGTGTGAGTTGGTTCGCGCATGAGTATTAAATTTGGGCCATTAACGAGATGGGTCTATTGACCTTTAAGATTTGAAACTATTTTTAAGATTACATCATTCATCGTATGTTCTCTAATGTTTTTCTCCGTTTGATTGTAGCCTGCTAAATATTCTATTGATGGTCCTGAATTGTTCTATATATTTTCCAGGATTTGGAAATTTGTGTGCCATTCCTGATGCTGAACACTTCAAAATGCAGCATTTTCTTGTAAACGAAGTTGTACAAGGTAATAATACTGGATAAATATGTTTGTTTATACCATAAACAAACTAACTGATCGAAGAACATTAATAAAAATAACACATTTCAAATTATTTTTAAAGGAAACAACTATTTCTTTCTCACAAAACCTTTTCTTCTTTTTTATCACTGAAATCTTGTTGTTCTGTGAAATATACTTATTAGAGACCTCTACAGATGGTCACAATGAATTACAAAAGCGGGCCAGGGCTGCGATTTTCGAAATCAATCGACGGTCATCGTACACGACTAACCGCATACGACGGTCGCATCGAATGAATTATAAATGTTGTATTTTCGACTTCCGACCGATTGCTTTTTCCTATTGTAAAGTTTTGAACGTGGCAACACAGTAGATGTCAAAAATATGACCTCTAATTTTATTTGTTTGGAAATTAAATAACATAGCGGTTGTTTTAAGAGATGGATTGTCTTCAGTCTTGGGCATTATTATTAAAAAAATGTCAGGAAAAGTGGCAGGAATGACAGAGAAACAAAAAAAAATATTAATTGGGTATGTTAAGCGGCACCCACAATTACAAAGTGGAAAATTTTCAAAAGATTTTTCATTTAAAGAGGGAGAAAAACATTGGGTAGAAATAACTACCATATTAAATGGAATTCCTCGATCGCAAAAAAGTTGGAAACAATGGAGGAAGGTAGTTATGATACAAAATTATATATATTATTTGAGTATAGAATTTAATAGAACATTGTTGTTTTATCTTCTAATACATCTACTCCATTTAAATTGATTTGATTATTAAAATTCATGATAGCATGTATTAAATGTAATACATAAATAACAAATAAATAAACCAATACTGAAATGACTAATAACATACAAAATTACCGTCGTACACGACAGAAAACATCGGCTACTTCAGATCAACCGATGTCATATCGCACACGATAGATTGTGTCGGTCACGGGGATTCAAAAATACATGTTCTTTCAATTTCGTGCGAAAGAGCATGCGACAGCGGATCGCACAAGCTCGAAGATCGCAGCCCTGATCATTTGCGTGAAACGCATATTGAAGCAATAATAATTTTAAAAATGTTTAGGTATTTAAAGTTGGTAGAGAGAGGAACTTTAACAGACGTTCCTGAATATACAATGTGGGAAAGCCTAGAAAGGCACCAATGGTCGTCCAGTTTTGGTCCACTGGACATCCACAGGCGACACTTTTGGACTTCCATAGTTGATCCATATAAGATCTAATTTTGGACTATTTAGGGACATATAATGGACATTTGAAAAGTCCACATTTCACATAAAAAAATATATCCCATACTAACAAAAAACTGTTGGTAATATGAACAAAAAATGTATTTAAAAAAATAAACAAAATGTAAGTATACTCAGATGGCAGAATTAATCGTCCAACCTATATTTTATTATTTAGTCAGATATATTAGTAGTTTTTAATGTCTAATATACATCTTAAAAAAGCAAACAAACACAATCAACTGAAACTTTTTGTTTAATCCTAAAAACTCTATTTCAATTTCAAACATTTCAACAAGACAAGTAAAACATTGTTCGGTGTTAAAAGGTCGGCCTAAAACCTATTGTAGGTACCCCCTTTTCGCGTGGTATTTTTGATTTTTTTTTAGATTTTCCATTGCTTTGTTCTAAAAATTAAGTACCTATTAAAATAGTCATTTGGGTCAACTACATAAATAATCACTAACACAAAATATAAAAAAACGTTTTGTCTTTTATTTTTTTTAACACCGTATTATTTGATGTTACACATTAAATTTCACAAAATAATATGTTTGATAATATTTACTGAAATGTAAAAGAACTCAATCAAAAAATAAAATTATAACCAATAACCACAACAGCACAAACAGTTAACAACTATTTTGAGGTTAGAATATTCTATTTTTGCGGAAATATTTTAAATTCGAGAGTGGCCCCTAAACAGCATGTACAAAGAGAATCATTCTGGTTCTTCATTTCCAAGTCGACAGTATTAATTTACCTTTTTAAATTTATCCATGTTTAGACCATAGATGGATATGCCGCCATGGATATCCATTTATATGTTCGTGGTTAGGTACATGGGCACGTACCTGAACCCTTAATTTGTTCCAAGTTAAAGACGCCATTTCTAATTATTTCACACCTTTTAAACCTAATTTGAGTCACACTTGTGAACTAGCATATTTCTTATAATCTATAAAAATTCTGTTGTATAGGTTGCATTACGCAGAATCCAACCAGTAAACTGGCCTAAAATTCTTATCATCCTATCTTCTTTATTTTTTAATCATTCCCTATACATACAAATGGAATCTGTACTCGGTTATCTCCGTATGTTATTTACTTAATTTATGTGGGTTAGTGCAACATTTTGTAGCTAATAGATACTAAGATTAAGTGAAAACAAAATGATACCTGTTCAACTTTTTTATATAATATATTTTTAGCGTGATAATTATATTAATAAAAAATCAACAATGGCCAAAGCGCAAGTCAAAAATAACCAAAGCAAAGCTATTACAACTAAAACAACTACGACTACTACGGTATCAGGTAAATAATTAGATTTTTACGTTAAATACTATAATAATAATTAAGTAGGTATGTATATATTAGTCATACTTTATACATAGATATTCGCTGATAAAGTATTTTTGCAACTTTATAGGTGATAGTAAGTTTTTAACATTAAGTATAGTTTGTTATTTTTTTTATATAGGTACCTACCTCCTATAAATATGAATTCAAAATCAGTTAATTATTGATTATAAAGGTGGCAATATGGCAGTTAACCCGCTAAATTTCGAAGGTGTGTTGTAATTTGTGATTTTATATAAGAGTTTTTTTAAAGTGGTTGTAATGCAGGAGATTCATCACCAAATTATTATTTTGCATTATGTGATAAGTTTTATTGTAAGTACATATATATAGTGTATAATTTATTAATCCACGAAATTCCAGGGTCCAAACACTGATACAATTTGTAGATACTGACTGTCTACTTATACAGTGTGGAACAATTATATTAAATTCAAAAAAGGTGTTTGAAATACCATCTTTGTTTGCTCAAAATACACATCCTATATATTATTTAATTTTTGGATTATTCAGAACAGACATGTTAGACAAAAAAAAACATACACAATATCCCGAAAAGATTAATGTTTTAGTGGTAATAACTGGAGATCGTATCAAATGTCCTGGTTCAATGGCCTTTTTCTTGGCTCTATGACCCTCGTTCCCTGATACCCAGGAAACCCTAACTGTCATATTTTAGCCCTCGGTGGAGATGTATCTATGTTCTTTCCAGCCATTTAATAATTTCTTCTACACAATAGTGTATTGGCCTAATTTCCTCTGTGAAACCTAATTGGGAATGTTATTCTTTGGTTCCTCCAACTACTCCGGTGTTTTGAGCCCCCGTGTACCAATAAGTTGTTTCTGTACCAACGGGTACACCTTTTTTCCAGTCTTTCCTACCTGGTGTAATAACTACCTGTTGGCAAAGCTGTATCTTGGAGCTGTAGACCCAAAAAACGTTATCTACTTCGAGCTAAGCGATTAGGTTTCGATAATTTGGCCCCACATGTCTTGCTTATGTGTTGCAGAGGATTTATTAATCTATGCATGGCTATCCTCACCTCTTCTTTTATGTATATGTTGAATTTATAGCTTATAAAATATAAACTTCAAACGAACATAACTCATACTAAATTTTTTATATGTTGGCGAAACTGCGCTCTGTTGCCGCGTTCAAACATGGCGTAGTAATGTAGCCCTTAGAACCTAAGAATGTAGCCAAATAAAAAAAATATTAGACACACTTATTCGTTTGACATTTACTAGATTCTAATGCTATTTTAAATGCTTGGCAACATAGTCCCGTTGTGACAGCTGTGACGTACAACCAAATTTATACTGGACAGGATTGCCAACTTTCAGTATGTTTAACATATTAAATAAATAATAAAATAAATAAAAAGACTGTATTGACTCAGAAGAAATTTTATTGTAACCATAAATGTAACCGTTGTTTTTTGTTTGCAGATAAATGCAGCCTTTGGTTGGTAATAATAGCTGGCATAACGTTAGTTCTAGTTGTAATTATTGGCATATGCGTTAAATTTTTGCTAGACAGCTACGTATCCAGCATAATTCTTATATCCTTAATATGTTTCGAAATAGTTTTTGGCATTTTGGTTTTATCTTTCTTAGCAAGGAGGAGGAACAGATATAAAACTAATCAATCAGTCGTGGCAGTACGAAGAAATGGCGAATATCACAGGGTACATCCTACTGCTCCTGCAAACGAAACATTGTGGGAATATTCAAACAGGGAAACTATGCCCGCATGAACATATTTTCTTGAATAATAATAATAATTAGTGTTGACTTATCGTTTAAACTGAGAAGTATAATGTATTAGCGTGTATAATTTTTAATAAAGATGCCATATCGACCGTGAAATGTTATTAATGTGGATTAAAATGTGTTTAAGAAAATGGTTTTATTAAATTATATTTTAGGATTAACAAAAATATTTTCAGTAAACGTCCATCAGTTCTAGTTCGACAGGTTTCTACATCTACCTGCTTTAGTAATAAGTCTTTGGTAGAAGTTATAAATCTGTTGTTTTGAATATTGTAAATCAGAATATTTAAAAGCTGTGCATTTGACGTATTCATATAATTCACAAAGATATATGTAATGTTTTCAATCTATTGTCATTTGTAAGGTATTACGTGCTGCCGGTCTAGTAGGCTATAAACCATGTATTAAGAGCTGAATAGGCAACACGTCTGTACCAAAGAAGTAGTTGTTCTGTGAGAGGACTTTTTGTAAAATGTTAACCTAAGTTGTGAGCACATGTTTTTTTGAATGTTCTAATCTTAATAAAGTATTTTTAAGAAGTTTCATTGTTAATATATTACATAAATGGCGACGAGGATAAACAATAAATATTGAAAATAAATCGGAAAAAAAAATGCCAAATTCAAGAACCGGTGAGAATCCAGTAGGGGCTGGGGCATCTACAGTGGTATATAGAGCCCCAGTTGGAAGTATAACAGAGTTTAGACCGGAAGACGATTGGCAAATATGGGTTGAGAGACTCGAGCAATATTTTGCGGCAAATTATATAGAAGAAGACAAAAAAGTACCAGTGTTATTAACACTTATAGGTGAACAAGCATACAAGACATTGAGAGATTTGTGCGACCCCGAATTACCTAAAAACAAATTATACGACGAATTATTATTATTACTTGACTCGCAATACTCTAAAAGAGTATCAGTATTCAAAGAACGGATTGAATTTTATTCTTTAAGACAGCAAGAAAATGAAAGTGTTAGAGAATGGTATGTCAGAATAAAGAATAAAGCAAGTCAATGTAAATTTGGAGCGAATTTAGATGTCATATTAAAAGACAGATTGGTATCAGGAATGAGAAAAGGGACAATCTTGGACAGAATTTGTGAAGAAGACCATTTGAAGGCGCTTTCTGAAATACTGGAGGTGGCACTGAATAAAGAGGTTTCTTTAACCTCCCTTGAAAGAGTGCCCCAACAAGTAAACAAAATAATAGTTAACAATAATGCACAGGTAGGAGAAAGAAAACCGAATTTGGGTCCAACAGTGGGAAATAGAAGAAGTAATGAAGCAACTAGCCAGAAAGGTAGGAAGGAGAAGTGTAAATGTTGTGGAAAAGAAAATCACAATATAACGAACTGTAAGTACAAAAACTATAGGTGTAGAAATTGTAAAATTGTAGGTCATTTGCAAAAAGTTTGTCAACAAAATAATTATGTAGAGCCTGAGAGTGCCACACCTACAGAACCCGAGGAACAAATTTTTGATTATGTAGAAATGTTTTATGTTAACAATAAAATAGAAAATGTAAAGCCTCCAAGGAGGGAATTGTTAATAAACGGGCAAAAGGTAGAGATGGAAGTGGACTCAGGAGCAGGTATTTCAGTTATCCCTGAAAGTTTTTTATAGGGTTTTGGAAAAAAAAATGTTTATTAAGAAATACTGCGGTTAAATTAAGATGTTATGATGGTTCAATTATACAACCTGTAGGTGAAGTTTATGTCACAATTCAATATGAAAATGTAAGTTATAACAATTGTAGATTAATAATAGTTAAAAATGGGTCAATTCCCTTATTAGGTAGAGATCTAATCAAATTGTTAAAATTAACAATTAACCTGTCAAATGAACAATGCTTAAACTGTGTAAATGATAATGGAAATGACCTTAATGTAGTATTAGATAAATATAAAGAGTTGTTTGATGATAATTTAGGACTATATAAGTATGAAAAAATTGATTTAAAAGTGCTGTCTAGTGCACAGCCACGTTTTTGTAAGCCTAGGCCAGTACCATTTTTGTTAAAGGAAAAAATAAACAAAGAACTGGATTTGCTAGAAAGTCGGGAGTCATAACCTTGGTTGAAAACTCAGATTGGGGAACACCTTTAGTTGTAGTAATGAAGGAAGGTGGTCAGATAAGACTCTGTGCAGACTATAAGGTAACAGTCAATAGGTTCCTGGAAGATGTCAAGCACCCTCTTCCTAGAATTGATGACTTATTCACAGAGTTACAAGGAGGTGAGTATTTTACAAAATTAGATCTAACCAATGCATATAATCAACTAGAATTGACACCGCAGACCCAATTGTTGCTGGCATGGAGCACTCACAGGGGGATCTATCGGGTGAATAGACTACCATATGGTACTAAGCCTGCGTGTGCCATATTCCAAAAAATTATTGAAAAGGTTTTACAAGGGGCAAAGGGTACCATAAATTTCTTGGATGACATAGTAGTTACAGGCAAAACAAGGGAGGAGCACATACAAAATTTAGAAGCGGTTTTTGAACAGCTTGTCTAGAGCAGGGCTCAGATTAAATTTAAAAAAGTGCAAGTTTTTCAGCCAGAGATTAGATATTTAGGACATATCATAAATAAACAAGGGCTCCATAAAGACCCAGAAAAGGTTAAAGCGATGGTGGAAGCACCAAGACCAGAGGATCAAACACAGGTTAAATCTTTTATTGGCATGATAAATTATTATGGTAGGTTTATAAATAACTTATCCACACTGTTAGACCCACTGTACAAATTATTGAGGAAAGACACCCAATTTAGGTGGTCAAGGGAATGTGAATCTTCATTTGAGAAAGCTAAAGAGATTATATCTTCTAATCAGACATTAGCTTTTTTGACCCGAAAATACCATTAAAATTAGTATGTGATGCATCCAAGGTAGGATTAGGAGCAGTGCTACTTCACGTATATCCTGATGGTTCTGAAAGACCTATCAGTTTTGCGTCAGAACGTTAAGTAAAGCAGAAATGAATTATTCAGTCATCCATAAAGAGGCACTTTCAGTTTTTGGGGTGTAAAGAAGCATTATCAATATTTGCTGGGAAATAATTTTACTTTATGTTCAGACCATAAGCCTTTGGTAGCACTATTTGGTGAAAACAAGGGCATACCTCAGATGGCAGCAGGCCGTTTGCAGAGGTGGGCCTTCTTTTTAAGCGGGTTTAACTATAAATTTCCAGCACATTAAAGGCTCTCAAAACGGAGGTGCGGATGGTCTTTCGCGGTTTCCAATCAAAGGAAAGGAGACTGAATCGACAGGCGATTTAGACTATTTCAATTTTTAGTGGAAGATAAAATACCGATAAGTTCCGATGAAATCAGGAAGGAAATCAGGGTTGATCCTGAGTTAAGTAAGGTTTATTTGTACACTAGAGATGGTTGGCCAGAAGAGATAATGGAAAGCTTAAAACCGTACCAACGAAGAAAGGTAGAATTAAGCATTGAAAGTGGTATATTGATGTGGGGCTACAGGGCAATAATTCCAAATAAGTTTAGGAAACAGCTGTTATTAGAGATTCATGGAGCACATAATGGTATGGTAAAAATGAAATCATTGGCAAGGCAATACTTTTGGTGGCCATTCCTTGATTCGGAAATAGAGGAATTTGTTAAAAGTTGTAATGCTTGCATGACATATGCTCGAAACCCAAATAAGACAACACTTAATAAGTTTGAGGAAAGTGCGCATGTTTTTGACAGGATTCATCTAGACTTTTTGGGTCCCATTAGGGGCAAAATGTTTTTAATAATAACTGATTCCTATTCTAAGTGGCCGGAAGTCTACGAAATGCAGAAAACGGACACCCAGAGTACACTTGAAAAATTGCGAGATTGTTTTGCGCGTTATGGGCTACCGAATACAATAATTACGGACAATGGTCCTCAATTTGTCAGTGAAGAATTTGAACAATTCTGTAAAAACAATGGGATAATACACAAAACCTCCCCTCCATATCATCCAGCAACAAATGGGGCAGCAGAAAACAGTGTTAAGACATTTAAATGCGCATTCCAGAAATTAGTGATGGATAACGACATAAGAAACCAGAGTTTGACTAACTTAATCAGCAAATATCTGTTTTCGTACCGTAATACTCCTCACAGTGTGACAGGAGAAACTCCTTCTAAGCTCATGTTTTCAAGGAAGGTTAAAACGCGACTCGATTTTCTAGCTAAACCAGTGGCATCAAAGGCAAGGGAAAATCAAATTAAATTTCATCGGGGAAATAGAAATATCTCTTTTGAGGTAGGTGAAACTGTTTATGCAAAGGATTATAGAAACTTGAATAAACCTAAATGGACAAGTGCTATAATTACAAAGGTATTGGGCAAAGTTACTTATATTTGTGAGCCACTTGATGATAATCGGCTGCAATGGAAAAGACATGTCGATCAACTAGTAAAGAAGGAAAATTTTACGATGACTTCGACATAAACAAGATAAAGAAAGGTAAGATTCTTTAAATAAAGAGGTAAGAGATATTATTGGAAATTCTAGAGATAGGGGGAAAGGTAAATTGTTGGAAGTAGAAAACAAAGCTGAAAATTCTCTAGGGTGTGAAACTAGCAAAGAGACAGGGGATAAGGAGATGGTAATAGGCGATGCTAGTGAAGGTCATCAAAAAACTGTAATAACGGTTAATGAGAATGTTAAGTTGCCTGATAAAAATGCTTTAGTTAGTAGTCCTTTAGTACTTACGAGACCTCGCCGGAATATTAAACCTCCTGATCGTTTAAATTTATAAATTGTAATGTTAAGGAGTTAAAGGTGGAGGTAATGTAATGTTTTCAATCTATTGTCATTTGTAAGGTATTACGTGCTGCCGGTCTAGTAGGCTATAAACCATGTATTAAGAGCTGAATAGGCAACACGTCTGTACCAAAGAAGTAGTTGTTCTGTGAGAGGACTTTTTGTAAAATGTTAACCTAAGTTGTGAGCACATGTTTTTTTGAATGTTCTAATCTTAATAAAGTATTTTTAAGAAGTTTCATTGTTAATATATTACAATATATTTATTTTTTATCATTAATCTAAGACTTGTATTTGTACTTCGTATTATTTATTTTATAAACAAAAATCATAAACATATAGTAATAATTAAATCACAAAGTATTGATTCTTTGTTTTAATAATCACAAAACAAATACTGATAAATACCAACCTACTATATAATAGACCATTACGAATAAAATTGTAACGTGGAAAAGAAGATTGATGACCATGAAAACGATTGACAGACATGGAATAGTTGAGATGAGTGAATACGAGTTTAAAAAAGTGTCGTATAAAAGAAAAAATTACAATTTAAAGGCGAATAAAATTATATCAAATTGTACACCTTCTGGTGAATCAAACTTCAACACAGAAAATTGTTTCAAGTAAATTAATATCAGTATATTTTGTGTATATATGTTTACATAACCTTAATTTTAGGAGAATTTTGGATGCAAAAGTTGAAATTTCTACAAGTGACCTGTACATGTCTTTTCTGGCTTCGTTAAAAGAAGGTCTTCAATATTTAAATAATCCAAAACTATTGAAGATTGTATGCTTGGGCCTTGGTAAAGTTGGTGAGTGTTTAACAGCACGTTACCAGTTGGCCATAGTTTTATGTTTAAGTGAATTATACAACGTTGAATTGTCAGCTTATGATCCAATTTTTACTGAAACAGATAAGGAACTACTAGCTAAATTCAAAGTTAATGTTTTAGCTAAAAATTTAGAAGGAAAATTTCATTTAAGTTGTGAAGAAACTGTTTTGTTTTATTTACCACACTGTCCAAAACAGTTAACAAACAATTTACTCTGGGCTAATTGGGGTTTAAATTTATCAAATTGCATTATTGTAGCAAACAGTTTCAATAATATTGTAGATTCAAATTCATCTACACATGTTCAGTTAAATGCAAATTATATTGCAAAAATTAAGCCATATGTTTTAGAATTAGCCATAATTAACAACTTTAAATATTATGAAATTTTTAATGATATGGCTATACACATATTTCCTAGTTTAGGTTATGTGTGTAGGGATTTTTGGGAAGATAAATTAGAACCTGTTTACAAAACGAGTGATATTGAATTTATCATTAATTAATTATACTCTCAGTTTTAACATTAAATAATTAAAAATATTTTTAAAATTATAAAAATCATTAATTTTATATTATTTCTACAGAGGTTTAAATAATGGCTTCAAAACTAACAATTTTAAGACAAATTATATCTGAATTAAGATATGTCTTGCCAAAAGAAAAGGTTAAAGATGACTTGACTGTTCAATACATATTAAATCAATACAGAAAATATAAAACAACAGGGGAGCAACTATGCAAAGCTGGAAAAGAGATGGAGTTTATTGCAAACACTTATTTATGTTATTTAAGAAGTAATAGGTTAAGTAAAGACATTCAACAGGAGTTTCATGGCAAAGGGGAAAGAACAGTGGAGGATACTGCAAAAATGGTTGGATTCAAATTGCCCCATGATCCAAAATAGTAAACTATATTTTGTTGTAGTTTTGTATATAGTAGATATTATAAAAAACTGAAATTGTAAAAAATGAGAAAAATATAAAGTATATAAAATCACTTTGTTTTTATAATATAATATTGTGCTAATGTGGTGTGTTTTAAAAGTCCTTTAGATTTTTATTTTGAAACAATACATTTTATTTTGGTTCATAAATGAGGCAGTGGGACTGATCAAAAATTTTTATTTTTTCGAAGGAAGGTATAAGTATGGAAAAAAGTCGATTTTACGAAGGTCATTTTTCGGTTAAGATAAAATTGGTAAAAATTACTATAGAAACTTGAAATTATTAGGGTTTGTAGGAAATTTTTTTGGCTTTTTAACTGTGTAAACTAGAAGTAGCTATGATTATTTGTTTTTGAGTTATGCGTCAAAATCTGAGACCATGTTTTAACGATCGAATCATTAGTCGCTACAAGGCAAGATAAATTTTTTAGAATTTTTATGGGGGCAGATTCGTTTTCAGGAGGGTCAAATTAGTCTAAATCCAGATTTCGAAAATTTTCATTTTTTCGAAGGAAGGTATATGTATGGAAAAAAGTCGATTTTACGAAGGTCATTTTTCGGTTAAGATAAAATTGGTAAAAATTACTATAGAAACTTGAAATTATTAGGGTTTGTAGGAAATTTTCTTGGCTTTTTAACTGTGTAAACTAGAAGTGGCTATGATTTTTTGTTTTTGAGTTATGCGTCAAAATCTGAGACCATGTTTTAACGATCGATTCACTAGTCGCTACAAGACAAGATAAATTTTTTAGAATTTTTCTGGGGGCAGATTCGTTTTCAGGAGGGTCAAATTAGTCTAAATCCAGATTTTCAGCTCATTCGGAGAGATTTCGAAAATTTTCATTTTTTCGAAGGAGTACCTATATGTATGGAAAAAAGTCGATTTTACGAAGGTCATTTTTCGGTTAAGATAAAATTGGTAAAAATTACTATAGAAACTTGAAATTATTAGGGTTTGTAGGAAATTTTCTTGGCTTTTTAACTGTGTAAACTAGAAGTGGCTACGATATTTTGTTTTTGAGTTATGCGTCAAAATGTGAGACCATGTTTTAACGATCGTTTCACTAGTCGCTACAAGACAAGATAAATTTTTTAGAATTTTTCTTGGGGCAGATTCGTTTTCAGGAGGCTCAAATTAGTCTAAATCCAGATTTTCAGCTCATTCGGAGAGATTTCGAAAATTTTCATTTTTTCAAAGGAAGGTATATGTATGGAAAAAAGTCGATTTTACGAAGGTCATTTTTCGGTTAAGATAAAATTGGTAAAAATTACTATAGAAAATTAAAATTATCAGGGTTTGTAGGAAATTTTCTTGGCTTTTTAACTGTGTAAACTAGAAGTGGCTACGATATTTTGTTTTTGAGTTATGCGTCAAAATCTGAGACCATCTTTTAACGATCGATTCACTAGTCGCTACAAGACAAGATAATTTTTTTAGAATTTTTCTTGGGGCAGATTCGTTTTCAGAAGGGTCAAATTAGTCTAAATCCAGATTTTCAGCTCATTCTAAAAGATTTCAATTTTTTTTTAATTTTTAGAAGGGAGGTGTAAGTATGGAAAAAAGTCGATTTTACGAAGGTCATTTTTCGGTTAAGATAAAATTGGTAAGAATTACTATAGAAACTTGAAATTATTAGAGTTTGTAGGAAATTTTCTTAGCTTTTTAACTGTGTAAACTAGAAGTAGCTATGATTATTTGTTTTTGAGTTATGCGTCAAAATCTGAGACCATGTTTTAACGATCGATTCACTAGTCGCTACAAGACAAGATAAATTTTTTAGAATTCTTCTGGGGGCAGATTCGTTTTCAGAAGGGTCAAATTAGTCTAAATCCAGATTTTCAGCTCATTCGGAGAGATTTCGAAAATTTTCATTTTTTCGAAGGAAGGTATATGTATGGAAAAAAGTCGATTTTACGAAGGTCATTTTTCGGTTAAGATAAAATTAGTAAGAATTACTATAGAAACTTGAAATTATTAGGGTTTGTAGGAAATTTTCTTAGCTTTTTAACTGTGTAAACTAGAAGTAGCTATGATTATTTGTTTTTAAGTTATGCGTCAAAATCTGAGACCATGTTTTAACGATCGATTCACTAGTCGCTACAAGACAAGATAAATTTTTTAGAATTTTTCTGGGGGCAGATTCGTTTTCAGAAGGGTCAAATTAGTCTAAATCCAGATTTTCAGCTCATTCGGAGAGATTTCGAAAATTTTAATTTTTTTTGAGGAAGGTATATGTATGGAAAAAAGTCGATTTTACGAAGGTCATTTTTCGGTTAAGATAAAATTAGTAAGAATTACTATAGAAACTTGAAATTATTAGGGTTTGTAGGAAATTTTCTTAGCTTTTTAACTGTGTAAACTAGAAGTAGCTATGATTATTTGTTTTTAAGTTATGCGTCAAAATCTGAGACCATGTTTTAACGATCGATTCACTAGTCGCTACAAGACAAGATAAATTTTTTAGAATTTTTCTGGGGGCAGATTCGTTTTCAGGAGGGTCAAATTAGTCTAAATCCAGATTTTCAGCTCATTCGGAGAGATTTCGAAAATTTTCATTTTTTCGAAGGAAGGTATATGTATGGAAAAAAGTCGATTTTACGAAGGTCATTTTTCGGTTAAGATAAAATTGGTAAAAATTACTATAGAAACTTGAAATTATTAGGGTTTGTAGGAAATTTTCTTGGCTTTTTAACTGTGTAAACTAGAAGTAGCTATGATTATTTGTTTTTGAGTTATGCGTCAAAATCTGAGACCATGTTTTAACGATCGATTCACTAGTCGCTACAAGACAAGATAAATTTTTTAGAATTTTTCTGGAGGCAGATTCGTTTTCAGGAGGGTCAAATTAGTCTAAATCCAGATTTTCAGCTCATTCGGACAGATTTCGAAAATTTTCATTTTTTCGAAGGAAAAAAATCTATTTTACGAAGGTCATTTTTCGGTTAAGATAAAATTGGTAAAAATTACTATAGAAACTTAAAATTATTAGGGTTTGTAGGAAATTTTCTTAGCTTTTTAACTGTGTAAACTAGAAGTAGCTATGATTATTTGTTTTTAAGTTATGCGTCAAAATCTGAGACCATGTTTTAACGATCGATTCACTAGTCGCTACAAGACAAGATAAATTTTTTAGAATTTTTCTGGGGGCAGATTCGTTTTCAGGAGGGTCAAATTAGTCTAAATCCAGATTTTCAGCTCATTCGGACAGATTTCGAAAATTTTCATTTTTTCGAAGGAAAAAAATCTATTTTACGAAGGTCATTTTCCGGTTAAGATAAAATTGGTAAAAATTAATATAGAAACTTAAAATTATTAGGGTTTGTAGGAAATTTTCTTGGCTTTTTAACTGTGTAAACTAGAAGTAGCTATGATTATTTGTTTTTAAGTTATGCGTCAAAATCTGAGACCATGTTTTAACGATCGATTCACTAGTCGCTACAAGACAAGATAAATTTTTTAGAATTTTTCTGGGGGCAGATTCGTTTTCAGGAGGGTCAAATTAGTCTAAATCCAGATTTTCAGCTCATTCGGACAGATTTCGAAAATTTTCATTTTTTCGAAGGAAAAAATCTATTTTACGAAGGTCATTTTTTCGGTTAAGGTAAAATTGGTAAAAATTACTATAGAAACTTGAAATTATTAGGGTTTGTAGGAAATTTTCTTAGCTTTTTAACTGTGTAAACTAGAAGTGGCTACGATATTTTGTTTTTGAGTTATGCGTCAAAATGTGAGACCATGTTTTAACGATCGATTCACTAGTCGCTACAAGACAAGATAAATTTTTTAGAATTTTTCTGGGGCAGATTTGTTTTTAGGAGGGTCAAATTAGTCTAAATCCAGATTTTCAGCTCATTCGGAGAGATTTCGAAAATTTTCATTTTTTCAAAGGAAGGTATATGTATGGAAAAAAGTCGATTTTACGAAGGTCATTTTTCGGTTAAGATAAAATTGGTAAAAATTACTATAGAAACTTGAAATTATTAGGGTTTGTAGGAAATTTTCTTAGCTTTTTAACTGTGTAAACTAGAAGTAGCTATGATTATTTGTTTTTAAGTTATGCGTCAAAACCTGAGACCATGTTTTAACGATCGATTCACTAGTCGCTACAAGACAAGATAAATTTTTTAGAATTTTTCTGGAGGCAGATTCGTTTTCAGGAGGGTCAAATTAGTCTAAATCCAGATTTTCAGCTCATTCGGACAGATTTCGAAAATTTTCATTTTTTCGAAGGAAAAAAATCTATTTTACGAAGGTCATTTTTCGGTTAAGATAAAATTGGTAAAAATTACTATAGAAACTTAAAATTATTAGGGTTTGTAGGAAATTTTCTTAGCTTTTTAACTGTGTAAACTAGAAGTAGCTATGATTATTTGTTTTTAAGTTATGCGTCAAAATCTGAGACCATGTTTTAACGATCGATTCACTAGTCGCTACAAGACAAGATAAATTTTTTAGAATTTTTCTGGGGGCAGATTCGTTTTCAGAAGGGTCAAATTAGTCTAAATCCAGATTTTCAGCTCATTCGGAGAGATTTCGAAAATTTTCATTTTTTCGAAGGAAGGTATATGTATGGAAAAAAGTCGATTTTACGAAGGTCATTTTTCGGTTAAGATAAAATTAGTAAGAATTACTATAGAAACTTGAAATTATTAGGGTTTGTAGGAAATTTTCTTAGCTTTTTAACTGTGTAAACTAGAAGTGGCTATGATTATTTGTTTTTAAGTTATGCGTCAAAATCTGAGACCATGTTTTAACGATCGATTCACTAGTCGCTACAAGACAAGATAAATTTTTTAGAATTTTTCTGGGGGCAGATTCGTTTTCAGGAGGGTCAAATTAGTCTAAATCCAGATTTTCAGCTCATTCGGACAGATTTCGAAAATTTTCATTTTTTCGAAGGAAAAAAATCTATTTTACGAAGGTCATTTTCCGGTTAAGATAAAATTGGTAAAAATTACTATAGAAACTTAAAATTATTAGGGTTTGTAGGAAATTTTCTTGGCTTTTTAACTGTGTAAACTAGAAGTAGCTATGATTATTTGTTTTTAAGTTATGCGTCAAAATCTGAGACCATGTTTTAACGATCGATTCACTAGTCGCTACAAGACAAGATAAATTTTTTAGAATTTTTCTGGGGGCAGATTCGTTTTCAGGAGGGTCAAATTAGTCTAAATCCAGATTTTCAGCTCATTCGGACAGATTTCGAAAATTTTCATTTTTTCGAAGGAAAAAAATCTATTTTACGAAGGTCATTTTTCGGTTAAGATAAAATTGGTAAAAATTACTATAGAAACTTGAAATTATTAGGGTTTGTAGGAAATTTTCTTAGCTTTTTAACTGTGTAAACTAGAAGTGGCTATGATTATTTGTTTTTAAGTTATGCGTCAAAATCTGAGACCATGTTTTAACGATCGATTCACTAGTCGCTACAAGACAAGATAAATTTTTTAGAATTTTTCTGGGGGCAGATTCGTTTTCAGGAGGGTCAAATTAGTCTAAATCCAGATTTTCAGCTCATTCGATTTTACGAAGGTCATTTTTCGGTTAAGATAAAATTGGTAAGAATTACTATAGAAACTTGAAATTATTAGGGTTTGTAGGAAATTTTCTTAGCTTTTTAACTGTGTAAACTAGAAGTAGCTATGATTATTTGTTTTTAAGTTATGCGTCAAAATCTGAGACCATGTTTTAACGATCGATTCACTAGTCGCTACAAGACAAGATAAATTTTTTAGAATTTTTCTGGGGGCAGATTCGTTTTCAGGAGGGTCAAATTAGTCTAAATCCAGATTTTCAGCTCATTCGGACAGATTTCGAAAATTTTCATTTTTTCGAAGGAAAAAAATCTATTTTACGAAGGTCATTTTTCGGTTAAGATAAAATTGGTAAAAATTACTATAGAAACTTAAAATTATTAGGGTTTGTAGGAAATTTTCTTAGCTTTTTAACTGTGTAAACTAGAAGTAGCTATGATTATTTGTTTTTAAGTTATGCGTCAAAATCTGAGACCATGTTTTAACGATCGATTCACTAGTCGCTACAAGACAAGATAAATTTTTTAGAATTTTTCTGGGGGCAGATTCGTTTTCAGGAGGGTCAAATTAGTCTAAATCCAGATTTTCAGCTCATTCGGACAGATTTCGAAAATTTTCATTTTTTCGAAGGAAAAAAATCTATTTTACGAAGGTCATTTTCCGGTTAAGATAAAATTGGTAAAAATTACTATAGAAACTTAAAATTATTAGGGTTTGTAGGAAATTTTCTTGGCTTTTTAACTGTGTAAACTAGAAGTAGCTATGATTATTTGTTTTTAAGTTATGCGTCAAAATCTGAGACCATGTTTTAACGATCGATTCACTAGTCGCTACAAGACAAGATAAATTTTTTAGAATTTTTCTGGGGGCAGATTCGTTTTCAGGAGGGTCAAATTAGTCTAAATCCAGATTTTCAGCTCATTCGGACAGATTTCGAAAATTTTCATTTTTTCGAAGGAAAAAAATCTATTGTACGAAGGTCATTTTTCGGTTAAGATAAAATTGGTAAAAATTACTATAGAAACTTGAAATTATTAGGGTTTGTAGGAAATTTTCTTAGCTTTTTAACTGTGTAAACTAGAAGTGGCTATGATTATTTGTTTTTAAGTTATGCGTCAAAATCTGAGACCATGTTTTAACGATCGATTCACTAGTCGCTACAAGACAAGATAAATTTTTTAGAATTTTTCTGGGGGCAGATTCGTTTTCAGGAGGGTCAAATTAGTCTAAATCCAGATTTTCAGCTCATTCGGACAGATTTCGAAAATTTTCATTTTTTCGAAGGAAAAAAATCTATTTTACGAAGGTCATTTTTCGGTTAAGATAAAATTGGTAAAAATTACTATAGAAACTTGAAATTATTAGGGTTTGTAGGAAATTTTCTTGGCTTTTTAACTGTGTAAACTAGAACTGGCTACGATATTTTGTTTTTGACTTATGCGTCAAAATCTGAGACCATGTTTTAACGATCGATTCACTAGTCGCTACAAGACAAGATAAATTTTTTAGAATTTTTCTGGGGGCAGATTCGTTTTCAGGAGGGTCAAATTAGTCTAAATCCAGATTTTCAGCTCATTCGGAGAGATTTCGAAAATTTTCATTTTTTCGAAGGAAAAAAATCTATTTTACGAAGGTCATTTTTCGGTTAAGATAAAATTGGTAAAAATTACTATAGAAACTTGAAATTATTAGGGTTTGTAGGAAATTTTCTTGGCTTTTTAACTGTGTAAACTAGAACTGGCTACGATATTTTGTTTTTGACTTATGCGTCAAAATCTGAGACCATGTTTTAACGATCGATTCACTAGTCGCTACAAGACAAGATAAATTTTTTAGAATTTTTCTGGGGGCAGATTCGTTTTCAGGAGGGTCAAATTAGTCTAAATCCAGATTTTCAGCTCATTCGGACAGATTTCGAAAATTTTCATTTTTTCGAAGGAAAAAAATCTATTTTACGAAGGTCATTTTTCGGTTAAGATAAAATTGGTAAAAATTACTATAGAAACTTGAAATTATTAGGGTTTGTAGGAAATTTTCTTGGCTTTTTAACTGTGTAAACTAGAACTGGCTACGATATTTTGTTTTTGACTTATGCGTCAAAATCTGAGACCATGTTTTAACGATCGATTCACTAGTCGCTACAAGACAAGATAAATTTTTTAGAATTTTTCTGGGGGCAGATTCGTTTTCAGGAGGGTCAAATTAGTCTAAATCCAGATTTTCAGCTCATTCGGAGAGATTTCGAAAATTTTCATTTTTTCGAAGGAAAAAAATCTATTTTACGAAGGTCATTTTTCGGTTAAGATAAAATTGGTAAAAATTACTATAGAAACTTGAAATTATTAGGGTTTGTAGGAAATTTTCTTGGCTTTTTAACTGTGTAAACTAGAACTGGCTACGATATTTTGTTTTTGACTTATGCGTCAAAATCTGAGACCATGTTTTAACGATCGATTCACTAGTCGCTACAAGACAAGATAAATTTTTTAGAATTTTTCTGGGGGCAGATTCGTTTTCAGGAGGGTCAAATTAGTCTAAATCCAGATTTTCAGCTCATTCGGACAGATTTCGAAAATTTTCATTTTTTCGAAGGAAAAAAATCTATTTTACGAAGGTCATTTTTCGGTTAAGATAAAATTGGTAAAAATTACTATAGAAACTTGAAATTATTAGGGTTTGTAGGAAATTTTCTTGGCTTTTTAACTGTGTAAACTAGAACTGGCTACGATATTTTGTTTTTGACTTATGCGTCAAAATCTGAGACCATGTTTTAACGATCGATTCACTAGTCGCTACAAGACAAGATAAATTTTTTAGAATTTTTCTGGGGGCAGATTCGTTTTCAGGAGGGTCAAATTAGTCTAAATCCAGATTGTCAGCTCATTCGGAGAGATTTCGAAAATTTTCATTTTTTCGAAGGAAGGTATATGTATGGAAAAAAGTCGATTTTACGAAGGTCATTTTTCGGTTAAGATAAAATTGGTAAAAATTACTGTAGAAAATTGAAATTATTAGGGTTTGTAGGAAATTTTCTTGGCTTTTAAACTGTGTAAACTAGAAGTGGCTATGATTATTTGTTTTTGAGTTATGCGTCAAAATGTAAGACCATGTTTTAACTGTCGATTCACTTGTCGCAACGCAAGCACAAAATATTAACTAACGATTTAGAATGGAAACTGCAATACTAAACGTTAAAATGGAATTCTAGTACCCGGCCGAACCATTAGATGTCGCTGTAGCCGAGGCGGTCCGAAATTTTGGTTATACTATTCAAATTTTTTTATTACTTTAGAAGAGAAACACAATTATTAATGTAAATATAACATTTATTGCATAAAAAAGACATACATACAATACAAAAAAATCTACACAATAAGGAGTTAGAATAAATTCACAATTTTTTTTCTTTTTTTTCTTTGCGCTTCAAATTTTTTATAAAGGTCCATCCCCAATCAATTCAATGGCTAAGTGACACTTCGGCACGCGTGCTAGGACAATGACGTTTGAACGTAAGTATCCTCAATTCAATTTCGTGCTGACATGCGCGCCGACTCTAAAGTGCAAGCTTGCAAGTTGCAAGCTTTTTCGGTGCGTGCCGAATTGTGACATGCGCATTTTGGTACCCTAACCCTATTTTCTGTTTTATTATTTTTGGATTTTTGTCATCCATTTTTTTCCACTAACAGGAATTATTCTCTCTCTATACTCTACTCTATTTAAACCACAAATAACCTAGAAAATGTGTAATAATAACAATGTCGGCGATTACATTCCAGACTGAATTGACAATTGACTTGACAGGATTGAGTGATTGAGGATGGGTATCCGTTTTGCAGCACGCGTGCCGAAGTGCCACTTCGCTAGCAGATTGATTGAGGATGTACCTTAAGCGGGTAACTTTACGCTATCAAAATTTGCTGCAGCTGATTTGGATTTAACCATTTAATTTAACTTAATCTGGAAAAATTAAAGATTTAATACATTTTCTCTACAAAAGTAGTGCCAGGAAGATTTGTATTTTTTCAATATTACATATTTTACTACTTACCAATTTTTCTGCTAACAAAATACACTTTTAATAAATACCAAACTAAAAATAACGAACTAAACAACGAAATGAACTAACAATAACTGTAATAAATCCAAAAAATATACTAAACAACTTAAAGAAAAACGATGATACTTTGTAACAAATTGTCATACAAATCCAAATTCAAGATACTTCATCTGTCAAATTTGGACAAGTGCCATTATAATTTTCTTGTGGCGCCATCTATTGACTCGGCCGGCGAAATGAAAAACAGTATGACCTTGGTCGTTTAAGATTCAATTCTAGTTCGTTAATATTTTGTGGTCGCAAGATAAATATTTTAGAATTTTTCAGGAGGGTCAAATTAGTCTAGGCTGCTCCAATGTTATGCTATACATAATTCACTACCTTAAGTCCCTTTATAGAAATTGGAAATCAAATAATAAAACTCCATTAGTTTAAAAATTAATTTAATTGATACAAAATACAAAAATTCATATGTACACATAACTATTTTTTGCATATACATACTTATATATCTTAATATTTATTTTGATTATCAATACTTATAAGTAAGTGTAACTTGAAATTAAGCTTATTAACAAATTTCGGACGATCTATAATACATAATTTGACGAATACTACAATATTTTGTGAAAATAAGTCATCAAGGTACATACTTTTTTATATAAAATAACAATTACCGTATCAACCAGCACTTGGTTTAAATAAAAAATAATATATTTAAACTTTCATGCATTTATAACCTTTATGTAAAAAAAAATCCTATTTACATGGAATTTACATGATTTAAACCTATTTGAACAAACATTCAAATCTTCATTATCATGTAAACGAAATATTGTTGATTATTTCCAATAGAATTTCAAAAGAGATTATGTTTTATTGCTGCAAAATAAAATAAAAGAATAAAAAGTATTCTTATTGACTAAATATCAATAAAAAAATTTGTTCTCCAGGTTATTTTATTGTTTATATTCCCTTTCTATACATTTAGCGATTGTGCTTAGTTGCATATTAGAAGTACCCTCGTATATACTACCAATTTTGACGTCTCTGTAGTATTTTTCCTGTATAAAATCTTTAGTAAATCCAACTCCTCCCATCCAGTCTATGCATTTTATGGTAGCGTTTTGTGCAATTTCGGCTGAATACAACTTTGCCATGGCTGCTTCCTTCATAAAAGGTACTTTAGCTTCCACCATGCGAGCAGCATTGTAGGTCAAAAGTCTGGCGCATTCGATTTCCGTAGCAACTTGAGCTATTTGGTATTGCATTCCCTAAAAATCAACATTAAAACACTCCCTGAATGGTTTACTAATTATAAAAAGTTATAAAATGATTGCTTCTGCAAGATAAATAATGTCTTCTACAAGTTTTTACATTTCTTGCTACAATAAAAGGCTAAACTCACCTGGAAGTTGAATATGGGTTTTCCAAATTGTTGTCTCTCCAATGTATATGGTATAGTATGATTGAAACAACCTTGAGCCAGTCCGATCATTTGTGCTGCTATTCCAATTCTTCCTTCATTTAAAATGGATGCCGCTATTTTATACCCTTCCCCAAATTTACCCAGTATAGCAGATTCTGGTAGTCTTACGTTATCTAAATTTAACATACAAGTACCAGACGCTACAATACCAAGTTTGTTTTCTGGCCTAGCGACGCTAAAACCTGGGGTATCACGTTCTACAATGAAGCAAGTGATTCCTTTGTAACCCTAAAAATGATAATGGATCATGATTTATATTGTAATGTAGCCCTTTTTCATTATTATTTAAAACTAAGGAAATAATTGACAAATGACAGATATCTATGCAGGGTTGCCAGGTCCGGGGATTTGGTATTTGGGATTCCGTGAGTAAATTTTGTCAAATCTGGAGCTTTTTGTACATTCTGGTACTGTAACTGGAGATATTTCAGTCTCTAAATTGTCGAGTAAAATACAGGCCGAATAGCCTTAGCAACTGACTCCTTTTCACAAAAAAGAAGAAGAACGCTGATTTTTAGCACAGAATACTCAAAACATATGGTTTGTATATCTGTGGTTTTTAGGAATAATTAGGAAAAAATAATACTAGGTACTACATAAAACTAACTAACCAGAAATTTTTGGAGGTTATAAATCATAAAAATGTTGATTTAAACTTTAATTTATCCATCACTGTCTATCACACAGATTTTAAAGTTAAGTTCAGAAATATTTCGTTGATTTTTAACCATAGTAACAACTGTAAAACATCAAACTTTCCTTGTGTTTTGTGTTCCAGCCTTTGTTACAAAATCTGTCGATTTCTCGGAATTTTTATAATATCTAGCTGGGGATTTTATTTTTCGCCACCTGGCAACCCTGTATCTATATATCTCTATCTATTTTAACACCTATATGGTTGTTGTAATCACAAACTATTTGCATTCAGTAATAACCTTTAATCCAATACTTAAAATAAAAAAAAAAAACATATATTGAATAGAGTCGTAAATCCTTGGCACACTTTAGATATAGTTATCTTTATCAAATATTAAGAAACATGATAATTTTATATCCTATAAAAATTACTTACGGCAGATGGATTGGCATTAGCCATTATTAAAAATACTCCGGCTACATCAGAGTTTGATATCCACATTTTAGATCCGTTGAGAATGTAATCGGAGCCATCTTTTTTTGCGATGGTTTTTAAAGCGAATGCGTCTGAGCCTGAAGAAGGTTCTGATAAAGCGAAACTGGCAACCTAAAAAAATATGTCTTATTAAATATTAAGCAAATCAAAATACAATCATATATAATTTCACCCTGTATATAACGAGAGTTACCGTAATATAATAAAATGCAATTTTTGTGATTTTAGTTTGTCATTTACATTAACACTACAAATGTAATGAATCTATTTTAAATATTTTTTCTCTAACATTTCAAAAATAGACATTTTATGCAAATAAAAGTATTGCAAAATAATATGGTTGCAAAGAATTAAAGGTCACAATAGTTATTTGTAACACGAGTGCTACTAATAGTCATTTTGGCATAAGTTTTACACAATATTTTTTATAATTCGCTTTATTTATGTTTTTTAAATAAAATCATTCAACAATTAGTACTTTTGGTGTTCATTAAATTATGTTGGTACTTACTAAAATGTCATATGTCAGATATATCAAGTTTGAAATTTAAATTTGATTTAAATATTAAATTGGAGTGATAAATAATTTTAGAAAATATAATATAAGATATAAATATAATTAATTTAATAAAAAATGGAAGAATCTTAGTTAATTTCAAAATTGTCTAATAAAATGCACACAATTACCAACTGTGACACAAAAAATAACTAGACTAGTGTGGAAAGAGATTTCATTTCCACACTCCGTTGAGTGTTACAATGAAGTCTATTATAAAAAAGTACATAACATAATTTTAAGAACCTATTAAGCAACATTATTGTGAAATGTAAGTAAAAAATGAAGTCAAAGTAGTCAAATCATATAAGAAAGGTGCAATTTTCATCAGATCTCGAGAAAAATATTTTGAAGGGGTCTGAATACGCTTTACAACAGCAGGACCGTCGATCTTGGGACCATTAACATATGTTGTGAAATCTTATTATTTAAATAAATAATACTATTCTTGCAAAATAGAAATCTGTATGATTGATATTAGTTATAGAAATCATAGATGGCGCTAGGTAACCTATATTCTGTATAACTGGTTGTTATATAGGCGAGCTGTTAATACATAAAAATGTTATAATAAAAAAGTTGCTTTAATGTCTCAATATTGAAAACTATGTGTAAATCTGTAAATAATAATATAATAAATGTGTACATAGTAATGTTATTATTATCAACATTAATTGGACCAAACACCAGATGGAAAATTAAATTAAGATCATACAAAACTAATCTTAAATATATCAAATTATGAGAAAATCTTGAAATGTAACAGGTTCTGAGAGAAAACGCTATTTTTCAATTCCATTTTGCAATCAGAAAATGGGGCTTCATCGAAATGATAATGAATTAAACGCTAGTGCGACACTGTCTAAAAATTTTATGTATATTTGCAGTTAACCTTGAATTTATAGAGACAATTATATAAACGGTTCAACCAATAGATACTAATATGTGATACTAACATTAGCCAAAATAATTTTTATAGTACAAGGAAGCAAAAAAAATGTTTACAGTAAAAAACTGTAAAAGAAAGGAGGGCGTTCCAAATTTATAAAATAAAAATAATCTAAAAAGGTATTTGGATTTGGGGAAAAAAGAAATAAATTAAAAAATGAATCCTTATCAGGCTTGATGTTGATTTCAAGTATATACGTACTCCTGTTTTTGTTAAAATGTCACACTTAAAAAACTACAAAATACAGAAAAGCTCCATTCATCGCATTCTCAAAATTTAGTCCACTATAAAATCATTAAAGACTTTAAACAAATATGAAATATTTAAACTATTGCAAAACTTAAATAAATAAGACATTTTAAAATAAAAAGAATATTCTCAACCAGGCTTGACGTTTTCAAAAGAAAAAAAAAATCCCACGGGAATTTGAATTCCATCGAAATACATTTAAGTTGAATGTATCAAAAAAAACATTATTAAACAATGAATCCTTGATAAATTTTGATCTGACAAACTAACATATATACATTTGTATTGTTGTTATTTAATTTAGCTGACAACTCTATTATAATATTACTACTGAATTGAAATGAAATGATTGCTAACTAGGTCATTAAAATTGACAAAAGGATGACATTTTTTCTTACACAAAGACAGACACGCGGAATTTGTGATAGGTATTGGTATGTATATATAATTTATCAAAGATCATATTTAATTGTTTGGCAATTCAGTTAATTGATACGTTATAGTAATTAATTTTTTTTGGATCATTGTGACATCAACAGATAAAACAGTATAATATATTAGAAATAATACGTATTTACTTGTTTTGACATCCCATTAAAAGATGAGTTTGTAAAAGATAAATTTTGATTTTGATAAAAACATTGCTGAATACAGATAAATTCAAAGTGTTAAAACGTGTCTTTAGATGGAAAATCTCCAGGTTGGCATATACATAAAACTTTTAGGTAATCGGGAAACGTATTACCAACTCATATTACTAATAGCATTTTAAATCTCAACTATTTACGTAGTCAAATATAATTTAATTTCGTTTCTTGCTCTAACAATTCATTTTAACATAGCCAATCACAGGACGAATTCTTATTTTCTACTATTGGTAACGTCCTGTGACTCTTACTCTTGCTATTGTGGCGCCACCAATTTGTTCCTCTTTGATGGTCACTTTCTAATACATTGAGTTGGTTCCCCTTTCTTCTATCCTCCATAATTATTACGAACGTATTTCGTATTGGCGAAAACAAGCAAAGGTAGAATGCAAAAAACAACCACATTCTCCATTTGTTTACGTGTTATTTGTGAGCTGTGTTTTAGAATAAATAAATCAACACACGTACCATCTTTCACTAACGATCTTTGCCATACAAATTTAAAAACAGAAATAGTTGACTTAATATTGAATGAAATGGCTGATATTATTGTTTTCCGCATTCCACTGACAGATACTGCAGCGTTGTGTCGATTCTTCTCTTTCTATTATAGAAATTTAGAAAGGGATGCAAACAAATTAGAATTTGTTACTTCTTTTTGAAATTTGCTTTTGTGTTCTATGGTTTAATCTTAGAACAAAAAGATCCAGGAAGGAGTATATGCAAAATGACCTTGAGTCCAGAAAGGAGCTTGCATATGGCGGCCAATTGTCAATTTTAATTTCCGTTTCCATTGACGTACCGCAAAAAAATAAAAATTATATCTAAGGGTTTAATATAGTCATTTTTTATTTAGGTTATATTGATAGAATGATTGATTAGTTTTTTAAGTTTCACTGGAATCCAAGGAATATTTGGATTTGTAAAGAAAATAATTATTTAAAATATGCGAAGCAGAACGACGTAAATAATTGAATATCTGTGTAATTAATAGTTATTTCAACAACAAATATTACATACAACAATTAACAAGTGTACCTAACTACAATAAGGAAATTATACCTTAGGTCTGCTGGCTCTCAGTCTATATAGATAACAATACATAACTGATTCACATAACAACTGCATAATTTTGTATAAAAAAGTAAATAATTGATTGATTAGCAAAACTGATTTACATTATAAAGGAAAATTTTTCTATAAACCCAAACATAAACGAGCTCAAAAGTTTTTGTTGCGAAATTTTAAGAATTTGAATTACTTACAGCCATTTAAATAATTTCCAATGCTTAAAGTTATTAAAAAAAAAATTAAAACTTACCGTATTTGACGCTAGTTGAGGTAAATATTTTTCCTTCTGTTCTTTATTACCATACTTTATTATAACTGTATTTACAAGAGTATTATGGATATCTACTAAAGCTGCAACCGCAGGATCAACTTTTGATAATTCTTCGACGGTTAAGATGGTGGTCATAAAATTGCATCCCGCTCCACCATAATCTGGATCTATTTCGATGCCCATTAGCTAAAAATTTTAAAAATTCAAAGTTTTTTGGAAAGTTCATCATCGGTAATAATAGCTACTTATGTAACGGTCGGCTGAAAAGTCCCCGGTCTACCATAGTAAAACACAATATTTTGACAAAATTCATTTTTTTTAGTCAACATAGTTGCCTTCAAGGGCGATACAGCGATTATAGCGACCTTCCAACTTTTCGATACCATTTTTTTAGTACTCCTTCGGTTTGTCCTCAAAATAGGCTTCAGTTTCGGCGATTACCTCAGTATCACAGCCAAATTTTTTTCCCGCGAGCATTCTCTTCAAGTCATAGAAAAGGAAAAAGTCGCTGGGTGCTAGATCTGGAGAATACGGTGGGTGAGGAAGCAATTCGAAGCCCAATTCATGCAATTTTGCCATCGTTTTCGATGATTTGTGACACAGTGCATTGTCTTGATGAAACAACACTTTTTTCTTCTTCACATGGGGCCGTTTTTTCGCGATTTCGGTCTTCAATCGCTCCAATAATGCACAGTAACAGTCGCTGTTGATTGTTTTTCCATTTTCCAAATAGTCGATGAACAATATACCGTGTGTATCCCAAAAAACTGAGGCCATAACTTTGCCAGCTGACTGTTGAGTCTTTCCACGCTTTGGTGGCGGTTCACCGGCCACAGTCCACTCAGCTGACTGTCGATTGGACTCAGGCGTGTAGTGGTGCAGCCAAGTTTCATCCATAGTCACATATCGACGCAAAAAATCGGGTTTATTACGACTTAACAGCTGCAAACACTGCTCAGAATCATCAATTCTTTGCTGTTTTTGGTCGATTGTGAGCACGCGCGGCACCCATTTCGCACAGAGCTTCCGCATACCCAAATATTCGTGAACGATATGTCCAACACGTTCCTTAGATATCTTTAGAGTGTCAGTTATCTCGATCATATTCACTTTACGGTCACTCAAAATCATTTTGTGGATTTTTTTGATATTTTCGTCGGTAACCACCTCTTTTGGGCGTCCACTGCGTTCACCGTCTTCGGTGCTCATTTCACCACGCTTGAATTTTGCGTACCAGTCAATTATTGTTGATTTTCCTGGCGCAGAGTCCGGAAACTCATTATCAAGCCAAGCTTTGCTTCAACTGTATTTTTTCCTTTCAAATAACCATATTTAATAAGCACACGAAATTCTTTTTTTTTCCATCTTTTTGAAAATAACAAAAGTTGCTTCACTAAAAATGCAATATCTCACAAACTAATAGTCCAACAGCTGTCAAATTTTTACACGAATCTTTTGAAGGTTGATACTATCTAAAAATGAAATGGATTTAATTCTAGTGTCGTCATCTATAGGTCAGACCGGGGACTTTTCAGCCGACCTGTTAACAAGTAGGTACATAATCTAAGGGCTGGTTGCATAAACGATTGTCAAACCTCTGTTACTTAATAACGTGTTAAGGGAAAAATTATTTAAGCCGACAACATCGCACCGTCAACTTCATCTAAAAATCAACAAATTTGAAATACCCGCGCACGCGCTATCGTTGCACATACACTTCTCAAAAGATAACAGAATGTTAGCTAACAGAGCTTTAACAACTCTATTGAATTACTAACAAACAAGTGGAGTTCAAAATGTCTTATAATTAATAAGTCACTTTTCTTTGCTTTCCTTCTTAGAATATAAACAATATTTAATAATGATGTCACAGTATTTCATTTTCATTTCATTTCCTTCGATTTTCAATTGTTAATATAACAAAAAGGGGTAATCCCTCTTAATTATTCAATTCATTTTTATCAAAAATAGTTATTATTAATGAATGTAATTAGTCTCAAGCACACGTTCGCGCTTATCGGAGTGTTTTGCATTATCTTGCAAGTATTTTAATTATTTAAGTTCCAAGATTTTCAAGGACGACACGCCAAGACAGCAAAATGTTAAGTAGTACCTAGCAACAAAATCATACATCCTCAAATTGAGAAACAACTTAGTAATATGTATTTTATCTATAACAGATGATGAATTACCATGAGATTAAAAAATAAAGCAATTAATACGTGTCAATGAAATTTTACGACAAACCTAAAAATGTTGTTATTAAAAGTTATAAACAATGGAGTAAAGCATTAGGTTAATAAACCTATGCTAAACTTTTTCTAAAATGTAATTATTAACAGTATACAGGGTGATTAGTTAATATATTCAATATTCAATCTCTGAATTGTAGATTATATATGAAATCAAATTATTTGTCAAGTAACCCGCACACATATCTGGAATATTAATTAAAAAGTGTTTAAACAACTAGAATATACTAGAATACAGATTCTGAAATGGAAATAAAGTATAAATATTCTAGATTATGAATGGTGAATAATGTAAATGGACTAGTTTAGTGATTTTTTTTTATATTTGCATCTTATAAAATAGGTTTTTAGTGGTTCAACTGTACAAATAAAATTTTATAAAATTAATCCTCTAGCCATGATCGGCTTTTGAAATTTAAATTTTATGGTTACATACGTCATAAGTGGTAAGTGACGTGTTTCAATAAGATTGGTAGAAAATTTGCGATGTTGTCGATATGCTTTAATATTAACCGAGAAACTTATCTCTCTCTCTTATTTGTTGTCATTAAAAAGAGATAAACATATTGATATTTTTGTTCTCTGATTGACACTTTATCAAATAAGGAGTAAAACACTAAACAAAATATTCTGTCATTTTCGTTAGTTTAATTTGTTGTTTGGTTGTGTTTGGTTTATGACAGAAATTACTTCTATACTATTTTTGGTTCGAAAATAAAAATCCCTAACACCTTCTCTTGGTGTGATAGCGGTTCCTTCAAAAATAACTAATAGAAGTAATTGTTCTCTCGGGGAGCAACCCTTCTATCGGTACAGTGAGAGAACGAATTTCAAGAATACGGTTTTGGCATATTCAATAGAACCACGCCCACTTTCTATTGGCTGTTCTATTCTATCACCGTCAAGAATAGGGGTTTTGTTTGTTTATTACAGATAAACACGATTTTCTCTCCTGTCATATATCTTGTCAACTGGTACAATCAGTTAGTCACAGAACACGGTGTTTTGTGCCGCCAGTTCTTTGAGAATACTTGAAACGAACGTAGCTAAACTGTGACAACGTTGACTTTTAAACACACTTCATTATTGGTTATTAGTTGGCGCTACGTTTAAAACTTACTAATTATTTATTGCTAAATTTTACGAAATGAGAAAAATTACTTGCAAAATGAATACCAATATAAGTAAGTAGATATCTTATCCTAAATATATATTGCTATCATTTTGATTAATATGATCCTACTAAACTAGTCCATTGGACGAAGTTATTTTGATTTTATAAGCAATAAAGTCACCAGCGAATTTTACTCAAGAGAAGCAGAGTATTAAAAAGTAAATGTGTGACTTTGTAACAAAGAAATTATAGGCATATACATCTCTTATCTATGATTATAGGTAACCATTAGGTGACATTATACGGGGGGATACTATAGTAACGGTGCAGTGATTGTATACGAGGTGAACCGTAAATTATGCTTTACAGACACCAAACAAATTTTAAAAATCTTTTAATTGCTGATGCTGAAGATATTTACAGAATGTTTCAAGAGTTTCCATAACATATTTTTAAAGGTAAGTTGAAAACAGTTAGCTACACTAATTATAATAATATAATACATAAAATAACATCGAAACTTACCCCATTTTCGAAACACATTTTTAAAACTGAATCTTTGACTTTTCCTTCATTTTCCATTTCCCTCACAAATGGAGCGATTTGTTCTTGAGCTAGCCGAGCAACTAGAAGAAAAAATTTATTGTTAACGAAAATTTTAAATGAAATTTTAGAACTTCTTTGAGTAGCTGTTATCAAGGTACACTGGGCTCAAGTGGCAGATATAATTTTGTCAAAAATAACTTACCTGTTTCTTTCATAACCATTTCATCTTCACTTAAATGAGTTAGGGGCAGTCTTCCAATAATATCACTTTTGAGTTCTTCAGCTTGGGTTTGTTGTGGATTAACTCCTGTAATACTAACATTTCTCCGACCGAGTTTTTTCAAATTTCTTGCAATCTGAAATAATAAATTACATAATAAAAAAAATGAATTTATCCTATTTGGTTTTTCCACACTGTATGTGTAAGTAAGTTTTTTCAAAATCAGGTTTTTATCTAGATATACTAATAATTATGTTTTTATTATTTAAATACCTAATGAAATAGTAAATGATATATTAATAACTAAATTAGAATATAATAAACTGAATGACTATGATTTTTTTTTATTTTTCTTGGATTCCAACTACAGCATTAAACTGTATTTAGGTACTTTTTCTCTAAGGTATGGAATAATTAAATTGTCTTTTGGAAATTATATTAAATCACAGGATATTTAGTATAAATTGTTGAGATTGGTTGTAAATTCAACTTGGGATTTGAATGTGAACAATGTCTGGAAAAAAAAGAAGAATTCTTAACCTAAGTTTTTGGCTCGTTCAATGTTCTAGTTATAAACTTCTTGTGCGACTTCTTGTGCGTTTTATTACAAATGTTTTCCACTGTTATAAGGTGCTTTGCTACCAATATTAATACCATATTAATAGGTTATGGGCCCAGATAACGTAGAAAAGTAAGAAAAACAGGGACTGAAACCAGTTTTTGTTAATCCAAAATTGGATAGTCTAGACATTCAAGGTTAATGTGAACAGTGCACAAGAAGTGCAAAAAGAAGGCTGCATAGATGCTATAGATGGAGAACCTCCAGATTCAAGTGCTCCAGCAAATGTTCTAGAAGCTTATAGAAAGGCAGATGCAAAAGCCCAGGCCATAATAGTAAGTGGAATAACAGATAAGCATTTAGATAAATTATCAAAGAAAGCTTAACAGCAAAAACACAAATAGAAGCATTAAAAGCTGTGTTTGTTGGATCAAGCTCATTAACAAAATTGGCACTGTGGTGTAGATTACTAAATCTTAAGAATGAAAATGATGACAAACTAGAGGATCTTTTCTTGAAATTTGATACCACACTTAGAGAATTAAAAGAACATGGAACAGAGTTAGAGTCATTTACTGCTAACTTTACCTGAAAAATACAAAAATGTAGTGACAGCTCTTGAAACAATAGAAAAAGTCGTTAGATTTTGTAAAAGCAAGGCTGTTAGATGAAGAATTAAAACAAAGAATTATGGTTAAACAAAGTGTTTACTATTCAATACATTTGTTCATCAGAAAACATCTCAGATATGTTTACTAAATCTTTAGCCAAAGAAAAATTTACTGTTTAGAAATAGTGTGCGGTCAAAATAAGTAAATTTTTTTTAAAGTTTATATTATATTTGTTAGCAACTTTTTTTTTATACTTGAGAAGACAATCATTAAGTTGAATTTCTTTAGCATACATGAAGGAAACGAACCTACATGCCTAGAGCTCCAGTACATGCATGAAACGCACCCCAGAAGAATAGAATAGAATAGAATAGGTACTTTTTCTCTAAGGTATGGAATAATTAAATTGTCTTTTGGAAATTATATTAAATCACAGGATATTTAGTATAAATTGTTGAGATTGGTTGTAAACTCAACTTGGGATTTGAATGTGAACAATGCCTGAAGAAAAAAAAAGAAGAAGAATTCTTAACCTAAGTTTTTGGCTCGTTCAATGTTCTAGTTATTAACAAAAATAAAGGCAAGACATTGCGACTTCTTGTGCGTTTTATTACAAATGTTTTCCACTATTATAAGGTGCTTTGCTACCAAAAACGATATATATTAATATAAATTTCTTATCTTCTAGTTCTTACTAATGAACCATATTGTTTATATTTATTTTTTCAAGAAACCATAAAAAAAGTATAGTATGTTTTATTTTGTCACTTCGATTACCTATTCGAATAATTTTTGTCATTTAAAAAAGTTTTTTTATTCTCCAAGCAATTAAAATGTTCAATTATATATTTTTTTTTCATTTTAATTGATTTTCTTTTCAACATTCTTAAATACTAATCTTTTGAGTAATACTGTGTTTTATTTCTTAAATAAAGAACGCAGTTTTGCACTTTCTAATGGAATAAACTAGTTGGAGAATTATCTGACCGTTTATTATTAGAGCAGTGGAATCTAATTACAGGTTTTTTCAAAAAAATCCTTCACTGCTCAAAAATAATTTTATAAATTTCGATGAAGACAAAAAACATTGCTTAAACTCTGTCAGGAAGTTCAAAGACATTTATCCTGTCTCACAAAAAAGCACAACAAACAACGCAATAACAAACTGTCCATCGAAAGGGGACAAAATGGTGGCGCCACAGTAGCAAGAGTAAGTGTCATAGAACGTTACCAATAGAAGAAAAGAAGAATTTGTCCTGTCCTGTGATCGGCTATGTCAAAATGAAATGTTAGAGTAAGAAACGAAATTAAATGGACTGGGAAAGTGTGACGTCAAAATTAATGTTCTGTGCTGCTGAACTAGGAAATGTCAACGAAATGATTCCAAACGGCAACATTATAAATCTCCAGAAATAACTTTTGTTTGAGTTATTTTGTTATTTGAAATATAACGGATATGTAAATCATATGAATGAACACTTATCAATGAAAAAACAGTAATTAACTCCCAAAAATCAAGAAAATACAATAAAATAGTTATTAACACCCATAAAACATATCATATAAAAAGTTGTTTGGAATCATTTGGTTTGACACTTACGTCACTACTTTCCCAGTCCATTCTTTGCTATTTATTCTTCTTCTTTCTTTTCTATTTCTACCTCTATAGAGTATTACAGAGTACGCAGGCTAAATTAAAATCCCCAAATATTACTAAAGTTCGAAATCATAGTTTTGGAATTATTAATAAAAATATACTTTTAATTTCAATCCCTATAATCCAACAAAGGAGGTCCTTGGAAAAGTTACTGATATTATTTTAACACAACCTCGTTCACAAGTTTTAGTCTCTTATTCCTGGGACACCCTGTATAATAAAATATACCCGTTCTCAATTTAAATAACAAAAAAATGCTAACAGATAATATTGCCAACATCTGCGTTAAAGTGTGCTGCACAATCAATCTTTTTTTTATTGGGCAATCCATAGTATAAGTGATAACCCTAAATAATACATAGATAAATAATTTAGCTAAAAATACTTTTATTATCAGATGAAAAAGAGGAATTCGTTTTTTTTTTCGGTAAATATATAAATGCCATAAAATAAATATCAGTGAATGGGTACGAATTATGCGAAATCTTTCTTAGGCAAAGACGGACATGCTTTTTCTATATTTACTGAAAAAGAAGGTCAGATGTACGTTATGCAGAAAGTTATCGGATACGCGAAAGAACTACACTTTGCGAGTTATGTACAGGACTTTTTCTACGGCTTCAATATTTTTTATAATTATGAAATGAAACGAGAGTTTTAATGTTAGAATATTAATGACACAAAAATAGTAAAAATAGCACGATTATACAAGGAAATTATAATTTATTAAAATCGAGATTTGAAAACGGTAGACAATACACAATAAGACAAAATAATAAGAAATATAATATAAAATTCAAATCGTTAAAGAAAGCAATAAATTAAAAAAAATTAACATTTCTATTTAACAAAAGAAAGACAATCTGTAGGATGTGATCTTTGAAACACTTCAAATTTAATATTTAATAGTTTTCGTCAACCTATAATTATTTTTATAAAGAAATTACATACTTATGTTTTTCAAAAATATTGACGTCGATTGATTGGTTGATTATCAATCAATTTTGCAATAGTTAAACAAGATTCCACTTTATTTATTGTTATTAAGTATAATAATAAGCATTTTAAGATGTTTATGCTGTATATAAAACGGAAAAAAAACGTGCATGATGTGTTGCAATTATCATAAGAGTATTATAAACTTTACCCCCACAAAACTATTCCTATATTGACAATAAAATCGTGCCACTATCACAATTGCAAGAAGAATTAACAATAATAACAATACTTTTATGAAAATTAATTTAATTACTTTGGCAGAATATTTTGTTAATTTTATTTTTATTTAAAACATTAGTGGTAGTACAGTGGTCTCATTAAGCAGGTGTCAAAAGTGGGTTTGGGTTTCTAAATGGTAGATGGGGCTAAAAGTAGAAGCTAACTGTTATAATTTCATATTTGATAGAAAGATGAATCAGTTAAAGTAAATGTTTGTGGTTAAAATCAGAGCTAAGTTACTGTATCTTAGTTCCTTTATATTTTGGGCAAAAGTAACTAGTATCTTCGATACTTTCTTAAAAGGAGCTGTATCTTGTAACTTAAAAAATTATCTTGGATATCGAAAAGTAACTTAGATTCCAAAGTATGAATGAGAATGGGCATGGGATGAAGTAGAGAGGCATTTGCTTAGACATGTGCCAGAAATTCTTGAGGCTTGGCTATATATACTGGTGCGGTAATGGGACTATCTTCCACATAATGTAATCCAAAATCTGATACAAAGCATGCCTTGTCAATTGCAGGCTGTTAGCACTGCCAGAAGAGGGTTCCTAGTTACTGAGTTTCTTAAAATTCTTTTGCATTAACTAAGAGCATATCAAAGTAAAAATTGTTCATGTTATTACTTTCAATAAACTTTGAACTACAAAGAAAACCTGTTTTTATTCAAGAAATTTTTTAGACAACTGTGTTACAACCAAGAAAAACCCGATTAAAATCAAAATGTCTACAATATCTTTAAATTACTAGCCCTTCCAACATAAATTGACGTGTTTTTGGATTTTTCCTAAATACTACTGTTACAAAAGTTATTAAAGGTGGATACTTTTATCTGAACAGCACTGTATATATTTTGTGATAGTTGATCAACATTCAAAGTATACTGCATCGTTTTTAAATAATTCTAACTAAAATAATCCATTATTGAATACTACCTTTTGAGCATACACTGTACTAAGCTTCTTTACCAAATTAGGTAAATTTAATTTGTTTTAAGATATATTTAATTATGTCATTAATATCGTTATATTTACAATAAATATAAGATTCATGTATTTAATTAACTATCAAAAACAAATTAAATACCAACTCTTGCTAATAAAGATGTTTATCATCACTTTTTGGACCATGGTCATTCAATTATTATCTCGATGATTTATTTTAATTTTAGTTTAAATCAATTCTATTTTCTTAAGTACAATTCAAAACAAAACACCATTATTGCAAAAATTGTTCGATACAGGATAAACAAACTTTTAAATTTATTTCAAAATCGAATATTAGGTATTTAAAATTTTTAAGCCATTACCTGTCTTGTAAGCGAGTTCATTATTATGGCGAAACACGTATCACTCCGTACTTGAAGAAAGAATGGGTACCAAAATGAATACCAAACTGGTTTTGTTACAAAGGATAGCATAGGCGTACCAAATGGATTTTTTTACGGGTAAAGTATTAATGTTTTTAATAGATATTCACAATATTGATATTATTTTTTACTCCAAAAGCGGTAAATAATAGTAGCTATGTTATTTGATAGATGGTGTAATGTGGGTTATAACTCAGGCAGATAAAGTTTGCAGCACAAACCTAAAGCGGTGATGAAAAGTACTGATAAAGATTTTTTTCTCCAAATGACATTAAAAGCGACCTTTTAATGACACTTGGCAGGCTTAGAAGTTGTACTTTTAATACGTAGTCGGAAAAGTCCACTTTTACTGCCTAGGCAAAAAAAGTTCGTTGCTAGGCAACCTTCCAAGTCATAATCTGCTTTATGTGAGTTCATATACAATTCTTGATTTTTCCGGTTTTACTGGCAATATCCTGCAAAACTTAACTCAGAAAACAATCATGGCAGTACTTATGCACATTTTCCCAACCAATGAAAAGTAGCAAAGATCATAATGTAATCATAACCAGGAAAGTACCCCAAAGAACCGACAGCATATGGACCCATTAATGTCTTGACCATATTTTCTAAGTTGGAACAACATGCAATTAACCATACTGATAAGAATATTATAACTAATCATCGTGAGTAGGATTTAGAATCTTAAATATTTAAATTTCCATTACAAACATTAACTAATTACCTATTAAAAGCGTTAAATGTATAAATAAATATTCTTTAATATCATTACAGTAAGATTAATGTTTAAGAAATAAATATAAAATTTTAGTTAATTGAAAATATTTAATTTTACTTGTAACTGTTCCATTTACTTCCATGTAAAATTGAAAGCACAAGGCGTTGCAAAGGGCGACAATTAGCGAGTGGATATAATTGGCTTTATCCTCGAAGTGCGTAGTATTTTTTCTACGACTAACCGTAAAAAGGATAATAAATTCATTTGGCTAGTCAGTTAATTTGAACTCAATCAAATTATTAAAATATTGGTGACATAATATATATTCCCTATAAATAATTTGATTTAGGGTTCATTTATAGTTAAATTATTAGTTATTTATAATATTGAATTGAATGACAGCTTAATATAATAAGAGTAAAAATATTATTTTTGTTTCAGTTTTATAGAGAATTTGGAGAGAAAATGGACTAATTTTGGCTTTGGGACAATTGTAAATATGTTCATGAGAACATATTTATTAGAGAGAAAAGAAATATTATGTTAATCAGTTTTCTTAAAACTTAAACAAATGTAAGTAAAAAAGTTGTTATGGCACATATCGCACTCCCGCTTCAGAAATGACATAACTCAAAAATTTCCATTTTTGGTATTTAGGTAGTCATTTTTGAAATGAACAAGTTTATCTCCAGCGACACATCTAGCGGAAAGTCTTGAAAGTTTAGATATGTGTCGTTTCTCCTGAAGCGGGAGTGCGATATATGAAAATCCAGTTTTATATGTAAAAATCCAATTTCATTTGATTGTAGGTACCTCCCTTTGCTAATAATTTTAATAGGAAGGTACATTGCGATTTTTAGATTTTAAAAACTACTATGATTTTTTATACCAAATTAGTAATTTTATTTATGTGTAACTCTGATGCAAACAGTTTTTAAACTCACAATTTGTAAATTACTACCCCTTGTTTGTACTATTATTTTTTATCTGTTAAACATAATCATTTCATGTAAATTTTAGTCCTTTTAGATATACGTTTTTATTAATAGAAAATAGTTTAGTTTTAAACCAATAAAAGTAAAACACAACTAAACTTGGCAACGCCTCAAAACTCAAAACACATGTTATTAAGCATATCGTGGTTGTTTATTTTTCAGTAATGAGCGTACCTAAGGTACTTAGGTTGGGTTCGGGGGCAATATTCTTAGAATTTCTATTCGAAGTTCAACAAAAGATGGTTACCTAGTTAGTTATAGAAAAGGCAGTGGTTTAGAGCCACTGTTATGTGGGGCCACTAATCTTCAAGTTAAACCAACGAGCATTTAGCCAAGTGGATTAATCTAATGCTAAATTTCTATTTGGTAGGTTTTCTTGAATAAAATTATACCTATTTGATCAGTCCAATTGTCGTAGTGAACTGATTTCAATTAGCAAATTACAATTAGAATTAGTACTTAGAATTAGTAATAAAAGCTTGGCAAAAGACTAACAATATGATTAATCACAATTTTTAAATTAGTGTTTCCACTTATACTTACAATTAGTACTTTGTAATGTCCAAACTTTTACTACTGATAAATGTAAATGTGAAATGTCAAAATTCTTAAATAACCTAACCTTTGAGGTTTGGTTAATTATTTTTTTACATATATATCGTGGGTTTTTTTTAATTAATTTATTATTTGTATGTAAATTTTAATTTCAAAAAGTATGTGGTAGCACTGTTTATAACATTTGACAGTTTTGAAATTTAAGTTATCAAATGTTAATGTTTTAAAATATTTTAAAATAAATAATACACCAATAATAATATATTATACGAGTATAAGTAAAAGATATTCATATATTCACGAATACTTTCAAATTAATAAATTAGCCACAAATGTCATTATGCCATTTAAAACAAAAATTTGCGTGCGTAAAAGTTACATTACGATACGCAAATGCGTTTTATAATAAAGATTTTTTAGTGCAAAATATAAAAAATTGTTTTATATGTGTAAAGGAAAAAGGATGTACCTAAATGAGATGCTTGAGTGTTAACTAATTTGAAACCAATTGGACATTTTGAATGATCATAATTCTCTATTCTAAGGTTGAATAATCAATCAATCTATCATCCCCTAATAAAATTATAATAAAATTTCAGTTATTGCAAGAATAATTCAATTCAGAGTAAAAAGCGTGGGTTGCTAACATATTAAATGTTATAGTTATTCTATTGGTGAGGAAGAGTTATGAAATGTAGTCAAATGCATTTTAATTTCCTTTGGGGTGATTAATTATTGCATAATGGGAAGCTGTTATCAAATTATTGCATTGTCATCCTGACCTTGACACGTATGCAAAGTTTTAAATTAATCAGACTTCTAGAAACCGGTGAAAATTAACCTCAAATATTCAGTTTCACACATAGATACATATAGTTACAATCCAAGCTAATATAAAAGAATGTTAAAAGCGTGTTAAAAATAACAAACAATTGTCAAAAAATAAGGTTTATTCAGAAGAGCTTGCTATTAATATTAACAAAACTAAAATCTTTTTCAAAATCTTAAAAAATACCCCAAGTTTTTCCTGGCAAGGGGTAAAATGGGGTAGCCTACTGGGTTATAGATGTAATATTTTTCTATTTATATTATACCACCCTTACAACCAGTTTCTATTGAGTGATCTTCCTCTATTTCAGCACAAGAATTTTGAGACCATTTCTGATACAATTGAAAGACAATTCTATATTTAACCTTGATTAACGTAAAAATATTGGAAATATTCTCACTGGAACACTTTTTAAACACTCTTTCAAGATGAAAATAAAAATATAAGAAAGGTAAAGGTATCTCATTGATACGCCATTCTTGATTTCTATTCAAAGTTTTATCCTCGTAAATAATTTTATCAGTAGAAACAACGACTGTGTTATCAGTTTACTTCACTAGGTACGTAATTTTGGAATTAAAAGATTTTATTTTTATTACAACATGTAATGTGTAGGTAATTATGTTTTACTTGCGATTAGTTGATAAATATTCTACGCTAGTTGTTGTTGCCCGCGAATCAAAATGTACATAGAGACGGTTTAGATTAAATATATTGGTTATGAGAGAAAAGTGATACAAAAGTATAACGTTTTAACGTACGTACATTGTTTTTTCCACGACCACACAAAATAAATCAATCAATTCCCAATAAATAGTCAGTACGTGTATGCATTACAACAACTATGCTAAAATGTGTTCTGTGAAGTGATTTTTAGTTTTATATCTGTAGAGAATCATTTATTTATCTAAGATGTCAATTAATTATAAGTTATGGACAAAATTATTAAATTATTCAAGAAAAAAAGACCCGAATTTTGCATCACAGTGGAGCGCTCATGTATTTAATTTGATTGAAGAGGGAATCATTAAAAATATTATTTGTTATATGATAAAATCACTTCTACAAAAAATTCTTTTTCTATCTTCACAGAATAAAAAATCCACTTTAAACAGAATAAAAAAGTTTTAACCTGAATAAGTTAGAATAACGTTACAATAAGATAAGCATCACAATAAAACGTAAATCTAATTGTTTTGTTTTCCAAATAATAGGTACCTATTTATTTAGCACACAGATATATGTAATAGGTATATCGTTGTTGGTCAATGCTTACGTCAAGTGTTTACAACTATAGATCTCAAATGATCTAATTATAAAAAATGTTTATGGTTATTTTCCTATTTCCAATCAATAGCTTATTGTTAAAGGCGTAACTATATATGTATTAAATTTTTACTTATCGTATGTAGAAAAAATAGCATATGTAACTCATTTAATGATTATCAATACACGAGTATTAACCGGGATATGAAGGTTTATGTGAGTTAGTTATAATAAATGGTAAATTATGATTATCATGCGACATAATAAGAGCCCAAAAATCATTAATTGTCACATATATACACTCATTACTCATTACCCATAGGTAATATACTCATTACGTAGATATGGACCACGTTTATTTATTTCCACAACTTCTACTTGTTATGCAACATTTCATACATAAGACAAAAGACGAATTGCTTTATAGACCGTATTATGACAAAAATTTTCCTATAAAAATCTTTACTGTTATATTCATATTTTAAGTAATTAATGCCAGTTTAAATTAATTTTGGTTAAAAATAAGTTGGATACTTTACGTGACTGTTCTGCTTACTGAGTCACGGCCAAAAAAAAGAAGTGCCGCTGTCAAATTTTTATTTGAACAGTTGGTAATGAAAAACCTTCTTTCATATCCAAAGTTTGTGGTGCTGTTGTCGTAAGTTGATATTTTGTTAAAAATCTTAAATCATCGTCGATTTCTAACAAACTTAGAATTAATATTTGTAACTATGTTATCAATTAATTTAAAACTAATGCAAATGCCACTGCAGCTTTCTTCTAAATTTATTTTAAAATGATTTTTTGAAACTGTTGTAAACATAACCTATATAAACTAAAACATGTTTTTAGGGATATAAAACAGCTTGCAAAATGAAATTCAACAAATTAGTAACCGCTTCGAGAAGTAAAAATAGGAAAAGGCATTTCACAGCTCCTTCTCATATAAGGAGAACACTTATGTCTGCACCTTTGTCTAAAGAACTTAGACAGAAATACAATGTAAGCACCATGCCCATTCGGAAGGATGACGAAGTACAAGTAAGTTTCTTTAATTTAAAATAAAAAGAATCAATATTTTAAAACATTTTGATAGATATCTTCATTGTAGGTAGTCCGAGGGCATTACAAAGGACAACAAGTAGGTAAAGTTGTACAAGTATACAGAAAAAAGTTTGTTATCTACATTGAAAGGATTCAGAGAGAAAAAGCAAATGGAGCTAGCGTATATGTAGGAATTCATCCATCAAAGGTACTTAAATCAATTTTTTTATTTTAATACAACTAAAACTACACAAATTTTACATGATGAACCAAACCATTCGTAGACTGCATTCCTAATACCTGATAGTGACACGATTTCAGAAGTTTTTTCTGTAATTTAGTGACAATGTCTTGTGTTAGCTGCACCTTGGTGAAAAAATTGGCACTGATTTTATTTATTTCATATACTTTTTACCCCATTTTGGTTATGTTTGCTGACAATTTTTTTTATGGCTAGGTTGTTATTGTAAAAATGAAAATGGACAAAGATAGAAAGAAGATTCTAGACCGTAGAGGTAAAGGACGTTTGGCTGCTTTGGGCAAAGACAAAGGAAAATACACTGAAGAGTCAGCTGCATCTGCTGTAGAAACATCTTAAGTGTTAATATAATTTTTATTATTAAAATTTAAAACAAAATTAGGTACTCTTTTATTTCACCTACATGTTTAAAAATAGGTCAATGAATTAAAAACAATCTTGTTTGCAGACAATTTATTTATAAAATTGGTAAGTACATAAGAATTAAACCGTTTTCAATCCTCAACAATTCTAGTTTTGTAGAAAACAATAATATGATTTACATTAAAATTTGACAAAATCTGGTTTTCATTCAAAATATTTTGTATAACTGTACATTAATTTGAATTAAAATAGTTTTCTTTCAAACATGATCAAAAATTTCGTTTTAAAAAATTATTAGTTAAAGTTTGAGCCTTAAATGTTGACATTAAATAAATTTTTTTACCAGATTGGGTGTTCTAAAAAGAATATTGGCTTATTTTTGCAGAGAATTGATTATTTTATTAAAAGGATCAGTAATTTTTCTCAAAAGTAATTATTTAAAAAGGAATTTAAGAACTTTTGCAGCAAAACTTCGTCTGATTATTTAAAAAAATAAATTTCTTAGCTCAATATCTGATGATGAGTTAAACAACTTAAAACAGCTGAATTGGACATCCACAAAGTAAGGGTTAGACAAATTAATGTCATCAAAACTTCACATTTAACATAAATATTGTCAACAATACATTCATAGGAAATAATTCTGTTACAAAAAGTTAATTACCTTGGAAATTGGTTTTTCATTTCATAATATTGCTGTAGGATAAATATTGTTACTATCTAGGGAGGAAAGTTGTACTTACTATATTCTCTTTTTATGATCTTTTGAGGCCAGAAAAACTTTTTTTATTCACAATTCTTGGATATTTTCTATAAATAAAAGTTGTTCAATTTTCAATAAATTTATTAAATTACAAAACTTTAGAATATAAAAATTATGAGTAAAATGTTACAAAAGCTGTGAGATTTTTCTTATTGATCTACATTTTCTGGTTTGGGCCAAAACTTTTTTCTGAGAATATCATTCACACCTTCTCTATTCCTTGCTAATTCAATGGCATAAAATTGTATTCTAGTAACTAATATTGTATTTTCTTCTTTATAATCTTCTTTCGCATCTGCTCTTAACAAAGTACCAAAACTATAGTCCTCAACCAAATTTTTAAACCTTTCACAGTAAGGTCGCCACTTTGCTTTTTCTTTTGTACTTTTTAATTCATTTTCTTTTATTACCTCTAATTCCATAGTGGGAAATTCTTCTCGAAATATTTTGTAAATAACATCATCAACTGGTGTTAACTTGAGCAGCTTAGGATCTACTGAGCAAAGAATCTAAAAATGTAAAAAGTTGTTATTTTTGTTTCAAGTTCTAGGCATATTTTTGCAAAAAATAATTGTATTTCAGAGACATTTAACTTCTTTTAAAGCATATTAAATTATAAAAATTAGCTTCTTTGTATTGATGAATAAAAATCTAGAAGAATGTTGTCTAGTAAGTACAAAAAATTAGTTGTACAAAGTTAGCCATTACTTTTACAGTTTTTTTTATTGGAACTTTTTATAAAAAATTAATTTTTTACACAAGTTAATTGAGTAAGAAGAAATTTTATTTTTAAAAATAGTTTACTAATATTTCTACACTATAAATTCCTTATCTGAAAAATAATAACTCAGTTCAAAGTGATTCAAGTAATACTATCGTTATTTCTAAATAAAGTATTGTTTCCTTCTATTCAATGAAAAAATATCTTTACACTATTGTAAATATTTAAAATATACTTACGTTAAAGTATACTTCTGCATGTTCAAAAGCTTTAATTGCCCACATTGTTTCCACACTTTGGTCATTTTCGAATTCTTCAGCAGGACGACTAAGAACATCCTGCAATGGTAAAAAATAATTACTACTGGAAATGGAAATATGCTTTTTATTTACATTACCATTATAAACTTAATCAACTTCAAAATTATTCAGGGTAATGACCATAAGTAACCTACAAAAAAAGTTGACAAGTCGGTGTTGTGTTCTGAAATGACAAGTGACAGTGACGAACGATCACAGAAAACAAAATACATAAAACAAAGATAATGTTTTTCCATTGTTTATAAAATTAATAATTTTTATAACTTATTCAACCTTATCTAAAATACTTTAAACTGGGTATTATTTATTGTTCCTCCAAATCAAATCATAGAAATGTCTAAATTGGCAACTTATTCGTCACTGGTTGTAATTTATGAAGTTAAATCTTTTTCATTTTATTATTAGTATAATAGGACCTTAGATCATATATACTAAACGTGGATACATCAACGAAGTAATAACTTGGCTCCGACATATCAGAGACGTACTTTAATCTCCGATTCTTGTTTAACTTACACAGCTTCCCAGCGCTCCTTCTTTGTCTTGGGCAACTGAAGTATAGGACTACAATGTTGCCGAGAGCTATTAAAGAAAAATCTCATTATTGTAATAAAGTTTAAGAAAACAAACTAAAGGTACTTTTAAAATATTTAAATATTTTTGCGCAAATTTTTTTAATGTATTTATACATAATTATAATTTAAATACCTAATATAAGTAATAAGCTCAAAATGCAATAAACAAATAAACCTCTCTTAAAAGTATCAGATTTATTTCAATTGTAACAAACTGGCAATCCCGAATGAAACAACAGAATTGGCACCAAATTTAAAAATCTGATAAGATGTGATGGTGAATATACGAAACTCACATTTTAATTTTTAATACTTAAATATTTGCAAAAATAAAACAAAAAATAAAAGAAAAAATTTATTTAATACTAATTAAACCAACTTCACAATTATTCATGTTGAAACAAAATACATTTACTTAGCCTATTTCTAATCCTACATTCCTTACTTCTAATTTTCTTACATTCGTAATTTAATCTTATTTTAAAATATAAATTAATAACTGATTTTATAATTTGTATCTTGTGATTTTCAATAATTAATTGTGATTTTAAATGTTCTATAATATAAGCGTTGTTAAAAGTATTTGAACAATTTTCTAGACATTTTATTTTAATTCTTTCGATAATTTTTACATTATACAAATTATCTTTATAGCCTCTTATTAGTTTTTCAGCCTCTTTGCAAATATTTTCTACATCTTTATGAGGTATGCAGAGTTTACCCCTATTTTTTATATCAGTTAATGATGTGCTGTCATTGCTAAATTTTTTTTCTAATAAGTAATTTTTACATGTGGAACAAGTTAATTTTGTTAAAATTTTTTTAAAAACAAATCCACTTATGTAGGTTACGACATTTTCTATAAATGGCGTTAATTCATATAAAAATTCAATATGGTCATCCTTAATATTTTCAATTTCTTCAATGGCAGTGTCACAGTTTTTAGCATTATGACCACTGCCAATGAAGAGAATTGTGGTGGCATCTAAAATTGAGCAATTCGCACTTGGAGAAGAGCTTATTTGGTGATGCACCAACAGTCTTTTGTACGCAGCTATAAACTGCCCAGCAGTAGGATTGTTATTGAAACCACCTCTACTCCTTACTGCACTAAAAAAAGTTTCGAGATGGTCTTGACTTAACTTATATGAGAGAATATACTTCATTTTTCCCGTAGTTATAAGAATATCATAAAGGTTTAATAAATTGCTAAGACAAATGATAAAGCCCTTAAACCCAGTTTTCCGATTAGAATTTATCACTGGCCCAAAATCGTCCTTTATACCTTTTAAATAATCGATGAGAATATTTATTTTATTTTGAATGCACTCAAAGTTTGATAAAGATAATGGTTTTTTAAAGTTATATTTTGAAAAAATATTCATCGAATTCAATATGTCAAATCTGTCATTTATATTGTAACAGAATTCGGATGTGCCACCTTGTTGGTCCAATTTTAAAAATTTTATGGCGTCTCCAACGCTGTTACTTAAAGTTTGAGCAGCTAGCCTTACATTCATTTTTGCAGTTTGGAAATTTAGATGGCGTTTCGTTATTTTATTTGCTGCATGTAATCCCTCTATTAATTGAATGTTGACAAGCTCCTCAAATTTTGTCCAACTAATTGCTCGCCCTTCTTTATCATATAATATTTTTTTGTCGCCTAAAGTATTCCTACAAAGTTTTAACATATGGCATGCATCCCAAAATGTCAAAACTTTTTCCCTTGTTATTGGATGAAGGAACCATGGTTGGAAAGTATCCTCAGTGAAGCTCGCTCCCAATTTGGTGCACATGGAAATATTTATTGGAGCCCCATCAAAGGTAAGGCTATAGCATTGAATGCCGGCTTCGTATAATAATTCCAAACATTTTAAAGTTAAATTGGCTCGTTCATCAGCTCCCAATTTGTTTATAAAAAAATAGCCAACAGGTATCTTCCAATTGTCGTTTAATGCAGTTGCCATAAAAACCAATGCGCTGGTTGCCATTTCTGAAGTTTCCATTAAATTGGCGCAATCTACATAGCCAACATATTTGCTGCCATTCCATTCGACAAATTGTCTGATATGAATTTCGTCGCAAACTAGATTTACAAAAATCTCTTTATCTTTAGATTTTATTTTTAAAGAGTCAAAGGATTCCTTCGTAAATCCAGGCTGACCATTTACATTGGAAATACCATCTTTGAATAGTGGATGGATGAGGGAGCAAATTATTAAATGTTTTTCTTACATAAGAATATGCTTTTGGAGAATAAAAATGCAACGTAATTGCAAATGCCCTTACATCTTCAGAATACTTGGCGTTTTTTGATTTTAAATGTCTGTTTATTATATGTTTTACTTGATCTGGCATTCCTTCCTGCAATATAAAACACCCTATTTTAACAATAACTAATATTGATTGATGAAAAAAACTTACCAATATTTCTGACTGAGCATATTCAGATAACATCTGTTTGTCAGATAAATGTAGAATCAAGTCCTTAAAGTTAGTTATTGTATGTTGTAGTAGCCGATTTTTCTTCTGAAGTTGTTTAATTTTTTTCCTTTGAGAATCAACAGTTTCATTCACAATTTTCAGGCTTCGTTTAGCTCTTTTCGGAGTGGAAAAGTGTTCAATTCTCAAGTCACCTATGTAACGAGGAGCAGGCGTGACATCTAAAATGAAGTTATGATTAAAATAATAATTATCAATTATATTGACAGTAGAAATTAGTACTCACCAGGACTTTTTATAGGTAAAGACTCTGCACTAGTACTGCAAGTAGGCATTTCACTTTCAGAAATCAAGGAAGCTAAAATAAGAAATATTTATTTTGAAAAGTCCATTAGAAGCTATTTTTTAAACAATATATTTAAATATAATTTTACAATAGTTACTTACTAGGTTCATCAGTATTTTCAGATATAGTACTATTTAAAAGAGATTCACTTTGTGAGGGATTAGAGTGCACTAAAAATAACATATTAAATAACTATTTTTATTTGATAATCATGGCACAACTTACTTTTGGATCTATTTTCATAATTTTTAAAAATTAATGATGGTGATGGTACTGCATGAGGCAGAAGTCGTCGACTTGGCCAAGATTTCTCATCATAGTCATCAACTTTAAAGTGTCTAGAACAAATTCGCGTATTTATGGTAATATTGCACTCCTCTAGACCGCAATTATTAAGCCATGCTTTACGAATTTCCTTTTTAACAGGAAAACTGAAATAAACAAAAATTAATTCGTTTGTCATAATCATAAATTAAACTAAGTTAACTCACCGATGCAAGCTTTCTGTTTTTTTCTCATTTACATTTCCACAGATTATACACTTCATTTTCAATAAAAGTCCAATTGAAACACAATTAAAAGCAATAATCACAATGAAAACACCAAAAATTAAAATATATATGATACAATAAAACCACAATAAAACACACGAGAATCACGAAACCGAAACAACGCTTGCAACGCTGCCAAATCTAATAATATCTAAAACTTTCTCAAATTTTTAGGTACACCATCATTTTATTGTTTTAATATTTTATATTAAAAAATAGAATTCATGTGCATTTTTAAATATTTTACCTGCACATAGGTACATATACAAAAATCTTTGAGTAAAAATTGATATAAATAAAGAATTTATATTAAAAGTGTTGAAGCTTTTGAATTGAACTATTAATTGCTCTGGCAACAGGATAAGTTATTCAAGCTCTACGTTTCAATTGTCAAAGCGTATGCTCTATTAGCAGCCCAAGACGAAGATAAAGCTAATGCATTTATACGTGGTAAAAGAAGACAATGTAAAAAAAGTATGTTGTACATGTTGGGGCCAGAACGTATAATGTATTTCTTATGGCATTGAAGTATCCACGTTAGTATATATGATCTAAGAATAGGACTCAATAAAAAATGGAATTGTCATTTGCCAAATTTCCTTTGTTTCTCTGTAATACCCAGATTTTGATTTTATATCCGCAGCTGTTCGTATATAAAATACTGCAGCGGTGGAGGTCTTTTGTGGGGCATCATTGGGTTATCATTGTCCCTGTTTTTTCCAGACGAGCCATTAGATATGTATAACAGTAGCCAAAAAATTATGTAATAGGCACATAAACAACCTAAACCTTACTAAAAATAGGGCACGTTTGAAAAAATATATTTAATAGGGACAAAAATAAACCAAAAATTAGTTAAGAAATATAATAAAGCGTAGTCCAGAAAACAGCTATCGAGTGTAAGCAATTAGATTGGAGGGTGTCATTCGAAACAACGCGGTAATAATCTTTCAAGATACCGAAGTACTGGTTTGCAGCCATTCCAGAAGCAGTGGCGAGTGTATATATAAATACTGTTGTGCGGAGATGCGGAGAAGCAGCTTAGTTTTAGCTCAGACCTTATACAGATATGTCTTTATATAAATCAGTAGAAGTTTAAATAAATTGTGTTATACATAAGTAAAGGTGTTTTAATGTGCAAATAAATTAAATAATACACTGTTAAAATAAATAAACGTTACAATACAATTAATTTAGTCCGTAATAACAAATTGAACTTAAAATCAACTATTTGTTTTTAAAATTATTTGTGTACATAAGTAGAGAATGAAAAACGTTCATATTTAAAAAGTTATTTTATAAAAATAGAAAAAAAGATAATCTTGGGATTACAATTCAATAAATAAAAGTAGACTTACACTAATAGGTATAAAATGGCAGAAACTTAAACCGATAATTATTATGCTGGTAGCATTTTCCACTCAATTACAATTGTTTATATGCGGTACAGATAACCGATTTTAATTTGGGCCAAAGTCACATAACGTATTTCAGAATCTCCTGTAAAGGCCAAAAAGTATTTATTATAGACCTGTCAATAAATCTATTTTAATAAAATTATATTTGCACCAATACATTTTTATTTTGTTATAGGTATGTTTTATAGTGTAGGTATTTAGAAAGATGTGCAAAATTAGGTTATAAATAAAAGTTTTTTATTATAAATACATATTTGTTTACAGATATAAAATAATAGGGTACCTATCTACCTAATGCAAATATGTTTAAATTCGTTGTATATAGGACGGACCTAGATAAATTATATACAATATTTACAAAAATATGAATGGTAAAAACATTAATATTATTTTTGTTTTGAACTGCCAAGTAAAAAATATATCTGTACCTGAGCTGTGCAATTACAAATTGGTTTTAAATCTTACTAAAGAAAATTTTGTTTTAGTTTATACATTATACTTCTATTTTGATTTGTTCATTTTTAGAAAAAGAAAAGGTATATAGTTTATAAAATAGAATACTTTGTCTAAACTACTTTACAAAACTATTTTATTTCAAACAGAACAAGTTCAAGCTGATTAAAAGTACCAAGTGTGGTTAGGTATATGGTAGACAAATCAGCATATTTGATGATTCATATATTGATTGATCAAAGAAGATGCTGCTTCATAAAAGGAACAATATTTCAGATTTTATTGAATTAAAAACAGATAAAGTGTTTTTAGAATAAGCAGTGTCGAATTTTGTGTGAAAAAAGTTCTGCAGAGTTTATTTTATAGTAATCAGATTTAGAATATTTAGAAAATTATAAATAATTTGACAGTTTCCTGAATGAAACCTAAGTTTATTGACTATTAGAAATTTAAAAAAGTATTCTCTATTCTTCTTAGTAGGTAATTTTTCTTGGCTAAAGTTGCTTTAAGCAGACAAAATATTTTTCTTTTAATGTACCTTTGTTTTCATATATTTTTATTACCATACTAAATTTTTTGTACTTTCTGGGATTATATCTAAAGTTTATTTAATTTATTGTTATTTTTAACTGAAACAAAATAAAAACTAAATTGGCCATACATTTTTTTGTTTATCTGTTAACTCAACGTAGGTACTCGAAAAATTTTAAAAATTATTTCAGTTAAAAAAAAGGCAACAAAATCCTGAAGTTCTGATCACAAATACAACTAATAAAAGTGCAATTCGCATTTAAATAAAATCTTTCAACTTATTTGTTAACCTTTTATTTTCGACTGTACTAATTATTGCAACATACAATGTTAAAAACTAAAGAGGGATTGTCAAACTATTTATGCATATCACACTCTATATATTTTTTAAATATCATTGTAAAACTTAATTGTAACCAAAATGTGGGTAGTAGGTTTAGTTCATGTATTGTTTATAACTAGTGTAAGTAAATTTTTTTTAGTGGGAAAATCAATTATTGTCTTTAAATCTGGTAAACTGAATATTAAAAAAATTAGTTCATAGTTTTCTAATCATACTTTAATGCATTTTTAATTGTTAATACAAGTTATATTAATGCATCATCCTTCAATAGAAAATAAAAATTAATAATATTAATCACACAAAGAGCTTTTCTGTTTTACTTTTATTTTTGAGAATTTTCTTACTGCATTTTCAAGCTTCCAACTTTGGTAATAAAAATTGTTAGATTTTAGATAATTTAGGATTTTTTTCTGTTCAACATAATAAAGTCATCAATATTCAAATATAAGTCTAATATTTATTTTATATAAAACAAATATCTCAAATTAAAAAATAAACCAGAAATAATGGACTAGTTTAGTAGGATCATATTAATCAAAATGATAGCAATATATATTTAGGATAAGATACCTACTTACTTATATTGGTATTCATTTTGCAATTAATTTTTCTCATTTCGTAAAATTTAGCAATAAATAATTAGTAAGTTTTAAACGTAGCGCCAACTAATAACCAATAATGAAGTGTGTGTAAAAGTCAACGTTGTCACATTTTAGCTTCGTTCGTTTCAAGTATTCTCAAAGAACTGGCGGCACAAAACACCGTGTTCTGTGACTAACTGATTGTACCAGTTGACACGATATATATATGACAGGAGAGAAAATCGTGTTTATCTGTAATAAACAAACAAGACCCCTATTCTTGACGGTGACAGAATAGAACAGCCAATAGAAAGTGGGCGTGGTTCTATTGAAAATGCCAAAAGGTATTCTTGAAATTCGTTCTCTCACTGTACCGATAGAAGGGTTGTTCCCCGAGAGAACAATTACTTCTATTGGTTATTTTTGAAGCCCGCTATAACACCAAGAGAAAGTGTTAGGGATTTTTATTTTCGAACCAAAAATAATATAGAAGTAATTTCTTTCATAAACCAAACACAACCAAACAACAAATTAAACTAACGAAAATGACAGAATATTTTGTTTAGTGTTTTACTCCTTATTTGATAAAGTGTCAATCAGAGAACAAAAATATCGATATGTTTATCTCTTTTTAATGACAACAAATAAGAGAGAGAGATAAGTTTCTCGGTTAATATTAAAGCATATCGTCAACATCGCAAATTTTCTACCAATCTTATTGAAACACGTCACTTACCACTTATGACGTATGTAACCATTAAATTTAAATTTCAAAAGATGATTATGGCTAGAGGATTAATTTTATAAAAAATTTATTTGTACAGTTGAACCACTAAAAATCTATTTTATAAGATGCAAATATAAACTAAACTAGTCCATTACCTAATCTTGAGAAAATAATTTAATAAAGGCAGAATCACTGACATTTAACTTGCATAATATAAAGATATACCTGCTGTTTTTTCATATTAACAAATTATTAATATTAAAACAATTCAAAAGCACATTTGTTATAAATAAAACAAAATTTAGATCCTCTTGAAGAACATGAAATCAAGAGACATCCAACATGGAAGTTCTTCACTATTAAAGTATGATTGCTTTGATAAAACATATTTTATCAGTATCTTCACATTTATTTGCAGCTAGTACACTTGGCTTATCCCAAATCGTACCCATCATTTTCCAACGGACCCAGACGTACCTTGACGACATTTGCCGTGGCTGCTTCATCTGTCGGTGCATCACCTCCTGCAAGGTTTTCAAATATCGCCGACTACAGAAAAAAAGAAGAAAAAGCTCAAGAATTACAATCGGAAAAACAGCTAATAGAAGATGATGAAATCACTGAGGATCCCGCCGAACAAGACAGAAACGAAGCTAATCCAAGTTTCATCCAGAAAACAATCAATAAAATATTATCAAAAATACAGCTAGCTTCTAGTTTTATTACACCGTCAGAAACAGATAACAGCAATGGTAAGTATAGTCATTTTTTGGTTTGGATTAAGAGATTTCACTGTTCCGTGCACTGTTCATTAAGACTTCTATATGATAACTGGCTGACTTCGCACCGCGTGTGCCGCTTTATATGAGTACCGTCCTAACGCCTCGAATATTTTTTCCGGCATTTTCTAGAAGTAAAATAATGGGTTATTTTCTTGAAGTAGAACCGGCGCATTGCAAACAATCTAACAATCTCTAATCCTTATGAAAGAGAATATCATATTTCGTAATTTATACGGTGTGTAAAAGCCAAATGGAATAAATTCATTATTTCGGTTACTGTACATATTTATAAAAAATCCCGAAACACGTCAAATTTAAATTATAACTTGACATTCTTTAACGTGAAAATGCAACCCCTACCTTCAACCCCCTTAGAATGACAGGTACAACCTCCAATTTTTTAAATGGGAAGTATAGGCTTGTGATATATCATTTAAAAGGTCTCTTCATTCTCTATTCAAAAATGTTATTGTTTTTAAATTTAATGCAATATTAACATAAAAAAATTAATATTATGTTGTTACCGAAATTCGCTACAATACAATCAAAAACTAAAATGTAATGCAAAACGTAATAAAATGTAGAACACGAAAAAGAACTATGAATGTTAATGAAGTAGATGTTCAAAATGTTCTCCGCGAACGTCTTGGCAACATCCTAATCTCAAATAAAACTGTCTTCTAACATTATTTAACATATTAGGCGTGATCGACCTAATCGCAAGCGTTATTCGTTCTTTTAAGTCATTTAAATCAGAAGTTTTAGTTTTGTACACATGGCTCTTCACATATCCCCATAAAAAGAAATCTAATAATGTAAGATTAGGTGATCGCGCTGGCCATTCAATCGATCCTCGCCTCCCTATCCACCGATTGGGAAATATTGTATCGAGGTACTGCCGGACATTAAGTTGGTAATGTGGTGGTGCTCCATCCTGCAGAAACCATATCGTATTCGCTGGAACTTGAGGGTTACCTGAATCAGGATATAAATTTGCCAACGTTGGAATGACATTATTTTGAAGTAGTGCCAAATAATTGTTGCCATTCAAGTTGCCCTCAATAAAAAAGGGACCAATGGTATTGTTCCCTACAATCCCTGCCCAAACATTAACCTTTTGAGGGTATTGAGTGTGTTCTCTCATCCAGTGAGGATTTTTCGTAGACCAGTAGCGGCAATTTTGCCGATTAGCATCACCGTTAAGTAAAAAAGTACACTCATCAGAAAACATAACGTCTTCTAATTGGATAATATTGTTATCCAACATGCCTCCGTAACCAATCATTTGTAAAACTGTTATTTTATGCATTTCCGTTAATCTAACCATTTTTCAGAATTGAATTGAACAAACTTTATACTGTTTGTTAAAATAGCGTTGCCACGGAAAATCTTTAAAGTTTTTTAATGGTTACCATCTAAAAACCACATTGTTATGGTTTTTGTTCACTTTCTCATTATCAAGACCTAAACGGGAAATAAGTTTTAAGTAATAAGTAATAAGTTTCGAGTATATTTTAGCGAATTTCGGTAACATGATATTAATTTTTTTTTATGTTAATTTTTGCATCAAATTTAAAAACAATAACATTTTTGAATAGAGAATGAAGAGACCTTTCAAATGATATATCACAAGCCTATACTTCCCATTTAAAAAATTGGAGGTTGTACCTGTCATTCTAAGGGGATTGAAGGTAGGGGTTGCATTTTCACGTTAAAGAATGTCAAGTTATAATTTAAATTTGACGTGTTTCGGGATTTTTTATAAATATGTACAGTAACCGAAATAATGAATTTATTCCATTTGGCTTTTACACACTGTATATTAAGCTCTTCAAATCACTTTCTCAGCTGTGTCATGAGTGACCTTGACGAATTACTTCAGCTTGAGTATCCTAGACATCTTTAAGTTTGTAATATTATTCAAGAGAATACCTCTGTTTTATGGATCTAACAATGGCCCTCGATAAAGTTAAAATAAAGGTCGTAATAATGTGTCTAGAGTGTAATAGGTAGGTACACAAAAGAATAGCATTTAAAGAGAAGAAGAAGAAGAAAAAACCCATTGTATAGAGAATATAAAAAAAACAGAGTATATTAAGCTAATAATGGACGCTACTGCCACTATTTTAGTGATTGCAGGTTGTAATTTAAATGTCATTGTGAATATATGTGCGATGTCCCCAAAAGAATATTCCTTTCATCGTTTGTACAACATATTCTTATCATATCACTTTCAGTGGAATGATTGTTGGGTATTTAAAAATGACATGATACGAACATGTTAAGAATGTACCATAAAGAACATACAAATTTACAAGAAAAGGAACATGAAATGGAGTTGTTTAGCGTATACCTTTCAGAATGTTCGAAAACGTAATTCATGGGCATATTCTTAGAATGTGAATGTACCATTAGTGTTATGTGGGGAACTACATTAAACATTAATAATAGCTACCATTATATGCTCATTGAATAATATACTATTAAATAATTGCGATTTCTTTTATTTCATAGAAGAAAATAAAAGGACGTAGAAAAAGTATAGTACGTTATACGAGTTGTAATCCCATTACGCACTCTAGTCATAGATACAGTAATTTAATTTTAATTGTGATTTACCATTTTATTTACAGCTACGAATGTCTCTGCGGAAGAAGTGCCAAAAACTGAAGTGAAAATAGATTTGCAACAACCGGATTTATTTAAATCAAGAACGTCACCCCAAAATTTAGTTTCCAAACACTATGGCGATCCATTGAAAATGAATTTGGAAATCCAAGAATGGGAAAACGTCACGGAGAGTGAAACTGTCGATAAACGAAACGGTACCGAAAATCAAAAGAACAAATTTGGACCAGCTGGAATATATTTTGCGGAATTATTTGGGGGATTCTTAGCACTGATTTATGGAGCCGTGGCACATATCAATAGGGTAATCAACGGAGGAAACCTCGAAACGAGAATTTGAAGTAGATTTTTATTGCATTCACAATAAAAAAATACGTTTTATATTTGAATTATTTTTATTTCTATGCACTAAACTGCTGGGCAAAAAAATTAGGTTAGGTTAAACTGTTCAAAAAAATGCAAACAAAATGTTGGGGCTGCCCTAACTTCCCAGACAATTAAGTTAACAATGAATCTAAGTTAGGTACCAAAATGTTTTCATGTCAAAAATCAAAGAACTTTATGCAAAATAGCACATAATATAGTGATAAATAAAATAAATAAAGTGTTTTGATAATTTGTATTTCTTACCAAAACTCAACGACATATCATATTCAAACAAGAATTTAAATAAGGTTATTAACTCGGTGATTCCAAGGTTATTTGTTTGTAAATTTTTTAAATCAAGATTTTAGGTATAACCTGTATGGCGTGCCGTTTTGGTATTTAATAACAACATTTAAAAAGCAAGAAATAATCTTTAGTTTTAAAATTTTAATTTCGTAATTATTTTTTTACAGAATTAAAATTATGTATTTCATAATTTCATTACACGTATTTCCATTATGAAAAACATAATAGAAATTGCCGATTTAAAATTATGAAATACATAATAGAAATTCAATTTCCATTATGTATTGAGGTTGCCTAACTATATTAGTGACATATTATGTACCTGAAATGCATTACAGCAAGATAGGCAACCGCAATACATAATAGAGATTGAATTTCTGTTATTAGGCGGTTGCCTATCTTGCTGTAATGCATTTCAGGTACATAATATTATGTCACTAATATAGTTAGGCAACCTTAATACATAATGGAAATTGAATTTCTATTATGTTTTTCATAATGGAAATTCAAGAATTAAAATTATGTTTTCATAATTTTAATTATTGAATTTCTATTATGTATTTCATAATTTTAAATCGGCAATTTCTATTATGTTTTTCATAATGGAAATACGTGTATCTATTAAAATTATGAAATACATAATTTTTATTCTGTAAAAAAATAATTACGAAATTAAAATTTTGAAATTAAAGATTATTTTTTATTCTTCCTTTTTAAATGTTGATTGTTATTAAATACCAAAACGGCACGCCATATTTCTTATAATCCAGTAAGGTAAGAGCAGAGTTAGTTTTATTCCATAACTGGTTCCACACTGTATTTAAATAATCTGCCCACTCTTTGTATTCAGCCACTTTTGAATTAAATTCGTTAATAAATAAGGCGATAGAATATCCGATTTATAAAACTGAAAAACCCGATTGAATCTAGACTGAACAACAACAGGAAAACAAAATGGAGACTAGATTTCTGGTACACATCTCTATGAAATGCTGGTATTTGATCTACTTTCCGAGAGGTTAGAATACAAAAGAAAAAAGTGAAAATAACTAGTACACGTTCGGAGACTAGGCCTCTGTGTCGCGCCATACTTGAGAACTACAGTTATTTACATTGTGAGTCTTTTATTTTTATCGTTTTCATCGATTTTAAGACTGGTTTGGTAGCTGGTTTATTTTCATCAACAACACAATTTGTGTGGCATCGTTCTTCTTATTGTTCTTTAGTTAAACGAGAAGAACTGTTTTGGCCGGTTGAAGAACAACAAATGAAGATGTATTTAACAGCGATAAAGTTTCTAGTGATATTTGGTGTAATGAAGGTAGGAAAAAGTATTGTAACTCGTTTATATTACGCGAATATTTACAGATAGATTTTATTTAAATTAAAACGTATATCAAACAAATTATACCAATGCTCGTATGCTATGACAATAATTATGAAAAGGTTTAATCTGAAAAGTTTTCAGATAAAACTAGAAGGACAGTCAATGAAGCTTTACATGAATTTTTATTTACAAGAAAATTTGGATTAGGCTTATCTTATTCTTAATTAGGGGTGCTTGCCACCCCTTCTTCTTAGTGGGGATTGTAAAATACTTAATTCTAAGCAAAAAGTGTTCTATACAGTTTTTTAACTCAATATTTTTCATGTTACTGGCGATCGAAGAAAACTCGACGTTTTCCAAACGGTTTTTCGCAAATATCTCAAAAAATATGCATTTTAACAATAATTTCATGATAAAGAAAATCGTAGCAGGTAAAAAAATGAACAAATTGATGTTTTATTGAATGCTCTAAGTGTAATAGCCAGCGAGATATTGAAGATAAAAGACGTTTATTTTGGTCTGAAATTTAATCGATGTATTGAGTGCCATCTAGCGTACAACGGAGGCGTTTTATTAGTATGACAATGACTTTATCATCAATAGTCTATTGAGAAAATCACAATATTTCAAAAATAATGAAAGATACATCAAAAAAATTGTTGTGATAAAAAATGTAGATCTTTTTTGACAAAAATTTCGCTTGTTTCTTTTCCTACGTCAAACTACAATTGACTGAGATATGAATGTTTAAATGCAAAAAAATACTGTGGTTACCAAAATGGTTAGATATAATTTTTGTTTTCCTTATTTTAATATGTAAGCTGTAAAACCACTTATATTTTATGATTTGGCAGTACGTAATCTAAATAAAAAATCTTGCTGACGGGCGTTTGGAAAGATCGATAACCCCAAACTAAATTAGCATAAAAAGTTGATTCATCTGAATTTACATGGTAATTTCTAGTAGGTTTTGAGCATTTTTGATTATGGGACAATAAGATATTCAAATTTGATCAATTTACTAATGTTGTGCCTACCTATAAAGGACAAAACAATATTTATTTTAAAATATGAAATAGTCAATTTCAAAAAAAAACAAGGCTCTTCTAAGATTATTTTGAGGGGTGGAGAATTTTTAAAAAGTGTTTATTAGAAAAGTTGAAGATCGTGGCAAAATCTGCAACTTTTCTCTATTTTATTTCCACACATAACCTCAATTTTCGGAAAATGCAAAAAACTGACTTTTTCGGTTTTATTTTTTGATTTTCTAACGGATAAGTCAATGTTTATGAAAATTGGTGAAAAGGTGAAAACATACCTTTTTGTGTCCCACATAACTTCAATTTTTTTCAAGCTTGTACCCAAGAATGATATTGTACCTCTAAAATTTTCCGAATTATTCAATTTTCCGAAAAAACCGTCAATAAACAATCATTGTTTCATAGTTTCTTATATAATTAAGAAAAACTATACTTCTGCAACAATAAAATTTACAAAAACTGTTAAATTTTTGCTGTAAATTTTTTTAAATTGTAAAAACTTACCACACCAATAAATTAAAAGGAAAAAATGCAAGAAAAAACGATTTTTAGAATAGGTATGATTACAAAATTCACCAATTTGCTGTATTGCAATAAAAATTCAATGTCACAGGTTAATTTAATGATTCAGGCATTCAGTAACTATATTTTTGGTAGTCACAAAGTCAAAATCTGCTTCCTTTTTGATCCTGATTGCCCAATTTTTATTTAAATTTCAATATTTCCTCTTTTTTTAATATTCTTCGGTAATATTCAACATTGTTTACAGAGCCAATACTTATATTTGTATGAACTGCATTGAACATGTTTGTTTTAAATCTCCCAAAATGTCTATAGTCTCTAGTCAACACAATTTATATATTTTTTCAAGAAAAAAAAATGTATAAGTAAATTGTTTCCGTATACCTACAAGAAGAACTAAGAAAATTCTTTTATTTATTGTTTGTAGATATGCTCATCCCAACGTGGCAGTCCACCAAGGGTTGAAAAAGTAACTTTATTATTAGAGTCCTACATACCACCAGCTATGCAAATGATGGCCTATCTAACAGAAATGATGAAATATGATCTGAAACCCACAACAGCACCGCCTTATGGGCCAACCACGTCAACAATAAAACCAACACCTTATCACAGACCGGGCATCTATGCTCCACTTAAACCTCCCGGGCCTGACACGTATTATCAGTCCCTCCAAAAAGGCAAGTATATTTATCATATTTTCAAATACTTCTTAACAATTTTTCCACCGTCCAAAGTTTCGAGATCTCTTCTTCTTCTTCTTGATTGATTTAATGGCCTCCGTCACGACGGCATTTAGCCAGCGCAGCTCAATCTCGAAGGACACAGAATGGACAAATATACTGTGGACTACCAGCACTTTAAGAATTACAGATACAGTGACGGATTGGATTACCATACATTACTACTTTTCTACCCTTCTTTTAGCTACAGCCTGCTTAATAAGTTTTCTTTCATTTCTTGCTTCTTTACCTGCGTTCAAAGTATCTTTCACATGTGTGTCTGTCAAAACGGAAGACTTCTGCAACAATCTGGAGTTACTTCAGTAAATGTTAAATAATTCGGAGTTACTTGTTTGCAAGAAAGCCTACCTGTTTATTGCACAATCAAATGTCGGTCAGAAACATGTGCAAGAAGAAAATCCTAATGTGAACACTACTTATAGGCAACCAGAAATACATGGTAGGTTAGACTGCGATTTTATGTCAGATGTGAACACTACTTATAGGCAACAAGAAATACATTCAAAACATTTAAATTAAGTGGTAGCCTTAGAATATAGTAGCAAATTGGAGATTAAGGTTAAAACGGTTTTAGATATTAGTTAGACAGTTAGACTGCGATAAGTTTAATATTTTTCAAATACGTTTATCTTTATACTGAAAAACCCTGCCATGAAATAACATAACACCTAACATTAATTATTTGTGTGCTGGATCCTTGGCGAGAGGTAATTACTTTATTTTTGGAGGCATAGTCATCTCCAAATTCTATTTTATATAATCTTATTATTATTGCTCCATTTTCATGCTTTCTTTCCTATGTAAAATTGTTTAACGTGCAGTAAACAAAATTAATGTAACACAGTTATGGAGTTTTCTGTTAGTGTGATGATTTCTAATATTAAATAGTAAAATACGTTTTAGATGGTGAATATAGAGAATACGTGGAGAGCCTTAAGAGACCAAGCGGACTTAACTATTTCGACCGGTATAAACAAGATTTACATGAAGTTACGGATGCTGAAAGATCCGCTAGATATATTGAATCTGATAACAAGGATCGTATATTTTCGAATATTGCTGAATACGTTGGACGAAACTTTTTGGACGTTTATAAATTGAAAGATGAAATAGAAAGAGATCTTCCAAACGATATAGAAGAACATTCACAGAATTTCTTGAAAAAATACGATGACTTGAGTCGCAGGTAAGTTATCTAAATAAATAATGTATACCTAACCTATACATATTTTTTTTACAAATATTTTAATTTTAAATTTAATTTGTTAAACAGGATTTAAAATAAACTGTTCCTAGCTTTAATAGGGTGTTTAACTCCAAATTTGACCCTATTTGTTTTATGTTTCTAATTATTAGACTTACTTAATTGTTTTCCATATAATTGCATGATTTTTATTTTTTATTTGCCCAATTTGCCAAAAAATTAACAAGAAAATTTTTACGATTTTATGACGTATACAGATACGTCACTGATGCTGGGCTTCTAGTATGACCATTAGATGGCGCTGTCATTTTCCAATATGGCCGCTACGAGGGTGAACAGAAAAATTTTAGTTGATGCTTTACATCTATCGTTGTTGCTGTGTACGTGTGAACTTCCTATTTTTTGTGATTTTTCTTGTCTTAATACATTACACATAAGTTTTTCCATCTCAGTCCGAAAAAAAACCATTTTGCATATACTCCTTCCTGTGTCTTTTTGTTCTAAGGGTGAACCTATGACATACACTTGACAATTTTGACATTAAAATTGTACCTAACTTCGCGTCATAGATATTTTTGAAATGGCGCAATATTCAAAAAGTACAAAATAAAATTTTTATTTTTGCTCATAAAAATTATGTATTCAATTAAAATAAAAAAACTAGAGTGCCGTTGTTTGTTCATATAGTACTAAGTATTTATAAGGTATTAAACAGAACCTTAAAATTAGTTAAACACCCTATTAGCTTTTTCTTCATTGTCTTGTTTTGAAGGTTTTATAAAATATCTTTTAGGGCTGAATTTCGACAAAAACAAGTGCCACCAACAAAAGCGTACGTTACATTGTTATCATTATATGATATGTTTAATAAGGAATCAAAGATATTAGGATATAGCAAATATCAGGTAAATAATTTCAACTTTTCATTCAAAATAGATCGTTAAATAAAAACAAAATGTAGAACATATCACGGGACACACAGTCAGAAGGTTAAGTTCGTAGAATATCTGTTTGCCAACTTTTTGATATACCCTCGTATTATATTTTTTGTTAAATAGTATCCGTAGCCATATGCCAACTTTTTGATGTACCCTCATAGGCTTCAATAATTATTTAAAAATTAATTGTATAGTATATAGTCTTTTAGTCTGGGGGCTTTTCACTCTAGGTATTAGGTGTACACTTTTTGGGTATTAAAGGTAATATTAGGTATTATTGGGTATTAGTTGGTGATATTAGGTATTATTTGGGTAATATTATGTAATACTTAGGTATTTAAAGATAATATTTAAGAAATAAAAAAAATAGATGTTTATGCGTAAAGGGTAGGTATTAAATAAGGTATTCAAAAATACATAAGTAATAATTAAGGTATTCATTTAGGTATTAAGGTAATAATTTAGGTAATGAAGTAATAATCTAGGTAATTAGGTAATATTATAGGTAATAGAGTAATAATTTTAGTATTAATAATATGATAAAAAGGTATTAGGTGTACATTTTTTTAGGAGTGAAAAGCCCCCTGCTTTTAGTGAATTGAAACAATTAGTGGGTAAACCAAAAGAGTAATTTTCTGACAATTTATAAATGAAATGATATGATCCAGTGATTTTATTTTATTTAGGGTTACACTGACAAGATGTTAAAAGAGCTAGTAGATATTTCTAATGGATCATCTTCCTACCAGTTGCTGTATACTTTGAAGAAACTCATCGAACATAGAGATACAAATAGAGCCAACATCGTGAAAAAAGTGCAACAGTTAATAAAAGATTTGGAAGAGCCTGGCAGTTACATTAACTTGGCATTACAATATATACCCCCATTACCATTTGTCTTATAATTTAATATTTAGAATAAGACCGTGTTAATATACAACTTTGATTTAATAAACCATTAATAAATAATAAATCATTTTGTTTTTTCCTTGTCACATAAATATCCATCCATAATATACTAAACTAAAAATCCGACTAAATAATGAAACACATTTTCTTTTGTAATTTTTCCTGTAGAATGTAATGCAAGAGTCGGCTTTTGCATTTTTTAATATTTTATAACAAAAATTTTGAAAAATTTAACAATTATTGCAAATTTAGCTGTTGCAAAATTCATTTTTTGCTCTTTTTTCATTTTTGAGCACATTATTAAATGAGAGGTGTATTTTTTTTATTTCATGTGAAAGTAGACGTAAAAACGAAAAAAATGAGCCACACACAAACTTTACAGTTGAAAGCAAAAAGAAATTTTTCCAGAAAAATTAAATTTCTCGGAAAATTATTATGTTACAAGGTTAAGAAAATTCGAGGTTATTTTGGACATAAAAAGGTAAGTTTTCACCAAGGTTCATCAAGATTGACGAATCCGTTGGAAAATTCAAAACGAAAAATCCATTTTTCTCGAAAAACTGAGGTTATGTGAGAAAATTACCAAGAGAAAAGTTTTAGATTTTTACATGATCTACAACTTTTCTATTGGGCACTTTTAATTTTTACGTCAATTTTAGCCGCAAACAGCAATACTTCAGTTTTTTATCCCTTTTTCACCCCTAAAAAGTTTATGATCATAATTGAAATAGTTACTATATTTTTTTTCATGTATTATAAGCCTCTTTACCACCTCCAACTGTTACATTCCAGGTCTCAGAAATTCCGTATTTTTTATTTTTTTGGTACAGCACACCTGGACTTGTATAAAAAAATTACACGGTAATAATATAGTATAAATTTTATTGTTTAAAATCACTTTATGCAATATTATCAACCACTTTTACTACTTCAGGTAAACTTTCTAATTTTTCATATAACTTATGACAACTCTCCAATTCATGCTCCTGCAAATCTTGTAACTTTAAAGGGACATACTCTACTTCTGCACTATTAATTTTATATCCTAAATTTTCTAATCCTTTAACCACTTGGTTCAAGTTTGTCTTGCCACATGTGAATTGAAGTAAATTATTTTCTATCACTTGCACGTCCTCTGCCCCTGATTCTATAGCATGATCTGTGGCCTGCTCTAAAATTTCTGTTTCAGATTTATTGACCATAGATTGATGTTCTGCTTCTACTTGTCCTTTTTCATCAAACAAGTGTAACCCACCACCATCACTAAATTTAGATCTTAAAAGAAAATCAAATAATTACCTTAATTGCAGATAGAACTTGATATTTTTGAGCAAAAAATACTTACTGATGCTTTTTCAAAATCGTAGCCACTGCCATTTTGGTAATATGGAGTTGATGGGTGTATATTTCACATAAAATAAAACAACTTCCTGGTCCTCTAAAAATAAAATATTTCAACTGTCATAAGTTTACAGCCTGTATATGGTTTTGTAAGTAATAAACAGATAAATTTCATCTTTATAAATGTGCATCTTATAATGATATTAAAAAAAATGTAGGTACTTACTTAATTTCTAAAAGATATTTTTTGTTTTGAGACTTATCATTTTCACAACTTTTTAATATACTCTGTACTGTAGCTGCTGGCATGTTTGCTCTCTTTGTTTGCTCCAATACCTGATTCAACTGCATATTGTGTTTGGGATCAGCTGATCCTCCTTCTGTAACCATTAATATTCATTTAATATGTATTTGATTAAAAATATTTAATTTGCAATTATATATAGCAATTTTAAACATATGGAGTCAACCTGCAATTTGTAGATATACTAAGTAACTTGAAATATTAAACAAATTATAATTATATTCACACCATACCTATATTGGGGCATGTAATTAATATGTTTATATAATATAAATGTTAAAAAAAACTATGAAACGATTAGGTTACCTTGAACAGCTACTTTAATCTGTCTACTTAATTTTGTAAACACTCGAGCTTTTTCAGCATCTTTGCTTCCTTTTATATGACGAATATTAGCCCATTTCGAATGTCCTGCAAACCTTTTAGATATAATAGATTGCGGTGAAAACGGAGTTACATTTTTCAGTATCTGTTTTAACATTATTTAAAAGTATTTAAAATGTTTAAAAAACTTAAGATGACATTTTATTATCAAAAAGATTAATATTAAATTCTATACAAAAACTAGGTTAAAATCTGCTTTTAATTCTTCTTTTTCTTGTGGATATGTGAATCCTGTTACCTACCTAACTGTTCTATGTTTGAAACTTATTGTACTAACTCTTACTATGTGAAAGTCCATCCTATTTAGAACAGTAAACAATTTAAATTTATTTCAATTCAATTTAAAACGTATTTTTGAATAAATAGTGAAGTTTCATGTTTCATTCAACCGTTTAGTCGTTTACTGTTCTTAATAGTTCTATGTTTGATTTGACATGACAATCATTGGATGTTCTGTGATATTATCTTCGTTATTTGGTCCATGGTCTTTGCATTCGCGGCATTCAGCAAAGTATTAGGTAATGGTTTCAAATTGATGTATAGGATTTCATTTTAAATCTACTCAAATGTTAAGTTTACCGTAAACAATTTATTAGTAACAAAGGTACTTCATAAGAGAAGAACAAGAAAAGGACCGAAACATTGTTAAATATTTTTTTAAATTTCCGAAAAATATCTCTACTAATTCAGATAAGATCTAATTGTACAGTTTGTCCATCCGTATCGTACAGATTTGGATGGTATGCGCTCTAGAAATTAAAAAAACAGATTCATAACCATTTTGAGGTCATATTTATGTTGAGTTTGGTTGATTTAGTGGGTTAGATAAAAGTTCAAAATGCTTGGTTCCAATTCCAAGTGATCACAATAGACGAGCTTCCACATACAGCTATTATAAAAATACTCTAAAACACATTAGCAATGTCTTTAGGTACATAAATTGAAATATTTAAGTTTAGAATTACCTAAATTATAAAAAGTTACAGTATAATTTGTATTTAGTATGTATTCAAAATACAAATATTCAATAATTTTATATTTCCATCTTCTTTTAAAAATATCTGTTTTTAACTATCTATATATTTCTCTGTAAATTTGATTAACCTAGCTTTATATTCTGAGTAGACATTTTATTTTCTGTGTCGAATCTTAGACCTCAAAACGAACTCAGAATCGCTAATATTTTATTTGGTACACGTACAAGCGCAAGTAGATTAAGTCTGCAAATTTCTGAGAAAAACTCTGCATCACTCTGGATGCCACATTTAATCTGGCGACCATTTTGCAGTCTAGACAAAAAGTCGACGCCAGAGCGTTGCGACGCCACACATTCAATGCGACGCCGGACAAAATCACTCGAATGTATTGAAAACTTTCGTCAGTACTTGAAATTAGATACGAGTTACGTTAGAAGACGATAAATCTTTTAATGTTTGAAGCGGATAGCTTTATATTACTGTTCAAACAAAATAAAAGTCAATGAGTTAACTTTATAGGTATACTTATTCCAATATCTACATACAGTGTGTAAAAGCCAAATGCAACCCCTACCTTCAACCCCCTTAGAATGACAGGTACAACCCCCAATTTTTTAAATGGGAAGTATAAGCTTGTGATATATCATTTGAAAGGTCTCTTCATTCTCTATTCAAAAATGTTATTGTTTTTAAATTTGATGCAAAAATTAACATAAAAAAAATTAATATCATGTTTTTACCGAAATTCGCTAAAATATACTCGAAACTTATTACAATATACTTAAAACTTATTTCCCGTTTAGGTCTTGATAATGAGAAAGTGAACAAAAACCATAGCAATATCGTTTTTAGATGGTAACCATTAAAAAACTTTAAAGAATTTTCGTGGCAACGCTATTTTAACAAGCAGTAGTAAATTGTTTTATTTAAGTTGTCATTGTTGTAATTTAAGTATAAAGTTTGTTCAATTCAATGCTGAAATATGGTTAGATTAACTGAAATGCATAAAATAACAATTTTACAAATGATTGGTTACGGAGATAACATCCGAACTCAACAGGAAGTAACTCGCCTATTTCATGAGAAATTTCCTAATTTACCGCCTATATCCCAAGGATAAGTAAAATAGAAAAGCAGTTTCGCGAGTTTGGGCATGTAAGGCATATAAAAAAAGCAGCTGCCAATGCACTGAGTGATGAACTCAAATTAGATGTGTTGCTTGAGTTTCAGGAAAACCCACATACATCGAGTAGACAGGCATCCACTACATTCAATGCTAGCCATACATCGATAGCAAACATATTAAAAGAAAATAAATTGCATCCGTATAAGATGATACCTACTCAGGAGCTCATGGAAGACGATTTTGATAGGAGAACTTTTTTTTGTGAGTAAATGATGGACATGTTGGATAACAATATTATCCAATTAGAAGACGTTATGTTTTCTGATGAGTGTACTTTTTTACTTAACGGTCATGCTAATCGGCAAAATTGCCGCTGCTGGACCACGGAAAATCCTCACTGGATGAGAGAAGAACACACTCAATACCCTCAAAAGGTTAATGTTTGGGCAGGGATTGTAGGGAACAATATCATTGGTCCCTTTTTTATTGAGGGCAACTTGAATTGCAACAATAGGCATGATGACAGTCAGTAAAAATCACTAAAATATTGATTTGTTATAATTATATAAGATACGGAGATTGTAAAGAATTTACTCATTTTTATATTACATGTGTGATTACATTTATTTTAGTAAAAATATAAGCACTAATTTTAACAATCCGCCATATTAGCTGAAACACCAATCAGAAGAGAGTGACGTCGTACTTTCGTAAATATTGTTGACATTGACATTGGAACGTAAACAAATATTTTGTTCGGGGTTTTTATTGATGTATTCTTACATTGTGGAACCGCACACCATCAATACATATTAGGATTCATGACTATGATAACTATTATAATCGCACAAAATAAGTAAAAACAAAATAAACTTTTTCAACCACCCTCTTTTAACCTGCAAAATGTTTGAAGTTTGACGTTTTTACCACAGAATCCACAGATCACACGGATTGCAGTGTGGTATAAATGGTATTTACGAATCGATGATGTCATAGATAGACGCCATTACTATTTTAGCGTTTTGGCGTCAAATTTAAAATGCATTTTTAAAAAGTAAATTTCTCATTTAAAAACTCTTTTTTTGCAAAAATAACATTTATCTTAGATAAAGTATATACGTGAAAACATCGTAGATCAGTTTTTAAAAATCAGTCATCATGCCTATTATTTGGCACTACTTCAAAATGATGTCATTCCAACGTTGGCAAATTTATATCCTGATCCAGGTAACCCTCAAGTTCCAGCGAATACGATATGGTTTCAGCAGGATGGAGCACCACCAATTACCAACTTAATGTCCGGCAGTACCTCGATACAATATTTCCCAATAGGTGGATAGGGAGGCGAGGATCGATTGAATGGCCAGCTCGATCACCTGATCTTACATTATTAGATTTCTTTGAATGGGGATATGTGAAGAGCAGCTATGTGTACAAAACTAAACCTTCTGATTTAAATGACTTAAAAGAACGAATAACGCTTGCGATTAGGTCGATCACGCCTGATATGTTAAATAATGTTAGAAGATAGTTTTATTTGAGATTAGGATGTTGCCAAGACGTTCGCGGAGAAACATTTTGAACATCTACTTCATTAACATTCATAGTTTTTTTTCGTGTTCTACATTTTATTACGTTTTGCATTACATTTTAGTTTTTGATTGTATTGTAGCGAAATTCGGTAACAACATGATATTAATTTTTTTATGTTAATTTTTGCATTAAATTTAAAAACAATAACATTTTTGAATAGAGAATGAAGAGAACTTTCAAATGATATATCACAAGCCTATACTTCCCATTTAAAAAATTGGGGGTTGTACCTGTCATTCTAAGGGGGTTGAAGGTAGGGGTTGCATTTTCACGTTAAAGAATGTCAAGTTATAATTTAAATTTGACGTGTTTCGGGATTTTTTATAAATATGTACAGTAACCGAAATAATGAATTTATTCCATTTGGCTTTTACACACTGTATATTAACACAAGTACGCAAATGGTTTTCGATGTGAAGTAGGTCATTAGTGAAGTCAAAAACAATTTTGGTATTTATAACCATCTACGTTCAATTGGGTAGGTATTTAGGGATAAATAGCATTTTCATTTTAATGAACATATTTTCAATATCTACTGGCTACTATTGCTGACGTTGTTTTTGTTTTGTATTTACAGAATACGTTCTTCTACAAAATAACTATTACCTATGAACTAAAATGGAAACTGAAATGTTCAAGGTCATATTGTTTTCTATCTCATGGCCAATTTTGACAGACGACATATGACATTTATATCTATGGACGGTAGAATTCTACCTTAAGGATCATATTATGACCTTCGTTCTTCTTTAATTTGTGTACTATATTTGCTTGATTTTTTTTATAATTCCTGGTTTATGACTTTCGAAAGTAAATATTGAAAAAAAGGTCAAAAATTATGAATACAAAAGTTATCTGTAAAATTTTAATGTAGTTTGTTATTCTTTATACTTTAGATGAGACCGTAAAGATCTCACCACCTTTTATGCTTTAAGCGACCAACCCATTTTAATTTGATTTTAAATCTTGTAAATCATATACTATCGAAAAGAAAATGAGATACAGTTCTCTAAACCGAATTGCTGAATTTAATTTAATTCGAAAATGAATTAAAAGAAATGTTGATTATAAAAGCAAGTAAAGTTCTGAGAAGAAATAAGAAGACATTCCACAATAATTCCTGTTTAATTGCACGTTCTAATTAAGAAAGCCACCACAGAGATGAGTTCGGAGTTCTTATTGCGGGTACAGTGGCGTAGATACTAGAGAAATAAGGGTTCAATTAAAATAAAACTCATTTCTTACGTTTTGCCTTAGCTGTCTAAAGTATATGACCATTTTAATTGAGAAAAACAATTCTACGAACGTTAAGGATGACATTTTAATTTTGATATGCTCAAAGCTTTTCCACACAATTTTATTTGTATATTTTTATAAATTTTTAAAGAAATAATGCTGATAAATATTTTCTCTTTCGAAAGAATAAGTTTTATAAATAATATTCTCATTTTATTCAGAAGAAAGAAATATCTACATCTCTGTGTTTTGGAATTAAATCGTTTTTGTATTACTTTTAATTAAACACAGGAAATTATGGGGCGGAAAGGATTCGCTATTTTTAATTAAGTATCTTGCGATGTTTCAGAGGAAAAGATCTTGATGGAGAATCTTTTCTTTAGTTTTTCTTTATTGTATCCAAGAAATTAACGAAACACTAACAAAAACACTGAAATGCATGACATTTTTTGAACGCGCAAGAAGATAATTATTTGAACCAGTTTGCTTTCATTGTTTTCGAAGAGCGAAAAGTATTTTTATATCAAATACTGAGCCATTTTAAACATTTTACAAGTATATAAGAGAATTTTGTTAAATAATGAAAATCCTTGTTTGAAATATCGTTATTTACGTCCATATTGAAGTTTGTGTACCTACCTAAACAAAAATGAATAACATACTACTTCTAAAATATTTCTGCACACATTGTGTTACTATAAACACATAACTTATAATTATATCAGATAGTGTAAAAGTGTCAAAACCTTCCAAGAATCTAAAAATAATCCCCCAGCATATATTTCTTGTCGTAGGGTAAAAGTGCCTCTCATATATCCGCGTTCTCCGGAATGATTGCTCAAATTTACATTTAGCTCCAGGATAAGCCGATAGTTATGGTAACCATCCATCTTTCCGGAGTTTTTTTTCAAATGCCATTTTACAGTGGCGAAAATCCTTAAAAAGGAGCTGCTCAAATGCAAATGACTGTATATATTTTAAGGCGCTGTCAAATACAGAAGGTAATAACTTTCTTTTTGTTTTTCAGCTTTCTGGGTCGGAATGTTTCTAATTTATGGGGAAACATATCTTCCAAGATCAAAATATAAGCGTTTATGAAATATATCAGTTAACAATATAAGTAGAATGGTTTTAGTATGATTATTTATGCCAATACAAATAAATAAATAAACAGTAGCAATAAAACCCAAGTCTCAAATCTTCGCTGATACCATTGGTTTCTTTATAGCCTGATGATGGTATACTAAGGACCGAAACATGTCGCTTTTATAGGCTTCTAAAATTGTGGATTGACTTTGAATTTATTGCTACTGTATATCTGTATCATCCACATTTGAGAGATGGATTACCTTTTCAAATAAATAAACGTTTACATGTCAACCGGAAAATTAAAGCCAATAGTTTTGTAGGTTTAATTTGAAAAATAAAAATATTAACTAAAAATTATTATTATTTTTATTAAATACAGTACATAGCTTAGATTTTTAGCAGACGCCATTATTTATGTGGCAAACAAAGCAAATACAGCGTGTGCTTCATTTGTAAATTTATAAGTGAAAATTATTGAGATTGTGAATTATTTTTGAACTGAATAATGGTGAATTGTTGTGCTTACGGATGCCGAAGTCGCAGCGAGAAAAGGAGATAGGAATTTCATTTTACAGGTAAACAAACGATTGTATACAATGACCTTTGTAGATTTTTCTTATTTTAAATGATTAAAAGAGTTATCTCTGAGTAATTATATTTAAGTATGTAATTATTCATCTAATTATAGTGTTTGGATAACGCGGTTTAATAATATTCATTCTAAATCTGCATAAATAATATATTTTCTTGCTTCAAAACAGCCATTATACCAATGGCGTAGGTAAGCAATTTTTAAGTTTCTCCAAATAAATCTAGCTATTCATTTCAATAGGAGATTAATGCAAAAAGGACTAACTCAAAACGACAAAAGAATTATTCACTGTAAAATAGGAGAATTTTCACTAGAAAAACATGTAGGTATTTTATGGACTTTTTATTTTTTGTTACAGCCTTCCTACAGATGTAGAAAAACGCAAATTATAGATAGGTAACACCAAAATTAAGGATTTGGGAACCAACTAAAAATGATAGGCTTTGGTCAAAACACTTTGAGGAATGTTGGTTATATAAAACTGAAGTAAATTCAAGAGTACATTTGCTCCATGAAGCTGTTCCAATAATTTTCCATCAGTTGCCCACATACCTGCAACCCAGGAAGGTATGTACCTACATAACTAATAACAATAAAACACCTTGGCAGTTCTAAGTAAAACATAATTTAAATTTTTTGTGAGTTGGAATAATTTATATAAAAATATTGTTTTTTCTAGGCCAAATAGAGAGCACCATTCGAATATATTCAGAGTACAGAACCCGGTCCTTCTACTTCCTCAACACAGTCATTAAACCCAACAGCTGACTGTCCTGGTTAAAAATACTGAAATGGAAGTTACTTCAAGAAACTATTAGAAGTTAAGAAAAGACTAGAAAAATTAGGGTATTGAAACAATCTATAAACAGGCTAAAAAGAAAAGTTGTTTCCCTTAAACAATTAATAACCAGTTTGAAAAATAAGAACTTGATTGATAATGAAAGATCCATTTTATTAGAAAATGTGAGTAGTGTAAATAAGCAATTGTTACAAAGAATGCAATGTCTAAAAATAAAAAATACCCACCTTTCACAATTGAATCATTCAATACTCTGAGTAAACTTATAGAAAATTCAAATAAACCATTACTTTGCTCTCTTATCATTGATGAGATGTCAATTCGGGTATGGAATGGTAAAAGTTTCCATGGTTAGTTAATTTTGAGGTTGATTTGGATGATGATTCAAATGAATTAGCCAAAGAAGCTGTTGTTTTAATGATAGTTGCAATTAATGACACATGGAAGCTTCCACTTGGCTATTTTTTGTCTAATGGTTTAAATGGTGAACAAAAATGTTCTATAGTCAAACATCTATTAATATCAGCAAATAAACAGTTTTAATTTAAGTATTTATTTAATATTATGGTAGTTATAGATCTCTTTCCTTGTCTAAGGTACATAGGAATTAAGTTTTGGAAGGGTCCTGTGTCTGATAAGGCTATCCAGCAAATTGTTTCACAGTAGAAGTGCCGTAATAATAATTGAAATTATGTAAATAAAGGTAAATAAAGTTTTGTTGGAAAAAATTTACTTATTGATTTATTTATATCAAAACGATACTTTCTTACTTACTCAAACAAACTGAATAAGATAAAATAACTCGTTCTATGCTTACTCGTGAAATTAATGTGAACAGGAATCGAACAAAATACAGGGTGTTTCTTAAGTAATCTAAAATATTATATGGGGCGCTTCGTTACTCAATTTTAAGACGAAAAGTTCATATAAACATGTGTGATAGGTGTTGTCGTTTATGAGATACAGGGTGTTGTACGTGAAATTAATTTTTCTTGGTGACGCTACTGATTTATATTTTTTTATTATTTTATTACAAACATAAACAAACATAAACATAAAGAAAAAATAATACATTTCAGAGCAAATGTTCAAAATGTCCACCTCCAGCTAAAATGCAAGAATCCGCTCGATGTCTAATGGATTGTCGAATACGTTCGAAGATACCAGGATTGTTACGAATAACATTACAGCCGTCTATGATACGATTTTGAAGATCTTGTACGTTTAATATCAGTGTTGTGTAAACAAGCGATTTCAAATATCCCCACACACAAAAATCCAGAGGATTGTGTCCAGGTGATCTAGGGGCCACGGGTGTGGAGATCCTCGTCCGATCCAATGGCCTGGAAAAACATTATTTAAAAACTCGCGTACAATCACTGAAAAATGTGGAGGAGCTCCGTCATGCATGAACCACATGCGCCTTCTAATAATAATAGGTACATCTTCCAAAAGAAGTGGAAGTTCATTTTCTAGAAAATGTTGGTATGTCTCACCGGTTAACCGTACAGGAAGGAAAAATGGTCCAATTAAATAATCATCGATGATGCCAAGCCAAACATTGACCGAAAATCTTTGTTGAAATCGTTTTACACTTATGGTATGTGGATTTACATCTGCCCATATGTGGTCATTATGAAAATTCATAATCCCATGTCTAGAAAAGTTGGCTTCATCCGTAAATAGAATATTGGCCACAAAATTCGGATTGTTCGCGATTTCACGTAAAATCCATTGAAAATACTGTATGCGTAATGGATAGTCAGTAGGTAACAAATGTTGAACACGTTGAACGTGATATGGATACAATAAATTATCTTTTAGAATATTCCAAACAGTTTTGTTACTAACATTTACTTCATCTGCAACTTTTCTTGTACTCGTTTCTGGATGTTGGTCAATAATTTGAAGAATCTGGTTTTCCAATTGGGGATTTCTCACAGTTCTGGGTCGTCCAATAATATTCTTCGATTTAGCAAAAGTTCCAGTTTCTTGTAAACGAATATGTAACTTAATAAACGTATCTGAACATGGTAAACGATTATTTGGATAACACTGGGCATACGTACGTCTAGCTTCTAAGGCATTACCATTCGCTAATCCGTACAAAAAATGCATATTAGCCATTTCAACATTAGTAAACACTGGCATAGTTATTAACTAAACACAGAGTCAATCAAATAAAAATGTACGATTTTTGCGTTGGTTTTCAAATTTGACACTTGTCAACATTATTTCAAAGGCATTACTTCTAAAAACCAGTAGCGTCACCGGGAAAAATTAATTTCACGTACAATCAGAACTGACTTATTACAATAAATTCAACACCCTGTATCTCATAAACGACAACACCTATCACACATGTTTATATGAACTTTTCGTCTTAAAATTGAGTAACGAAGCGCCCCATATAATATTTTAGATTACTTAAGATTACCCTGTATGTTTGCTTTAATGTAAATTCAATGGGGGAGTCCCTTCATGTTAGCCAACCTGGAAAAACCACTGCCTTTTTTTTGAGAATTATTCAACTTTGAATGTATAGTTTTTGCCACATTCAGTATACTGTAAAAGTTTTTCGTGTCACGAAGGTCTCATTTATTAGATATTGGAAAAAAACGATTTTTGTAGGATATTTTCGTATGTTATGTTTTCAGTAATGAATTGTGACAATTGAAAATTTTCATTCATGCCATCATTGTCAATTTTGCTATTTTGATTTTTACTTAGAACATAAACTATTTTATGTTCTAAGGATTTTTATTTTGTTTTATGCTTAACTTGTTAGGTAGCCTGCGCTTGGGATGTAGGTGAAATTAAAATACAGTTTCGTTTGATAACTAAAACTCGACTCTTGCGTAATGTCTTTATTGCTATGTATCAACAACTGCTTAGTAACATAATGCAAGATGTTATCATGACTACAATTATCATTTATATAACATCCCCTATACTTTATTTAAAAAATCAAAACATATGAAAGTCTGCAAACTTTTTTGGAATTTTAATTTCTCTCTTGGGCCTTGACTTATTTTCTTCTTCCTCAACTATATCTTTCTGTGGTAATTCGGTTTGTTTTTTCAATGGTTTTATGTCTACTATATTTCTTCTCAGTTCTTGTTTTTGGCTATCAATGGAAAATGATCTTGAATTAAATTTTTGTTTGATGATTCCTGGACACCATACTTTGTCTTCTCTATTTCTTTTAAACATAATTTTATCACCAACATTTGGGACAGGTATTGGTTTTGTGTTTTTATTATAGCATTTTTTGCTTTCTGTTGATTTTCCTTGATTTTTGAAGATACGGCTCCAATAATTTTTGGATTTAATTTGCTTTCCTTGATAGGAATTGTACATCTCACATTTCTTGAGAAAAGTCTTTGAGCAGGACTGGATCCAACTTTATTGGGTGTATTTCTCTCTAGCATCAGCATTTCATAAAAATCACTGTGACTTTCAATGCTTTTCAAAATCATAGTTTTTGCAGTTTTCACTGCTGACTCTGCTTTACCATTACCTTGGGAATGATTTGGACTGGACGTTAAATGTTCAAAACACCAATTTTTTGAGAATTCCTTGAATTCTGCGTTCACAAAATTGGTTGCATTGTCGCTAATTATGCGTTTTGGTATTCCATATCTACTGAAGATTTTTTTGCACATCAGGATCGTTGTTTTTGCTGAAAGATCTCTCAGTTCTTCTATTTCAAAGAAATCTGAATAGTGGTCTACTATAATGAGAAATTTTCTGTGTTTTTCTTTTACATTGACTTCAAATACATCTAGACTGACAATTTCAAATGGTTTTTCTGCTATAGCGTGTGATTTCATTGGAGGATTTTGTTGATTTCTCGAATATTTGAGGCAAATTTCACAATTTTGAATTTTCTCTTGTATTTGCGTGGTGATTGATGGCCAAAAAACTCGTTCCTTCGCCAAATTAATTGTATACTCAATTCCAAGATGACTGTAGTGAAGTTTATCCAAAATTTTTTTTCTCATCGAAGGTGGAATGATTATTCGATCCCTACGGAATATGATACCATGTTGAGTATGTAGTTCTTCTCTGAATTTCCAGTAAGGTCGTATATTGAGTGGAATTTCTAATTTTTTGCAGGCCATCCTTCTTGAATTATTTTATATAATGTGCTCATAGCCTCATCTTTTATTATGTTATCGCGAATTTCTTCATATGTCTGATCAGAAATCGGATTGTTTTCTAGAGAATTTATATGGTCAACTTGTTGAAAAATTTCGTTTATTTCATATATTTCTAAACTTTCCTCTGGACCTTCTTCGGGTAATCGTGACAAAAGATCTGCTATATGCATTTCAGTCCCTTTTATGTACTTAACTTTCAAATTGTACCTTTGCAATTGTAAAATCATGCTTTGCAATCTCTTTGGAGCTTCTGCCAAAGGTTTCTTGAGAATATTGATTATTGGTTTATGATCTGTCTGAACCAATACATCATTTTTTCCTGATATATATTGGTGAAATTTTTTGCAGGCATAGACAATTGCAAGCATTTCTTTTTCCAGTTGGCAGTATTTTGTTTGTGATGGTGTGAGCATTTTAGATGCAAAAGCGACTGGTGCATTATCTTGCATTAAAGTACATCCTATGGCGTATGATGATGAGTCTGTTTGGATTGTAACTGGTTTGTTCAAATCGAAATACTTTAGAATAGTTTCCTTCTGTATAATTTCCTTGATATGGTTGAAGGCTTCATCATGTTTTCGTTCCCATACGAAAATTTCATTGATGTGGGTGAGTTTTCGTAAAGGTTCAGCTATGTGGGCTAGTTTTGGTATATATTTGCTCAAATAAGAAACCATTCCCATAAATCTCATCACATCAACTTTTGTTTTTGGTGTTATCATGTTCTTAATAGCATTAACTTTTCTGGAATCTGGCTTAACACCTTCATCTGTGAGAATATGACCAAAAAATGTTACTTCTCTTTGACATAATTTCATTTTCTCTTTATTCAGTTTGACATTTTTCTTTCTCAAGCATTCTAGTAAATTTTTTAGATTTGCATTATGGTCCTTCATCGCCTCTTCTTTTGTATCACCACTTCCATATACCATTAGATCATCTGCTATTGAAATCACTCCTTTCAGCCCAAAAACTATTTGATGAAGTTTCATTTGGAAAATTTCCATTGCTGGTGATAATCCAAACGGAAGACGCAACCAACGATATCTGCCTTGTGGAGTCCAAAATGTCGTCAATTTACTGGACTTTTCATCTAACTGTATATGCCAAAAACCATTTTTGGCATCTAATGTTGTGAAAACTTTCGCATTTGCTAGTTCAGGCATCATTTCTTCTAGTGTAGGTATGTGATATTTACTACTTTTCAGTGCTTGATTGACTCTCAATGGATCTAGACATAAACGTAATTTTTTATTGCTTTTCTTCACTAGTATAATATTGCTTGTCCATTCTGTATGTTCCTCTTCTTTGGTAATTATTTCATTGTCTTCCAACTCTCTCAAAATTTGTTTTAACTCTTCTCTCATAGCTATTGGGACTCGTCTTGGTTGTTGAATTGTTGGCTTTATTTTATTATCTATTTCTAGAGATACTTTTCCTTCGATTCTGCCTACTCCCTCAAACACATCGCTGTATTGTCTGATGATATTTTCTGCTTCTCGATTCTTCCCACACCTGACACCATGTTTTATGCTTAACTTGTTAGGTAGCCTGCGCTTGGGATGTAGGTGAAATTAAAATACAGTTTCGTTTGATAACTAAAACTCGACTCTTGCGTAATGTCTTTATTGCTATGTATCAACAACTGCTTAGTAACATAATGCAAGATGTTATCATGACTACAATTATCATTTATATAACATATTTGTTCTGTATTCTGCTTTTGTTTGAATTTCATTACATGATCTGGATAAATTGATACCGAAAGAAGTCGGAAATCCAATAAACTAAGTAGACAAGACAATTTTGGTTAAAAAATGAGAATAATTCAATAACTACCTACTTGCTGATTTCTGCGAATAAACTGAATCTACAAAATGACCTTAACCACGAATAAAAACACATACAATTAACCTCCAAACATCCACCGCTATAGTGTCAAAACGTTGTTGATATATTAGACATTTGACAGACAAAGAAATAGAAAATGACATATGATAATGGTTTCTATTGGTTATCCTTTAGTGAAAACATAACATCCGAAAATCCCTACGAAAAACATTTTATCCAATATCTAATAAATGAGGCCTTCGTGACAAGAAAAACTTTTACAGTATACTGAATGTGGCAAAAACTATACATTCAAAGTTGAATCATTCCCAAAAAAAAGGCAGTGGTTTTTCATCTATTTTTTCAGGTTGGCTACCATGAAGGGACTCCCCTATTTTGTCTCAATTTTTTCTTAGAAATGGTTTTTGGACTCGACTTTTAAAAATTTGGAGTAAATAAATTGCGGTAATTTATACAAACCCGTAAGTAAATGAATTGTGACGATATAAAAACTGTCACACAGTCGTAATCTCAAGAAATATAATTATAAAGTTTTGTCGCTTATGGCGAGGCAGAATAAATCCCTTAAAGCCGACGGTAACAAACGAAACGACCACAAACTATCTAAAAACATTTTCTATATTTCACAGAATCGCAAAAACTTTATTAAATCCCGTAATCCTAGTCTCGGCGTTCGTAATCGACCGTCGACATAGGCTGGATCGGGCACAGAAAGAGAAATGGAAAGTGACACAATATAATTGAGATAAAAGCGAAATACGTTTAATATTGTAATGTTTTATACCAGGTGAAATAAACTATACACACTATGGCTAACTACTATTTATTTATTTACTAAAACACACACTTAAATTAACTAATTTTTATACACTCGGTATATCAAACATATTTATTTATACCACTGTATTATAACATTAATTTATTGTTGAGTTTATTTTTAAATAAACTATAGTTTTTATTATTATAACATGCCTTCGACAATAACATACATCGTTATGTCAAAAGTCTCTTTTCATCTGTCTAACCATGGAACTTTACTAAACTCAGAACGTAAAAGTAGTATAGAACATAAATGCTAACATATACTTTTAGTTTATTGGCGGTTCCTAAAATCTTTAGATTATAACTGACTCTTGTGTACAAGACGGAGAAAATTCTTTTTGTAGATAATTCTCGACGAACGTATTAGATTGAGGTTGGCGAGTTTCTAATTGCGTTTTCTTTTGAGACCAGAGAGTTGTGTGTTCTATTGAAATGTCATTAGGGAGAGCAATCTGTCACGCATGTTTTTTTGAAGAGACTGCTAAAAAACTAATTTATATTGATTATAATTTTAATTAACCAAATTGTAATAATATGTGAGGAATTTACCATACTTTTATATACAATTACTTAAGGACCACCCTGTATATTAGAAAATGTGGAAATATTTATAGAATATTTCATAAATAAATTTAGTTGATTAGTAAATTTTTATTTGAACTTTGATTAAATTTGGTAATAGGATTTTTCTTTTGATTATTACAATGTAAAACTATTTAATTTTTGTATTGAACTGTATAATAATAAAAAAGTAAGTTGAAAAAGTACTAACCAGAACAAATAGGAATTTATTATTTAGGTCAAAGAATCCGCAAGGTGTTATGCTTGGTGTGGCTATATCGACGTGACTTTTTAAAACCATAGCTTCTAAATTTTCCTTAGAAAAAAATGAAAAATTCTCTTGAAATCCATGACATATTGTGAGTATTTTTTTGGACTCTGCAGTTATCCAACCACTTGAAACAATAATTAGTATGGGCCACATCTAAAATAAATAAAAACATTTGGTAAAGTTCCAGCGCTGTGGACACTTTTAACATAAATGGATAAATATTTTTTCTTATTAATTTAAAAGTTTAAAATTTAATTGTATCCTTATATATCATGACAACGATGTAAAAACTTTAACAAAGTTTCGATCTTAGACCATAATCAGGCTGATCAAGTAAAATTCAATGCATTTGTACCATATTAAAAGTTACATAAGTCAAAAACAAATTGGTTTAAATAGGAAGAAGTTACTATAAAAACTTGAAATTTTCAGGGATTGTAGGAAATTTTCTTGGCTTTTTAAATGTGTAATCTAGAAGTGGCTATGATTTGTTGTTTTTGAGTTATGCGTCAAAATCTGACGCCATGTGATAAAGCTCGTTTCACTAGTCGTTACAAGGCAAGATAAATTTTTTAAAATTTTTGTGATGGCAGATTCGTTTTTAGGAGAGTCAAATTAGTCTGAATCCAGATTTTCAGCTTATTCAGAGAGATTTCGAAAATTTTCATTTTTTCGAAGGAAGGTATATGTATGGAAAAAAGTCGATTTTACGAAGGTCATTTTTCGGTTAGGATAAAATCGGTAGAAATTACTATAGAAAATTGAAATTTTGAGGGTTTGTAGGAAATTTTCTTGGCTTTTGAACTGTGTAAACTAGAAGTGGCTATGATTTTTTGTTTTTGAGTTATGCGTCAAAATCTGAGACCATATCATAACGCTCGATTCACTAGTCGCTTTAAGGCAAGATAAATTTTTTAGAATTTTTCAGGGGGCATATTTGTTTTTAGGAGGGTCAAATTAGTCTAAATCCAGATTTTCAGCTCATTCGGAAAGATTTCGAAAATTTTCATTTTTTCGAAGGAAGGTATATGTATGGAAAAAAGTCGATTTTACGAAGGTCATTTTTCGGTTGGTATAACATTGGTAAAAATTACTATAGAAACTTGAAATTATTAGGGTTTGTAGGAAATTTTCTTGGCTTTTTAACTGTGTAAACTAGAAGTGGCTACGATATTTTGTTTTTGAGTTATGCGTCAAAATCTGAGACCATGTTTTAACGATCGATTCACTAGTTGCTACAAGACAAGATAAATTTTTTAGAATTTTTCTGGGGGCAGATTCGTTTTCAGGAGCGTCAAATTAGTCTAAATCCAGATTTTCAGCTCATTCGGAGAAATTTCGAAAATTTTCATTTTTTCGAAGTAAGGTATAAGTATGGAAAAAGGTCGATTTTAGGAAGGTCATTTTTCGGTTAGGATAAAATCGGTAGAAATTACTATAGAAAATTGAAATTTTAAGGGGTTTGTAGGAATTTTTCTTGGCTTTTGAACTGTGTAAACTAGAAGTGGCTATGATTTTTTGTTTTTGAGTTATGCGTCAAAATCTGAGACCATGTCATAACGCTCGATTCACTAGTCGCTTTAAGGCAAGATAAATTTTTTAGAATTATTCTGGGGGCAGATTTGTTTTTAGAAGGGTCAAATTAGTCTACATCCAGATTTTCAGCTCATTCGGAAAGATTTCGAAAATTTTCATTTTTTCGAAGGAAGGTATATGTATGGAAAAAAGTCGATTTTACGAAGGTCATTTTTCGGTTGGTATAAAATTGGTAAAAACTACTATAGAAACTTGAAATTATTAGGGTTTGTAGGAAATTTTCTTGGCTTTTTAACTGTGTAAACTAGAAGTGGCTACGATATTTTGTTTTTGAGTTATGCGTCAAAATCTGAGACCATGTTTTAACGATCGATTCACTAATCGCTACAAGACAAGATAAATTTTTTAGAATTTTTCTGGGGGCAGATTCGTTTTCAGGAGCGTCAAATTAGTCTAAATCCAGATTTTCAGCTCATTCGGAGAAATTTCGAAAATTTTTATTTTTTCGAAGTAAGGTATAAGTATGGAAAAAGGTCGATTTTAGGAAGGTCATTTTTCGGTTAGGATAAAATCGGTAGAAATTACTATAGAAAATTGAAATTTTGAGGGTTTGTAGGAAATTTTCTTGGCTTTTGAACTGTGTAAACTAGAAGTGGCTATGATTTTTTGTTTTTGAGTTATGCGTCAAAATCTGACGCCATGTCATAAAGCTCGTTTCACTAGTCGCTACAAGGCAAGATACATTTTTTAGAATTTTTCTGATGGTATGAGCCTGATCGATTTTTTACAATATTTTTGAATAGTCCTAAAGGTATTTGGAAAACAGTTGTATGTCACACGTGCATAAATACATTACCACATTACATATTAAACGTTCAGTAGTAAAATAATTTAAATCTTACCATTTCATTAACTGTTAGTACAAAATAGAAGATAACTTTGAGAGTATCAGTTTGCAACCTATAATACATAACATTTACGTAATGCAGACTCATTAAACAACTTTCCATAATACCGAGAAGAAGCTGCAAGCCACATATAATATTAATATCTTGAATAATATCCCATAATTTTCTATAGATATGGATGACGCTGGATAAACGAATATCTTTTTTTAATTTAAATTTTGCTACAGCCATTTCGTTTAAATATTTGTATCGGCAATAGACGAAAAAGTTAAGATAAAAAATTGTTAGAAATATAAGATGCTGGCGGAAAATGGTAAAATATTTCACAAAATACTTGCTTTGGACATACCAACCCACTTGGTTAATATAGTACCAGTTAGTAATGCAAATTATTGTTAGGGTTAGTGTTAGATCGCAGAAGAGTACAAACAAAAAGTATTTATTGATCCATTCGGTTTTTTCTGAATGTATCAACATATCAACATCTTGAATTTTCTTAAGTAAACTATTCCATCTCGTACCATGCCACTGAACAGAAAACAAATATGTCGTCGATACAGAACCAATTGTTAATACTCCTTTTAAAAAATTAACAGATATTGTAGATAAAAAATTCTCTTGCGTCACCTCTGACCAATCATAAAGTAATCTGTTTAAACTGTAGATTTGTATTGCTAAAACCGTCAGGTAAAATAGTGTGGAGTATAATGCATAAGTTAACTTTGGTTTAAAACTTTTAAAAGAAGTGCAAGGCAGTATACAAAATACCGTTGCTAGGTTTGACATTATTTTTAGATTCTTAGACATGCTTTTCTGTTTAATAACACAACATTGTTAGCCACTAAGTTATTAACTATAACGCAAAATGTTCACTTAGCTTAATTACGTAATGTTTATTGTACAATTACCATAATTACACAGGGTTCTTCATGCATAAACATGTTTTCTGTTTGTTTGTAATGCCAAGTTATAGATTTTTTATTTATAGTATGTTGTAGAAGATATTTTATTTCATTTACTAATCTTAAATATATTTTTTTCATAATCTATGGTACACTTGTACTTTACAGTACTCTTCAATTCCCCCAATATTGTTTGAAATAATAAGTGGATCAACATAAACTAAGCTTTTATTCTAGTTTTTGAAGATTGACATTAATTGTACAACTGCTGTTGCCAGCAATATGTATTAATGAAGTTGTTGATGGATTTACAGTGTTTTCTGTAATCGCGGAAGACGTGTGGCTGTGATGTAGCACTTTAACAAAAGTTCCGCCCCTTTGGATCATTCTTGCGATCTTGTTTTTGGCTTCAATCGATTCTTCTATATACTTTTCTGCAACTGAAGAACTCTTCCATCCACCGTGATGTTTTAGAACTTTAAGGTCAGCTCCAGCATTGGCCAACAACGTTGAGGATGTCCTCCTGAAGCAATGACCTATTTACTTTTCTGATTGGTCTAGTTTTAAGAACTCAGCTATTTTCTTAGGTGCTCCGCCAACATTATGTATACCAGCTCTTTGGGACAGACATTTTCCTTGTCAATAACACACCAAAAGAGCTTTCAGGGAGAGTGAACTTCATCACTGTTAATCACAGTGAAGAAAGCTCGTCGAATGTGCGTTTTTGTCTGGTTAATCTTAACTACTAGCTATGTACCCTTAGATTAGGAAAGCATATGGATACCGCACTTCGCTTTATTTTGAGCTTGCGTTCTGTGACACATTTTTAGCAGCCGCCATTATTTCTGTGGCAAACAAAGCGAATACAGCGTGTGCTTTATTTGTGAATTTTTAAGTGAAAATTATTGAGATTGTGAATTATTTTTGAACTGAATAATGGTGAATTGTTGTGCTTACGGATGCCGAAGTCGCAGCGAGAAAAGGAGATAGGAATTTCATTTTACAGGTAAACAAACGATTGTATATACAATGACCTTTGTAGATTTTTCTATTTTAAAAGATAAAAGAGTTATCTCTGAGTAATTATATTTAAGTATGTAATTATTCAGTCTTTAATTCATCTAATTATCCTAGTGTTTGGATAACGCGGTTTAATAATATTCATTCTAAATCTGCATAAATAATATATTTTCTTGCTTCAAAACAGCCATTTTACCAATGGCGTAGGTAAGCAATTTTTAAGTTTCTCCAAATAAATCTAGCTATTCATTTCAATAGGAGATTAATGCAAAAAGGACTAAATCAAAACGACAAAAGAATTATTCACTGTAAAATAGGAGAATTTTCACTAGAAAAACATGTAGGTATTTTATGAACTTTTTATTTTTTGTTACAGCCTTCCTACAGATGTAGAAAAAAGCAAATTATGGATAGGTAACACCAAAATTAAGGATTTGGGAACCAACTAAAATGATAGGCTTTGGTCAAAACACTTTGAGGAATGTTGGTTATATAAAACTGATGTAAATTCGAGACTACATTTGCTCCATGAAGCTGTTCCAATAATTTTTCATCAGTTGCCCACATACCTGCAACCCAGGAAGGTATGTACCTACATAACTAAAACTAATAACAATAAAACACCTTGGCAGTTCTAAGTAAAACATAATTTAAATTTTTTGTGAATTGGAAATATTTATATAAAAATATTCTTTTTTCTAGGCCAAATAGAGAGCACCATTCGAATATATTCAGAGTACAGAACCTGGTCCTTCTACTTCCTCAACACAGTCATTAAACCCAACAGCTGACTGTCCTGGTTAAAAATACTGAAATGGAAGTTACTTCTAGAAACTATTAGAAGTTAAGAGAAGACTAGAAAAATTAGGGTATTGAAACAATCTATAAACAGGCTAAAAAGAAAAGTTGTTTCCCTTAAACAATTAATAACCAGTTTGAAAAATAAGAACTTGATTGATAATGAAAGATCCATTTTATTAGAAAATGTGAGTAGTGTAAATAAGCAATTGTTACAAAGAATGCAATGTCTAAAAATAAAAAATACCCACCTTTCACAATTGAATAATTCAATACTCTGAGTAAAATTATAGAAAATTCAAATAAACCATTACTTTGTTCTCTTATCATTGATGAGATGTCAATTCGGCAGCACTTGGTATGGAATGGTAAAAGTTTCCACGGTTAGTCAATTTTGGGGTTGATTTGGATGATGATTCAAATGAATTAGCCAAAGAAGCTGTTGTTTTAATGATAGTTGCAATTAATGACACATGGAAGCTTCCACTTGGCTATTTTTTGTCTAATGGTTTAAATGGTGAACAAAAATGTTCTATAGTCAAACATCACTATTAATATCAGCAAATAAACAGTTTTAATTTAAGTATTTATTTAATATTAAGGTAGTTATAGATTAATTATGTTAATATTTTCATAACAAATAAAGATTTTTTATAATTACTAGTAAATTTTATTTGTTATTTATATACTCCTTGATTAATATAATATAGTTAATATTTTATAATATAAATATGATTTTTTTGTTTTATCATACCTATTAAATGTACCTATATGTACCTTTGCTGAATTTTATTCACTTCCTTCCTTTGATACCAACCTATTATTTGTATCTAAGAAACATACAATTATTACCTATTATGTGGGAAAAATGTATTGTAAACATTATGTTACGCCACTGACCACATCGATTATGTGGCAAGTGGTAACAGTTTCACGACTCGGGTTACGCGTCCTCTCTCTTTCCTTGTCTAAGTATGTACCTGTATCCTCCACATCACTATCTTCTAAATTATAGATCTCTTCCCTTCGGTAACCTCCAGCAACTCCAAGTGATGCTATCACTATGAGTAATAGATATTCTTTATCTGGAACGTCCCTCATGAAGCTTTCAATTTGTTCCTTTGTCAGCACCTTCGACTGGTTTGGCTGATGGTCTACATTTTGTTTTTTCAAAATCAACTTTGGGAAACTTGATATGTTGACATTCTCATTAACCATAATCATTGATTGGATCATCGAGTATTTGGACCATAATGAAGAAGGGTTGAATGTTTTTGACTAAAAATTTAAAGAATATTCTTTAAAAAAACTGTTCTTACCACATCCAAAAAGTAAGCCAACATCACATTTTCATCAGTACTACTTTTCCAATTGTGTTGTTCACGCCAGTTACAAAACAGCGTATATTATTTTTCATATCTTTTCGCAGACTTAACTGGAATGAAACTCTAGCGTTTCCGCAGTTTTCTCAGCAATTTCAACCAATTTTCTCCGCAGATATTTCGTATGTGCAGAAAAATTCTATATCTCTGGTACTAGTAATTAAGCTTTGTGACAAATGTTAGATTGGATTAACATTTTTTTCCAAATTATGGAGTGAAATTTTCTCACCAAATACCACTCAAGCTTAAATTATTCCTGGAAATTTTCTTTCGGGCAAAAATATTTTAAGAAAATTAATTTTCGAGCCCTCAAAAATATTTAAGCTCTAATATCTAAGTGATATTATAAGTGATAAAATTATGAAAATGCTACTCCAGAAATATGGTTAAAAACTTGATTTTGAGTTAATATAGCCCCAGTTTCCATCAATATAGTAAGAGTTTTTATGTTAAATGTATTATTATGATTTTGAAATCATACCAATATATTAAAATAATTATAACATTTTGATTTATTAATTAAAAATAACTATAGTTTATTTCAAAAGAGTATAGAGTAATAAAACCTAGTAGAAGTATTCAAAAGGGCTAGAGGGTGATCCGTCAATAAATTCTGTCACTTCCCTAGTCCGCATTGCAAAATTCTATCGTTTCATAAAGAGCAGGTAGGTATCACCCTGTTTTTAGGGATTAGTCCATTGTTATCGACGGATAAACACTGCGCCAGAGGCGCGCTAGTGGGATAATTGACTAAAGAATATAATATGCATTCATAAAAACTATATTAAGGGAAATACAAATTTAATACAGCAGAACAAACACACACGAAAGAACTTTACGTATATTTACACTTCAATTAAATTATTCAATATAACTATAGTCTTCATCCGAAGAACTGTCATCATTCCCTGGTGTTATAATTATAGGGTCAACCACCCGATCGACCAAGTTGTCCAGTTCCCACATTTTATCTTCCTCTTTTAAAACATGCTGGATTGCTTTTTGCCAGTTTTCTGATGTGATTTCCATAATGGCTTTATCAAACAATACCTTGACATCTTTCATTTTAAATGTGGTACTGTGCCTTGCAACATATCCTTTAACTTGTGCCCATATAAGTTCTATAGGATTTAATTCGCAATGATATGGAGGTAGGTGCAGCACAGTTACTTTATTCTTTTCTGCTATATCTTCAACGGCATATTTCATGAAGCGAGATTTATGTTGTTTTACTATGGCTAGTAGTTCCTTCTTTATTGAATTTGTCTCAAACTGAATACCTTTATTCGACAGCCAGTTAATAATTTCTTGCTTTCTCCAAGCTGAAGTTGGTACATTCTCTATGCGTCTTGAATGGTAACTTGCATTATCCATAACCACGACCGAATCATCTGGAAGAAATTTCCCCGAAGTAGTCTTCGAAGACATCCGAATTCATGTCCTCCTGATAATCTCCCGTCCGACACGACTCAAAGCTTAACAAACCTTCTTTTAAAAATCCTTCTTCGCTTCCAATGTGAGCAATTATAAGCCTCTTCCCTTTTCCCGAAGGCACTTTAATACCCGTAGAAAAGCCTTCTATGAAAGCTTGGCGAGCACTCGTTATATTTTTATCTTGCCACATTTTTTGGACTATATAACCTTCGTTTATCCACGTCTCATCAAGATAAAAAATTTTCTTTTGCTCTCTGCGGTACTGCTTTATAGTTCTCAAATATTTTCGTCTCCAGCAAACAATTTCATCACTTTCCAGTAATAGTGCCTTTCGATTGTGCTTTTCCCAGGCAAAATTCATGCTTTTTAAAGTTTTCCATAAAAGTTTTTTGGATATCAAAGGAATACCGTCATCTTGGCCTATCTCCATCAATATTTTGTCTAGGGTGGGTATTTCCTTTTTAAAATAAAACGAATGAACTTTTCTTCGAACGTCACATTTGGTGTCTTCATCTAAAATTTTTGTTGGTCTTCCTGATTTTTTTTGCATGGACTTACCTGGCCTGATATCTTTCTTTCTCGCAATAATTTGAAAATCGTGGACTGTCCAATTCCAGTCATTCGGGCACATCGCTCAACACTTTCTTGAACAGACAAACTAGGGTGATCGTGTTTTATGCAATCATATACATTTAAAATTATAATTTTTTCACCAACAGACAGCGGAGAATTTTTTACACTTCTTTTCTTTTAAGTAAATGTCGCCATTTTCTAATTTTTTCATTATTTCTATATCACAATATCACTGAAAATTGGTGTGGTACCTAACAATTACTAACTAGAATGTTTAAGACACCTTTTATCATTACAAAATATTTAAACTCTTTTTCTTAAACATTAAAAAGTTTACAAAAACCACTTAAATTAATCTTAATCTTTTTTTAAGAAATTTTACTTAAATACATGAAAGTACTTAATTTTAGACCAAATTACATCCCAAAAATGGCCTTTTATTATTATCTATGTCTGTTATTTTTAATTTACTTTAATTATTATCTTTAATAATCCTAAGATTTGCCTACGCCCATGGACGACACCGAAATTCAGGCAAATTTTATGGCACTTAATGATTTATTACTCTATACTCTTTTGAAATAAACTATAGTAACATATACTTTATAATAAAAGCTGAAAACTAACACTATTAAAGTCAAAACTAACCTAAATGTACAAAGACTAATTAATTCTATCGTGAGTTTTACTTTAACAATAACAATAACAAAATCAAAACATAAAAGTATTAAGTTACAATTATAAAGCGTCATTTCTAATTCACATCAAGTTGAAAACAAAAGTATTAAATTTAAATAAAAAGACGCAATAATGTCTAGACGTAACACGGAATTATAAAAATATATTCCTTTGCACAAATGTGAAAGTGCACGATAAAATTGTAAAATTGAGTTTTTAGTCAAATACATATATACTTTAATTAACAGTTTTTAAATTGCAAAATTATTATTAAATAAGTAGAAAGACAAGAAATGAATGCGGGGATAAGCCGATGATTGATTCGGAAAAATCCACAGGCTGTAAATTCCGGCAACAAATCCTTAGTCAATTTCACCAAACCATTAATATTCATATTAATGTGAAACTCTTCATGTAGAACACACAATTCTACTAATTGGTTTGATTGTTTTTCCACTTTGTCAAAAGCTGAGATATTTAGAAAGGAAAAAACCTAGAAAAAAAAGTAAGAATTGTGTTAAGAACAAACAATGAACTGAAACAATTTTTTAAGATGTTTCATTTTACAAGATGTTAGATTGGATTAAATTTTTTTTTAAATCATAGTGTGACATTTTCTCACCGAATACCACTCATGCTTAAATTATTTCAGGACATTTTCTTTCGGTCGGGCAGAAATATTGTAAGAAAATTAATTTTCAAAATATTCTAGCCCTCAAAAAAATTTAAGCTCTTGTGATATTATATGCATATGGCTTCCCTAACTTAATATTAAGGTAGGGGGTTACGTGTTTCTCGGCACAGGCATGAGCAATAAAATCGGTTTTTGGGTAATAAATTAGCAATAAAATAGCAATAAATTATGGTACTGTTCCTGATCCTCCCCCCTAAAATGTCTGTCCAAATTAATATACCTATAGAGTTAATATAGCCCAAGTTATACGGGGTTGGGATAAAGTATGGAACCAAGTAAATATCTTTTAAACGAAAAGAACGATATTTATGAAAATTTGCAGGTAAGTGCATTGGAACAAACCGCATCTGATGTACATTTTTTTGATAATAATATACTTCCGGTTTAACCGGAAATGCCATAAAATTCTTTAATTTAAATGGGACACCCTATATATTTTTACAGATTTTGAAAGAGCTTGTTATTTTTAATTCATACATACTGAGTTTAATGTAAACAAATTTGTAAAAACGAGGAATAACTCACTGTTAGTAGTACAATAGATGTACATTTCGTTATTTTAGAATAATGAGAAACAAAATTACTTCAAATGTTCAAAATGCTTGCCGTTTACTTGCTGACAGTATGCCATCCTATTAACAAATTCTTGAGTCACTCTTTCCAAGACTTCTCCACGTATTAGTTCACATTCATCAATAATTCTTTGTCTCAATTCCTGTAAGTTTGTTGGTCGTCTAACGTAAACATGTGATTTTAGATAACCCCAAAGAAAAAAATCTCACGGGCTAAGATCCGGAGAACGAGCAAGTCGCTTTATGAATCCTCTACGTCCAATCCATCGATTTGGAAAATTCGCATCCAGAAAATCCTTAACCCGTCTATCACAGTGGGGAGGTGCTCCATCTTGTTGAAACCAAATATTTTGTGGTAATTGCCCATTCTATTGAAGTGCAGGAATAATTTCGTTATTTAGTAGATCCAAATACTTGTCACCATTCAAGTTTCCGTCGATAAAAAATGGACCTATAAGCTTATTTTCGAAAATTCCCCTCCAAACATTTAACTTCTGTGGATGCTGGGTATATGCTTCATGAATCCAATGAGGATTCTCTTTTGACCAATACCTTGAGTTATGGCGATTTACTAAACAAAAAGTTGCCTCATCGGAAAAAACTATGCTAGAAGCAAAATTTTCATCGACATTACATATGTCCATTAGCCGTTCGCAAAATTCCAGCCGTCGGTCAAAATCATCATATGACAATTCTTGAACAAACTGTACCTTTAAAGGATGATATTTTTCACTTTTTAATATCTTTCCTACAGAACGTCGACTGATACCATGGTTTAGTGCCAAATTTGTGGTGGAAGTTTGAGGTGATTCTTCTAAAGCGATTGCAATATTTTGTTTAACAGTTTCTTTCGTTGCAGTCCGCGGTCTTCCAGGTTTTAGCAAATTTTTTACCATCCCAGTAGTATTAAAACGTTGTAATGTTTTAGTTACTGTTGAGCGTGATATAGGATTTCTCTCCGGATGCAAATTATTAAAAATATAATACACTTCTTCATGAGCTCTAACACGATCACCATAACCGATCATCATTAAAATTTCAATACGCTCTTTTTCACTTAATTGAACCATTCTAAATTGTGCAATTTATTTCCGTCAATTAGAATTTGACACTTGAAGAACAAAAGACGTACCAAACAGTACTTGTTTATTTATTACTATGCATACAAACAACATCAATTAGTTTATCTAAATAGTTTTTTGCTCTAATGCAAAAAACTCAAAGGAGGTTGGTTAAAGTGCTATATTCCTCGTTTTTACAAATTTTTTTACACTAAACTCAGTATGTATGAATTCAAAATAACAAGCTCTTTCAAAATCTGTAAAAATATATAGGGTGTCCCATTTAAATTAATTTAATTGATTATACTGTAAATGAAATTTCTATGGCGAGTAAAAAATATGTATTTACTTAAGGTACTTACCAATAACGTCATGGCTACTAAAATATTTGGAACTTGTAGGATATATTTTTCTCTTCCTATATGGTGATTTAGTATGATATTTAATGTAAGTAATGCAAAATTAAAGGCAGTTATGAATAATAATAAAACAAAGTATCTCGAGGCTGTGTTAAGAGCTGCCACACCAAGGTATAAATTCTTAATACTACTTTTGAATATATCCCCACATTTAACAATTTGTTGGGTATCTCCATGATTTTGAAAAAGATCCTGCTGAATAAGCTTACGTAATCGTCGATATTTCGCAGATAATAAATTAGAAGCATTTGTTATAATTAATGACAAGCAGGATATTTCAAATACTAGGACGCTTAAATAAATATAATTGGTGAAGTATAAGAAACTCTTGAAAAATATTATATTTATTATCCAAAAGAAACTAATGTGAATGACCTGTGAAAAACATAAAGTGAAAAAGCATTTAGAATAGTACTTAAACAGGTTAACATCGTTTGTCAAATTTTTGTCCAGTTCGTTTATTATTTTGAAAAATGTCTGCCACTGTTTCCTTTGTCGTAATATATTATATGTAATGGCAGACTGAAAAATGCAGAACAAAACAATAGTGCTTAGCAATAAACAAGCATCTCCAAATGAAAAAAGTTCATTGTAGGCATTTTTTATTACTCTAATGCTGTTGAATGCATAAAATATGGTAAATGATATACTTGCGGTTAAAAAAATTATGCTGATGAGAGGAGTTGGTGTTAAAGGAACCAATCCTAAATATCCAAACATTTTGTAAATGGTTTTAAAACACTTTGTGTCATTTGTTGTTGAGCTAAACATGTTGACTAAACGGCTGTTGATACAGTAATAATGCTCGAAAATTATTCAATAATTGTTATAAGTAATTATTATTGATCGAGAACAATAAAATATAGAAGTCTTAAGAGTAATTCCAGCATAGGAGTTGGTTGGTTGAAGACTGTTATTTACGATAAATTTGACAAATAAATAGATCTAAAACAAGAGATTTAATTAACCCATTACGCAGGAAGTGAAAAAGTACATCTACAGATTGTAATAGAATATATTAATACTTTGTAATGGTTTATCAGCTCTTCAACTGAAAAAAAATATAAGAAATAAGGAATTTTCTATCACCCCAGGACTGTGACCCAGTGGTTAGGGCTCTGGCTTGTGGTGCCTGTGTTCTGCTTACAGATGGAGTATTTTCAATGGGTAAATGTCTTATCTGATTTTCTCCTATATCTCCGCTAGGGGGCGTTTCCGCACGGTGAGACCCCTGCCACTATGTTTATCTCTTCATAAGCTATCCACTCACATAATCACATATGGGGCAGTGGCTTGGAACGCAAGGGCTAATCTGAGTACGACGAGGAAAAATCTCTCGAAGATTTAGAGACTAGCCTGTTCATGTATCACTGGAGCAATGGGAACTTGCCCCACTGCTTCAATGGAGGTGATTTTAAACTTGACCCCACTGCACATTCTGTTAGAAAGTGTAAGGAGGAAAACGATATATAGAATGATCAAAGAAGGAATTATCAGGGAAAAACCTCGATCACTTCATTTTGATCAGACTTGGGAAATGCCCCAAGATGATATGCCAAAGAAATTTAACTTTGTGAGAAAATCCATCACAAAGTTGAGTAATAAATCTGAATGGGATGAAGACACCATACAGAATTTAAACCAGACTACCATAAAGTGGTATACGGACGGTTCCAAGCTAGACGAGGGAACTGGGATAGGAGTTTTTGGACCGAGAGCCAAATACTCAGAAAGCTTGGGTACATACCCGAGCATCTTTCAAGCAGAAATCCGCGCCATCGAAAGATGTGTGGAATTCAATATTGGAAGAAACTACCGCAGACAAGAGATTGTGATCATGTCGGATAGTCAAGCAGCCATCAAAGCGCTGAGCTCAAATATAATCAGTTCGAAGATGGTTTGGGAATGCCTAGGTAAACTAAATGAACTAGGCCAGAAGAACATTGTCACCCTCCTATGGGTCCCAGGCCACATAGGAATAGAGGGGAACGAAACAGCAGTTGGCAAGTTGGCAAAAAAAGGAGCTGAAACCCCACACTTGGGATCTGCAGTAGAGTAATCTTAGGAAAACTAAGGGAAGAAATGGAGAAGGAAAAATCCAAGTACTGGAATCAGCTGGAAGGACTGAGGCAATCTAAGATACTACTGGGGAACTATGACCAGAAGAGATCAAAAATTACAATAATTACAAAAATAAAAGTCGTAGGTAAAGGACACAGCTGACTAAACAATTATTTTCAGGCGATCAGAAGGCACTTGCCAGTGTTTTTTGTTCTTTTTTAACGATAGTTTGAATTAAAAATATAAACAAAAAATATATTGATCAGAATTAAGGATTGTAGAGTGATGCTGTATAAATGTTGATTAAATTTGATCATACTGTATATGTAATTTCTGTAGTGAGTAAAAATTTTTTATATAATTAAGGTACTTACCAATAATATTATGGCTATTAAAATATTTGGTAGTTGTGGAACAATATTTTCTCGTTTTATAGTATAACTTAGTAAGGTATTTAATGTAAGTAATGCAAAATCAAATGCACTTATCAATAATAATGATACAAAATATCCGGAGACTGTATTAAGAGCTTTAACACCAAGAAATAAATTCTTGACATTACTTTTGAATATATCCACAGATTTAACAATTTGTTGGGTATCTCGATTATTTTGAAATAGATCCTGCTGAATAAGCTTACGTAATCGTCGATATTTCGCAGATAATAAATTAGAAGCATTTGATATAATTAATGACAAGCAGGATATTTCAAATAATAAGATGCTTAGAAAAACGTAAATGTTAAAATATTTGAATTGCGAGTAAACGCTTCTATTTTCTTTCGAAAAAAACGAAATATGGATGGCCTGTGGAAAACATACAGCCAAAAAGCATTTAGAATAGTACTTAAACAGGTTAACGTCATTTGTCAAATTTTTGTCCAGTTTGTCCATTATTTTAACAAATGTCTGCCATTGCTTTCTCTGTCGAATTGATTTATATATAATCGCACATTGAAATATCCAGAAAAAAACAATAGTGCCTAGCATTAAAAAAGTATCTCCAATATTACGACATTCATCTTTAATTATATGAATGATGTTGTAGTATCCAACAAATATTGTAAACGATGTATTTGCGGTTAAAAAAATTATGCTGATGAGAGGAGTTGATGTTAAAGGAACCAATCCTAAATATCCACAAATTTTATAAATAGTTTTAAAACACTTTGTGTCACGTGTTGTCGAGTTAAACATCTTGACTAAACGGCTGTTAATACAGTAATAATGCTTGAAAATTATACAATAATTTTAAGTAATTATTATTGATCGAGAACATAAACAAACTCATTTATCATGTTTGCATAAAATATAAACTAGTGGTATTTTCTAAATACAGGATGTTTTAAAGTGACGAAAGCCTTTAATCAAAACAGTAAAAAATAAAATATAATTTTTATTTGTTTCTAATTTGTAAACGTCAGTTTCCAAAAATACAATATTAATCAAGAAAGTTTATTTTATCAAGTCACTAACTTGACAGTTAACTTGCAAAATTTTTACAAGTTATTAGTATTATTTACATTAGTGTGATTGTTTTGTTGGTCTACTAGAATCAACTATCAGCTATAGTCTATATAAAAAGAACAAGGAGTAATAAATCATTCATTTAAGTAGATTTCATAGACGTACCAAAATATATTTTAAGAGGGTATACCGTAAGGTACATTTTGTATTGAACGAATGAGTTGCGGCTATGTTAAAGAATATACAATTTAGGCCAGAGGTAACGGGATGTACTAATTTTAATAAAAAAAGTGATAGAGGCACATCAATTTTAGTAAGTTTGATAAAGAAAGGCAACACAGTTTATTCATTATAGAAAACAAACCAATCTGTAACAATAATTATTTTATATATTTTTGTTCTTTTTGTTAGAAGATTAATTCAAACTTTGAATATTGTCACAAATAAATTACAATGAAATATATTTTTAAAAAATTAATTAAAGTCAAAATAGCAAGATATCGTTACAATTTTTATTAAATTCAAAGAAGCAAAATGAATATTTTTTATTTGTATTACTCCTATATGTAGTGTTTGGGGAATTTTTCTCAGAAATTTTAAATGGCAAGTGGCCTACTGTAATCGGCTTAATACGATTACACCTATTTACAGATTATTCGATTATTGAGAGGGATTTTCCAAACAACTCAGTTTTCTTACAAACATTATCGGGAATATTATTTTAAAAGAAAGTAGGTACAATAAATCAGTACTTAGTATTAGTTCTTTGAGTAAAATTGTATGAAGTTGTATGGTTTTCATAATATTGTAAACAGTTGGAATATATTTAAAACATTTGTTGAATGTTAATTGTGCAAGTACCAAACAATGTCGATAAGCCAAGTACCATCTAAACGACCAAAAATAGGTCCACTATCTTTAAATGAAAAAACTCTGATATTGAATTGTTATATATCATTGAAAAACAAGGATCCAAGTGCAAGTGTTGATGATATTGTGGAATTAACGGCTGCTATGTTGTGTGTTGCTAAATCAATAATTTATAGATTACTTAAAGAAAGCAAGAATGGAACTCTTCAACCCCCTAAAACTCCTTCAGGCCGAAAACCAATTGAGATCGATGAGTCATTAAAACAAAGACTAAGGCGTAAAGTCCTAGGATTTTACTTACGAAAGGAAATTCCAACACTTGACAAAATTATGACATCAGTGCAAGAAGATACGGACTATACAAAATTCTCCAGAATGACATTATGCAAACTTTTGAAAGATGTGGGTTTCAGATATACAAAACATAATAGAATCTTGATAGATAAACCGGAAATAGTTTTTTGGAGAAGAGACTATTTAAGAAGCATTCGACAAGACAGAGAACAAAATTTGAAAATCTTCTACTTAGACGAAACATGGATAAATGCTGGATATACAGTTTCCAAATCTTGGCAAGATGAAAACATTAAAAGCGGAAGGCAGGCATTCGTGGAAGGTTTGTCGTTAGGTTTGCAGCCACCATCTGAAAATGGAAAAAGACTTATCATTGTACATTTTGGAAGTTCCGAAGGTTTTGTTGATGGTGGATTATTAACTTTTATTTCAAAACGCACGGGGGACTATCACGAAGATATGAATGGGGATGTCTTCGAGGAATGGTTTGTTCAAATGTTGGATCTGATTCCAAAAGGGGCTGTTATTTTTATGGACAACGCAAGTTACCATTCACGGTTAAGAGAAGCATTGCCCACAAGTCGTTGGCGTAAAGCAGAGCTTTTGGAGTGGCTTATTTCGAAAAATATTAAGTTTCCAAAAGATCCACTAAGGAAAAAACTTTACACAATTGCAAAAATTAACAAGAAACCTACATTGTAGAAGAAATGGCTTCTTCTCGTGGTATATCAGTTCTTCGACTTCCCCCTTATCATTGTGAACTTAATCCCATAGAATTAATTTGGGCTCAGGTAAAGGGGGAAGTTGGAAAAAAATACTACTTTTAAAATAAACGATGTTGTGAAATTGTTTGTAAGTCATGTTAGTAAGGAAAATTCGACAAACTGTATCGAGCATGTTATCAAAGTAGAGGCAAATATGTGGAAAATTGACAATATTTGTGATGATTTAATCGACACTATTGTTATTAATGTCAACAACGATTCTTCCTCTTCCGAGTCGGATATAGAATAAAATGTAAGTAATAAATGTATTCCAATAATTATTTCTTTTCATTTTTTATTATATTATAATTTAAAACGTATTTTTTCCCAAAATACACACCACTGCATTGCGTTATTGCTTAGCTGCTAATCCTTTAACAATGAAGAAACCCTAAACTTTGCTACAACTGAAACAAATACGGGGTCGATCTACCTGGTTTTTAGATTTACGGAAGAAATGTAATTTAAAGTAAGAGATTTATCAAAAATTTCATGGTGCTCTCTGTAAAGGTTTTGCATACTTAATTAGGGTTTATTACTCCTCGTACTTTTTGTACATACTATAGATTCAGCCCTAATACTTTATAGGCAAAATGGTCTATGCTGAAAAGCTGCTTGGAAATGAAAGAAAATGCCCCTGTTTTTAAATGTTTATTCAAATTATACCTGTTTTTTTTTATTGTGCTCACGACAACTGTCAATACAGTGTACAGTTTATATCAATAGGATAGGCTTCGTTTGACTTTTTCTTTTCCCTTACCTCGGTTGCCTTCTTCTCTACAATACCACCACTAAAAAATCTACTTTTTCTCACATTCATTTATTTTTGTAATGATAAAAAAATAATAAATAATTACGTTAAAAATCCGGTAAGTATACTTTGAAATAGCCGAGTCCAGAATTGGAAACGAGTACTGTAAAAGTTTATCAAACGTGTGACGTACAACATTTTTTTCATCCCATACCCTAAAATACAAAAGAACAGTGAAAATATATAATATTAATATATCTATCCGCCTTCGCTATTTATGAAATTTTCATTCAAAGCCAAGAATTTCACGTCTGTCGGAACAAAACTATTAATATTAATATAGGCAATCATTTTAATCAATGCAATAAATTATGTTCATTGTGTAGCTGCAGAATTTTGTTAAATGTATATTTTGGAACCTAACTAACTGAGTTTTTATCAGTATTTAATATGTAGAAGACTGTAGAATTTCATTACAAGCTAGTAGCACGTAATGAAATAGTACGTAGATACTACTATCCAGTAAAATTCTATTTTCCGGATTGATACGTAATAGTATGTTTTAGGGTATAGTATGAAATAAAGGGTATTTACATTAAAAAGCGATTAAAACAATATTATGCTTACAACAGCTACTAAGCTTTGTAATCAGTTAGAAATGTTTTGTGTGATTTTCTTACATATCTTTACACATTGTGATATTTGTTTGGTGAATGACTATTATGTAAAGTGGAACTATATTTAAAAATATTTTATACTTATAATACGATTAGACAATTTTTGTGTTAAATTGAATAATTATAAAAAAGAAAGTTATAAGGGTGCCGAAAAAAGTAAAGATAAACCTATTGTTTAGTTCAAAAAAACCGCAGACCGTTATTTTGGATTCCCTCATATTGACATGATTTGATAGAATGATGAATTCCAAATTTTTTTCAGAAAAAAAACTTTCTTGATATACATAACAAATCGCAAGTAGTTTTTTCGATTCCGCAGTCATCCAATCACTTGCAAACATAATAAGTATCGGCCACATCTAAAAACAAATAGAAAATTAGTTATTTTTACAAGTAATATTATAATACTCCTTGTTTAGTGTCAACCTCATTCAGGATCTGTAAAATATAGTACGGTTGTCTCACTTTGCTGGCAACATGGCGGCCGATACGTCACAGCTACGTCACCAGAATGCCAGAGTCTGCTGAGTATTGGAATTTACGTAGTTTTTGGTAGTTTACAGTTATTTAAATGGCAGTTGTTTTAGTTTTCGCATTTTTTTATTTATAAACTTTTCTTAATATATCTATAAACTTACTTTGTACCAAACTTAATAAATTCTATATATTTTATATTTCATCGCGGAGGCGGAGATAATCATAAAAAATAAAAAATCTTAAGATTCATTATTCAATAAAAGAAAATGCGAAAGCTACAAAATTGTCAAAAAAAATGAGGAAAACTTAATATAAATAATTAATAAAACTGATTTTTGCCTTTGTTGTATTTATCTTGATCTAAATATATTTTGTCATAAAACTTTTGTTTTATCTAAGACCCAAAATAAGTAAATATAATAATAATAATAAAAAACTCTTCGTTTCAACGTAACTTCCAAGTTCTGATATTATACCTTTTAATAACAAAGTGTCTCTACAACTAATATTTCCTAAACAAACTAAAGAAATTAAAAGTTATAAAAATATTACATATTGTGGAAATATTTCCAATACAATTTTAAAAATAATATCTTCGGCAACATCAGCATTAATATCATTTAAAACACAAAATAATGTTGGTACCGTAATCTGGGGAAACTTGGACAACTTTTTGAGACTTTTTCCCAAGTATCTGTTTTATTTTTTGACAGATTTGGACTAAAGTTTTTGTACAAACCGACAATAACATAAGGAAAGAGTTGAAGTCATATTTTTGTTGTATATTGAAAAAAAAATATATTTCTGGGGTGTCCAAGTTACCCCGAGTTTGGGGCAACTTGGTCACTTTTGGAAATTTTAATGAAATTAGCATTTTTATTGGTTTGAATGACCAGGTTACCCCGGATTCGTTTAGAAAAAGATAAAATTAACCCATAGCTACTTTTGTCTTTTCGAAATTTTCATAAATAGTCGATTTATTGATTATTATTAAAGAATAACCACAAAAAATGTTCATACAATGTATTAAACTTATATGTAGGCACAGAAACAACTTAAAATGTAAAACAAACTCTTAACTTTTATCCTTTGGTAACAGATACAATTGAAAATACCTACAAAACAAACTCTTAACTCTAACTCTTAGGTAACTCTTGACTCATTCACTAGTCACTAGATATAAAATCTACGTCGGCTTCAGAATCGTCTTGATATTCCAACGGCTCTGATGCCTCTGAATCGTCACAGTAATCGCATTTGAAATAAGGATCCTTACTTCCGTTGTTGCATACGCCACATATCCATTTACGGCACTGTATACATTTGATCCAATCTTGTTTGCCATGAAAGTCTTTTTCACTTTTCATTAGTCTTTCACTTTTTTGTCTAGGCTGAATTGAACGGGATTTCCTCTTAATTTTTTTCTTTACGACTACACCAGACGATTCTGGGCAATCTTGTGGATCCATTGCTTGAGCAGTGGGAGAATTAATGGTTTTATTGGGGTCTACAAGGTCTACAGGGACAGTTACAATAGGTTTATTAGTGGGAGCCACTCCATTATCTTCATCTCTTGCCAAATTTTTACCGGGTTGAACTTTCTTGCCTCTTTTTTTCTTCGGATTGGCTTCACTGCCAACCCTTCTGTGTTCTCTCAGAAGATCAACCAATGATGCATCAAGAGATCTTCCAATGGGGTTTCGATCATCTGGTATCAATCCATCTGGAATCCTCTTTAAGACCTCGTTTGGTTCAGGTGGATAAATCCCTGTGGCTCGAAATCCAGATATCAAATTTTGGCTGACACTCTCAGACATGGCGTTCCTTAACCTAGAGAGTAAATTGGGAAACTGCTCTTTGGGAAGATTTCCTGGATATAGGCTCTCTTTTTTCCAGTTATCTAAAATCTTTCTCCAACACTTTTTCATGGGTCCAAATACAGCCACATCAAGTGGCTGCATTAGATGGATGGCATTTGCAGGGAATGGAGTTATATAAATATAATTCTCCTTACAGGACTTAATAACTGCAGGCAAAAAGTGGATGGCGAGATTATCACCTACAACAATAGTTGTAGCACCGGGTTTTCGGGTTTCCATTATGTGTGGGAGGAGGATTTTAAAAAACCACATCTCGAAAAGATTCATATCGAACCAACCAGAGGGGCTGCTGGCATATTTAGTTCCAGGAGGGCCGCCTTCTGTACAGTTTTCATATGTTTCCAGATTTACAGACGACCATGGGAGGCAGTAGATCCCCCTTTGCATTTCCGCACACCATTATACTAATAGAAGTGCGAGAGTGGTTCTGTACTCTTTCTACCCTTTTTGTGTTTCTGGGGACCACCATTTTTTTGCCCCAGGATCGTCTGTGACATTCGTTTCATCGTAGTTGTAGATATTAAAATCGTCTGCATCTTTTAGAGCTTCATTAATATTTGTGAAAAATTTTAAAATATCTTCACAATCGACAGTGGCTCTGGACCTTTTAATATTCGATGCCATGCGAATGGACAGCCTGGTTCTCTGGATAAATGCATCCAGAAAATCTTCTCCTGGAGTGTTGGTTTTGAAGATCTTAACTGTTTTTCCTTGTTTGTCCAGGTATTTTGCAATTACCGTTCTCACATCCAGCCTAGTTAACGGGAAGCCCCAATCAACCAAGAGTTTCGAATATATTGTATTCTTCCACAGCTGAAAGGACTCTTGGGCGGCCTACTGCTCCAGAATTTCTTCCAAGAATCTTACGATTTAAAGTTGTCCGAGGTACCTGATACGTTACTGCAGCTAATTTCTTTGACAACAGCTTGTATGACTTTTTCCATATTTTCTTTGGAGTAGTCTTGGTAGGGCTTCGCCCCAGGAGTTCTCTGGTAGTTTCTTACCATTTTTAGTTACTAGTGACCTGTAACAAACGAGAGGGACATACAAATTTAATTAATTGTCCAAAATGTAATGCTGTATTTATAGGTCAAACACAGAGAAATTTTGAAGTAAGATTTAATGAACACTTAAGAGCATATAGATTACAACAACCAGATAAGTCGAACTATGCAAAACACCTACTGGAACATCCAAACTCACTCTTACACATCAATGACATTCATATACTACACATTTGTGATAAAAAACAAAATTTAGATTTCCTTGAAGAACGTGAAATAAAAAGACATCTAGCAGATCCACAATTTAAAGTTGTTAATGAACAAATAAATCTTGGAAGTTCTCCACTATTAAACTGTTTACTTTGATTGAGTTTACATTTTATACATTGTAATTGTAAAACACAAATTTATTAAGTTATTGTAAAGATCAGCATGATATGGTTTTTCCTGGTTTTTCTATATCATTGCACAGTTATACTGATCTTAGAGGGAATTACATTCAGGCTATTAACATATAGGCTTTAATATTGTTATGTCTTATTACTCCCATACTTGGTCTAGCCTTAATACTACCTAAACAACATCAGGTACCTAGCTACAAACAAACAAAATGTAACTTAAATGTCCATCTGACATTTAATAAACTTGGAAGTTACGTTGAAACGAAGAGTTTTTTATTATTTTTAATAAGATGGACTTCCAAAAAGTAAGAATTAGTACAATAAATTTTTTTAAATATAATAATACTTATAGGTACAAAAGTTTTATGATGCAGCTTATTTCATACAACTTCCATTTATATCTTAATGGAAAATATATTTTTTTAGTTACCATACCTGCTCATTGCCCCTATTTTATTCCCAGTAATTATTGTTTAAAACCTTCTTTTATTTTAGATGCTGAGAATGACAGATCAGCATACTTGTGACGTCACGACATGCGGTGTTCTGATTGGCTAAAAGTTACGAGACATCCTTACTATATTCTACAGACCGTGGACCTCATTGCTTTGTCAACAAGACGTTGTCAAGACACGTAAATGTAAAATATATAACCAATAGTGTCGTACCAAATCAAGAATGACCACTGAAGAAAAATTTGCCACATATATATAATTAATTTGTACGCTTAATCTGATAAAATTAAGAGAATTCAGAGTTTTTACAAAAACTTCCAGTAATCCCAAAAAGAGTTGTATTCCAAATATAAGATTAATGTCTTGAACAACTTCCCATAATTTTCTATGGAGTTTGATGATAGTGGACACATGGATATTCCTTTTTAATTTAAATTTCGCAGCGGCCAATTTGTTTAAGTTTTGATATTGCAAATAAATGTAATAAATTGAATAAAAAATTACAATAAATTTTATGTGTTTACGGTACATAGAAAAATATTTGATGAAGTACTTATTTTGTTGATACCATCCTGATTTATGTATATAGTACCAGTTACTACAAATAGTTACTGCAGTCACAAGCAACAAATCAGTGCAAAGTATCAATAAGAAATATTTTAAAATCCATTTGCTTCTATCTGGAGATATACATTCTTCTATATCTCGAATCTTTTTAAGTAGATTCTCCCATCGTTTATTTTTCCAGTTTAGAAAAAATAAAAACATAACCATGATGGAACACATGTCTGATACTATAACTATAACATTTGTGAATACTGTTGAGAAATAAGGACTGCCCAATAAACTGCCTTCAATGTGAAACAATCTGTAGATACTATAGATTTGGACTCCCAAAGTTATAACAAAAAATAACATCGAATATAAAATGTAAGCAAGTTTTCTAACGACCAAAGAATTGGTAAAAGGCAATATACAAAATATGGCTGAAAGGTATAAAATAACTTTTAGACTTTTTGACATTTTGTCTTTGTTTCTGATAGATACAACCATTCTTACCGCTTTGAAGATTATGAAATATTAATACGAATGTATTTTGTGCACCACTTAACATATTAATTCGATCTTTGTTATAAAATTGTTATCATTAAACAGGGTGCTTCATAGGTTAGCTACAGCTAGAGAATATAGAAAGTTTCATATTTGTCATAGAATTTAGAAAACGCACTTTGTCTTTTTAATTTCATTTACTTATAGATGAGAGCTTTGTAGACATAAATTTAAATGTTCAGGGTCATAATCCATATCACTTTAACAGTAAATCGACTGAGTTACAAATCACTCTACTAAAGAATGGACGTTTAAAGTAACCAGATTATTAACCTGATTATTTCCACTTATAATCCGGTACCTTACGGTCACTGGTTTTGGAGATTGATCTACTTGCTCCGGAGAACTCTCCATATTGGTTCTTTTGACTCCGCTAGTGATCCGCTAGTGATCCGATTATTGGTTTTGGAAATTGAGCTCCTTGTCTTGGAGAACTCTCCAAAGTGTTTCTTCTAACCCCGCTATTTGGTCTTGGAGATCGATCTCCTTGTTTTGGAGAACTCTCCATAAGCCTGTCTATAGAATGTTGATTCCTGGATTCATTCTAACATATTTACTGCTTTATGCCAAATTTTCTTATTTTCACATATTAGCCATAGTTTATTCTAATAATTAAAATAGTTTTAACTTTCTTTTTCAACCTCTTTTATTACTTTAACTTCAACTATACAACATAATTTACACTTCTCTAATTTCACATTAAAATACTCCCCTACTTTAATCATAATAGCTGTTATAAATTGTTTAAACGCTGCAGTCTGCACATTGTAAATATTCGGGGTTGGGATAAAGTATGGAACCAAGTAAATATCTTTTAAACGAAAATAACGATATTTATGAAAATTTGCAGGTAAGTGCAATGGACCAAAACGCATCTGATGTACATATTTTTGATAATAATTTACTTCCGGTTTAATTTAAATGGGACACCCTATATATTTTTACATATTTTGAAAGAGCTTGTTACTTTGAATTCATACATACTGAGTTTAGTGTAAAAAAAATATAAAAACGAGGAATATAGCACTTTAAACAACCTCCTTTGAGTTTTTTTGCGTTAGAGCAAAAAACTATTTAGATAAAATAATTGATGTTGTTTGTATGCATAGTAATAAATAAACAAGTACTGTTTAGTACGTCTTTTGTTCTTCAAGTGTCAAATTCTAATTGACGGAAATAAATTGCACAATTTAGAATGGTTCAATTAAGTGAAAAAGAGCGTATTGAAATTTTAATGATGATCGGTTATGGTGATCGTGTTAGAAGAAGAAGTGTGTCATATTTTTAATAATTTGCATCCGGAGAGAAATCCTATATCACGCTCAACAGTAACTAAAACATTACAACGTTTTAATACTACTGGGATGGTAAAAAATTTGCTAAAACCTGGAAGACCGCGGACTGCAACGAACGAAACTGTTAAACAAAATATTGCAATCGATTTAGCAGAATCACCTCAAATTTCCACCACAAATTTAGCACTAAACCATGGTATCTGTAAGAAAGATATTAAAAAGTGAAAAGTATCATCCGTATAAGGTACAGTTGGTTCAAGAATTGTCATACGATGATTTTGACCAACGGCTGGAATTTTGCGAACGGCTAATGGACATCTGTAATGTCGACGAAAATTTTGCTTCTAGGATAGTTTTTTCCGATGAGGCAACTTTTTGTTTAGTTAATCGCCATAACTCAAGGTATTGGTCAAATGAGAATCCTCATTGGATTCATGAAGCACATAGTCAGCATCCACAGAAGTTAAATGTTTGGATGGGAATTGTCGAAAATAAGCTTATAGGCCCATTTTAATCGACGGAAACTTGAATGGTGACAAGTATTTGGATCTTTTAAATAACGACATTATTCTTGCACTTCAACAGAATGGGCAATTACCACAAAATATTTGGTTTCAACAAGATGGAGCACCTCCCCACTATGATAGACGGGTTAGGGATTTTTTGGATGCGAATTTTTCAAATCTATGGATTGGACGTAGAGGATTCATAGAGTGGCCTGCTCGTTCTCCGGATCTTAGCCCGTTAGATTTTTTCTTTGGGGTTATCTAAAATCACGTGTTTACGTTAGACGACCAACAAACTTACAGGAATTGAGACAAAGAATTATTGATGAATGTGAACTAATACGTGGAGAAGTCTTGGAAAGAGTTACTCAAGAATTTGTTAATAGGATGGCATATTGTCAGCAAGTAAACGGCGAGCATTTTGAACATTTGAAGTAATTTTGTTTCTCATTATTCTAAAATAATGAAATGTACATCTATTGTACTACTAACAGTGAGTTATTCCTTGTTTTTACAAATTTGTTTACATTAAACTCAGTATGTATGAATTCAAAATAACAAGCTCTTTCAAAATCTGTAAAAATATATAGGGTGTCCCATTTGAATTAAAGAAGTTGATGGCATTTCCGGTTAAACCGGAAGTATATTATTATCAAAAAAATGTACATCAGATGCGTTTTGTTCCATTGCACTTACCTGCAAATTTTCATAAATATCGTTCTTTTCGTTTAAAAGATATTTACTTGGTTCCATACTTTATCCCAACCCCGTATATTATAATATTTGTTTATGTTTCAACATTTATTCTGTTTGTTCTATAAATCTTAAAATACTTTAACCTACTGTTATACCAACTATCATTTTCTATTACATGTTACATTTTATCTTATATGATTTGACTTTTGTACATGTTATATTTTGTCTTATATATTTGACTTTGTATTTCTTCTCTCTGACATATGGTGTTCTTCTCTCAGAGCCTGAAGATGGTCTTGTGACCGAAACATGTCGCTGTTGTAATATTTTCATTAAATTACATACTGTTGGTTGAATTTGAGTTTTATTGCTACTATCTACAGTTTTGTCTGTTTACTTCCCCATTCAATATGAATGTTGATTAATCGGAAAAAGGAATTGCACCAACAGCTATTTCATTTCTGTTCAATATATTCATAATTCTTTCCCAGAAATCTATTCTACGATCTGAATCGTCTTCTATTAATTCTTGCACAAAAGTCAATTTGTATGGATGAAGTTTTTCTTTATGGAAACACCTTAGGACAGTTGTGTGACTCACATTTTGACGAGAAATTTGACCTTGGATTGACACTTAACATAATATCCACTTTCACATCATCTTCAACGAAATGCGGTTTTCTCTTTAATGGTTTGACATGTCCAAGTTCTCTAAATTGTGCATACATTTTTTAGACACATTAAGCAACTGAGGATACAAAACCCAAATTATTGATACGTAGTGAAGAAATTTGATATCTGCATTCAACTAATTATAAATAAAACCATTATTTACAGTGTGAAACATTATTATTATCACAATTTTATGTATTTACTATCTTGAACAAAGTTAAAAAAAATATATTTTGAGTCGTAAAATACGAACAAATACAGTTTATCTGATATGGATTTCTATTCCGCGAGTTAATTTTGGACTTCCTGATATCCTTAATGTAATATTTCTTGTTTTTACTTATTATTTATTAGATTAGGGAATGTAAACCTTTATGTTTGATTTACCCATTTCTTAATTTCTTCATTTCTTTGAATAGCATTGAACAAATTCTTGGTGCTAAATAATTTACATTTCGTTGTCCAATAGTCTTCTCACTTCAAGAAATTTTTTGAAAATAAAGTATTTAACTTGTAGTTCACTGTATAATTTATTTGTTGCGTAGAGAATAATTTTTTTGGGAAAAGATTCGTAGTTTGCCTCTTAAAAATCTAAATTTTGTTACATGGCCTCTGACTTCATTTATTTTTTGACAGTGTAGGTCCCATTTTAAGTGCCTTTAATCGTTTATTTTTACCTTGTAACACCATGTTAAATTTCAATTATTGGAATTAAGTAATCAAATATTCATAACAAGAGTTTCTAAAAAATAAAAACAATTTTCCTGATGAAATATGGTTAAACGATAAATATTGGTCTTCAAAATATTATCAATTATTGTAATTATCATGTTTTTACAAAACATGCCGATAAACATATCTATTATCTTTTTTAATTTAATAAATTTCTTTGGTCTTCCTAATCTATATTAAGGAAATCTATAGAAAAATCTAAATTCTACCTTCAAAGATTAACATATAAAACTTTGATACATTTTTTCTTCAAACATAACGTCTTATTAGCTTCTCGAGCTGATAGTTGTACAAAATATGACAGCGGTTTCCTCCCCAGCCTAACAGAATCGGCATTCCGCTTTCCCTCCTAGTCTAATTGTTTTCATTTGCCTATTGAGACGACTCTATATTAAACTCTAGCTCGAACCAATAAGAATGTCTCATTCCACCTACCCAGTTCCATATTGTGCCACTGGCTACGCTATTTGCTAAGCTAACCAATGGTTCTAGACCTATAAACATTTTTCCAGCAACTTTGCTGGATAGAAGATCCGTTTTCTCGATTCCTTCAATGTCAGTATGTCCAGTTGTCCAAAATAAAATTACCTTGTTATTTTTCCCTAGACGTATTCCTTCATTCGTTTCTTCCTGAAAGTGGGATGTTAAGTATCTAGTGGTTACTGTACTTATGTTGCATTGCATCAGGCTATGGTTCTCACCCCCCCCTCTGTTCTGCATCCTTCTGTATGCACCAGCCATCACCTCCCTCTTCAACCACATGGTAGTGTAACATGTCTATCGTTATGTCACCTTGCACTACTACTGATCGTAAACGATTGTAGATTGTAGATTGCAGAAGGGGTCGATTGGCCCAGTTGACCTTACTACACTGCGACCTATAAGATCTTTTGTGTATACCCTACATCTATATTTTAGTCCAAAAGGTCTAGGCTTCTAAGAAAGTCCATTATCCGTTTTGGAGCTAGGTTTGTAATCTGATCAGGATCAAGGAATACCTGTTCCAGATATTTATGGCGTTGCCGAACAATTACTCTGCAATTGCAGATAATGTGTTCTGACGTCTCATCTGCCTCATCGCAGAATCTGCATGTCCCACTGTCCAATATGCCCATTTTGCAGAGATGGTATCTGAGTGAGCAGTGTCCAGTGAGAATTCCTGTGATTACTCTGAGATCAGATTTCTGAAGCTCTAAGAGTAATTTCGCGTAGCGGACAGAGGGTCGTAATAACCTTTTTGCCTGTCTTTGGCCTGGAACATTTTTCCAGTAGGCTGCACTGAGTTCCTTTTCATATTTTCGAACTTCTTCCATTATGCGGCTTTTTGATATGCCACAAAATGGTTCAGGTCCGATAAAAGGAGCACAAGCTCCTTCCTTTGCGAGACTATCGGCAATCTCATTTCCGACAATTCCTTTATGCCCTGGCACCCATAGCAACTTTAATTTGTTGCGACTAGCCAGTTGTTTAAGGGATTTTTACAATTCAGGCTATTTTTGACTCATAGGTTGTGGACTTCAGAGCCTTCAAAGCAGCCTGACTATCAGATGCAATAAATATTCTTGCTGTGTTGAGGCCTTTTCTTAGGCACTCTTGGGCACAGAATTCTATTGCTAATAGTTCTGCTTGAAATATTGTTGGAGCATTTCCAAGGGCTGCGGATATCCTAATATTAGGACCTGTGATCCCTATTCCTACTCCTTCGTTTGTTTTTGACCCATCAGTATAATAAGTGAGGGCACCTTTTGTGATTTGAGCGATTTCGTTTTCTGTCAACTCGCGGTCGTTAATAATAACATCTAACGCGAGTTCAAAATCTTGTTTTGCAGGCATTACGTCTGTAGGCATCTTCATGATTTGGGTTGTTACAGCCCTTAATACCTCAAGATGTCCTGTTAAGTCACCGGGTTTCAGAGATTTGGTCTGTGTCAGCCTATAGGCATTTTCCAGAGCGATCCTCTGTACATGTAAATGTAGTGGAGGAAGGTCTAGCATTGCCTCTAAGGCTGCGGTAGGACACGATCTCATAGCACCCGTGATCCCAATACAGGCAAGTCGTTGCACTTTCTGCAACTCGTTTATTGCCTTTTGCTGGATCGTAAACGATACCGCTATTATTACCGTTAAACCGACCCCGATTCACTGTTAATGCTACTGTACACGAGTCACCCCTTATAGACGCCAACTATTTATCTGTTAAGTCCACTTTTTACAACTCCAGTTCATTATCAGCAAGTACTTACATTTTCAATAAATAAACAATAGTTTTAAAAACCGTTTCATTTATATACCTTAGACTATAAGTCTTAAGGGTGTAGCGTGGTCGGTCTTTATTTCAAGTAGCTTCTTTATTTGCTTAATTAAAGTAATTACAAGGAGTTTCTATTTTTTTCACCTTAGTTTTTGTGTAGTTTGTTTGCTTAATCGATAGCGTTCAAAAGATAGTGGCGCCCTTATTACTTATACATCCCAGTCCTTCCTATAGTGAGCATTAACTTGGAGTCGAACCACCCCCTGGAGAGTTTTTTTTTAGTTACAGTAGATATATCCCCCTTCTGTTTCATAGTCAATACATTTGTTTGGGATAAATTTCCCATGATTTATAGTATACTTGTAACAGTACCTGTTAACATTTTAAGCACCTGGTATCCTAAATATTAAATTCAATTAGTGCCGCTAGCTCCATCTATCATAAAACATTTTTAATAATAAAATAATGAATACGGTCTCTATAATTATAATTGGAAGTTCAAAGTAGCTACACTACGAGGTGTACTAATGAGTTGGCATTATCGGGTTCAATAGGTTTTAATAATTATTCCCAGTCTCATTTCTTCTATTGATTTACTGTCATATACAGGTATGTTTTTTTTTCCAATTTTATAATTCCTTTTTGTTAAGATATTTATAAAATATCGAAAGTTATATTATATTTTATTATATCAGATGAGAATTTCAACATATTTCATTATTATTCAAAGAATCTTTTTATGGTAATTAAAAGTATTAATGATAATTTTTTATAAACCGCTGGTTTCATTTTTCTCTGACTGTACAATAATTTTTTCTTTGGGAAATAGTTTTTCCATTCGAGAAAAGTACTTGGTGCATATATCTACATATTATTTTTTTTTCATAAATCATTTTTTTTAAATATCTTCAATATTAATATTACGTAATTAATTTTTTAACTTAAATATTTTTATAAACAGTTCAATTTCCTTTGATTTTTCCTATTGTGTTTTTAATACCTATATTATCCCTCACGTACAACATTGATAGATATATTTATTTATTTATTTGCTTAACTATATTGATTGTTCAAATTTGTAGCAAACAGTTTATTTCGACGATAATAACTTGTACTTTTTATTGCTTGTTTAAATAGGTACCAGTTTTTTGTTTTTTGGTTAATGACTTTAAAATAGAAATTTTAATATTAGCGTTGTTTTAAAAATAACCTTTGTAATTTATATTGAAGCAGTTTGATTTATATTCGTTGGGACTAGTTTTTTTTGTCTTTCTTTTCTTCTTGACAATTAGGAAAGTTTTGCATTTTTAAAATATTTAATATTTTTACAATTTTCTTTTGAATTAAAATGAAAGCAGAATATTTGAAAGCACATGAACTTGTTTATGAAGTTTCATTATTTGATGTAGAGGTTCCTTCAAAGGTAGAGGAGTTACGTAAGCTTTTTAGAGGTTTAAGGGCACAACAATCCGCTGATAGATCGTTTAAGGATGGTGTAAATTCATATCCTTTCGAGGATGATTTAAACGAAATTAATACAACATTAAAGGAACTTAAATCGGAAATAGATTCTTTTAGTGGTAATAAATTAGATTCAGCTTATAAGAGAATTTCAACGAGGTTAATTCATGTAAATGGTAGGATACATAGAATGAATGTGTCAGATAATGAGCAAAAGAAAAAGCAGGGTATTTTAAAAAGTAAGGTTTTAATGTTAGAAGCAGATTTAGATATAAAAATTCCGGATCCGATTGTTACTAGCAATCCATCCACTTTGGGAAGTGATGCGCAAAGTAATGTTATCAAATACAATGACATACATAAATGGGACATTTCTTTTGATGGTACAGGTTCACTTCATGATTTTTTGTCGAAAATAGAGTTGCTGAAAAATTCTCGAGGTGTGTCAGATGATGAATTGTTTATTAAATGTTTTGAATTTTTTAAAGGGTCAGCATTAGTTTGGTTTTTATCTATTAAAAATAAAGTAACTTCTTGGTCACACATTGTATCTAAACTTAAAGACGATTTTTTGCCTTGCAATTACCAGTTTAATTTAGAGTTAGAAATTAACAACAGAATGCAAACAGTTAATGAGCCAGCACATTTATTTATTGCACAAATGGAAAACATGTTTAGTAGATTAGATATAATACCGGACGAAGAAAGTAGGGTTACCAGAATTAGGCGAAATTTGTTACCATTCCATGTCTCTCAGTTAGCTTTGCACTCACCTAAAACTATTGATGAGTTAAGTAATCTTTGTAAACGGATTGAAGAATCACAGCTCTGGGCTGATAGAGGTAGAAATTCAGCTACAGTAAATAATAAGTGTTATCTTAATAATAATAGTAGCTTTTTTGAACCGGAATCAAATTTTAGAAATCGGCAAAACACTGTTAGGTACTCTAGTAACTTTGTAGCAAATAATAATGCACAAAGATCCCGCGGTAGCAATACAAATAATATTACATACTTTACGACAAGTCCAAGGCTTTGCTTTGCTAGAAATATTCTCCAAATGAGTGCGTAACTCCTAAATGTACAACTTCATTTTTTCCTTAACAATTTCTCATAGGGTTGACCTAGAGTTGTTCTACATGAACTAGTGTCAATTTACTTCCAAAATAAAAAAAAAGAATGAAGGTAATATAAACAATAAATAGAACCACCACTTTTTATTTACCATTTAATGAATTATTAAAAACACTGCATCATTTGTAACATTATAATTTATTATTTGCAACCGTTTTTTTTATAAAATGCTTTTAACTGAAAGGGGTGGGTGTGAAATGTTAACTATGATTGGTATTGGCGGTAACTGCTTCAACTAGAGTTCACAATCTACTGTAAGCAGAAAAGAGCTAAATGCAGACAGTAAATTAGTACAGTCGGCTTTAGAATAGCATATACATGTTAAATGTGAATTTCGTTTACCTACCGAAGTTATAAAAACGCCCTTCTTAAACAACATGTGAAATTATTAGTCGTGCAATATATTAAAAGATATTATGCTTATAGCATACAGAATTTAAACCAGACTACCATAAAGTGGTATACGGACGGTTCCAAGCTAGACGAGGGAACTGGGATAGGAGTTTTTAGACCGAGAGCCAAATACTCAGAAAGCTTGGGCACATACCCGAGCATCTTTCAAGCAGAAATCCGCGCCATATCGAAAGATGTGTGGAATTCAATATTGGAAGAAACTACCGCAGACAAGAGATTGTGATCATGTCGGATAGTCAAGCAGCCATCAAAGCGCTGAGTTCAAATATAATCAGTTCGAAGATGGTTTGGGAATGACTAGGCAAACTAAATAAACTAGGCCAGAAGAACACTGTCACCCTCCTATGGGTCCCGGGACACATAGGAATAGAGGGGAACGAAACAGCAGATAAGCTGGCAAAAAAAGGAGCTGAAACCCCACATTTGGGACCAGAACCATCTTGTGGGATCAGCAGTAGAGTAATCTTAGGAAAACTAAGGGAGGAAATGGAGAAAGAAAAATCCGAGTACTGGAATCAGCTGGAAGGACTGAGGCAATCTAAGATACTACTGGGGAACTATGACCAGAAGAGATCTCTTAGCTGCCTCAACCTCAGTAAAAAAAGGCTCCGTATTTTAACGGGAATATTAACCGGGCATTGCCGGTTAAGAAGCCACATGAAGAAACTAGGGTTAGCAGATGAAGCAAAGTGCAGATTCTGTGAGGAAGAGGATGAAACCTCAATACATATACTCTCAGAATGTCCTGCCTTGCAAAATTCTAGGGCTAGATACCTAGGAGCACATGAAATAGAGGAAGGGGATCTACCTGATTTGAAGCCCGACGATGTCCTAAACTTCCTCAGGAAAATAGGACTCGAAGAGCTGCTATAAATCTGAGAAAACATCAGAACATGGCAAGTAAGGGGGGACACAATAGATCCTATGGGTCGCAGTGTAATCATCACCCCTAACTCATTCATACATTCATACATGCTTATAGTATAATTTTATTGAATTCTAGTGTTAAACTGAATAATGATGAAGAAGAAAGTTGTAAGGGTGCCGAAAAAAGTAAATATAAATCTACTGTTTAGCTCAAAAAAACCACAAGCTGTGATTTTGGATTTCGTCACGTTGATATGGTTGGTTAGATTTAATAATTCCAAATTTTCTCCGGAAAAAAATGAAAAATTTTCTTGATATCCATAACAAATGGTAACTAGCCTCTCTGATTCTGTAGTCATCCAATCACTTACAAACATAATAAGTATAGGCCACATCTAAAATCAAATAAAAAAATGTTATATGCTACTATTAATTTTTACAAGTAGGTTATATTACAATATTTTTGTGAAAATGGTATAAAAATAACTTTTTAAGAAAACTTAATAGTCAAGAGACAGAAAAAAAGTGGGTTTACACCTCATCTTATTGACGCAATCAACGCCGTTACTCATCCTATTGATTCAACCTGCACACTAGATAGTATTGACGGTTGCCATGTAGCAATATATGTCCCAAAAAGGCAGGAAGCCAATTTGTAACACTAATTACTCCCTCGAGAGCTGTCCCGGCTTATGAGACCTTTTAACTCAGGAGTGGGTATGCTCCAGCTTAGCGACACTCTGTATATAGGATATGATTGATGGGTGAGGGCGCCACTGCATTAAATTCGACAAAATTTAATAACTAGGTGTAAAGCAGAACACCTTATTTACTTTTAAGTTTAACTAGAAAGGAAAAATGAATATTGAAAATATTTTGACTACTTTAACACAACAATAAAAAACTAAAATACTGATACCGATAGGCAACCACACACAGCAAATCTGTGGGTTTAAAACAAACGCTCAAGTAAGAAATTCAAATTTATTTTGCCACAAAAGGTTAGGTACTTAGCTTAGGGTTTCGGATTTCTCCCACAGCGGTATGGGTATGGCTTCGGTTGGTTAAAGATGTTTACGACTTCTATAGGAAGGCAGACCTGAGGGACTTCTCCGGAGAGTTAGAACTTCAGGTGTAGTCAGCTGGATCGGTGCTTTATCGGTAACTTGCTAATTTGCGATATTTTCAACGGTAACTTGGAGTTAATAATTTGCGGTATTTTCAACGGTAACTTGGAGTTAATAATTTGCGGTATTTTCAAGGGTAACTTGGAGGTATTTTTAAGGTAACCTGGAGTTACATTGGACGGTAACTTGGGGCCGTATAAATGGCTAAGATAAGAATTCGTTAGTACGCAAAATGATGTTCTTTCTTTGAAGGCAGAAGGCTAAAGGAAGGAGTTCTCTCTGCGTTACAATTATATTAGGTTTGTTTTCGTTAGGGGAGGAATTCGAGCGTTCTGATTGGTTAGTTTTTAACGGGTTCTCAACGTTCAAAAACGGTTGTGTCTATTGGTCGTCCGAAAGGTATTTTTTTTAATGGTTTGAAGTCGTGGAATAGTGAAAAATGTTTATCATTTATGATTAAGTGCAGGATTTAATTATACGTGTGATTAAATTAATTTTACGCTCGGAACATGTCAATGAACATGTTACAGCCAGTTGTCGTGAGCACCGTAAAAACACAGTTATAATTTGAATAAATATTTTTATACCTATTCACATAATTACATTAAGAGAAAATTGCCAAAATGAAAAATTCTGATGAACATATCTGACGATTTCTTTGACATCAAGGGATAAAACTCGTCGTCGAAAAGGAACAGTAGCACAGGGCGCCGCTGATGCAGTTTCCCAAGGACGAAACTGTGATATTTTGACAGGTGAAAAAATAATCAATGAAATGCCACAAACTATAAATTGAAAATAGTCTTGTACCGAATTTAAACAAAATATTTTGATTATGAAAAAATACGAGATACAGTATAAAACGGTTAAAAATTTGATAAACCATTGTCCAGACATTTAAATATGTAATTAAAAAATCTTACCAACTCCAAAATTGCAATAGAAGTAAAAATTGTCAGTTGTATATAATTATTTTGTATGCTCAATTGTATCACATTTAAAGAATACAGCGTTTTAACAAAAGTTTCGAAAATTCCCAAAAAGAGCTGTATTCCAAAAATAAGATTGATGTCTTCAATAACTTCCCATAATGTTTTATAAATTTTGATGATAGTGGACACATGAATATTCCTTTTTAATTTAAATTTCGCATCGGCCAATTTGTTTAAGTTTTGGTATTGCAAATAAACGTAATAAATTAGATGAAAAATTAAAATAAATTTGATTTGTTTAGGAAACATAGCAAAGTATATGTAAAAATACTTATTTTGTTGATGCCATCCTGATATTTGTATATAGTACCAGTTACTACTAATAATTAATACAGATAAAAGTACTATATCAATGCAGAGTATTAATAAGAAATATTTTAAGAACCATTTTCTTCTATCTGGAGATATATATTTTTCTACATACTGAATTTTTTTAAGTACATTTTTCCATCGATTATTTTCGCAGTAAATAGAAAATAAGAATGTCACCAAAATAGAACAAATATTTAATATTCCAATTATAACATGTATAGATAATGTCGATAGAAAATAACCGCCCATTTTAGCTTGTTCATTGCTAAACAGTCTGTAGATGCTATAAATTTGCGCTGCCATAGTTACTACAAAATATGAAGTCGAATATAATACGTAAAGATATTTTCTAACAACTAAAGAATTGGTAGAAGGTAATATACAAAATATGGCTGAGAGGTATAAAATAACTTTTAGACTTTTTGACATTTTGTCTTTGTTTCTGATAGACACAACCATTCTTAACGCTTTGAAGATTATGAAAAATATTACTTCAAATGTATTTTGTGTAGCACTTCACTTTATTAATTCGACCTTTTATTATAAAATTTAATCATTAAACAGGGTGCTTCATGGATAAAACCAAAAAATAAAATTAGATAACATATTAACGGACCAAACTTATGATTTTTCAAGCGGCAGTTTTTAGTTTTTCTAGATCATTTTCTAAACTTAAATTAATGTATAAAAAGTCAATTTTACGAAGGTCTACTTTCGGTTAAAATAAAACTACTATACTATACTATAATACTATAATACTATATATAAATATGAAATTTTTCTGGGGATAGATTCGTTTTAAGGAGGATAAAATTAGTTTAGATCCAGATTTTCAGCTCATTCGGAGAGATTTCAAAAATTTTTCGAAGGTATATGTATAGGAAAAAGGCCATTTTACCAAGGTTATTTTTCGGTTACAACAAAATTTGAAGAAATTACTGTAGAAAATTGAAAATTTTAGGGTTTGTAGGAAATTTTCTTGGCTTTTGAACTATGTAAACTAGAAGTGGCTTTGATTTTTTTGTTTTTGAGCTATGCGTCAAAATCTGAGGTCATGTCTTAACGCTCGATTCACTAGTCGCTACAAGGCAGGATAAATTTTTTAGAATTTTTCTGATGGCAGAGTCGTTTTTAAGAGGGTCAAATTAGTCTAAATCCAGATTTTCAACCCATTCGGAGAAATTTCGAAAATTTTCATTTTTTCGAAGAAATTGAAAAGGAAATCCATCTCTCAAATGTGGATGATGTAGATAATCGTAGTAATAAATATTTGTGAAATTGTTATATTGAACTCATCTCTTATATTTACCCCTTTCAATTTCCCTCTACATCCAAGTTTCCTTCTTGATTAGTTATTCATTTGGTAACCCTTCCGGATGTAGGTTGGCACTAAACTACTTCCTCTTTATGCTTTCTTTAACTGTAATTGCCCTTCATACTTATACAGTTCTTCAAGTGCGTTGGTGCTGGTACAACTTTTCCAGTTCGGCTTTTTTGAAATGTACTTGATGCTATTTATCCTAATTTACATAGCATTATTGCTGAGATTAAGAGGACTAACAAGAACCTTCACTCACAGTTTAGGATTGACCTGTCTTCTTAATCAAAAGGAGATTGAACCTCTACCAGGGATCTCTCCTTTTTCTGATTGTCTTTACAATCACTCCATTTTTTCTCTTCATATAAGTTTTTCCTTCTTGTTTCTCTTATTAATGTAACACTGGTTATTTGCATTTCCTTTTGGGATACAACATTCTTAGTATGAATATTGTCCCACTTTTCTATCCACTTTAATTCAATCAACACACCCATCATTCTATATTTTATAACTTATGAATTTCCTTTTTCCTCTTCCTTTTATATAATAACTCTCTTATTCATCCATTATTCTTCATTTTTTCATGGATGTTTAAGTTTTAAATTTTGAATTATTTGCAATGCCTACATTCTGCACATACAGGTGAGTTTAGATTGTTTGTATAACATAATTATCTTGCTGTTTTGCCATAGTTTAACTTATTACAAAACCATGTATTTAACTTTTGCTTTAGACTTGTATTTTATTTCTTTTTGTAATTATCTGTCAGATTTGAAATGGTTTGACTTTAATATTTGAAGTAATGTAATGTAATGTAATCTGATAACAGACACCACTCGCTCATTTTATTACTATGTTTGACTTTCCTGATACTATTGTTTTCTTTATAGCCTGATGATGGTCTGAAGACCGAAACATGTTGCGCATTAATTTGTGAACCTTACTATTAAACGTTGTGGATAGACTTTGAGTTTTATTACTACGATTATTTTCGAAGAAAGGTATAAGTATGGAAAAAGGTCGATTTTAGGAAGGTCATTTTTCGGTTACAACAAAAATTGAAGAAATTACTGTAGAAAATTGAAAATTTTAGAGTTTGTAGGAAATTTTCTTGGCTTTTGAACTGTGTAAACTAGAAGTGGCTATGATTTTTTGTTTTTGAGTTCTAGTCATTTGTCTATACAACTATACCTACGGCCTTTGCTAGGCAAAGTTACTTTTAGGACAATTGAAACAAATATTTTTACTAAGCTAACAAATTTATTTATGCAGAAAAACTATTACTAGACACATATACTTTATAATAAAAGCTATTAAACTATTAAAGTCGAAACTAACTTAAATGTACTAACACGAATTAATGCCATCGTGAGTTTTACTTTAACAATAACAAAGTCAAAAAACAAAAGTATTAAGTTACAATTATAAACGTCATTTCTAATTCACATCAAGTTAAAAACAAAAGTATTAAATTTAAATAAAAAGACGCAATTTCTAGACCTAATACGCAATTATAACAATATATTCCTTTGCACAAATGTGAAAGTGCACAATAAAATTGTAAAATTGAGTTTTTAATCAAATACAAATGTACTTTATTTAACAGCTTTTAAATTGTAATATTATTATTAAATAAGTAGATACACAAGAAATGAATGCCGGGATAAGCCGATTATTGATTCGGAAAAATCCAGAGGCTGTAAATTCGGGCAATAAATCCATTGTAATATTACAAGGTAAACCTTCATGACAAACACAAAACTCAAATAATGCCTTTGATCTTTTCTCCACGTTATCAAAAGCTAACATAATTGAAATGGAGAAAACCTAAAAAATATATATAACGTACCAAAGTGTATAATTTTAAGGTGAGTATTTATGTATTAATATTTAAAAGCTACTTACCAATATTATAATGGATATGGACAAATTTGGTAGCTGTAAATAAATTGTATCCTTTGCAAAAGTGCGATTTAGTAAAATATTTGTTGTAAGTAATACGAAATCAAATGCACTTATTAATAATAATAAAACAAAGTTTCCTGAGGCTGCATTAAGAGCTGTAGCACCAAGGAATAAATTCTTGACATTACTTTTAAATATATCCACAGATTTAAAAATTTTTTGGGTATCTCCATGATTTTGAAATAGATCCTGCTTAATAAGCTTACGTAATCGTCGATATTTCGCTGATAATAAATTAGAAGCATTTGATATAATTAATGACAAGCAGGATATTTCAAATAATAAGATGCTTAGAAAAACGTAAACGATTAAATATTGGAATTGCGAGTAAATCATTCTATTTTCTTCCGAAAATAAAGTAATATGAATAACCTGAGAAAAACATACAGTCAAAAAGCATTTTGAATAGTACCTAATACCGTTAACATTGTTTGTCAAATTTTTGTCCAGTTCGTTTATTATTTTGAAAAATGTCTGCCACTGTTTCCTCCGTCGTAGTGTGTTATATGTAATGGCAGACTGAAAAATGCAGAACAAAACATAAGTGCTTAGCAATAAACAAGCATCTCCAAATGAAAAAATTTTCTCCTGTATTTTTTGGATTGTATCAATAACGCTGTAGACAATAAAAAGTATGGTAATCAATATACTTGCGGTTGAAAAAAATATACTTATAAGCGAAATTGGTGTTGAAGGAACCAATCCTAAATATCCACAAATTTTATAAATTGTTTTAAAACACTTTGTGTCATTTGTTGCTGACTTAAACATGTTAACTAAACGACTGTCAATACAGTAATAATGCTTGAAAATTATTCAATAATTTGAAGTAATCCTTATTGATCGAAAACATACACAAACTAATTTATCGTATTTAGGTAAGTAAAATATACACTAATGTTAATTAATAAATACAGAATGTCCTAAAATAACAGAATTTAATAATGATCAATAAAGTTGAAAATAATTTTGAAAAGTAATATCAATACAGGAGTTGGTTAGTTTAACGAAGGCTGTTCGTCACACTTTCACGTTGATAACGCAGCTTTATATCATTTGATATAAATAATTGACGGTTTAAATAATAATAAAATTGAAATCAGTAAAACAGTTGTCTACGCCCACATCTTTAATGTTTGCAGCATAACGTATTTTATTGACAAATTGTCTGTCCCTCTATCTCTCTACTGATTCCCTTTTTACTTCACTTAGTTTGGAACCCTCGATAATAAATGTTTGTTTGGGATTAAAATCCCTTTTTTTAGGTAGGTTGTTAAAAATAATAAATAACATTCCGTAAAATGAAAGATAAAATATAAAAATATTAATTTTTAATCTCCAACATGCAGTTTCTAATCAATCTTGATGGTACTAATTTTAGTTGTTTTTATGTTGAATTTAATATTCTAAAAGAATTCTTGTTAACGTTTTTCTGTTACGTTCAGATCAAAATTACCCTACATTTATTTATTTTATATTTTATTTATCAAATAAATAGGGTTGTAAGAATCAAAATGTAGCAATACATTTGAAAATGAGTCGTCAACTACAATGTAAAAAATGTAATAAATATCTAATAAACATAGATATAATAATCAAATATTTAGGTTGTTTTATTGTTGATTTATTGTTCTTTGTGTAAAATAAATTATTTTTTATAAACAACAGACTTGTTTTTTTTGATAAATATAATTTATTATGCTTAAAAATGTTTTTGGATTCGCTTTAGTTATACAAGAAAGCACACGTAAAAAAATACGCCTAGGATTCTACCTCTGTGGTGTGAAAATGTGTAGATATTATTATTTTGTGTGAATTTGTAGATAGACCTATTTATTCGGTACATGACCGACCCTTGTAAATAAACTTAATCCCAAAAACCATTTAATGTAGGCGTTTTAAAAATTGCAACTCCTATGTTATTGAAGAAGGGCGTTTTTATAACTTCGGTAGTTAAACGAAATTCACATTTAACATGTATATGCTATTCTAAAGCCGACTGTACCTATGTATGGAAAAAGTTGATTTTACGAAGGTCAATTTTCGGTTAGGATAAAATTGGTAAAAATTACTATAAAAAATTAAATTTTTAGAGTTTGTAAGTAATTGTTTTGACTTTTTAACTGTGTAAATTAGAAGTGGCTATAATTTGTTGTTTTTGAGTTCTAGTCATTTGTATATATAACTATACCTACGGCCTTTGCTAGGCAAAGTTACGTTTAGGACAATTGAAACAAACATTTTTACTAAGCTAACAAATTTATTTATGCAGAAAAACTATTACTAAACACATATACTTTATAATAAAAGCTATTAAACTATTAAAGTCGAAACTAACTTAAAAGTACTAACACTAATTAATACCATCGTGAGTTTTACTTGACCAGTAACAAAGTCAAAAAACAAAAGTATTAAATTTAAATAAAAAGACGCAATTCCTAGACTTAATACGCAATTATAACAATATATTCCCTTGCACAAATGTGAAAGTGCACAATAAAATTGTAAAATTGAGTTTTTAATCAAATACAAATCTACTTTATTTAACAGCTTTTAAATTGTAAAATTATTATTAAATAAGTAGAAAGACAAGAAATGAATGCGGGGATAAGCCGATTATTGATTCGGAAAAATCCAGAGGCTGTAAATTCGGGCAATAAATCCATTATAATATTATTCATGCTAACGTGTAAACCTTCATGACAAACACAAAACTCAAATAATGCCTTTGATCTTTTCTCCACATTATCAAAAGCTAACATAATTGAAATGGAATAAACCTAAAAAATATATATAATGTACCAAAGTGTATAATTTTAAGGTGAGTATTTATGAATTAATATTTAAAAGTTACATACCAATAATATTATTGACATGCAAAAATTTGGTAGATGTAAATAAATTGTATCCTTTGCAAAAGTGCGATTTAGTAAAATATTTGTTGTAAGTAATACGAAATCAAATGCACTTATTAATAATAATAAAACAAAGTATCCCGAAGCTGTATTAAGAGCGGTAGCACCAAGGAATAAATTCTTGACATTACTTTTAAATATATCCACAGATGTAACAATTTGTTGGGGATCTCGATGATTTTGAAAAAGATCCTGCTTGATAAGCTTACGTAATCGTCGATATTTCGCAGATAATAAATTCGAAGCATTTGATATAATTAATGACAAGCAGGATATTTCAAATAATAAGATGCTTAGAAAAACGTAAATGTTAAAATATATGAAACTCGAGTAAATCATTCTATTTTTTTCCGAAAATAAAGTAATATGAATAACTTGAGAAAAACATACAGTCAAAAAGCATTTTGAATAGTACCTAATACCGTTAACATTGTTTTTCAAATTTTTGTCCAGTTCGTTTATTATTTTGAAAAATGTCTGCCACTGTTTCCTCTGTCGTAGTGTGTTATATGTAATGGCAGACTGAAAAATGCAGAACAAAACAATAGTGCTTAGCAATAAACAACCATCTCCAAATGTAAAAGTTTTGTTGTTTATATTTCTTAGTATATCAATAAAGCCGCTGACAACAAAAAGTATGGTAATCAATATACTTGCGGTTGAAAAAAATATACTCATAAGAGTTGGTGGTGTTGAAGGAACCAATGCTAAATATCCACAAATTTTATAAATAATTTTAAAACACTTTGTGTCATTTGTTGCTGACTTAAACATGTTAACTAAACGGCTGTTGATACAGTAATAATGCTTGAAAATTATTCAATAATTGGAAGTAATCCTTATTGATCGAAAACATACACAAACCATTTATCATATTTAGGTATGTAAAATAAATACTAATGTTAATTAATAAATACAGAATGTCCTAAATTGACGCAATTTAATAATGATCAATAAAGTTGAAAAGAATTTTGAAGAGTAATATCAACACAGGAGTTGGTTAGCTTAACGAAGGCTGTTCGTCACACTTTTACGTTGATAACGCAGCTTTATATGATTTCTTGCGTTACTCTTTGATAATCTCAAACCCAAAAATTAAATGTATATCTAAACTGTCGTTATTTTTAGATAATGAATGTTGATACAGTCAAAACTCTTGGACTTGGATTAAATAGATACAGATCTTCGTTATTTTTTCATGTCATAGTTACGAGAAGAACATTTTTTAATCTTAAATTAATATATTGTACCTATGTATGGAAAAAGTTGATTTTACCAAGGTCAATTTTCAGTTAGGATTAAATTTGGTAGAAATTTCTATAAAAAATTAAAATTTTAAGAGTTTGTAGGAGATTTTCTTTGCTTTTTAACTGTGTAAACTAGAAGTTTCTATGATCTTTTGTTTTTGAGTTATACGTCAAAATCTGAGACCATGTTTTAATTGTCGATTCACTAGTCGCTACAAGACAAGATAAATTTTTTAGAACTTTTTCGAGGAAAGATTCGTTTTTAGGACGGTCAAGTTAGTCTAAATCCAGATTTTCAGCTGATTCGGACACATTTCTAAAATTTTCACTTTTTCGAAGCAAGGTATAAATGTATGGAAAAAAGTCAATTTAACTAGGGTCATTTTTCGGTTAGGATAAAATTGGTAGAAATTACTCTAGAAAATTGAAATTATTAGATTTGTAGGAAATTTTCTTGGCTTTTTAACTGTATAAATTAGAAGTGTCTATGATTTGTTGTTTTTGAGTTATGCGTCAAAATCTGAGACCATGTTTTAACTGTCGATTCACTAGTCGCTACAAGGCAAGATACATTTTTTTGAATTTTTCTGATAGCAAAATAATTTTAAGAAGGGTAAAATTGGTCTAAATCCAGATTTTTAGCTAATTCTGAGAGATTTCGAATTTTTTCATTTTTTCGAAGGAAGGTGTAAGTATGGAAAAAAGTCGATTTTACGAAGATCAATTTTAGGTTAGGATACTATTAGTAGAAATTAATATAGAAACTTGAAATTTTTAGGGTTTGTAGGAAATTTTCTTGGCTTTTTAACTGTGTAAACTAGAAGTGGCTATAATTTGAGGTTTTTGAGTTATGCGTCAAAATCAGAGACCATGTTTTAACTGTCGATTCACTTGTCGCTAGGAGGCAAGATACATTTTTTAGAATTTTTATAATGGCAGATTCGTTTTTAGGAGGGTAAAATTGTTTTAAATCCAGATTTTCAACTCATTCTGAAATTTCGAATTTTTTCATTTTTTTTAGGATCATTTTTCGGTTAAGATAAAATTGGTAAAAGTTTTTATAGAAAATTGAATTTTTTAGAGTTTGTAGAAAATTTTCTTGGCTATTTATCTGTGTAAACTAGAAGTGGCTATGATTTTTTGTTATTAAGTTATGCGTCAAAATGTGAGACCATGTTTTAATTGTAGATTCATTAGTCGCTACAAGGCATGATAAGTTTTTTAGAATTTTTGTGATGGCAGATTCCTGTTAAGGAGGGTAAAATTGGTCTAAATCCAGATTTTCAGTTTATTCTGAGAGATTTGGAATTTTTTCATTTTTTCAAAGGAAGGTATAAGTATGGAAAATAGTCGATTTTACGAAAGTCATATTTCGGTTGGTTAGGATAAAATTGGTAGAAATAACTATGGAAAATTGAATTTTTAGAGTTTGTAAGTAATTGTTTTGACTTTTTAATTGTGTAAATTAGAAGTGGCTATAATTTGTTGTTTTTGAGTTCTAGTCATTTGTCTATATAACTATACCTACGGTCTTTGGTAGGCAAAGTTACGTTTAGGATAATTGAAAAAAAAATTCTACTAAACTAACAAATTTATTTATGCAGAAAAACTATTACTAGACACATATACTTTATAATAAAAGCTATTAAACTATTAAAGTCGAAACTAACTTAAATGTACTAACACGAATTAATGCCATCGTGAGTTTTACTTTAACAATAACAAAGTCAAAAAACAAAAGTATTAAGTTACAATTATAAACGTCATTTCTAATTCACATCAAGTTAAAAACAAAAGTATTAAATTTAAATAAAAAGACGCAATTTCTAGACCTAATACGCAATTATAACAATATACTCCCTTGCACAAATGTGAAAGTGCATAATAAAATTGTAAAATTTAGGTTTTAATCAAATACAAATGTACTTTAATTAACAATTTTTAAATTGTAAAATTATTATTAAATAAGTAGAAATACAAGAAATGAATGCCGGTATAAGACGATTATTGATTCGGAAAAATCCAGAGGCTGTAAATTCCGGCAATAAATCCATTGTAATATAATAAGGTAAACCTTCATGACAAACACATAACTCAAATAATGCCTTTGATCTTTTCTCCACATTATCAAAAGATAACATAATTGAAATAGAGAAAACCTAAAAAATATATATATTGTACCAAAGTGTATAATTTTAAGGTGAGTATTTATGTATTAATATTTAAAAGGTACTTACCAATAATATGATGGACATGGAAAAATTTGGTAGATGTAAATAAATTGTATCCTTTGTTAAAGTGTGATTTAGTAAAACATTTATTGTAAGTAATGCAAAATCAAATGCACTTATTAATAATAATAAAACAAAGTATCCTGAAGCTGTATTAAGAGCTGTAGCACCAAGGAATAAATTCTTGACATTACTTTTAAATATATCCACAGATTTAACAATTTTTTGGGTATCTCCATGATTTTGAAAAAGATCTTGCTTAATAAGCTTCCGTAATCGTCGATATTTCGCAGATAATAAATTAGAAGCATTTGATATAATTAATGACAAGCAGGATATTTCAAATAATAAGATGCTTAGAAAAGCGTAGGTGGTAAAATATTTAAATTCCGAGTAAATCATTCTATTTCTTTTCGAAAATAAAGAAATATGAATAATTTGTGAAAAACATAAGGTCGAAAAGCTTTTTGAATAGTACCTAATACCGTTAACATTGTTTGTCAAATTTTTGTCTAGTTCGTTTATTATTTTGAAAAATGTCTGCCACTGGTTCCTCTGTCGTATTGTGTTATATTTAATGACAGACTTAAAAATGCAGAACAAAACATTAGTGCTTAGCAATAAACAAGCATCTCCAAATGAATAAGTTTTGTCGTGTGTTTTTTTTATTACAACAATTAAGCCGCTGACAAAAAAGAGTATGGTAATCAATATACTTGCGGTTGAAAAAAATATACTCATAAGAGTTGGTGGTGTTGAAGGAACCAATCCTAAATATCCACAAATTTTATAAATAATTTTAAAACACTTTGTGTCATTTGTTGCTGACTTAAACATGTTAACTAAACGGCTGTTGATACAGTAATAATGCTTGAAAATTATTCAATAATTGGAAGTAATCCTTATTGATCGAAAACATACACAAACTCATTTATCGTATTTAGGTACGTATAATAAATACTAATGTTAATTAATAAATACAGAATGTCCTAAAATAACGAAATTTTATACTGATCAATAAAGTTGAAAAGAATTTTGAAAAGTAATATCAACACAGGAGTTGGTCTTCGTTATTTTTTCATGTCATAGTTACGAGAACATTTTTTAATCTTAAATTAATATATTGTACCTATTTATGGAAAAAGTTGATTTTACGAAGGTCAATTTTCGGTTAGGATTAAATTTGGTAGAAATTACTATAAAAAATTTAATTTTTAAGAGTATGTAGGAAGTTTTCTTTGCTTTTTAACTTTGTAAACTAGAAGTTGCTATGATTTTTGTTTTTAAATTATACCTCAAAATCTGAGACCATGTTTTAATTCTCGATTCACTAGTCGCTACAAGGCAAAATAAGTTTTTTAGAATTTTTTCGAGGGCAGATTCGTTTTTAGGACGGTCAAATTAGTCTAGATCCAGATTTTTAGCTCATTGGGAGAGATTTCGAAAATTTTCATTTTTTCGGAGGAAGGTGATTTTTCGGTTAGGATAAAATTGGTTAGAATTACTATAGAAAATTAAAATTTTCAGGGCTTGTAGGAAATGCATATTGCTTGAGAAAATAAAACATACAGAGGCACAAGCTGTTAAGAAAAAGATTCTTTTCGAGCTGAATATCACGCTGATTTATAAAGCACTGGGAAGAAGGAAGTCTTCCCGTGGGTGGACGAATTATTTTAGAGATGTTTTCTCCCACATCTGGAGTAAGGACGAGTGCCAATGTACCTTAAACTAGTTGAAACGCGTTTTCGAATACTTTCAACCAGATTATGAAAAGCTAAGCTTCAAGACCGGTATAGAGATAGGCTGTCATTAAGATCGAACATTTTGTGTCAGTATCTTCCGGTCTAGAAGGAAAAGAGATGAAAACGGTTACGAGAAGAAAACTGGAAAATCTCTGAATTATAATGAGAAGTGACAACAAATACAAACTCTTAAAAGACCCCTCAAAGAAAAGTGTTTGGATAGACATGGTATGCAAAATCAACCACAGATCTGTTTGGACCATCTTTGCTACTTTTGCATGGTTTTTAACATTTCTCCAAAATTATTCCACATCCCTATTGTTGATTTAAAAATTATGACGCATTAGAAATAAAATTGTTTTTGAGATATGCGTCAAAATCAGAGACCATGTTTTAACTATCGATTCACTAGTCGCTACGAGGCAAGATACATTTTTTAGAATTTTTATGATGACAGATTCGTTTTAAGGAGGGTAAATTGGTCTAAATCTAGATTTTCAGCTCATTCTGAAAGATTTCAATTTTTTTTTTAATTTTTAGAAAAAAGGTGTAAGTATGGAAAAAAGTCGATTTTACGAAGATCAATTTTAGGTTAGGATAAAATTGGTAGAAATTACTATAGAAAATTGAATTTTTAGAGTTTGTAAGTAATTGTTTTGACTTTTTAACTGTGTAAATTAGAAGTGGCTATAATTTGTTGTTTTTGAGTTCTAGTCATTTGTCTATATAACTATGCCTACGGCCTTTGCTAGGCAAAGTTACGTTTAGGACCATTGAAAGAAATATTTTTACTAAGCTAACAAATTTATTTATGCAGAAAAACTATTACTAGACACATATACTTTATAATAAAAGCTATTAAACTATTAAAGTCGAAACTTAAATGTACTAACACTAATTAATGCTATCGTGAGTTTTACTTTACCATTAACAAAGTCAAAAAACAAAAGTATTAAATTTAAATAAAAAGACGCAATTTCTAGACCTAATACGCAATTATAACAATATATTCCCTTGCACAAATGTAAAAGTGCACAATAAAATTGTAAAATTGAGTTTTTAATCAAATACAAATGTACTTTATTTAACAGCTTTTAAATTGCAAAATTATTATTAAATAAGTAGATACACAAGAAATGAATGCCGGGATAAGCCGATTATTGATTCGGAAAAATCCAGAGGCTGTAAATTCCGGCAATAAATCCATTATAATATTAATATTCATGCTAACGTGTAAATCTTTATAAAAAAAACATAACTTAAACAATGCCCTTGATCTTTTCTCCACATTATCAAAAGCTAACATAATTGAAATGGAGAAAACCTAAAAAATATACAGGGTGTTTCAAAAAAAAGGTAACACCGTCTCTAGGATAGGTAAAAAACTGAAAAATAATTGGGGTTTGCTTAGTAAAATTTTTTTCTAACGCCATCCGTTTTCAAGATAAAGGGCGTTGAAGAAAATAAAAAATTACACATTTCTTACGATTTTGCCGAAACTACTGGCACCATTGCAATGAAATTTTATACGAATATGTTTTGGAAGCTGATATATCCCATGAATTTGTTTTTATAACTAACTCTCATAGAGGGCGCTAGTTATACGATTCATACAACGTATTATTCAACATAACTTTTTTAGGGTAGAATTATTAGTCAAAACTCCAAGTGAACATAAACATCGTTTAATTCTACACCAAAAAGGTATTCTTGGTAAAACTCGATATTATGTACCGTTTTCGGAATATTTTGATTTGAAAATTATAAAGTAATAACCGCTCCTGGTATAAACTAATGATAAATTTATTAATTAAAAAAACTTACAATAAGAAAATTAAAATAAAGACAAAAAACATAACATAAAATTCAATTAGAGTAAATGTTCAAAATGTCCTCCGTTTTCACGAATACACAAGTCTATCCTTTTTTCTAAAGAATCCATTAATCTTCTTAACGGTTGGGGATCATCTATGATGTCATTAAAGTAACGTTTAATTCTGTCTATTAATTCTTAACGAGAATTTTTCTCTGTAGCATAGACTTTTTCCTTAATATACGACCAGACTGTGTAGTTCAAAGGATTAAAATCGCATGACCGAGGGGCCAATGAATCGGAGCTTCTTCACCTCTACCAATCCATCGATTCCGAAAATTATTACTCAACCAATTACGACACCTTCTATCAAAGTGCGGTGGAGCTTTATCATGCATAAAAAATAATGATGTTCGCTCATTTATGGATAAATCTTCTAATATCTCAAATAAGTGATTATTTAGAAAATCAAGGTACATATCACCACTTAAATTTCCAGGTAGAATATGATAACCTATTAATCTGTTACCTAAAGTTGCTGCCCAAACATTAACTTTAAATGAGTGTTGGTAATGTGATACCCTTTTGGCTTGTGGATTCTCATCACACCAGTAGTGTGCGTTATGGGAGTTAAACATACCTTGTCGCATAAAGGTGGCCTCGTCCGTAAAAAGAATACATTTTAAAAAATTTGGATTAAGGGCTGTCCTTTCTCGCAATGTTTCACAAAAATCGACTCTAACCGGTAGATCGTCCGGCAAGAGTTCTTGAACTTGTCTGTAATGGTAAGGATGTAGCTGCTGCTCTTTAAGTATCCGCCAAGTAGTTGAAGAAGATGCATTTGTTTGTCTTGCCATATTCCTTACACTTAATGTTCGATTTTGATCAACTAAATTTAAAATAATATTTTCTTTATTAATTGTTCTTGTTGTTCTTGGTCTACCTGAATTTATTTTCTTTGGTCTTACATTCCCAGTTTCTCGACAACGTCGTTCAACTGCTCTAAATGTTTTTACTTGGTAAGTTTCTTCTAGGAAACTTTTGCTGCACTAGAGTTTCCTAAACACTCGCCTAAAGTTAATAACATGTCGGTGTATTCAACATTTGAGTACATTTTGTTTAACAATATCTAATTTTACAAATAACAAGGTTTCAAAACTCTATTTATTGTTAACTTATTGTCATAACAATCAATAAATGTCAATTTTACATGGCAAACTTAGAGAAAAGCGAACTTTATCATTAGTTTATACCAGGAGCGATTATTACTTTATAATTTTCAAATCAAAATATTCCGAAAACGGTACATAATATCGAGTTTTACCAAGAGTACCTTTTTGGTGTACAATTAAACGATGTTTATGTTCACTTGGAGTCTTGACTAATAATTCTACCCTAAAAAAAGTTATGTTGAATAATACGTTGTATGAATCGTGTAACTAGCGCCCTCTATGAGAGTTAGTTATAAAAACAAATTCATGGGATATATCAGCTTCCGAAACATATTCGTATAAAATTTCATTGCAATGGTGCCAGTAGTTTCGTCAAAATCGTAAGAAATGTGTAATTTTTATTTTCTTCAACGCCCTTTATCTTGAAAACGGATGGCGTTAGAAAAAAATTTCACTAAGCCAACCCCAATTATTTTTCTGTTTTTTACCTATCCTAGAGACGGTGTTACCTTTTTTAAAACACCCTGTATATAATATACTATTGCTCAACAATTGTGGAAATCAGAAAACATTGATGTTGGGTCAAAGTTTGAAGTGTGAAAAACGTACCTACTACGGCACTGGTGGCGATCATGAAGTATTGAAATCGTACCGTTAAAATAATGATTCATGTTACTAGTTTTTAGATGTTTGTGTTTATTAAAGGGAATGTATTCATTCGTATTACAGAAAGGGATAAGTAAAAGTGTTTAATAATCTATTTCGTTGTTTTGCCATGTTAGGCAGTTAAAATCATATTTTAGAATGATCATCTTCAGAGGAAAGAGATATGCCATCAACTTCCAGAACTACAGAGCCAGGTGCAATAGGAGAACAACAGTTATTGTCAGGGCCTTCTACTTTAAAAATAACAGGTAGAATAAATTGAAATTTTGAGTAATTTTACTTTCCTTCAATACAAACATCTTTTAAGTATGCAGCAACAGAAAATGGTCATCCATCATCAACATTGATACATCATTTGCATGGCTCAAAGAGAGACATAAATTTGGATTAAAAACAATCAGGGTCGAGCTACTTGTAAAATACAATTTTACATTTGGATGTACAGTACTACTTTTAAAATATGCTGATATGTTTAAAAATTTAGTGAAAAAGTGTATTTTCATTTTTCTTTTAAATATTTATTTTATATCGTTAACTGTTGTGAATTCTAACAATTTGTGTTTGCAGAACCTTATTTAATTTTGTTTTTCAGAAATAAGGTTATGCTACATAACAGTTTTTCTGAATTTATCTTATTCTTTTAAGACTGTAACTCCCTTCGGAATAATTTTGTCGTTTAGAAAGTATTTTATTCTTAATCAAATTAGTTAACGATATATGATTAATTAACTAGTTTTATAGGTACAGTCATAGTCTTATCATTTTTACTTATAGATATATCAGTCAGTACCTTTTGTGCAGGCGGTGGGATAGGTAGTACACAAAAGTTATTCGGAAATTAACGTATTTTTACGGATTTAAGTGCGCGTATATATACAGATTTTTCTTCTAAATAGTGTTTGTGCGGAAAAAAAGTGCCGGTTAGTGGAAAACTACAGTGTTTTTTAAAACTGAAATATGTGAATGGGGACAATGGCAGTTTAAAAAGTGATGGTTGAAAAGCAGATGATGACTGGCCAATCGGTGAGTTTATTTAAGATATAATGTTTTATTTTTTAAGAGGAAAAAGTTCGTTTTTGTTTGAAATAATGTGGAGTACATTTTTCGTTAGAAATTGAAGAAATTAATTCAAATTAATTTTCTAGATTTAAGAGTTGGAAAAATTAATGATTGCATAAACTATTCTTAATTATAAGTTACTGATTTGCCGGTATAAAACAATTATTTTCAATTTAATATATTTGTATGGTTAAAAACCTTATTACTTAGAATATAACCATTCTTTTTTTTATTAGAGGTAAAAATTCCATAAAATGTATTAAAAAACCTTCCATATCGACTATTGTCTTTTTATAGTTGCACATTTCATTTATTAAACTCGTTTTAAAATAAATATATTATAAATTTCTTATTTGATAAGTAACGTATATGATACGTATTGAGCAAACTATGCATCTATCGCACATAGAGGCCCCTAAGGGGTTATTTCCTCAGCAGGTGGACTGTTCATATTTTGATTGTTTAAAATATAGTAACTAATCATATATTTTTTTTCTGCAATAATTATACCTAAAATTACAGTAAAATAATATAAGAGTGAGTTATCTTCGTATACAGTATGATGCAAATGTATAGAATAAATTTCAGAAACAGACGACACCTGAAGTCCTCAAAAACGTTAGGAAAGAATTTACTGCTCGTCTTTCTCATTGTATCATTGCTGAAGGTCGGCAATTTGAACATATGTTGTAATTTAATTGTATTTAAGTAAACATTTATTCTAAGTTAATTGTATTAATAAACCAACAGTCTTGGTTAACCCTGTAGAAATAAATATTCAAATAATTACATTGTTGCAAAGGCGATAAGGAGACCTTTCAAATGAGCTGTCCATGACGTCATTACGCCATCACTAATGATGTAATGTCCAACTCATCTATAGCAGTTGATGGCCATTCAAAAATTAAAATTGTCGTGTTTTAAGATTTTTTTTAAAAGTCGTCCTTTTCTGAAATAATGAATTTATTCCATACATTTGCATCATACTGTATAAGTAGTTAAGATTTCAAGTTTTCCCTTTTTCTTTTAAGTTACATTTTCCCAGTTAAATAAATTTCTCGCCTTAGCGACATACAGAGTGATCATTGAAAAATGTTAAAACTAACATGATTATAAATCTTCAATTTCTGTTAGATATATTATAAAATAATTTCATTTTGTTACAAAACAAGGTTATCCCATCAAATAAATGTAATACCAACTTGTTTATTTTAAAAATGGTACCTACACTTTTTATATTTTAAAATTTTGCTAATTTTACTTTAAATATATCTCTGCTAAAAACCTTGCAAAACATACATTCCTGATATAATTTAGGACACCTTGTATATATTGAAACAAAATTATCTATGCAAGTTTTAATTCTTAGTTCTTATTTCTTACAGGTGAGTATTGAAGAAAATTTTGTCAGATCTTCAAACGGCATTCTTCACGATCATCAGTTGGACTATTTTTTAATAATAAAAGGGGTAAGTGATATAAATATATATTTTATAAATTAGATACACTGTTAAAATTATAACCATCAAGTTTTTCATAGTAAAATAAATACGCTGAGGTCGAAAATAATTTTCTATTTAAACAAATTACTATCGGTTTTATAATATTTTGAAAATTATTTAGTTAAAACAGATGATTTTTACATTAATTTAGATTGATTTTATCCAAATTTAAACTGATACATTTTTATAAAGTAGCCCATTCAGAACATTTCAACCCACAGTTATTAAATTAGGAAAAAATAGTAAAATTATTTCTCTTAAAGTACCTCAAAACTAATTTACAACAATTTATAATAACAGTACTTAAATCTTAACTCATATAAACTAATTATTTCTTTCTTTTGTTACAGGGTAAGTCTTTAAAAACATTTACTATCTGTATCGATTTACGATGTACTTCAAGATCGTCACTAGAATTTGTTTTGTTTTTCAAAAGGTAGGAGCAATTAAATGGGAACTCAAATGATTTAATTGACTTTCTGTAGTTATTTTTACTGCAATAATTTTGTACATTTCCATATATTAATAGTTGACAGCCTGTAAAAGACAGTTTAAAAATGCGGTGAAAGTTTTTTTTGTATACAGGACAGAATTTAATTAGAAATTTTGGATCAATTAAAAAATAAGACCTTTCGAAAAGGTTGATTGTTTACAAAGTAAATTTGTTTAAAAATAATTATTTTAAGGTAATTTATAAAGAAAATATATTGTGCGTTTTCTAAAATTATTAGTTCACTTAATATATTTTTTAAATAGAGTAAAACGTATATTTTAGAAAAAATATTATAAAATTTAATCTTTATTTGACGGATTAATAAAGATCTGTTTTATTAATGAAATATTTTATCTTTTTGGTCAATTTTTGAAGCATTTTAATAACCAATATTAAAAAAATTACGTTTTATTTAATGTTCTATATAATTTTGTGAATATATAGCTAGATCAATATTAATTTATACAATTCTGATATAGTAATAGCGCTATCAAATTATTCATGAAACTTTAGTATTTAAAAACATTTTCTATCTGTATTGATTTACTTCAAGATCGTCACCAGAATTTGATTTTACAATGGTAAGTGAAATAAAATGGGAATTTAAATGATATAATTGACTTTCTGTGATTATTTTTATTCAAAATGTTTTTTTTATTGCGTAAAAATGTTTAATCTGAGTTATTTATGAGAAAAAATTATTTTAGGTTTTCTAAAACTATTATTTTACCTAAGATATTTTTTTTAATAGAGTTAAACGTATATTTTAGAAAAAATATTATGAAATTTAATTTTTACTTGAAGATTAATGAAGTTTTTTTATATAAATGATATATTTCATATTTAAATTCAAATTTTGAAACATTTTAATAATCTGTATAAAAAAAGGATATTTTTATAAAATATATATACACCTTATATACAAGGTGGAAACAATTAAAAAATAATACCTTTGAAAAGGTTGTAAATTTCATTAAAAATAAAAAATTATAGGCGTTTTATAAAGAAAATCCATTATGGCTTTTTAAAATTATTATTTATATAACGTATCTTTTATAACAAAATATTATACAAACACAATATTAAAAAGTCATTTTCATTTATTGTTTTATATAATTTTTACATTTTTGATACAACAATAACACTGTCAAATTATGAACAAAATTTTTAAAATTTGGAAATTTTTTTACGAATATATTAATAATAATGGTTCATATTTTTTATGTCAAACAAATTAGCAATCAATAATGATAATACGGAAATAAAAAAATTGAAATAATCTATTACAAAATTTTTTGCAAACTATCAATGCTTTGGCAGCATAAATTCTTTTTCGTAATAGTTTCAATTTGATCATTAAAAAGTGTCCTTAAAATCTAAGTAGCACATCACCATTTTCTCTTACGACAATATCACTTGGTCGAACATCATCAGCATTAATTTTGTCCTAAGAAAAACTCACCCTTTCAAACTGAAAATCTATTCTCACCCGAACTGCAGGATTATTCCTCATAAAACTCATTTCCTCCGCCTCTTAAGATGAACCCAATCTGCAAGTTATCCATACTTCTTCTGGTAGAATCTGAATTATTCCCAGTCTCATTTCTTCTACTGGTTTACTGTCATATACAGTTGGAATATAATTCAGTAAACTAGAAGCATCTCTTTAATTTAAAGATTCAGTAAACTTAAACAGCTTGTAAACTTTAAGCTCTCGTATGCACGAGCATTTTTAACTGGATCATCTCTACAGTTTGGGCAGTTCATCCCTCCACTCGTGATCTTCCATAGGGGCGGTCGACTTTTTCTACACAGAAATACGACAGGTACCACATTGTGGGAGAAGTACTATAACTTAAGGTGTCTGTTAGTCTGGCTTACAAAACCAGCAGTCACCCATTGAGTTGAGTACGTATAGTATTTTCTGTTTCTGGGAAATTGTCGCCTGATGGCTATTAAAGAACCGCCTGTGGCTTCTTCTTATAATCTTTATTTTATCCTTTATTTTACCCTTTATTTTACCCTTTATTTTACCCTTTATTTTACCCTTTATTTTACATACAAAGTATATTTAGTCTACAAAAACCTTAGGTTACCATACATCAAAATCTATTCCCTAAAAATATCAAAACTTAACTTCATTTTACCCCACAACATCTTCCAAACAATATTCTTCTGGTAGAATCTGAACATCATTTGGAGACTTGTTTGGCAAAAGGTAATAAACAAAGACTTTTCTGATTGATAATCTAGAGTGAAAAAATGTTTGCAGATTATGAAAGCAAGAAAGAAAATTGAGGATACTGTTATATCCTGCGGAAGAAAATTGGACTAGGACTAAAACATCGAAAACAACATGAGGCAGAATCATTGAGTCATATTTCTGCTAGGTATCATAGGAGTTCTCTTGGGAAAATGCTTCAGGTAAAATCAAGTAAAAAATTACATTTTTCATTGATCTTATATATTAATTTGTAAAACAGCTTTCTAGAATTTTACAGGAACGTCTTTGATTGGATATATCCAGACATTTGAGTCTGGTTCACTTCACCATCTTGTGATTTCTTTAATTTTCAAAATATTGTAAGGTATTAAGTATCAAGAAATTAAGGTTTTAACAGAAGAATGATTGTTCTATAAAAAGTAACTTTTTTATTGCAGGTTTTTACATTTTTATATGACGATAAGAAATTGCAAACAAATGTTTTGATTTATAATTTACAGGTCCATTATAAGGAACATGGAAGACATTATTAGGTATCAAGAACATAAGTCTATATGAAAAAATCTTTATATTTCTATACAAGGTAACAAATCTAAAGGTTTCACCAAATAAAATGAAAAGATATTAAACTATTTTTGTTGTTTTTATCAGTTGCAGATCTATTATTATAAATATGGAAGATATTCGGATGAAACTGAGTACAAGATGAATGCAGACCATTCTTTACAAATGTACCACTGCGTGCCGAGCGCAGCGAGGTTCGCATAAACCAATATAAAGTATATCTCTATAAAAAAAAACACTTTTATCGTTTTATACAAGGTAATTTTTCTTAAATGCATGTTTTTCTGCTTTGATAAGTTTAAAAATGGTATTGTGGAGCTTGGAATGACGCAGGAATGTTGGTGGGTATTAATCTGGATTGGGAAAATATATAATTGAGGAAGCATGTACTTTTGTAGTATTGGGATAGTAGTTCTAATACTTTGTATATATATTATTTGTTGCAATATTTATATAATCGTAATATTTTTGATTATTATAAACTGTTGAGTTGTTTTATTACAGGTACTGTTAAGAAACTAATTCTTCGTCTTAAGACTGTTTTTCAGGAGGTAACTGCTTTGTATTTGTGTATAGACTAGACTACCGAAGTTTTGAATCCAAAGTAAACAACCCTTGAAGGTTAAAAACAGAAATTGATTGGTCTATTATGAAAAAATTAAACGAGAATAATTTGAAAGATGATTTCAGGTTAAAAAGTTGGCAGATGTTACTAAATGATTGATAGATTGGACAAATAATTGAAAATTCGAAGAAAATAGTGAAGAAAAGACATCCCGATATTTCTGATGTTTGTTTTTGATGCAGATGATTTCAGTGTATCTAAAGGGCGGTTCAAAACGGCCACTTGGTCAGTGCTTGCACTGACTAACGTCGTTTATTATCAGGGTGAGTACATAATTAATTTTTGTCCAATTAAAATTCCGGTTAAATGTATATTCATGAAAAATGGATTTTTTTTTCAAAATCTTCAAAATCTTCATAGGGGAACCTGTCCTTTCCCCTCAACACTGTTTTCAACCCCCATATGCCGTATCTCGAGGGTTACAAGAGCTGTGATATAGGGGGCCCCAAAATAGTTCCCTAGTATTTCGGAATTTTTCAGGAAAGTTGAGTTTTCTACGTTATTATTAAAGTTTTCTTAAAAATAATATTATTTTGGCATTTTTTAGACCCGATAAATATATTATGCATAATTTTTTGAGTTACTTTATTATGGTCCCAGTATTTGTAAATCTGGCTCAATTTCGTCTAAGTCTAAGGTTCCTTATGGTATAAAAGGGGCGGTCGACTTTTTCTACACAGAAATACGACAGGTACCACAATGTGGGAGAAGTACTATAACTTAAGGTGTCTGTTAGTCTGGCTTACAAACCCAGCTGTCACCCATTGAGTTGAGTACGTATAGTATTTTCTGTTTCTGGGAAATTGTCGCCTGATAGCTATTAAAGAACCGCCTGTGGCCTCTTCTTATAATCTTTATTTTATCCTCAATTTTACATATATTATATCACAAGTTATGGTAATAGTTACAATAATGATTTAAGATATTGTGGCCTGCACCTTTCTTCTGGTTGAAACCATTCCTTGCGATTCTTTCCTGTGGCCTCTTAACGTGTTGAAATTCAAGAGATTTCTGCAAGTGATGTCAATTATATGAAAGATAATCAGTAACCTTCCGGTATGAAGTAAATTATATCTTCTTCCTATTTGATACAGAGGCATTTCAGAACTTCACGTACTATTTATAATTTCATGTAAATCGAAGCACAAATAATTGTAATTAGGTCTTTTGATATAACGCTGAAAAAGCAGCCCTAGGTACAACTGGTGGAAGAGGAGGTGTTTTTAGCAGGTAGGTCACTGGAATTGAGGCCGGCGGTGCTCGATGTCTTCCCTAAAGGGGGATAACGAGTGCTGCCGGTCTTACTCTGGTGGAATCCTGCACACCTGGGATACGCTCCCAGATGTCTTACGAAGATTTTCACCTCAGGAAAAAAAAAAAAAAAAAGGAGGCCTTTTGATATATCTTCACTATATGCAACTAGTTATATAAATAGCAATTTTGGTTGGAAACATGGTAACCTAAAAAGGGTTTTTTAAAGCTTTATTTTGTAATTTATATATAAAATTTATATTATTTTTTGTTGTAGAGAACCAAGCTGATAATAAATATATTAAATTACTTTGAATGTGTGCATAGTATATTAAATACGCAGTTTTTTAGATAAATCTTCCATTCTTTTAATGAGAGGATATTTTTGAAGAAACATTACCTATTGAATATGGGTATACCAATTTAAATTGTTATCAATGAAAAGCCCTATATATTTTTCTTCCTTAACTTCTTTAATTGTATTATTATTAAATTTAATTATCATATTCCTTAAATAATTTCTTCCAAATTGAATAAATTAGTTTTTTGAGTATTAAGCAATGGTTTATTGTGAGATAACCATTATTCTAAAATTTTGAAATCAGCGTTAATTTTGTCTATAAGGCACTGGGAATCTCCCAATATACAGGGTGTTTCAAAAAAAGGTAACACCGTCTCTAGGATAGGTAAAAAACTGAAAAATAATTGGGGTTTGCTTAGTAAGATTTTTTTCTAACGCCATCCGTTTTCAAGATAAAGGGCGTTGAAGAAAATAAAAAATTACACATTTCTTACGATTTTGCCGAAACTACTGGCACCATTGCAATGAAATTTTATACGAATATGTTTTGCAAGGATCAGTGCTCAGCCCCACTTTGTTTCTTATAGCAGTCAACAACGTCCTGGAAAAATTAAAATCACCTTTAAAAGTAAGACTCTTCGCCGACGATCTTGTTATTTATGCTAAAGGTAAAAAATTAAAAAGTATTTCATGTCTTATCCAGCAGTTTATTTTAAAACTAGAGACATGGTCCCTGCAAACTGGCTTTCAATTTTCTGTAGCTAAAACTACGGGAGTGGTGTTTACTAGAAAACATACATTCACAACACCACAAATATTTTTATACGACAAAAGTATCAGCTTTAAAACCGAAACAAAATTCTTGGGAATGTACTTTGATCAAAAACTTGTAACGACAATGTCGTTATATGTACAAACGAGTTATCAACTGGAAAAGAAATTATGAGAAGATACGACGGACAGTTGGAACACCGGCAGAAAGATGGCAGTTTTATATGCTACCGACTCGGATTGAATGATTCGATACATAGGTCAACGCAGGCAAAGCAATCGACAGTGCTACTCCGACATCCAAATCAGTCGTATCGACTAGCACTTGGAAACAGGATCTCTCACTGGTGGCTTACGATTCACATTGTAAGCGAAACGCCAATCCCGACCACCTTAGGCAGGTACTACCTGTCTAGTTTCCTCGATGGGGTCGTAGACGAGTATTGATCGTCGACGACACCGCTCCCTACCTGGTGATGGGTATTGACCTTCACCGTTACCCGATCGGAAGGAGTATTGATCCATCCGGTTTATCCGTGTATCCGGTCCATGGGAGTATTGATCTCGTGCGACTTATCCTAACCCTGTAAAGGATATTGCCCTTTACAATACGCCATTTCTCCGGAGGGATAAACCCCCGTACATAATACCTTTACGTCTATTGTATATATGCTAACCATTTATGGGCAATGATGGTAGATGGTTTCGGCTGGTAAAGGAAGATTCTCGAAAATATTGTGAATATGTATATAGTTGTATAAATCTATGTTTGTTTTGTGCAAGACAATAAATATCTAGTAACACAACCCGTTTTTGTTTTTGAGACCAAGACCAAGACTAATACCTTAAGTTATAGAAATAATAGTTGTACAATATATGAACAAAATATTGTGCTTATAATATAATTATTCAATTTTAGCGTTAACCTGCAAAATAATAAAAAAGAAAGTTGTTAGAGTACCGAAAAAAGTAAATATAAATCTACTATTTAGCTCAAAAAAACCACAAGCTGTGATTTTTGATTTCGTCACAATGACATGGTTTGATAGATTGAATAATTCCAAATTTTCTTCGGAGAAAAATAAAAAATTTTCTTGATATCCATAGCAAATCGTAAGCAACTTTTTCGATTCTGTGGTCATCCAATCACTAACAAACATAATAAATATAGGCCACATCTAAAATCAAATACACAAATATTACATATATGTTAGTAAACTTTAATTTTTACAAGTTATATTACAATGACTTCATCTTAAAGAGTACCTATTTGTCTTGTCCCCTTGGAAAACAACCTTCTCCTAATAGGTATGCAACCCTACCAAAGATGACACAAATCGTTTCAGCTACTCTTTGAGCCTAAACGCACACCTCCAAAACCAAAGAACCATTGAGGTACTGAGGCAAACATAAGAAGAAAAGCGAAGGTGCATGTTGGCTGTCGCCATTCTCTTCAAATCGGCACCAAGCAAGGCAGCAACAGACGAAAAAACCTCGGGTATCAATGCCAATTCTTTCTTGAACAGAGACCAAGAACATCTTGCTACCCTACAAGAGTAGCTACTAAGACAAGACAGTTGTTAAGAGCAGCTACCACCCATCTTTTACCCTGGCAAATCCAACTTTCCAACAAGATAATGCCCGACCACATGTCGCAATAGTCACAATAGACTTATTTCAACATAATGATGTCACATTGCTACCTTGGCCACTAAGATCTCCCGACTTATCCCCAATTGAGCACGTGTGGGATATGATGGGTAGGAGATTGCTCAATTTGCAACGACCTCTTCAGACTCTAGAAGAACTTCGAGAGGAGTTGGTGGTTGCCTGGAATGAGATACCACAGGAGGACATTGACCACCTGATCAGAAGCATGCCTAGGCGCGTTGGAGAATGCGTAACACATCGGGGTGCATCCACACATTATTAAAGGAATCAGAAATGATAGGATGATGCGGCTTCATTGGTATCCTCATTCTCAACAGGAGGATCAAACCAAAATATTTCACAGTGGTTGGCTAATTGGACCAAATATAGAGACAACCATTCGTCAGCATAATAGAAGAATTGATAACTACACCAACTAGAGCAATGGAGGAATACAACCCGAAGTAGCATCTTGTGAATTGATATTGGTAATGGTAAATTAGGATCTGTCAACAATTTGTCAGGCAAATAAAATAAAAAATACATAAGCAATAGTGTCTTACCAAATCAAGAATTGCCACTGAAGAAAACAATGCTACATAAAGATAACTAACTTGTACGCTTAATCCGATCACATTTAGCGAGTGTAGAGTTTTTAGAAAAACTTCTAGAACTCCTAAAAAGAGTTGTATTCCAAATATAACATTAATATCTTGAACAACTTCCCATAATTGTCTATAAAGTTTGATGATAGTGGACACATGGATATTCCTTTTAAATTTAAATTTCAATTTTGCCAATTTGTTTAACTGCTGGTGTTGCAAATAAACGTAATAAATGAAATAAAAAATGATAATAAATTTGACGTGTTTACGGTACAAAGAAAGGTATTTCATGAAGTATTTATTTTGTTTGTACCATCCTAATCTTTGTATATAGTACCAGTTACTGGTGATGGCTACTACAGATATAATTGTCATGTCGATGCAAAGTATTAATAGAAAATATTTCAAGAACCATTTTCTTCTATCTGGAGATATACATTCTTCTATATCTTGAATCTTTTTAAGTAAATTTTCCCATCGATTATGTTCCCAGTAAACTGAGAGTAAGAACATTAGCAAACTGGAGCAAATGTCTGATACTCCACCTATAATATTCGTATATAAAGCTGGTAAATAGAGAGCGCCAAATATACTTTCTTCATGGTTCAACAGTCTGTACATACTATAAACTTGAACTACTATAGTTAATACAAAAAATAACGTCGAATATAATATGTAAGCACGTTTTCTAACAACTAAAGAATTGGTAGAAGGCAGCATACAAATTATAGTTGAAAGTTGTAAAATAACTTTTAGGTTTTTAGACATTGTCTCTTGGTTTTCTTTAGACACAACCATTTTTAACGCTTTAGCGATTATGAAATGTATTTTGTCCACCAGTTAATATATCAATTCGATCTAAAATTGTCATCATCAAACAGGGTGGATCATAGGTAAAACAATAAATTATATACAGCTGGAGAGTAAATCAAGTTTTATATTTGTTATAATTAGAACAAAACCTAGACGGATAAATAGTTTATATCATTTATTTTAGACATTGTTTAAGAAAATATTGTCATAGTTGCTTACGGCTAAATTAATTACTCCACCTTAGTGAAAAGATAGGTTATGGTTTAAATAGCCGATTTTCCTTCACACCATACTACATAGAAGATGAGTTTTCCATCCCAGCTCAAAAAAAACATAGCATATTCTATAAGGTTTTGAATATTTAAGAAACCAATTAGTTATTAGAACTATCTAGAAATTTCAAAATCTTTTGGAACATCCACCAGTTACCTATTATAAAAATGTTATTAAAGATAGATTATGATACTCATTTACTTCCAGTTTTCATACTTCAAACTTAAATAAATATTTTTATTTTTAATGTTTACTTTTACCTGTGTAACACCATGTTAAATTGCAATTATTGGAATTGAACAATCAAATATTCATAACAAGAGTTTCTAAAAAATTAAAAATGTTTTTTTATTGAAACATGATAAAAATAAGTCTTAAAAAGATAACATATAATTAATTGTCATGTCTTTACAAAACATACTGACAAACATTTCTATTATCCTTCTTTTAATTAAATAAATGTTTCTTCAGTGTAATTAAAAAATTTACTAAGACCCAATGAATAACTATTGTAATTAAATTATATGCTACGCCCGGTCTATGCTTTTAACTAACTTGCACTTGCTGCAAAGCCTGAAGCGTACAGGCCGCAAGATAAGAGTTTGTGCCAGTGCCAGAGCATCAGATTGTTATCCTGATAGTCCTGTCGCAGGATGAGCTCGAACAAAGGGTCATTTGCCCCGTAGAGATTACTGATAACCAACGAACGGTACATTGGCACCGACCTATTTCGAATTTTATGTTAGCTAGCATCAATTTTGTTCAAGTTTTTGACCTTAAGCGATTTACATTAGACGAGAAAAATTAGGTTCTTATTAAAAGACCCTTCCTTGTAGAGATTTTTATCTAAATTGAAACTAGCAGTAAAAATACATAATGTTACAAGATTTTATTGGTGATATGATATTGTGTTTTGTATTATTCTAGTATTTTTAAATCCCTTATTCTTAAATTTTCTAATGTACTGTCAAAATAAATAGTTTTATTGTTGATAAAATAACATAAACTATGTTTCAATAATATGTTGTAATTGTAAATTCTGCTATAGTATCATAACATTAAAAAAAAAACATACAAAATTGTAAAAAAAAATTACTACCATTCCTTAATCGGTGGAAATCCATCATAACTTTCATTTTTTTGGAAGGTGTACCTATTTAGACAATTATTTAGATATTTAAATAGGACAACCAAAATTTTAGTATACTCGTATGTGAAACCTTGGTCTTGTCGCTACTTAATTATGATGATGTAGTATTTGGACTTTAATTGTTACAACGTAATATTTTAAGAATTCTTTGGTTCCAAAATTGTTGTACTAGACTCGTACCTAAGTACCTAATTAAGTACCTATAAAATACACAAATAAAACTATCATATCTGTCTTCTGTGGTTTGCAGTCTTCCATTTGAGCTTCTACCATTTGCCCTCTGTACCAGGTAGTATTTTGGACGCATGTCAGCTAATGCCAAAGCTTTCAGTTCTTATGGAAAGATACATATCAGTACGCTATTGTACCTACACTATATTCCAAAGAGTTGGACTTGCGGAGAAGGTTATTACGTTTTGGCAGGTGATAGTTAATTCGCTGTCGTTGAAGTAGTAATTCATTATGTTCATCAAGTAATGTGTGATCTTACAAAGTATTTTTTAATGTTGTCCCATTTTTTACGTCTAACTCTATCAATATTCTCCACTTCTACGGTCTTTGGTAGGCAAAATTACGTTTAGGACAATAGAAAGAAATATTTCTACTAAGCTAACAAATTTATTTATGCAGAAAAACTTTTACTAGACACATATACTTTATGATAAAAGCTATTAAACTATTAAAGTCAAAACTAGCTTAAATGTACTAACACTAATTAATGCCATCGTGACTTTTACTTTACTATTAACAAAGTCAAAAAACAAAAGTATTAAGTTACAATTACAAAGCGTCATTTCTAATTTACATCAAGTTAAAAACAAAAGTATTAAATTTAAATAAAAAGACGCAATATCTAGACCTAATACTCAGTTATAACAATATATTCCTTTGCACAAATAATGTGAAAGTGCACAATAAAATTGTAAAATTGAGTTTTCAATCAAATACAAATGTACTTTATTTAACAGCTTTTAAATTGTAAAATTATTATTAAATAAGTAGAAACACAAGAAATGAATGCCGGGATAAGCCGATTATTGATTCGGAAAAATCCACAGGCTGTAAATTCGGGCAATAAATCCATTATAATATTACAAGGTAAACCTTCGTGACAAACACAAAACTCAAATAATGCCTTTGATCTTTTTTCCACGTTATCAAAAGCTAACATAATTGAAATGGAGAAAACCTAAAAAATATATATAATGTACCAAAGTGTATAATTTAAAGGTGAGTATTTATGTATTAACATTTAAAAGGTACTCACCGATAATATGCTGGACATGCAAAAATTTTGTACATGTAAAAAAATTGTATCCTTTGCCAAATTGCGATTTAGTAAAACATTTATTGTAAGTAATACAAAATCAAATGCACTTATTAATAATAATAAAACAAAGTATCCTGAGGCTGCATTAAGAGCTGTAGCACCAAGGAATAAATTCTTGACATTACTTTTGAATATATCCACAGATTTAACAATTTGTTGGGTATCTCCATGATTTTGAAAAAGATCCTGCTTAATAAGCTTACGTAATCGTCGATATTTCGCAGATAATAAATTAGAAGCATTTGATATAATTAATGACAAGCAGGATATTTCCAAAAATAAGATGCTTAAAAAAACGTAGGTGTTAAAATATTGGAATTCCGAGTAAATGATTCTATTTTTTTCCGAAAATAAAGAAACATGAATAACTTGTGAAAAACATACGGTCAAAAAGCATTTTAAATAGTACCTAATACCGTTAACATCGTTTGTCAAATTTTTGTCCAGTTCGTTTATTATTTTGAAAAATGTCTGCCACTGTTTCCTCTGTCGTAGTGTGTTATATGTAATGGCAGATTGAAAAATGCAGAACAAAACATTAGTGCTTAGAAATAAACAAGCATCTCCAAATGAATAAGTTTTGTCCTGTGTTTTTTGTATTGTATCAATAAAGCTGTAGACAATAAAAAGTATGGTAATCAATATACTTGCGGTTGAAAAAAATATACTTATAAGCGGAGTTGGTGTTGAAGGAACCAATCCTAAATATCCACAAATTTTATAAATTGTTTTAAAACACTTTGTGTCATTTGTTGCTGACTTAAACATGTTAACTAAACGGCTGTCAATAGAGTAATAATGCTTGAAAATTATTCAATAATTGGAAGTAATCCTTATTGATCGAAAACATACACAAACTCATTTATCGTATTTAGGTACGTATAATAAATACTAATGTTAATTAATAAATACAGAATGTCCTAAAATAACGGAATTTTATACTGATCAATAAAGTTGAAAATAATTTTGAAAAGTAATATCAACACAGGAGTTGGTTAGCTTAACAAAGGCTGTTCATCACACTTTCACGTTGATAACGCAGCTTTATATCATTTCTTGCCTTACTCTTTGATAATCTTAAACCCAAAAATTAAATGTATATCCAAACTGTCGTTATTTTTAGATAATAAATGTTGATACAGTCAAAACTCTTGGATTTGGATTAAATAGATACAGATCTTCGTTATTTTTTCATGTCATAGTTACGAGAAGAACATTTTTTAATCTTAAATTAATATATTGTACCTATGTATGGAAAAAGTTGATTTTACTAAGGTCAATTTTCAGTTAGGATTAAATTTGGTAGAAATTACTATAAAAAATTAAATTTTTAAGAGTTTGTAGGAGATTTTCTTTGCTTTTTAACTGTGTAAACTTGAAGTTGCTATTATCTTTTGTTTTTGAGTTATACGTCAAAATCTGAGACCATGTCATAATTCTTGATTCACTAGTCGCTTCAAGGCAAGATAAATTTTTTAGAATTTTTTCGAGGGAAGATTCGTTTTTAGGACGGACAAATTAGTCTAAATCCAGATTTTCGGCTGATTCGGACACATTTCTAAAATTTTCACTTTTTCGAAGCAAGGTATATGTATGGAAAAAAGTCGATTTAACGAAGGTCATTTTTCGGTTAGGATAAAATTGGTAGAAATTATTATAGAAAATTGAAATTATTAGGGTTTGTAGGAAATTTTCTTGGCTTTTTAACTAAATAAATTAGAAGTGTCTATAATTTGTTGTTTTTGAGTTATGCGTCAAAATCTGAGACCATGTTTTAACTGTCGATTCACTAGTCGCTACAAGGCAAGATACATTTTTTTGAATTTTTCTAATAGCAAAATCGTTTTAAGGAGGGTAAAATTAGTCTAAATCCAGATTTTCAGCTCATTCTGAAAGATTTTAATTTTTAGAAGGAAGGTATAAGTATGGAAAAAAGTCGATTTTACGAAGATCAATTTTAGGTTAAGATAAAATTGGTAAAAATTACTATAGAAACTTGAAATTATTAGGGTTTGTAGGAAATTTTCTTGGCTTTTTAACTGTGTAAACTAGAAGTGGCTACGATATTTTGTTTGTGAGTTATACGTCAAAATCTGAGACCATGTTTTAATTGTAGATTAATTAATCGCTACAAGGCAGCTCATTCTGAGAGATTTCGAATTTTTTCATTTTTTTTGAAGGAAGGTATAAGTATGGAAAAAAGTCGATTTTACGAAAGTCATTTTTTGGTTAGGATAAAACTGGTAGAAATTACCATAGAAAATTGAATTTTTAAGTTTGTAAGTAATTGTTTTGACTTTTTAACTGTGTAAATTAGAAGTGGCTATAATTTGTTGTTTTTGAGTTCTAGGCATTTGTCTATATAACTATACCTACGGCCTTTGCTAGGCAAAGTTACTTTTAGGACAACTGAAACAAATATTTTTACTAAGCTAACAAATTTATTTATGCAGAAAAACTACTACTAGACACATATACTTTATAATAAAAGCTATTAAACTATTAAAGTCGAAACTTAAATGTACTAACACTAATTAATGCCATCGTGAGTTTTACTTTACCATTAACAAAGTCAAAAAACAAAAGTATTAAGTTACAATTATAAAGCGTCATTTCTTATTCACATCAAGTTAAAAACAAAAGTATTACATTTAAATAAAAAGACGCAATTTCTAGACCTAATACGCAATTATAACAATATATTCCCTTGCACAAATGTGAAAGTGCACAATAAAATTGTAAAATTGAGTTTTTAATCAAATACAAATCTACTTTATTTAACAGCTTTTAAATTGTAAAATTATTATTAAATAAGTAGAAATACAAGAAATGAATGCCGGGATAAGCCGATTATTGATTCGGAAAAATCCAGAGGCTGTAAATTCCGGCAATAAATCCATTATAATATTAATATTCATGCTAACGTGTAAATCTTTATAAAAAAACATAACTTAAACAATGCCCTTGATCTTTTCTCCACATTATCAAAAGCTAACATAATTGAAATGGAGAAAACCTAAAAAATATACAGGGTGTTTCAAAAAAAGGTAACACCGTCTCTAGGATTGTAAAGAAATTTAGCAACACTAGCCGCACTCTTGCTTACTTCACCCGGCAAGAGGGGTAGGAAGGTCCTAAATTGAAAATAAGGCAGACGAGCAGGTAGTCAGTACGAGATAAACGACTGGATAGGGTGAAGATTTGGTTATTCACATTATATGATATAGTTTAAAATAGTTACGTTGTGTTATATTGGTGTTTGAGTTTTGTATGATAATAAAATAAGTTTTTTATTAAAATCTTTGTTTTGAGTAGGTAGTTAGTTAACAAAGCAGCGGCGGAATTAACACCACGTTGAGGAGAGAAAATTAGCAACATGGGGTAAGCAGAAAGATAGAAAGTCGTATTAGATAACTTCAGATATATATGTGCAGTATATGCGCAACTGCAAATTACTTAATTCGAGTTATAAATTTATTATACAGGTTGTATATTTTATGCAGTTGCAGATTGTCTTATTTATTTAGACTTACCATTAGAGGTGGGCCAACCTGCTACTTTAGTGTAGCTGTGACAAGATGTTACTGCTCCAGTATTGTTACGGTGACAAAAAGCAGTTTCACTTGGCCATATGTTACACATAAAAATGAATCTGCTATTTACAAATATTATAAAGCGTAATCGCAACCGAACATGCTGGTTGCTGTATTTTTGTATTCATATCATAAAAGTTTAGTCATTTAGTTACTAAAAATTATACATATTTTTGATCCTTAATACATTTATCCGTTTATTATGTTCTAAAAGTTTTGGCTGCAAAAGAGATGTATAAAAATGGGATTTACAATACAGTGACATCCATCGCATATCAAAAATAACGGTACACCACCATTATCAGTTATCAGCTTCGTCTCAAAGGATGTTAAATGTTACTGTCGTAAACACGATAACGTCCCTGACAATGAATGCAACCGATGTGGTACAAAAACTACAAAATCAAAACAGCAAAACGTGACTAATTTTCACTGCTATTTTATTCAATCTAGAGCAGACTGTGACTGTGACAGCGTTGTAGCAGTGACAAAGTAACAGTTCGTGAAATAGCAACCCACCACTACTTATCATACAATGTGTACAATATTTGTTTAAAACACAAAGATTATAGATAAACGATTCATTTTATATTTCCTTGCAAAATATAAATTTATATTCATATAAAAAAAAAAACTACAGTCCACTGATTAAAAAAAATTATGCAGTTACAGTTTATTTTATTTAGATAAATTCAATATACAGTGTGTATATAGTTGCCGATCACTCTATTTATTTGAATCAATCCTACAGGTTATAATATATATTTTATGCAGTTGCAGTTTGTTCTATTTATATAAATATTGTTGGTTATAAAAATTACTGGTAAATACTTTAAGCTTTTGATAAATTCCTTTCTTTTATTTAGAAGGATTTTAAGCCTAAACACATGGGGTTCATTACCTGCAATGTTATCGAGGGTTTCTGTACCCGTAAAATAGTTTTATCACATTAAAACTTAAAATAAGATCATTTTACCATTGCATCGATAAAAAAGTTGGAACAACCATTGTGTAGAGTAAATACCTCGCTTTCTTTCACATAATATAAAAGTTTTTTTTTAATTTCTTTTTCAATATAGTGTGTATATAGGTACTCAGTTGCCGATTATTTTATTTATTAAAATCCATTCTATGCAGTTGCAGATTATTTTATTTATATAAATTTAATATACAGTGTGTATATAGTCAGTTGCTGATTACTTTATTTATTGGAATCCATTATACAGGGTGTATAATATTCTATGCAGTTGCGGATTATTTTATTTATATAAATTTAATATACAGTGTGTATATAGTCAGTTGCCGATTACTTTATTTATTGGAATCCGTTATACAGGGTGTATAATATTCTAAGCAGTTGCAGATTAATTTATTTATATAAATTTATTATACAGTGTGTATATAGTCAGTTGCCGATTACTTTATTTATTGGAATCCATTATACAGGGTGTATAATATTCTATGCAGTTGCAGATTGTTGTATTTATATAAAATTAATATACAGTGTGTATATACTCAGTTGCCGATCATTTTATTTATTAGAATCCATTATACAGGATGTATAATATTTGCAGATTATTTTATTTATATAATTGAATAGTCTATATGCACTAAGTTGCCGATCAGTTTATTTATTTTAATTTATTATACAGGACGTACAATATTTTATGCAGTTTCAGTTTACTTTATTTATCTAAATTGTGTTTATTATATACTATGCAAAGTCGTCTAACTGGTTTAGCTCGTGATAGGTATCACAATTTAGATGATTATGATTTGGACTGGGAGTAGTGGAAACAGATGATTATTAAATCATTCCCAGACAAACAAGATTATGCTACCAAGATAAGAACTCTTTTAGCAAGAAAGAAACTTGGTTTTGAGTCATGGGACCAATATTATTTCTGTATGGGATTGAAGATATCCATATAGGAACTGTTGCAATAGCAGGCAGATATTCAAATATAGAAACGCTCTATTTTGATTATCTTTGGACGTACCGTTCATATAGACTGGCTTTTAAGGAAAGAGATGAAGTCCGAAAAATGGTATCAGAAATGTTATTTCGTGGAACAATAAATAACTGCACAGTTAAACTAAACTTCCACTATTTATTCGAAAAATTCGCTTTAAAATTCAATTACAGCTGTTTCGCTATAACTAGCATCGTCAGATTGACATATTGAAATTACATGTTGTTTGTTTGTGGGATAATACGTGATAGTAATTCACCATATGCAAGTCCTATCCCCCTTGTAAAGAAAAAAAAACAGGAGATCAAAGACTCTGTGTGGACTACAAAGCTCTGAACCTGAAAACCATAAAAGACCTATACCCACTGCCACGAGTGGACGAATATTTGGTCAGACTCAAAGGATATAGATACTTTTACTACGTTGGATTTAGTTGCGGGCAATCATCAGATTGAAATAGCTGAGGATTCAATTGCCAAAACAGCCTTTATCACACCGGACGGTCATTACGAATATACGAGAATACCATTTGGTTTAGTGAATGCACCAGCAGTTTTTCAAAGAGTCATCAATCAAGTTTTAGGTAATCATAGATTTACCAATTCCATCGCTTACCTACACGACATACTCATACCATCTACAGATATAAAACAGGGTTTTGAAACTATAAAGAAGTTACTATCATCGAGGCCAGTATTGGCCCTATATGATCGAAGAGCAGACACCGAAGTACATACTGATGCATCGAAATGGGGCGTAGGTGGTATACTGTTACAAAACCAAAATGACAATTCGCTACGACCAGTGATGTACCTTAGTCGAGAAACTTCAAAACAAGAGCAGCGTTATCATTCCTATGAATTGGAAACTCTGGCAGTTGTCAGTAGCCTAAAACAGTTCAGAATATATTTGTTAGGCATAAAGTCATTACAGATTGCTTCATTATACAAAAGAGATCTAATCCCTAGGATTGGTCGTTGGTGGCTACTGGTACAGGAATTTGATTTCACTGTCGAGTATCGACCAGGAAGGAGAATGCCTCACGCAGATGCATTAAGTCGTAATCCAGTAGCCCCAGCAGAAGAAATATTAGAATTGGACATTTTAACAGTTAATATAGAAAATAATGATTGGGTTCCTTCTGCACAGCTACAAGATACCAGGTGCAAATACCTACAGGAAATCCTGTTAAGAGAACCAACAGATAAGGAAGAAAAAGATATTCATAAAGAATACAAAATCATAAATAATAGGCTGTATCGAAAAACTACGGTTGGACTCCGACGGTTAGTCGAAAGCAAGTAGTCATATTCCACCACGAGGGAAAAGACATTTGGGAACAGAAAAAAAAACACTGAGCTCAGTGTCCGAACATTATTGGTTTCCTGGTTTCCAAGGCTGTCTTGGATGTCTTTATAACAAAGAACCAAGTGGAAAGAAACCAGGCTATCTTCATCCAATAGAAAAATTTAACACACCTATGCATACCATACATGTTGACCATTTGGGTCCCTTTGTCAGAAGTAAAAAGAAAAACACTCACCTTATTGTAATAGTAGATGCGTTTAATAAATTTGTGTTCAGAAAAGCAGTTCAATCCACCAAGACAGGACCTTTGATTCATATTTTAAAGAATATTTTCGAATTGTTTGTAGTACTAAAAAGAATAGTATGTTATAGAGGATTATGTCAAACGAGTAAATCCTTTCAAAATTTCTGTTCCGGTATATGAATCAAAATAATATACAACGCCACAGAGACGCCTCGTGCCAATGGGCAAGTCAAAAGGTTTAATCGTACCATCCTAGGAGCATTAGCCGCTACAAGCTCGACAGAGGAGGAATGGGATTTGCACGTACCTACAGTGCAATGGGAATTGGACTACACAGTTAACGCTACAACAGGGAAAACACCTTATCAACTTTACTTTGGATATTAACCAGGGGTATATCGGATTCATTTTTGAGATCCGAAGTAGACATAGAACCAAGCCAAAGTGATTTGACGATTATTCGAGAGGATGCTTCTCAGAGAATAATTGATAAGCAGAAGGAAAGTAAAGAAAGATACGATAAAAAAAAGGGTAAAAGCTAATACATACATACATACATACATACATATATACATACATACATACCTACATACCTACATACATACATACATACATACATACATACATAATAACAAGAGTATTTGATAATGATCGATATGAGATTTCAGATATACCAGGTAGTGAAAGGTTCAATAGCAAGTATACAGGTGTATGTGCAGTAGACCAGATGAAGCCATATTTCACCAGTTTTGAAGAAGAGCCAGATGATTCATCTGATAAAGAGTAACTGCCATTCTTATCAATGAGTCCTGCTGATTGTAATCTCTTAACTTTTAATCAATGTATTTTATTCCTCAGGTACTTCTCGAGGACGAGAAGATAAGTAGCGTGGTCGAGTGTAAAGAAATTTAGCAACACTAGCCGCACTCTTGCTTACTTCACCCGGCAAGAGGGGTAGGAAGGTCCTAAATTGAAAATAAGGCAGACGAGCAGGTAGTCAGTACGAGATAAACGACTGGATAGGGTGAAGATTTGGTTATTCACATTATATGATATAGTTTAAAATAGTTACGTTGTGTTATATTGGTGTTTGAGTTTTGTATGATAATAAAATAAGTTTTTTATTAAAATCTTTGTTTTGAGTAGGTAGTTAGTTAACAGGATAGGTAAAAAACTGAAAAATAATTGGGGTTTGCTTAGTAAAATTTTTTTCTAACGCCATCCGTTTTCAAGATAAAGGGCGTTGAAGAAAATAAAAAATTACACATTTCTTACGATTTTGCCGAAACTACTGGCACCATTGCAATGAAATTTTATACGAATATGTTTTGGAAGCTGATATATCCCATGAATTTGTTTTTATAACTAACTCTCATAGAGGGCACTAGTTATACGATTCATACAACGTATTATTCAACATAACTTTTTTAGGGTAGAATTATTAGTCAAAACTCCAAGTGAACATAAACATCGTTTAATTCTACACCAAAAAGGTATTCTTGGTAAAACTCGATATTATGTACCGTTTTCGGAATATTTTGATTTGAAAATTATGAAGTAATAACCGCTCCTGGTATAAACTAATGATAAATTTATTAATTAAAAAAACTTACAATAAGAAAATTAAAATAAAGACAAAAAACATAACACAAAATTCAATTAGAGTAAATGTTCAAAATGTCCTCCGTTTTCACGAATACACAAGTCTATCCTTTTTTCTAAAGAATCCATTAATCTTCTTAACGGTTGGGGATCATCTATGATGTCATTAAAGTAACGTTTAATTCTGTCTATTAATTCTTGACGAGAATTTTTCTCTGTAGCATAGACTTTTTCCTTAATATACGACCAGACTGTGTAGTTCAAAGGATTAAAATCGCATGACCGAGGGGCCAATGAATCGGAGCTTCTGCACCTCTACCAATCCATCGATTCCGAAAATTATTACTCAACCAATTACGACACCTTGTATCAAAGTGCGGTGGAGCTTTATCATGCGTAAAAAATAATGATGTTCACTCATTTATGGATAAATCTTCTAATATCTCAAATAAGTGATTATTTAGAAAATCAAGGTACATATCACCACTTAAATTTCCAGGTAGAATATGATAACCTATTAATCTGTTACCTAAAGTTGCTGCCCAAACATTAACTTTAAATGAGTGTTGGTAATGTGATACCCTTTTGGCTTGTGGATTGTCATCACACCAGTAGTGTGCGTTATGGGAGTTAAACATACCTTGTCGCGTAAAGGTGGCCTCGTCCGTAAAAAGAATACATTTTAAAAAATTTGGATTAAGGGCTGTCCTTTCTCGCAATGTTTCACAAAAATCGACTCTAACCGGTAGATCGTCCGGCAAGAGTTCTTGAACTTGTCTGTAATGGTAAGGATGTAGCTGCTGCTCTTTAAGTATCCGCCAAGTAGTTGAAGAAGATGTATTTGTTTGTCTTGCCATATTCCTTACACTTAATGTTCGATTTTGATCAACTAAATTTAAAATAATATTTTCTTTATTAATTGTTCTTGTTGTTCTTGGTCTACCTGAATTTATTTTCTTTGGTCTTACATTCCCAGTTTCTCGACAACGTCGTTCAACTGCTCTAAATGTTTTTTTACTTGGTAAGTTTCTTCTAGGAAACTTTTGCTGCACTAGAGTTTCCTAAACACTCGCCTAAAGTTAATAACATGTCGGTGTATTCAACATTTGAGTACATTTTGTTTAACAATATCTAATTTTACAAATAACAAGGTTTCAAAACTCTATTTATTGTTAACTTATTGTCATAACAATCAATAAATGTCAATTTTACATGGCAAACTTAGAGAAAAGCGAACTTTATCATTAGTTTATACCAGGAGCGATTATTACTTTATAATTTTCAAATCAAAATATTCCGAAAACGGTACATAATATCGAGTTTTACCAAGAGTACCTTTTTGGTGTAGAATTAAACGATGTTTATGTTCACTTGGAGTTTTGACTAATAATTCTACCCTAAAAAAAGTTATGTTGAATAATACGTTGTATGAATCGTGTAACTAGCGCCCTCTATGAGAGTTAGTTATAAAAACAAATTCATGGGATATATCAGCTTCCGAAACATATTCGTATAAAATTTCATTGCAATGGTGCCAGTAGTTTCGTCAAAATCGTAAGAAATGTGTAATTTTTATTTTCTTCAACGCCCTTTATCTTGAAAACGGATGGCGTTAGAAAAAAATTTCACTAAGCCAACCCCAATTATTTTTCTGTTTTTTACCTATCCTAGAGACGGTGTTACCTTTTTTTAAAACACCCTGTATATAATATACTATTGCTCAACAATTGTGGAAATCAGAAAACATTGATGTTGGGTCAAAGTTTGAAGTGTGAAAAACGTACCTACTACGGCACTGGTGGCGATCATGAAGTATTGAAATCGTACCGTTAAAATAATGATTCATGTTACTAGTTTTTAGATGTTTGTGTTTATTAAAGGGAATGTATTCATTCGTATTACAGAAAGGGATAAGTAAAAGTGTTTAATAATCTATTTCGTTGTTTTGCCATGTTAGGCAGTTAAAATCATATTTTAGAATGATCATCTTCAGAGGAAAGAGATATGCCATCAACTTCCAGAACTACAGAGCCAGGTGCAATAGGAGAACAACAGTTATTGTCAGGGCCTTCTACTTTAAAAATAACAGGTAGAATAAATTGAAATTTTGAGTAATTTTACTTTCCTTCAATACAAACATCTTTTAAGTATCAGTTTTTAAATTTTTAGATGATTTGTTTATTGAAAATGCAGCAACAGAAAATGGTCATCCATCATCAACATTGATACATCATTTGCATGGCTCAAAGAGAGACATAAATTTGGATTAAAAACAATCAGGGTCGAGCTACTTGTAAAATACAATTTTACATTTGGATGTACAGTACTACTTTTAAAATATGCTGATATGTTTAAAAATTTAGTGAAAAAGTGTATTTTCATTTTTCTTTTAAATATTTATTTTATATCGTTAACTGTTGTGAATTCTAACAATTTGTGTTTGCAGAACCTTATTTAATTTTGTTTTTCAGAAATAAGGTTATGCTACATAACAGTTTTTCTGAATTTATCTTATTCTTTTAAGACTGTAACTCCCTTCGGAATAATTTTGTCGTTTAGAAAGTATTTTATTCTTAATCAAATTAGTTAACGATATATGATTAATTAACTAGTTTTATAGGTACAGTCATAGTCTTATCATTTTTACTTATAGATATATCAGTCAGTACCTTTTGTGCAGGCGGTGGGATAGGTAGTACACAAAAGTTATTCGGAAATTAACGTATTTTTACGGATTTAAGTGCGCGTATATATACAGATTTTTCTTCTAAATAGTGTTTGTGCGGAAAAAAAGTGCCGGTTAGTGGAAAACTACAGTGTTTTTTAAAACTGAAATATGTGAATGGGGACAATGGCAGTTTAAAAAGTGATGGTTGAAAAGCAGATGATGACTGGCCAATCGGTGAGTTTATTTAAGATATAATGTTTTATTTTTTTAAGAGGAAAAAGTTCGTTTTTGTTTGAAATAATGTGGAGTACATTTTTCGTTAGAAATTGAAGAAATTAATTCAAATTAATTTTCTAGATTTAAGAGTTGGAAAAATTAATGATTGCATAAACTATTCTTAATTATAAGTTACTGATTTGCCGGTATAAAACAATTATTTTCAATTTAATATATTTGTATGGTTAAAAACCTTATTACTTAGAATATAACCATTCTTTTTTTATTAGAGGTAAAAATTCCATAAAATGTATTAAAAAACCTTCCATATCGACTATTGTCTTTTTATAGTTGCACATTTCATTTATTAAACTCGTTTTAAAATAAATATATTATAAATTTCTTATTTGATAAGTAACGTATATGATACGTATTGAGCAAACTATGCATCTATCGCACATAGAGGCCCCTAAGGGGGTTATTTCCTCAGCAGGTGGACTGTTCATATTTTGATTGTTTAAAATATAGTAACTAATCATATATTTTTTTTCTGCAATAATTATACCTAAAATTACAGTAAAATAATATAAGAGTGAGTTATCTTCGTATACAGTATGATGCAAATGTATAGAATAAATTTCAGAAACAGACGACACCTGAAGTCCTCGAAAACGTTAGGAAAGAATTTACTGCTCGTCTTTCTCATTGTAGGTATTATTGCTGAAGGTCGGCAATTTGAACATATGTTGTAATTTAATTGTATTTAAGTAAACATTTATTCTAAGTTAATTGTATTAATAAACCAACAGTCTTGGTTAACCCTGTAGAAATAAATATTCAAATAATTACATTGTTGCAAAGGCGATAAGGAGACCTTTCAAATGAGCTGTCCATGACGTCATTACGCCATCACTAATGATGTAATGTCCAACTCATCTATAGAAGTTGATAGCCATTCAAAAATTAAAATTGTCGTGTTTTAAGATTTTTTTTTAAAAGTCGTCCGTTTCTGAAATAATGAATTTATTCCATACATTTGCATCATACTGTATAAGTAGTTAAGATTTCAAGTTTTCCCTTTTTCTTTTAAGTTACATTTTCCCAGTCAAATAAATTTCTCGCCTTAGCGACATACAGAGTGATCATTGAAAAATGTTAAAACTAACATGATTATAAATCTTCAATTTCTGTTAGATATATTATAAAATAATTTCATTTTGTTACAAAACAAGGTTATCCCATCAAATAAATGTAATACCAACTTGTTTATTTTAAAAATGGTACCTACACTTTTTATATTTTAAAATTTTGCTAATTTTACTTTAAATATATCTCTGCTAAAAACCTTGCAAAACATACATTCCTGATATAATTTAGGACACCTTGTATATATTGAAACAAAATTATCTATGCAAGTTTTAATTCTTAGTTCTTATTTCTTACAGGTGAGTATTGAAGAAAATTTTGTCAGATCTTCAAACGGCGTTCTTCACGATCATCAGTTGGACTATTTTTTAATAATAAAAGGGGTAAGTGATATAAATATATATTTTATAAATTAGATACACTGTTAAAATTATAACCATCAAGTTTTTCATAGTAAAATAAATACGCTGAGGTCGAAAATAATTTTCTATTTAAACAAATTACTATCGGTTTTATAATATTTTGAAAATTATTTAGTTAGAACAGATGATTTTTACATTAATTTAGATTGATTTTATCCAAATTTAAACTGATACATTTTTTATTAAGTAGCCCATTCAGAACATTTCAACCCACAGTTATTAAATTAGGAAAAAATAGTAAAATTATTTCTCTTAAAGTACCTCAAAACTAATTTACAACAATTTATAATAACAGTAGTTAAATCTTAACTCATATAAACTAATTATTTCTTTCTTTTGTTACAGGGTAAGTCTTTAAAAACATTTACTATCTGTATCGATTTACGATGTACTTCAAGATCGTCACTAGAATTTGTTTTGTTTTTCAAAAGGTAGGAGCAATTAAATGGGAACTCAAATGATTTAATTGACTTTCTGTAGTTATTTTTACTGCAATAATTTTGTACATTTCCATATATTAATAGTTGACAGCCTGTAAAAGACAGTTTAAAAATGCGGTGAAAGTTTTTTTTTTGTATACAGGACAAAATTTAATTAGAAATTTTGGATCAATTAAAAAATAAGACCTTTCGAAAAGGTTGATTGTTTACAAAGTAAATTTGTTTAAAAATAATTATTTTAAGGTAATTTATAAAGAAAATATATTGTGCGTTTTCTAAAATTATTAGTTCACTTAATATATTTTTTAAATAGAGTAAAACATATATTTTAGAAAAAAAATATAAAATTTAATCTTTATTTGACGGATTAATAAAGTTCTGTTTTATTAATGAAATATTCTATCTTTTTGGTCAATTTTTGAAGCATTTTAATAACCAATATTAAAAAAATTACGTTTTATTTAATGTTCTATATAATTTTGTGAATATAGCTAGATCAATATTAATTTATATAATTCTGATATAGTAATAGCGCTATCAAATTATTCATGAAACTTTAGTATTTAAAAACATTTTCTATCTGTATTGATTTACTTCAAGATCGTCACCAGAATTTGATTTTACAAAGGTAAGTGAAATAAAATGGGAATTTAAATGATATAATTGACTTTCTGTGATTATTTTTATTCAAAATGTTTTTTTTATTGCGTAAAAATGTTTAATCTGAGTTATTTATGAGAAAAAATTATTTTAGGTTTTCTAAAACTATTATTTTACCTAAGATATTTTTTTTAATAGAGTTAAACGTATATTTTAGAAAAAATATTATGAAATTTAATTTTTACTTGAAGATTAATGAAGTTTTTTTATATAAATGATATATTTCATATTTAAATTCAAATTTTGAAACATTTTAATAATCTGTATAAAAAAAGGATATTTTTATAAAATATATATACACCTTATATACAAGGTGGAAACAATTAAAAAATAATACCTTTGAAAAGGTTGTAAATTTCATTAAAAATAAAAAATTATAGGCGTTTTATAAAGAAAATCCATTATGGCTTTTTTAAAATTATTATTTATATAACGTATCTTTTATAACAAAATATTATACAAACACAATATTAAAAAGTCATTTACATTTATTGTTTTATATAATTTTTACATTTTTGATACAACAATAACACTGTCAAATTATGAACAAAATTTTTAAAATTTGGAAATTTTTTTACGAATATATTAATAATAATGGTTCATATTTTTTTATGTCAAACAAATTAGCAATCAATAATGATAATACGGAAATAAAAAATTGAAATAATCTATTACAAAATTTTTGCAAACTATCAATGCTTTGGCAGCATAAATTCTTTTTCGTAATAGTTTCAATTTGATCATTAAAAAGTGTCCTTAAAATCTAAGTAGCACATCACCATTATCTCTTACGACAATATCACTTGGTCGAACATCATCAGCATTAATTTTGTCCTAAGAAAAACTCACCCTTTCAAACTGAAAATCTATTCTCACCCGAACTGCAGGATTATTCCTCATAAAACTCATTTCCTCCGCCTCTTAAGATGAACCCAATCTGCAAGTTATCCATACTTCTTCTGGTAGAATCTGAATTATTCCCAGTCTCATTTCTTCTACTGGTTTACTGTCATACACAGTTGGAATATAATTCAGTAAACTAGAAGCATCTCTTTAATTTAAAGATTCAGTAAACTTAAACAGCTTGTAAACTTTAAGCTCTCGTATGCACGAGCATTTTTAACTGGATCATCTCTACAGTTTGGGCAGTTCATCCCTCCACTCGTGATCTTCCATAGGGGCGGTCGACTTTTTCTACACAGAAATACGACAGGTACCACATTGTGGGAGAAGTACTATAACTTAAGGTGTCTGTTAGTCTGGCTTACAAACCCAGCAGTCACCCATTGAGTTGAGTACGTATAGTATTTTCTGTTTCTGGGAAATTGTCGCCTGATGGCTATTAAAGAACCGCCTGTGGCTTCTTCTTATAATCTTTATTTTATCCTTTATTTTACCCTTTATTTTACATACAAAGTATATTTAGTCTACAAAAACCTTAGGTTACCATACATCAAAATCTATTCCCTAAAAATATCAAAACTTAACTTCATTTTACCCCACAACATCTTCCAAACAATATTCTTCTGGTAGAATCTGAACATCATTTGGAGACTTGTTTGGCAAAAGGTAATAAACAAAGACTTTTCTGGTTGATAATCTAGAGTGAAAAAATGTTTGCAGATTATGAAAGCAAGAAAGAAAATTGAGGATACTGTTATATCCTGCGGAAGAAAATTGGACTAGGACTAAGACATCGAAAACAACATGAGGCAGAATCATTGAGTCATATTTCTGCTAGGTATCATAGGAGTTCTCTTGGGAAAATGCTTCAGGTAAAATCAAGTAAAAAATTACATTTTTCATTGATCTTATATATTAATTTGTAAAACAGCTTTCTAGAATTTTACAGGAACGTCTTTGATTGGATATATCCAGACATTTGAGTCTGGTACACTTCACCATCTTGTGATTTCTTTAATTTTCAAAATATTGTAAGGTATTAAGTATCAAGAAATTAAGGTTTTAACAGAAGAATGATTGTTCTATAAAAAGTAACTTTTTTTATTGCAGGTTTTTACATTTTTATATGACGATAAGAAATTGCAAACAAATGTTTTGATTTATAATTTACAGGTCTATTATAAGGAACATGGAAGACATTATTAGGTATCAAGAACATAAGTCTATATGAAAAAATCCTTATATTTCTATACAAGGTAACAAATCTAAAGGTTTCACCAAATAAAATGAAAAGATATTAAACTATTTTTGTTGTTTTATCAGTTGCAGATCTATTATTATAAATATGGAAGATATTCGGATGAAACTGAGTACAAGATGAATGCAGACCATTCTTTACAAATGTACCACTGCGTGCCGAGCGCAGCGAGGTTCGCATAAACCAATATAAAGTATATCTCTATAAAAAAAACACTTTTATCGTTTTATACAAGGTAATTTTTCTTAAATGCATGTTTTTCTGCTTTGATAAGTTTAAAAATGGTATTGTGGAGCTTGGAATGACGCAGGAATGTTGGTGGGTATTAATCTGGATTGGGAAAATATATAATTGAGGAAGCATGTACTTTTGTAGTATTGGGATAGTAGTTCTAATACTTTGTATATATATTATTTGTTGCAATATTTATATAATCGTAATATTTTTGATTATTATAAACTGTTGAGTTGTTTTATTACAGGTACTGTTAAGAAACTAATTCTTCGTCTTAAGACTGTTTTTCAGGAGGTAACTGCTTTGTATTTGTGTATAGACTAGACTACAGAAGTTTTGAATCCAAAGTAAACAACCCTTGAAGGTTAAAAACAGAAATTGATTGGTCTATTATGAAAAAATTAAACGAGAATAATTTGAAAGATGATTTCAGGTTAAAAAGTTGGCAGATGTTACTAAATGATTGATAGATTGGACAAATAATTGAAAATTCGAAGAAAATAGTGAAGAAAAGACGGCCCGATATTTCTGATGTTTGTTTTTGATGCAGATGATTTCAGTGTATCTAAAGGGCGGTTCAAAACGGCCACTTGGTCAGTGCTTGCACTGACTAACGTCGTTTATTATCAGGGTGAGTACATAATTAATTTTTGTCCAATTAAAATTCCGGTTAAATGTATATTCATGAAAAATGGATTTTTTTTTCAAAATCTTCAAAATCTTCATAGGGGACCCTGTCCTTTCCCCTCAACACTGTTTTCAACCCCCATATGCCGTATCTCGAGGATTACAAGAGCTGTGATATAGGGGGCCCCAAAATAGTTCCCTAGTATTTCGGAATTTTTCAGGAAAGTTGAGTTTTCTACGTTATTATTAAAGTTTTCTTAAAAATAATATTATTTTGGCATTTTTTAGACCCGATAAATATATTATGCATAATTTTTTGAGTTACTTTATTATGGTCCCAGTATTTGTAAATCTGGCTCAATTTCGTCTAAGTCTAAGGTTCCTTATGGTATAAAAGGGGCGGTCGACTTTTTCTACACAGAAATACGACAGGTACCACAATGTGGGAGAAGTACTATAACTTAAGGTGTCTGTTAGTCTGGCTTACAAACCCAGCTGTCACCCATTGAGTTGAGTACGTATAGTATTTTCTGTTTCTGGGAAATTGTCGCCTGATGGCTATTAAAGAACCGCCTGTGGCCTCTTCTTATAATCTTTATTTTATCCTCAATTTTACATATATTATATCACAAGTTATGGTAATAGCTACAATAATGATTTAAGATATTGTGGCCTGCACCTTTCTTCTTGTTGAAACCATTCCTTGCGATTTTTTCCTGTGGCCTCTTAACGTGTTGAAATTCAAGAGATTTCTGCAAGTGATGTCAATTATATGAAAGATAATCAGTAACCTTCCGGTATGAAGTAAATTATATCTTCTTCCTATTTGATACAGAGACATTTCAGAACTTCACGTACTATTTATAATTTCATGTAAATCGAAGCACAAATAATTGTAATTAGGTCTTTTGATATAACGCTGAAAAAGCAGCCCTAGGTACAACTGGTGGAAGAGGAGGTGTTTTTAGCAGGTAGGTCACTGGAATTGAGGCCGGCGGTGCTCGATGTCTTCCCTAAAGGGGGATAACGAGTGCTGCCGGTCTTACTCTGGTGGAATCCTGCACACCTGGGATACGCTCCCAGATGTCTTACGAAGATTTTCACCTCAGGAAAAAAAAAAAAAAAAAAAGGGAGGCCTTTTGATATCTCTTCACTATATGCAACTAGTTATATAAATAGCAATTTTGGTTGGAAACATGGTAACCTAAAAAGGGTTTTTTAAAGCTTTATTTTGTAATTTATATATAAAATTTATATTATTTTTTGTTGTAGAGAACCAAGCTGATAATAAATATATTAAATTACTTTGAATGTGTGCATAGTATATTAAATACGCAGTTTTTTAGATAAATCTTCCATTCTTTTAATGAGAGGATATTTTTGAAGAAACATTACCTATTGAATATGGGTATACCAATTTAAATTGTTATCAATGAAAAGCCCTATATATTTTTCTTCCTTAACTTCTTTAATTGTATTATTATTAAATTTAATTATCATATTCCTTAAATAATTTCTTCCAAATTGAATAAATTAGTTTTTTGAGTATTAAGCAATGGTTTATTGTGAGATAACCATTATTCTAAAATTTTGAAATCAGCGTTAATTTTGTCTATAAGGCACTGGGAATCTCCCAATATACAGGGTATTTCAAAAAAAGGTAACACCGTCTCTAGGATAGGTAAAAAACTGAAAAATAATTGGGGTTTGCTTAGTAAAATTTTTTTCTAACGCCATCCGTTTTCAAGATAAAGGGCGTTGAAGAAAATAAAAAATTACACATTTCTTACGATTTTGCCGAAACTACTGGCACCATTGCAATGAAATTTTATACGAATATGTTTTGGAAGCTGATATATCCCATGAATTTGTTTTTATAACTAACTCTCATAGAGGGCGCTAGTTACACGATTCATACAACGTATTATTCAACATAACTTTTTTTAGGGTAGAACTTTAACATTAGTTTATACCAGGAGCGATTATTACTTCATAATTTTCAAATCAAAATATTCCGAAAACGGTACATAATATCGAGTTTTACCAAGAGTACCTTTTTGGTGTAGAATTAAACGATGTTTATGTTCACTTGGAGTTTTGACTAATAATACGACGGACAGTTTGAACACCGGCAGAAAGATGGCAGTTTTATATGCTACCGACTCGGATTGAATGATTCGATACATAGGTCAACGCAGGCAAAGCAATCGACAGTGCTACTCCGACATCCAAATCAGTCGTATCGACTAGCACTTGGAAACAGGATCTATCACTGGTGGCTTACGATTCACATTGTAAGCGAAACGCCAATCCCGACCACCTTAGGCAGGTATTACCTGTCTAGTTTCCTCGATGGGGTCTTAGACGAGTATTGATCGTCGACGACACTGCTCCCTACCTGGTGATGGGTATTGACCTTCACCGTTACCCGATCGGAAGGAGTATTGATCCTCTCCGGTTTATCCGTGTATCCGGTCCATGGGAGTATTGATCTCGTGCGACTTATCCTAACCCTGTAAAGGATATTGCCCTTTACAATACGCCATTTCTCCGGAGGGATAAACCCCCGTACTGCCCGTACATAATACCTTTACGTCTATTGTATATATGCTAACCATTTATGGGCAATGATGGTAGATGGTTTCGGCTGGTAAAGGAAGATTCTCGAAAATATTGTGAATATGTATATAGTTGTATAAATCTATGTTTGTTGTGTGCAAGACAATAAATATCTAGTAACACAACCCGTTTTTGTTTTTGAGACCAAGACCAAGACTAATACCTTAAGTTATAGAAATAATAGTTGTGCAATATATATGAACAAAATATTTTGCTTATAATATAATTATTCAATTTTAGCGTTAACCTGTAAAATAATAAAAAAGAAAGTTGTTAGAGTACCGAAAAAAGTAAATATAAATCTACTGTTTAGCTCAAAAAAACCACAAGCTGTGATTTTGGATTTCGTCACAATGACATGGTTTGATAGATTGAATAATTCCAAATTTTCTTCGGAGAAAAATAAAAAATTTTCTTGATATCCATAACAAATCGTAAGCAACTTTTTCGATTCTGTGGTCATCCAATCACTAACAAACATAATAAATATAGGCCACATCTAAAATCAAATACGCAAATATTACATATACAGTGAATAAATTGATTTGTAGCGTTATTATGTACTATATGAAAAAAACCTGAAACAGGTCGATTTTTATTCTTAAATTGACAATTTACAGTATGAAAATATTATCCCCTTCCAGCACCCCTTCGGAATTATAAGCACCCCCTCGAAAATTTTAAATTACAAAGGGGGTCGTGTGGCACCTCGTTGGAAAGGGATTTTAGTTCTCTGTTCAGCAATATAAAGTTTTTTAAGTTTGGTGTAATCATAACTGAGAAAATTGATTTTTAAGATGTAAAATTTTGATAATGTCTCTAACACAAAACTTTACGTAGAATGAAGATAATAATGTCACATAATGATTAGAATGTGTTTTTTAATGTATTTGACACTTAATTTAAATGTTCAAAATGACCACCATTCACTTCTTGACAATAACCGAGGCGATATTGGAATTCTCGTACAACATTTTGTATGACCTCGGGGGTTATTTTGTTAATTTCTTCCGTTATCCTAACTTTTAAATCAGCAATATTGTTTGGTCTATTAAAATATACTTTAGATTTTAAATAACCCCATAAGAAGTAATCGAGAGGAGTCAAATCGGGGGATCTAGCCGGCCATTCGATCGCCCCACGTCTTCCAATCCACCTATTGGGAAAAACCTCGTTTAAATAATTTCTAACAGTACGTGCAAAATGCGGTGGAGCTCCGTCTTGTTGGTAGTAAATAGATCGATCTATCTCATTTGGATGATTAACATCAGGAAAAACTCTTTGTAATGTAGGCACTAAAAAGTTAATCAAAAAATCCAGATAAACCTCACCAGTAAAGTGCCCTCAAAAAAATAAAGGCCAATAATTTTATTGTTAATGATACCAGCCCAAACGTTAACTTTTTTAGGATATTGAGTGGGAGCCTCACACATCCAGTGAGGATTTTCTCTGCTCCAATATCTACAGTTCTGTTTGTTAACCGTTCCGTTTAAATGAAACGTCGCTTAATCAGGAAAAACTATTTTGTTTATGAACTGCAAATCTGCGTTCATTCTATCCATCATCAATTCACAGAATTCTTGCCTTCTATCAGGATCATCTTCATTTAACTCCTGAACCAACTGAACTTTGTAAGGGTGGTATTTTTCTTTATGCAGAACTCTCAAAATAGATGATTTACTTACATCATTGTCGGCGGCAAGTTCTCGAGTTGTCTTATGCGGATTTTCCTCAATCTCTAGAAGTACATCTAACTTTTTTTCATCAGTAAATTGAACATTTCTACCTGGTTTTTCAATATTTTTTACATGTCCATTTTCACGAAACTTTTTTTCAATTTTGCTAACTGTAGACTGCGAAACGTGTTGACCAGGGTATTTATTATTAAAAATTTCACAAACCTCCTTTTGTGTTCTGGTTTTATTACCACAACCAATCATAATTAAAATGTCTATTCTTTGAGTCTCGGACAAATGAGCCATAATTAAATTTAATACGCGCACAAATATTATACTGACGTCTTTTAGTAACTTTAAATACCTAAATGACAGCAGCCTACTAGATTTATATCAATTGTTTATTTAGTTTTTTGACTATTATTTTAATATCTTCAAAGTTTTTTCCTAATATTTAGCAGAACAGATACGAAAATACCTGATTATTTCTTAAGTTATTTTAATAGACCAAACAATATCGCCTCGGTTATTGTCAAGAAGTAAATGGTGGTCATTTTGAACATTTAATTTAAGTGTCAAATACAGTGAAAAACACATTCTAATCATTATGTGACATTATTATCTTCATTCTACGTAAAGTTTTGTGTTAGAGACATTATCAAGATTTTACATCTTAAAAATCAATTTTGTCAGTTATGATTGCACCAAACTTAAAAAACTTTATATTGATGAACAGAGGACTAAAATCCCTTTCCAACGAGGTGCCACACGACTCCCTTTGTAATTTAAAATTTTCGAGGGGGTGCTTATAATTCCGAAGGGGTGCTGGAAGGGGATAATATTTTCATACTGTAAATTATCAATTTAAGAATAAAAATCGACCTGTTTCAGGTTTTTTTCATATAGTACATAATAACGCTACAAATGAATTTATTCCATACATATGGACCGCACCGTATGTTAGTAGACTTTAATTTTTACAAGTAATATTACAATGAATTTATCTTAAAGAGTATTTGTCTTGTCCCCTTGGAAAACAACCTTCTCCTAATAGGTATGCAACCCTACCAAAGATGACACAAATCGTTTCAGCTACTCTTTGAGCCTAAAAGCACACCTTCAAAACCAAAGAACCATTGAGGTACTGAGGCAAACATAAGAAGAAAAGCGAAGGTGCATGTTGGGTGTCGCCATTCTCTTCAAATCGGCACCAAGCAAGGCAGCAACAGACGAAAAAACCTCGGGTATCAATGCCAATTCTTTCTTGAACAGAGACCAAGAACATCTCGCTACCCAAGACAAGACAGTTGTTAAGAGCAGCTACCACCCATCTTTTACCCTGGCAAATCCAACTTTCCAACAAGATAATGCCCGACCACATGTCACAAGAGTCACAATAGACTTCTTTCAACATAATGATGTCACATTGTTACCTTGGCCACCAAGATCTTCCGACTTATCCCCAATTGAGCACGTGTGGGATATGATGGGTAAGAGATTGCTCAATTTGCAACGTCCTCCTCAGACTCTAGAAGAACTTCGAGAGGAGTTGGTGGTTGCCTGGAATGAGATACCACAGGAGGACATTGACCACCTGATCAGAAGCATGCCTAGGCGCGTTGGAAAATGCGTAACACATCGGGGTGCATCCACACATTATTAAAGGAATCAGAAATGATAGGATGATGCGGCTTCATTGGTATCCTCATTCTCAACAGGATCAAACCAAAATAGTTTACAGTGGTTGGCTAATTGTACCAAATATAGAGACAACCATGCCTCAGCATAATAGAAGAATTGATAACTACACCAACTAGAGCAATGAAGGAATACAACCCGAAGTGGCATCTTGTGAATTGATATTGGTAATGGTAAACTAGGATCTGTCAACAATTTGTCAGGAACATAAAATAAAAAATACATAAGCAATAGTGTCTTACCAAATCAAGAATTGCCACTGAAGAAAACAATGCTACATAAAGATAATTAACTTGTACGCTTAATCCGATCACATTTAGCGAGTGTAGAGTTTTCAAAAAAACTTCTAGAATTCCTAAAAAGAGTTGTATGCCAAATATAACATTAATATCCTGAACAACTTCCCATAATTTTCTATAAAGTTTGATGATAGTGGACACATGGATATTCCTTTTAAATTTAAATTTCAATTTTGCCAATTTGTTTAACTGCTGGTGTTGCAAATAAACGTAATAAATGAAATAAAAGATGATGATAAATTTGACGTGTTTACGGTACAAAGAAAGGTATTTCATGAAGTATTTATTTTGTTTGTACCATCCTAATCTTTGTATATAGTACCAGTTACTGGTGATGGCTACTACAGATATGATTATCATGTCGATGCAAAGTATTAATAGGAAATATTTCAAGAACCATTTTCTTCTATCTGGAGATATACATTCTTCTATATCTTGAATCTTTTTAAGTAAATTCTCCCATCGGTTATGTTCCCAGTAAACTGAGAGTAAGAACATTAGCAAACTGGAGCAAATGTCTGATACTCCACCTATAATATTCGTATATAAAGCTGGTAAATAAAGAGCGCCAAATATACTTTCTTCATGGTTCAACAGTCTGTACATACTATAAACTTGAACTACTATAGTTAATACAAAAAATAACGTAGAATATAATATATAAGCACGTTTTCTAACAACTAAAGAATTGGTAGAAGGCAACATACAAATTATAGTTGAAAGTTGTAAAATAACTTTTAGGTTTTTAGACATTGTCTCTTGGTTTTCTTTAGATACAACCATTTTTAACGCTTTAGCGATTATGAAATGTATTTTGTCCACCAGTTAATACATCAATTCGATCTTTACTATAAAATTGTCATCATCAAACAGGGTGGATCATAGGTAAATAAATTAACTAGAGCTGGAGAATAAATAAAGTTTTATATTTGTTATAATTAGAACAAAACCTAGACGGATAAATAGTTTATATCATTTATTTTAGACATTGTTTAAGAAATTATTGACATAGTTGCTTACGGCTAAATTAATTACTCCACCTTAGTGAAAAGATAGGTTATGGTTTAAATAGCCGATTTTCCTTCACACCATACTAGATAGAAGATGAGTTTTCCATCCCAGCCCAAAAAAATAGCATATTCTATAAGGTTTTGAATATTTAAGAAACTAATCAGTTATTAGAACTTTGTAGAAATTTCAAAATCTTCTGGAACATCCATCAGTTACCTATTATTAAAATTTTATTAAAGATAGATATATGATACTCATTTACTTCCAGTTTTCATACTTCAAACTTGAATCAATATTTTTATTTTTAATGTTTACTTTTACCTATGTAGCACCATGTTAAGTTGCAATTATTGGAATTAAATAATCAAATATTCATAAAAAGAGCTTCTAAAAAATTAAAAATGTTTTTTATTGAAACATGATAAAAATAAGTCTTAAAAAAAGATAACATACATTTAATTGTTATGTCTTTACAAAACATACTGACAAACATTTCTATTATCCTTCTTTTAATTAAATAAATGTTTCTTCAGTGTAATTGAAAAATTGACTAAGATCCAATGAATAATTATTGTAATTAAATTATATGCTACGCCCGGTCCATGCTTTTAACTAACTTGCACTTGCTGCAAAGCCTGAAGCGCACAGGCCGTAAGATAAGAGTTTTGTGCCAGTGCCAGAGTTTCAGATTGTTATCCTGATAGTCCTGTCGCAGGATGAGCTCGAACAAAGGGTCATTTGCCCCGTAGAGATTACTGATAACCAACGAACGGTACATTGGCACCGACCTATTTCGAATTTTATGTTAGCTAGCATCAATTTTGTTCAAGTTTTTGACCTTAAGCGATTTACATTAGACGAGAAAAATTAGGTTCTTATTAAAAGACCCTTCCTGGTAGAGATTTTTATCTAAATTGAAACTAGCAGTAAGAATATATAATGTTACAAGATTTTATTGGTGATATGATATTGTGTTTTGTATTATTCTAGTATTTTTAAATCCCTTATTCTTAAATTTTCTAATGTACTGTCAAAATAAATATTTTTATTGTTGATAAAATAACATAAACTATTTTTCAATAATATATTGTAATTGTAAATTCTGCTATAGTATCATAACATTAAAAAAAACATACAAAATTGTAAAAAAAAATTACTACCATTCCTTAATCGGTGGAAATCCATCATATCTTTAATTTTTTGGAAGGTTAGGTTAGGTTAGGTTGGGTTAGGTTAGGTTAGGTTTAAACAATTATTTAGACATTTAAATAGGACAACCAAAATTTTAGTATACTCGTATGTGAAACCTTGGTCTTGTCGCTACTTAATTATGATGATGTAGTATTTGGACCTTGGTTGTTACAACGTCATATTTTAAGAATTCTTCGGTCCAAAAATTGTTGTACCAGATTCGTACCTAAGTATCTGTAGTTACTCGTACATTTCAGCCTTTTTCCTGCAAGTCTATTTTGAATTGTTAGCAACTTTTTACCATTCTTTCATACATTGCCGCAACTTTTGAGAGATTTTTTTCGTCATTTGACAAGTGCTGTCAGTTTCTGAATATTTGAGGTTACGTAACCTTTAATTTAAAACATGGATTTTCATACAAATACAAACTGTAAGTACACACGAACTTCCGAATTAACATATAATTATTATCATCAAATACTTTAATGATTATTATGCTTATAGCATTTTTATCTTATAGGATGACAGGATAGAATCAACTGAAGTAAACTGACATTTCTGCCAACATAGATTTTGGGTTGTTCCATCAAATACCCTAAAAACAGGCGAGATTGCGTGGATTTGACCTTGTTTAAATAGAAATGGTTCTATACTTTTGTATAGCCTTTTTGTTGCAGTCAAAAGTCTGATACGCATGCGCAGTTGTTTCACAAAAAAGCTAGCAATAGAATTGCGAGCAAAAGGCTGAAATGTACGAGTATCTTATCATACCATTGTTGTGTTCTTTTTACGGCATTTGCTCGAGCAGATCAGCTGCTCCGTTCATTTAAATATTTTTGCGTATTCTTTTTAAGCGCTCGCTTTGATCAGAACTGAGCTATCGCTTCCCCCCTTGCCCCTAACTGCACTACCTCTAGAGGGGGCTCGGTTCGGATTACTTGCTCCGTTCAGTTGATCATAACCTCAATACATAACGAAAACAATAACAATTTGGATTTATTTTGAAGTGGATACAAAATGTGTTAGCACTTATATGCCAATACTAATAACTTATCTTCTACTTGCATATTTTTTAATATTTTTATAATAAAATAAATAATAAACAATATGCTAACCTAAAATTTTATGATGCACTTTCCTGTCGATAATTTTTGTGCATTCTTTTTTACGATCTCCTGCTCACTTTAGTCACCCGCTCAATTTGAAAATTATTTCAACAGAGCTGAACAGAATGATGTAAAAGAACACACTACATATCATACGCTATTGCACCTACACTATATTCCACAGAGTTGGACTTGTGAGAAACCTGCGGTGAAGGTTATTACGTTTTGGCAGGTTATGTTCATCAAATAATGTGTGATTTTACAAAGTAGTTTTTAATGTTGTTCCATTTTTTACGTCTAACTCTATCAATATTCTCCACTTCTACGGTCTTTGGTAGGCAAAATTACGTTTAGGACCATAGAAAGAAATATTTTTACTAAGCTAACAAATTTATTTATGCAGAAATACTATTACTAGACACATATACTTTATAATAAAAGCTATTAAACTAAGTCGAAACTAGCTTAAATGTACTAACACTAATTAATGTCATCGTGACTTTTACTTTACTATTAACAAAGTCAAAAAACAAAAGTATTAAGTTACAATTACAAAGCGTCATTTCTAATTCACATCAAGTTAAAAACAAAAGTATTAAATTTAAATAAAAAGACGCAATTTCTAGACCTAATACGCAATTATAACAATATATTCCCTTGCACAAATGTGAAAGTGCACAATAACATTGTAAAATTGAGTTTTTAATCAAATACAAATGTACTTTATTTAACAGCTTTTAAATTGTAAAATTATTATTAAATAAGTAGATACACAAGAAATGAATGCCGGGATAAGCCGATTATTGATTCGGAAAAATCCAGAGGCTGTAAATTCCGGCAATAAATCCATTATAATATTAATATTCATGCTAACGTGTAAATCTTTATAAAAAAAACATAACTTAAATAATGCCTTTGATCTTTTCTCCACGTTATTAAAAGCTAACATAATTGAAATGGAGAAAACCTAAAAAATATATATAACGTACCAAAGTGTATAATTTTAAGGTGAGTATTTATGTTTTAATATTTAAAAGGTACTTACCAATAATATTATGGACATGCAAAAATTTGGTACATGTAAAAAAAATGTATCCATTGTTAAAGTGCGATTTAGTAAAACATTTATTGTAAGTAATACGAAATCAAATGCACTTATTAATAATAATAAAACAAAGTTTCCTGAGGCTGCATTAAGAGCTGTAGCACCAAGGAATAAATTCTTGACATTACTTTTAAATATATCCACATATTTAACAATTTGTTGGGTATCTCCATGATTTTGAAAAAGATCCTGCTTAATAAGCTTACGTAATCGTCGATATTTCGTAGATAATAAATTAGAAGCATTTGATATAATTAATGACAAGCAGGATATTTCCAAAAATAAGATGCTTAGAAAAACGTAAATGTTAAAATATATGGAACTCGAGTAAATGATTCTATTTCTTTCCCAAAATAAAGATATATGAATAATTTGTGAAAAACATAAAGTCAAAAAGCATTTTAAATAGTACCTAATACCGTTAACATTGTTTGTCAAATTTTTGTCTAGTTCGTTTATTATTTTGAAAAATGTCTGCCATTGTTCCCTCTGTCGTATTGTGTTATATTTAATGACAGACTTAAAAATGCAGAACAAAACAATAGTGCTTAGCAATAAACAACCATCTCCAAATGAATAAGTTTCGTGTGTTTTTTTTATTATATCAATAAAGCCGCTGACAAAAAAAAGTATGGTAATCAATATACTTGCGGTCGAAAAAAATATGCTCGTAAGAGGAGTTGGTGGTGTTGAAGGAACCAATGCTAAATATCCACAAATTTTATAAATAGTTTTAAAACACTTTGTGTCATTTGTTGCTGACTTAAACATGTTAACTAAACGGCTGTCAATACAGTAATAATGCTTAAAAAGTATTCAATAATTGGAAGTAATTCTTATTGATCGAAAACATACAGAAACTCATTTATCATATTTAGGTACGTAAAATATATACTAAAGTTAATTAATAAATACAGAATGTCCTAAATTGACGCAATTTAATAATGATCAATAAAGTTGAAAAGAATTTTGAAGAGTAATATCAATATATAGGAGTTGGTTAGTTGTCCACTCTCTGGAAAAGGGAATCCCACAAGGATCAGTGCTCAGCCCCACTTTGTTTCTTATAGCAGTCAACAACATCCTGGAAAAATTAAAATTACCTTTAAAAGCAAGACTCTTCGCCGACGATCTTGTTATTTATGCTAAAGGTAAAAAATTAAAAAGTATTTCATGTCTTATCCAGCAGTTTATTTTAAAACTAGAGACATGGTCCCTGCAAACTGGCTTTCAATTTTCTGTAGCTAAAACTACGGGAGTGGTATTTACTAGAAAACATACATTCACAACACCACAAATATTTTTATACAACAAAATTATCAGCTTTAAAACCGAAACAAAATTCTTGGGAATGTACTTTGATCAAAAACTTGTAACGACAATGTCGTTATATGTACAAACGAGTTATCAACTGGAAAAGAAATTATGAGAAGATACGACGGACAGTTGGAACACCGGCAGAAAGATGGCAGTTTTATATGCTACCGACTCGGATTGAATGATTCGATACATAGGTCAACGCAGGCAAAGCAATCGGCAGTGCTACTCCGACATCCAAATCAGTCGTATCGACTAGCACTTGGAAACAGGATCTCTCACTGGTGGCTTACGATTCACATTGTAAGCGAAACGCCAATCCCGACCACCTTAGGCAGGTACTACCTGTCTAGTTTCCTCGATGGGGTCTTAGACGAGTATTGATCGCCGACGACACCGCTCCCTACATGGTGATGGGTATTGACCTTCACCGTTACCCGATCGGAAGGAGTATTGATCCATCCGGTTTATCCGTGTATCCGGTCCATGGGAGTATTGATCTCGTGCAACTTATCCTAACCCTGTAAAGGATATTGCCCTTTACAATACGCCATTTCTCCGGAGTATTGATCCGGAGGGATAAACCCCCGTACATAATACCTTTACGTCTATTGTATATATGCTAACCATTTATTGCAGAACTAACGGATGACCATATGGGCAATGATGGTAGATGGTTTCGGCTGGTAAAGAAAGACTCTCGAAAATATTGTGAATATGTATTGTTATGTTTGTCTGCTTATGTATGATTTTTAATATTATAATGAATCTAAATTTATATGAATAATTGATTTTATTACAGACACTAACATAACTTTTTACTTATTAAACTAATAATGTCTCTCTTTCTCAGGGTTCTGTGGGTTCATAGGCTCTATGTATTATGGTTTATTATTATTTTACTATTTTAATTACTATATCAATTGTTAATTTATTTTATTATTATTATTACGTTCAAAAATAAAAATTTCTAATTATTAAATTTACTAGTATATGAAAAACAGATCAATCAAATTCAATGTAGTGTTTTATTACTTAAATGTTTCAAAAAACACATTGCATTATACAAATACAAATTCAAATTGTTTAAATGTTCTTTCATACATCCCACATTCACGCTAATGAAACTAATCCTATTACAGTTAAGTATGCAACTCACATAACACTATGAGTGAGTTTTAAGTTTTACAGTTGGTAATCCTTTCTATAATTACAGTTATACAAAATGGACGATAGATTACTATGGATTACTAAACGTTATTGAAAATTTAGTTTCTCACGCACTGGTAAGTTTTTTTAACAAACATTCATTAAATACCTTTTTGATACTTCTTCTAGTAGTGGTTGATACTGTCTCAATGTTTTAAAACAATATGAATACCTTTATATTGCTTTGTAGACTGTGGTAGACTGCTCGTGGGAATCTCACGCCTTCCTACCTCGTGGAATCCGGTTCAAGATGTTACGAAGATCACTCAGGATCATCTTTTACTTTAAGAACGTGTAAAAGGTAACTTTCACTGGTCACAAATCACTATTTTACTTTCTAATCACAATTTTAACAAATTTTAACAATTGTTGTCACTGTCATTTAATTTATAACCCCATTATTTGTTTTTTTTTCTTTATTTTTCAGATTGTATAATTAGATATAAACAAATTTCAGTGAAATTCTATAAGTACCACTTTTAAATAATTTGTTATAGGCACCATGAATGCATATTCGGATAATACATAGAAACCATCAACCTACTCATCTTTATGGTAAATCTTATATTATTAAATCTTAACTTATGTATCAGGTGATTTGTTGACAATTTTAATTTATGTAAATATAATTAAATTTTATTACTTTCCTTTATCTGTTTAAATTTAAATAAACTACCCTTCCTCTAATTAATTACTAAGATTTTCTTGTTAAATATTTTAATTTTCTAATAAGGCCATTTGATTACGTTACAGTATAGTTGTATAAATCTATGTTTGTTTTGTGCAAGACAATAAATATCTAGTAACACAACCCGTTTTTGTTTCTGAGACCAAGACCAAGACTAATACCTTAAGTTATAGAAATAATAGTTGTGCAATATATGAACAAAATATTGTGCTTATAATATAATTATTCAATTTTAGCGTTAACCTGTAAAATAATAAAAAAGAAAGTTGTTAGAGTACCGAAAAAAGTAAATATAAATCTACTGTTTAGCTCAAAAAAACCACAAGCTGTGATTTTGGATTTCGTCACAATGACATGGTTTGATAGATTGAATAATTCCAAATTTTCTTCGGAGAAAAATAAAAAATTTTCTTGATATCCATAACAAATCGTAAGCAACTTTTTCGATTCTGTGGTCATCCAATCACTAACAAACATAATAAATATAGGCCACATCTAAAATCAAATACGCAAATATTACATATACAGTGAATAAATTGATTTGTAGCGTTATTATGTACTATATGAAAAAAACCTGAAACAGGTCGATTTTTATTCTTAAATTGACAATTTACAGTATGAAAATATTATCCCCTTCCAGCACCCCTTCGGAATTATAAGCACCCCCTCGAAAATTTTAAATTACAAAGGGGGTCGTGTGGCACCTCGTTGGAAAGGGATTTTAGTTCTCTGTTCAGCAATATAAAGTTTTTTAAGTTTGGTGTAATCATAACTGAGAAAATTGATTTTTAAGATGTAAAATTTTGATAATGTCTCTAACACAAAACTTTACGTAGAATGAAGATAATAATGTCACATAATGATTAGAATGTGTTTTTTAATGTATTTGACACTTAATTTAAATGTTCAAAATGACCACCATTCACTTCTTGACAATAACCGAGGCGATATTGGAATTCTCGTACAACATTTTGTATGACCTCGGGGGTTATTTTGTTAATTTCTTCCGTTATCCTAACTTTTAAATCAGCAATATTGTTTGGTCTATTAAAATATACTTTAGATTTTAAATAACCCCATAAGAAGTAATCGAGAGGAGTCAAATCGGGGGATCTAGTCGGCTATTCGATCGCCCCACGTCTTCCAATCCACCTATTGGGAAAAACCTCGTTTAAATAATTTCTAACAGTACGTGCAAAATGCGGTGGAGCTCCGTCTTGTTGGTAGTAAATAGATCGATCTATCTCATTTGGATGATTAACATCAGGAAAAACTCTTTGTAATGTAGGCACTAAAAAGTTAATCAAAAAATCCAGATAAACCTCACCAGTAAAGTGCCCTCAAAAAAATAAAGGCCAATAATTTTATTGTTAATGATACCAGCCCAAACGTTAACTTTTTTAGGATATTGAGTGGGAGCCTCACACATCCAGTGAGGATTTTCTCTGCTCCAATATCTACAGTTCTGTTTGTTAACCGTTCCGTTTAAATGAAACGTCGCTTAATCAGGAAAAACTATTTTGTTTATGAACTGCAAATCTGCGTTCATTCTATCCATCATCAATTCACAGAATTCTTGCCTTCTATCAGGATCATCTTCATTTAACTCCTGAACCAACTGAACTTTGTAAGGGTGGTATTTTTCTTTATGCAGAACTCTCAAAATAGATGATTTACTTACATCATTGTCGGCGGCAAGTTCTCGAGTTGTCTTATGCGGATTTTCCTCAATCTCTAGAAGTACATCTAACTTTTTTTCATCAGTAAATTGAACATTTCTACCTGGTTTTTCAATATTTTTTACATGTCCATTTTCACGAAACTTTTTTTCAATTTTGCTAACTGTAGACTGCGAAACGTGTTGACCAGGGTATTTATTATTAAAAATTTCACAAACCTCCTTTTGTGTTCTGGTTTTATTACCACAACCAATCATAATTAAAATGTCTATTCTTTGAGTCTCGGACAAATGAGCCATAATTAAATTTAATACGCGCACAAATATTATACTGACGACGTCTTTTAGTAACTTTAAATACCTAAATGACAGCAGCCTACTAGATTTATATCAATTGTTTATTTAGTTTTTTGACTATTATTTTAATATCTTCAAAGTTTTTTCCTAATATTTAGCAGAACAGATACGAAAATACCTGATTATTTCTTAAGTTATTTTAATAGACCAAACAATATCGCCTCGGTTATTGTCAAGAAGTAAATGGTGGTCATTTTGAACATTTAATTTAAGTGTCAAATACAGTGAAAAACACATTCTAATCATTATGTGACATTATTATCTTCATTCTACGTAAAGTTTTGTGTTAGAGACATTATCAAAATTTTACATCTTAAAAATCAATTTTGTCAGTTATGATTGCACCAAACTTAAAAAACTTTATATTGATGAACAGAGGACTAAAATCCCTTTCCAACGAGGTGCCACACGACTCCCTTTGTAATTTAAAATTTTCGAGGGGGTGCTTATAATTCCGAAGGGGTGCTGGAAGGGGATAATATTTTCATACTGTAAATTATCAATTTAAGAATAAAAATCGACCTGTTTCAGGTTTTTTCATATAGTACATAATAACGCTACAAATGAATTTATTCCATACATATGGACCGCACCGTATGTTAGTAGACTTTAATTTTTACAAGTAATATTACAATGAATTTATCTTAAAGAGTATTTGTCTTGTCCCCTTGGAAAACAACCTTCTCCTAATAGGTATGCAACCCTACCAAAGATGACACAAATCGTTTCAGCTACTCTTTGAGCCTAAAAGCACACCTTCAAAACCAAAGAACCATTGAGGTACTGAGGCAAACATAAGAAGAAAAGCGAAGGTGCATGTTGGGTGTCGCCATTCTCTTCAAATCGGCACCAAGCAAGGCAGCAACAGACGAAAAAACCTCGGGTCTCAATGCCAATTATTTCTTGAACAGAGACCAAGAACATCTCGCTACCCAAGACAAGACAGTTGTTAAGAGCAGCTACCACCCATCTTTTACCCTGGCAAATCCAACTTTCCAACAAGATAATGCCCGACCACATGTCGCAATAGTCACAATAGACTTCTTTCAACATAATGATGTCACATTGTTACCTTGGCCACCACCCGACTTATCCTCAATTGAGCACGTGTAGGATATGATGGGTAGGAGATTGCTCAATTTGCAACGACCTCTTCAGACTCTAGAACTTCGAGAGGAGTTGGTGGTTGCCTGGAATGAGATACCACAGAAGGACATTGACCACCTGATCAGAAGCATGCCTAAAAAAACTGTGTTACATATATGTAACGCTGGGCTTTCTTACTACCTATTTAATCATTTAGTATGAAAAGCCATTACATGTTAAACAAAGTCCAATATTATATTCCAATATATATTCTATCCTAGCGAATGTCTTTACTAACTCTATGTCCTTGAGAACTCGTTAGTGAAGATGATGGCCTTTCAGCTCCTTTTGCCGCAGTACCATATATTTTTAGGCAAGTGTTTACAATTTCTCGTCTAAACTGCAGTTGAGTAGCGGTCTTTCCAGACTTCTTGAATAAAAACCAGGCATTTTGTATAGAGACATCTATCAGCCGCGATAGTAGAGCCCACCACCATTTTTTGGAACGAATTGCTATGCGGTACCTTTCTATATTTTCTTCCATCAAATCAGTTCCTCCCATTGCTGCATTATATTTCCCGATCAGATAATTGTATGCCATTTCCAGAGCTTCTTTTAGCGTAAACCCTCTCCCGAAGAAAAGAGACAAAGATAAGTAATGAATTCTGTGAAATAACCAAACTTTACTAAATACGATACGAATTTGTGGAAAACTGGAAAACTATTGTACAATACATATCAAAACACCTTATTTATCAACAATTTTTTCAAGTGTTCACAATGTTCGAACCTAAGAGCGAACTTTGTGGGAAACTGGAAAACTATTGTACAGTAAATATCAAAACAACTTATTTATCAACAATTCTCTCAAGTGTTCACAATGTTCGAACCTAAGAGCGAATTCCAAAACACAGTCATTGAAAGTCCTAGCGTTACTTATATGTAACACAACTTTTAGGTAAACTTTACAAATAACCAAAATTGTTTTCCAAATTCTAGTCTTACAGTTCCCTCGCACAATTATTGCATATTTCACTTCAGAAATGTATTTCCCAACTGATATATCATTTGATAAGCTATAATACTTACACGAAAGTTGGTTCCATTTTCAAATCACGTTCGAATCGGCCGTTTTTTGTTTGCTTCCAGAACACTCGTAAACAACACAAAGCCGGCAAACGTCGTTTGCAATCAGTACCGTGGTGTTTTCTTGGTGGGTAGGCACCGTTATCTAGCCGTAAAGTGCAAAAACTTAAGCACAGTAAATTTCATCATCCACCTTTGCATTTGTTACTTATATGTAACGCAGGGCTTTTAAGGGTTAAAGGAATCAGAAATGATAGGATGATGCGGCTTCATTGGTATCCTCATTCTCAACAGGAGGATCAAACCAAAATAGTTCACAGTGGTTGACTAATTGTACCAAATATAAAGACAACCATTCGTCACCATCATAGAAGAATTGATAACTACACCAACTAGAGCAATGGAGGAATACAACCCGAAGTAGCATCTTGTGAATTGATATTGGTAAAATAAAATAAAAAATACATAAGCAATAGTGTCTTACCAAATCAAGAATTGCCACTGAAGAAAACAATGCTACATAAAGATAATTAACTTGTACGCTTAATCCGATCACATTTAGCGAGTGTAGAGTTTTCAAAAAAACTTCTAGAATTCCTAAAAAGAGTTGTATTCCAAATATAACATTAATATCTTGAACAACTTCCCATAATTGTCTATAAAGTTTGATGATAGTGGACACATGGATATTCCTTTTAAATTTAAATTTCAATTTTGCCAATTTGTTTAACTGCTGGTGTTGCAAATAAACGTAATAAATGAAATAAAAGATGATAAATTTGACGTGTTTACGGTACAAAGAAAGGTATTTCATGAAGTATTTATTTTGTTTGTACCATCCTAATCTTTGTATATAGTACCAGTTACTGGTGATGGCTACTACAGATATAATTATCATGTCGATGCAAAGTATTAATAGGAAATATTTCAAGAACCATTTTCTTCTATCTGGAGATATAAATTCTTCTATATCTTGAATCTTTTTAAGTAAATTTTCCCATCGATTATGTTCCCAGTAAACTGAGAGTAAGAACATTAGCAAACTGGAGCAAATGTCTGATACTCCACCTATAATATTCGTATATAAAGCTGGTAAATAGAGAGCGCCAAATATACTTTCTTCATGGTTCAACAGTCTGTACATACTATAAACTTGAACTACTATAGTTAATACAAAAAATAACGTCGAATATAATATATAAGCACGTTTTCTAACAACTAAAGAATTGGTAGAAGGCAGCATACAAATTATAGTTGAAAGTTGTAAAATAACTTTTAGGTTTTTAGACATTGTCTCTTGGTTTTCTTTAGATACAACCATTTTTAACGCTTTAGCGATTATGAAATGTATTTTGTCCACCAGTTAATATATCAATTCGATCTTTAATATAAAATTGTCATCATCAAACAGGGTGGATCATAGGTAAATAAATTAACTAGAGCTGGAGAATAAATAAAGTTTTATATTTGTTATAATTAGAACAAAACCTAGACGGATAAATAGTTTATATCATTTATTTTAGATATTGTTTAAGAAAATATTGACATAGTTGCTTATGGTTAAATGAATTAGTCCACCTTAGTGAAAAGATAGGTTATGGTTTAAATAGCCGATTTTCCTTCACACCATACTACATAGAAGATGAGTTTTCCATCCCAGCTCAAAAAAAACATAACATATTCTATAAGGTTTTGAATATTTAAGAAACCAATCAGTTATTAGAACTATGTAGAAATTTCAAAATCTTCTGGAACATCCTTCAGTTACCTATTATTAAAATTTTATTAAAGATAGATATATGATACTCATTTACTTCCAGTTTTCATACTTCAAACTTGAATCAATATTTTTATTTTTAATGTTTACTTTTACCTATGTAGCACCATGTTAAACTGCAATTATTGGAATTAAATAATCAAATATTCATAACAAGAGTTTCTAAAAAATTAAAAATGTTTTTTTATTGAAACATGATAAAAATAAGTCTTAAAAAAGATAACATATAATTAATTGTTATGTCTTTACAAAACATACTGATAAACATTTCTATTATCCTTCTTTTAATTAAATAAATGTTTCTTCAGTGTAATTGAAAAATTGACTAAGATCCAATGAATAATTATTGTAATTAAATTATATGCTACGCCCGGTCCATGCTTTTAACTAACTTGCACTTGCTGCAAAGCCTGAAGCGCACAGGCCGTAAGATAAGAGTTTTGTGCCAGTGCCAGAGCATCAGATTGTTATCCTGATAGTCCTGTCGCAGGATGAGCTCGAACAAAGGGTCATTTGCCCCGTAGAGATTACTGATAACCAACGAACGGTACATTGGCACCGACCTATTTCGAATTTTATGTTAGCTAGCATCAATTTTGTTCAAGTTTTTGACCTTAAGCGATTTACATTAGACGAGAAAAATTAGGTTCTTATTAAAAGACCCTTCCTGGTAGAGATTTTTATCTAAATTGAAAGTAACACTAAGAATACATAATATTACAAGATTTTATTGGTGATAGGATATTGTGTATTGTATTATTCTATTATTTTTAAATACCTTATTCTTAAATTTTCTAATGTACTGTCAAAATAAATATTTTTATTGTTGATAAAATAACATAAACTATTTTTCAATAATATATTGTAATTGTAAATTCTGCTATAGTATCATAACATTAAAAAAAACATACAAAATTGTAAAAAAAAATTACTACCATTCCTTAATCGGTGGAAATCCATCATATCTTTAATTTTTTGGAAGGTTAGGTTAGGTTAGGTTGGGTTAGGTTAGGTTAGGTTTAAACAATTATTTAGACATTTAAATAGGACAACCAAAATTTTAGTATACTCGTATGTGAAACCTTGGTCTTGTCGCTACTTAATTATGATGATGTAGTATTTGGACCTTGGTTGTTACAACGTCATATTTTAAGAATTCTTCGGTCCAAAAATTGTTGTACCAGATTCGTACCTAAGTATCTGTAGTTACTCGTACATTTCAGCCTTTTTCCTGCAAGTCTATTTTGAATTGTTAGCAACTTTTTACCATTCTTTCATACATTGCCGCAACTTTTGAGAGATTTTTTTCGTCATTTGACAAGTGCTGTCAGTTTCTGAATATTTGAGGTTACGTAACCTTTAATTTAAAACATGGATTTTCATACAAATACAAACTGTAAGTACACACGAACTTCCGAATTAACATATAATTATTATCATCAAATACTTTAATGATTATTATGCTTATAGCATTTTTATCTTATAGGATGACAGGATAGAATCAACGGAAGTAAACTGACATTTCTGCCAACATAGATTTTGGGTTGTTCCATCAAATACCCTAAAAACAGGCGAGATTGCGTGGATTTGACCTTGTTTAAATAGAAATGGTTCTATACTTTTGTATAGCCTTTTTGTTGCAGTCAAAAGTCTGATACGCATGCGCAGTTGTTTCACAAAAAAGCTAGCAATAGAATTGCGAGCAAAAGGCTGAAATGTACGAGTATCTTATCATACCATTGTTGTGTTCTTTTTACGGCATTTGCTCGAGCAGATCAGCTGCTCCGTTCATTTAAATATTTTTGCGTATTCTTTTTAAGCGCTCGCTTTGATCAGAACTGAGCTATCGCTTCCCCCCTTGCCCCTAACTGCACTACCTCTAGAGGGGGCTCGGTTCGGATTACTTGCTCCGTTCAGTTGATCATAACCTCAATACATAACGAAAACAATAACAATTTGGATTTATTTTGAAGTGGATACAAAATGTGTTAGCACTTATATGCCAATACTAATAACTTATCTTCTACTTGCATATTTTTTAATATTTTTATAATAAAATAAATAATAAACAATATGCTAACCTAAAATTTTATGATGCACTTTCCTGTCGATAATTTTTGTGCATTCTTTTTACGATCTCCTGCTCACTTTAGTCACCCGCTCAATTTGAAAATTATTTCAACAGAGCTGAACAGAATGATGTAAAAAGAACACACTACATATCATACGCTATTGCACCTACACTATATTCCACAGAGTTGGACTTGTGAGAAACCTGCGGTGAAGGTTATTACGTTTTGGCAGGTTATGTTCATCAAATAATGTGTGATTTTACAAAGTAGTTTTTAATGTTGTTCCATTTTTTACGTCTAACTCTATCAATATTCTCCACTTCTACGGTCTTTGGTAGGCAAAATTACGTTTAGGACCATAGAAAGAAATATTTTTACTAAGCTAACAAATTTATTTATGCAGAAATACTATTACTAGACACATATACTTTATAATAAAAGCTATTAAACTAAGTCGAAACTAGCTTAAATGTACTAACACTAATTAATGTCATCGTGACTTTTACTTTACTATTAACAAAGTCAAAAAACAAAAGTATTAAGTTACAATTACAAAGCGTCATTTCTAATTCACATCAAGTTAAAAACAAAAGTATTAAATTTAAATAAAAAGACGCAATTTCTAGGCCTAATACGCAATTATAACAATATATTCCTTTGCACAAATGTGAAAGTGCACAATAAAATTGTAAAATTGAGATTTTAATCAAATACAAATCTACTTTATTTAACAGCTTTTAAATTGCAAAATTATTATTAAATAAGTAGAGACACAAGAAATGAATGACGGGATAAGCCGATTATTGATTCGGAAAAATCCAGAGGCTGTAAATTCGGGCAATAAATCCATTACAATATTAATATTCATGTTAACGTGTAAATTTTTATAATAAAAACATAACTCAAATAATGCCTTTGATCTTTTCTCCACGTTATCAAAAGCTAACATAATTGAAATGGAAAAAACCTAAAAAATATAAATAATGTACCAAAGTGTATAATTTTAAAGTGAGTATTTATGTATTAATATTTAAAAGGTACTCACCAATAATATTATGGACATGCAAAAATTTGGTAGATGTAAATAAATTGTATCCATTGCAAAAGTGCGATTTAGTAAAACATTTATGGTAAGTAATACGAAATCAAATGCACTTATTAATAATAATAAAACAAAGTATCCTGAGGCTGCATTAAGAGCTGTAGCACCAAGGAATAAATTATTGACATTACTTTTAAATATATGCACAGATTTAACAATTTGTTGGGTATCTCGATGATTTTGAAAAAGATCCTGCTTAATAAGCTTACGTAATCGTCGATATTTCGCAGATAATAAATTAGAAGCATTTGATATAATTAATGACAAGCAGGATATTTCCAAAAATAAGATGCTTAGAAAAACGTAAATGTTAAAATATATGGAACTCGAGTAAATGATTCTATTTCTTTCCCAAAATAAAGATATATGAATAATTTGTGAAAAACATAAAGTCAAAAAGCATTTTAAATAGTACCTAATACCGTTAACATTGTTTATCAAATTTTTGTCTAGTTCGTTTATTATTTTGAAAAATGTCTGCCACTGTTTCCTCTGTCGTAGTGTGTTATATGTAATGGCAGACTGAAAAATGCAGAACAAAACAATAGTGCTTAGCAATAAACAACCATCTCCAAGTGAATAAGTTTCGTGTGTTTTTTTTATTATATCAATAAAGCCGCTGGCAAAAAAAAGTATGGTAAACAATATACTTGCGGTCGAAAAAAATATGCTCGTAAGAGGAGTTGGTGGTGTTAAAGGAACCAATGCTAAATATCCACAAATTTTATAAATAGTTTTAAAACACTTTGTGTCATTTGTTGCTGACTTAAACATGTTAACTAAACGGCTGTCAATACAGTAATAATGCTTGAAAATTATTCAATAATTTAAAGTAATCTTTATTGATCGAAAACATACACAAACTCATTTATCATTTTAGGTACATAAAATATATATTAAAGTTAATTAATAAATACAGAATGTCCTAAAATGACGAAATTTTATAATGATCAATAAAGTTGAATAGTTTTGAAGAGTAATATTTACGACAATTTTGAAAACAAAAAAAACTACATTTAATCTTAATAGGTATTATAACGTGAAAAGTTAGTTTAAAACACTTTATCTACCCTTGCGGTTAAAGTAATACTTTATCTACTCAAAACAGTGGTTATTCCAACACTTTAACAGTAGCTGTGGAAAAAAAAGAACATAAATATATTTGATTCACTGTAATAATCATAATAATCTATGATTAGCGTTACAATAATAAATATAACCTTATATTAGGTTAAACACTAAAAAGTACATACTACAGAATAGTTATATACTTAATAATAATAATAATAATAATGTTTATTTAAAAAAATCATTAGTTACATAGAAAGATATAATTTGTCTTACGTACTATGTTGATTTGTATAATTAAGGTAATAAAAAAGAGAGTATACATATATAAATAAACATGAATAATCACAGAAGCAAATGAATGCTCGTGCGTGATACAAATACAAATTTATACCTACTTTAAAATACTTACAAATTAAAAAGACAATTTTAACACTCCAATAAGATATTGCTATTTCTATGTACAATCAAAAACAACGTTTCATATATTTTCAACGTGAATACTTTAAATTTATTAGATTATTGAAAACATCTCTTCCACATGCAAAAATCCATTTTTTTATTTTTGTTTTATATTTTTTATGTGAAGTAATCTGTTTTATTTCTACAGGTAGGAGATTCAGTAATCGAGGGGCAAAGTAATAGACACATCGCTGACCAATAGTTTTTTGAGATCTACTGATGTACATTATTTCATCTACTTTTTCATATTTTTTTCATATCCATGATTTAGAGGGGCAACTTTTATTTTATTAATATTAACATACAACAGTAATCTTTGACAAAAAAGCTGTCGTATATCTAATATATTAAGTTCTTTAAATAAGTTCTCACTTGAATATACTCTCATTATCCCTTTTTTTAATGTATTTAAATTTTTTAAATGGCATTCTGCTACACCCCCCATTTTAATACTCCGTACGATAGTTGTGATTGCACTAAGGATTCGTATAGTATTTTTAATTCTCTTAATTCTAATAAATTTCCAAGATAGCGAAATTTAGATAAGAGTCTTCTTATTTTATTTATGTGATGTTTAACATGTTGATCCCATTTTAGGTGGCTATCTATTATTACTCCAACATATTTTATGTACGATTTTTCTTTGATTTCAATATTCTGTTCGAAGGTTAGTGGGCCAAGGTCGGGCAAACTGTTTTCATATGAAGTAAATGGGACATAGCACGTTTTTTCTGTATTTACCGTTAATTTGTTTGCTTGCAACCATTTATAAATATTTGAAAAATCTCTTTCGACTTCATGTTTCAAGTCTGTCCAATTTGACATTGTGTAGAATAATGCCAAGTCGTCTGCAAAGCTAATTATTTTGGCATTTGATTGGATTTCCATTAAGTTGTTAATGTATAAGGTAAAAAGAAGAGGACCCAGTACAGTACCCTGTGGAACACCATATTTAATTACCATTTTATCACTTGCGTGCCCTTCTATTTCAACAGACTGAACTCTGTCGGTTAAATAACTTTTTATAAGTCGGTATACTTTTCCCCGTAATCCGTAACCCTTTATTTTTTCCAATAATATTTTATGAAATACCGTATTGAATATAAAATATGGAAAGAACGGATGGAACGGTGTGTGGCAAGGAAAGGAGAGTATATTGAAGCGGAGCATTCGATTGTAGAATAATTTTTAAAATAAAACTTTTTTTCATAAGTAGTCTCGTTATTTAATAGCCAGATGTAGTTTATATCATTTATTATAGACATTGTTTAAGAAATTATCGACATAGTTGCTTATGGCTAAATTATTTACTCCACCTTAGTGAAAAGATAGGTTATAGTTTAAATAGTCGATTTTCCTTCACACCATACTACATAGAAGAGGAGTTTTCCATCCCAGCTCAAAAAAAACATAACATATTCTATAAGGTTTTGAATATTTAAGAAACCAATCAGTTATTAGAACTATGTAGAAATTTCAAAATCTTTTGGAACATCCACCAGTTACCTATTATAAAAATGTTATTAAAGATAGATTATGATACTCATTTACTTCCAATTTTCATACTTCAAACTTAAATCAATATTTTTATTTTTAATGTTTACTTTTACGTATGTAGCACCATGTTAAACTGCAATTATTGGAATTAAATAATGAAATATTCATAACAAGAGCTTCTAAAAAATTAAAAATGTTTTTTTATTGAAACATGATAAAAATAAGTCTTAAAAAAAGATAACATACATTTAATTGTTATGTCTTTACAAAACATACTGACAAACATTTCTATTATCCTTCTTTTAATTAAATAAATGTTTCTTCAGTGTAATTGAAAAATTGACTAAGTTCCAATGAATAATTATTGTAATTAAATTATATGCTACGCCCGGTCCATGCTTTTAACTAACTTGCAACTTGCTGCAAAGCCTGAAGCGCACAGGCCGCAAGATAAGAGTTTGTGCCAGTGCCAGAGCATCAGATTGTTATCCTGATAGTCCTGTCGCAGGATGAGCTCGAACAAAGGGTCATTTGCCCCGTAGAGATTACTGATAACCAACGAACGGTACATTGGCACCGACCTATTTCGAATTTTATGTTAGCTAGCATCAATTTTGTTCAAGTTTTTGACCTTAAGCGATTTACATTAGACGAGAAAAATTAGGTTCTTATTAAAAGACCCTTCCTTGTAGAGATTTTTATCTAAATTGAAAGTAGCAGTAAGAATACATAATGTTACAAGATTTTATTGGTGATATGATATTGTGTTTTGTATTATTCTATTATTTTTAAATCCCTTATTCTTTAATTTTCTAATGTACTGTCAAAATAAATATTTTTATTGTCGATAAAATAACATAAACTATTTTTCAATAATATATTGTAATTGTAAATTTTGCTATAGTATCATAACATTAAAAAAAACATACAAAATTGTAAAAAAAAATTACTACCATTCCTTAATCGGTGGAAATCCATCATAACTTTCATTTTTTGGAAGGTGTACCTATTTAGACAATTATTTAGACATTGTAACAGCACCTCTGTTAACATTTTAAGCACCTGGTATCCTAAATATTGAATTAAAATGGTACTGCGAGCTCCATCTTTCCTAAATAATTCTTAATAATAAAATAATGAATACGGTCTCTATAATTATAATTGGAAAATCAAAGTAGCTACGCTACGAGGTGTACTAATGAGTTGCCATTATCGAGTTAAAGAGGTTTAAATAATTATTCCCAGTCTCATTTTTCTTGTATTGGTTTACTGTCATATACAGAAAGTTGGAATATAATGCAGTAAACTAGAAGCATAAGTATCTTTAATTTGACATTAACATAAACTATTTTTCAATAATATATTGTAATTGTAAGTTCTGCTAAAGTATCATAATATTAAAAAAACATACAAAATTGTAAAAAAATTACTAACTAATTTTTTTGGAGGTTATGTTAGGTTAGGTTAGGTTAGGTTGGGTTAGGTTAGGTTAGGTTAGGTTAGGTTAGGTTAGGTTAGGTTAGGTTAGGTTAGGTTAGGTTAGGTTAGGTTAGGTTAGGTTAGGTTAGCTTAGCTTAGGTTAGGTTAGGTTTAGACAATTATTTAGACATTTAAATAGGACAACCAAAATTTTAGTATACTCGTATGTGAAACCTTGGTCTTGTTGCTACTTAATTATGATGTTGTAGTATTTGGACCTTGGTTGTTACAACGTGATATTTTAAGAATTCTTCGGTCCCAAAATTGTTGTACCAGACTCGTACTTAAGTACCTTCAAAATACACAAATAAAACTATCATATTATCTGTTTTTGTGGTGTTAGGGCTTGTTTGCATTCTTCCATTTGAGCTTCTATCATTTGAATTACTGCGTCTGCCTTCTGTACCAGGTAGTATTTTGGACGCATGTCAGCTAATGCCAAAGCTTTCAGTTCTTATGGAAAGATACATATCAGTACGCTATTGTACCTACACTATATTCCACAGAGTTGGACTTGCGGAGAAGGTTATTACGTTTTGGTAGGTGATAGTTAATTCGCTGTCGTTGAAGTAGTAATTCATTATGTTCATCAAGTAATGTGTGATCTTACAAAGTCTTTTTTAATGTTGTTCCATTTTTTACGTCTAACTATCAATATTCTCCACTTCTACGGTCTTTGGTAGGCAAAATTACATTTAGGACAATAGAAACAAATATTTCTACTAAGCTAACAAATTTATTTATGCAGAAAAACTTTTACTAGACACATATACTTTATGATAAAAGCTATTAAACTATTAAAGTCAAAACTAGCTTAAATGTACTAACACTAATTAATGCCATCGTGAGTTTTACTTTACTATTAACAAAGTCAAAAAACAAAAGTATTAAGTTACAATTACAAAGCGTCATTTCTAATTTACATCAAGTTAAAAACAAAAGTATTAAATTTAAATAAAAAGACGCAATATCTAGACCTAATACGCAATTATAACAATATATTCCTTTGCACAAATGTGAAAGAGCACAATAAAATTGTAAAATTGAGTTTTTAATCAAATACAAATGTACTTTAATTAACAATTTTTAAATTGTAAAATTATTATTAAATAAGTAGAAATACAAGAAATGAATGCCGGTATAAGCCGATTATTGATTCGGAAAAATCCAGAGGCTGTAAATTCGGGCAATAAATCCATTGTAATATTATAAGGTAAACCTTCATGACAAACACATAACTCAAATAATGCCTTTGATCTTTTCTCCACGTTATCAAAAGATAACATAATTGAAATGGAGAAAACCTAAAAAATATAAATAATGTACCAAAGTGTATAATTTTAAGGTGAGTATTTATGTATTAATATTTAAAAGGTACTTACCAATAATATTATGGACATGCAAAAATTTAGTAGATGTAAATAAATTGTATCCTTTGCTAAAGTGCGATTGAGTAGAAAATTTATTGTAAGTAGTACAAAATTAAATGCAGTCATCAATAATAATAAAACAAAGTTTCCTGAGGTTGCATTAAGAGCTGTAGCTCCAAGGAATAAATTCTTGACATTACTTTTAAATATATCCACAGATTTAACAATTTGTTGGGTATCTCCATGATTTTGAAAAAGATCCTGCTTAATAAGCTTACGTAATCGTCGATATTTCGCAGATAATAAATTAGAAGCATTTGATATAATTAATGACAAGCAGGATATTTCAAATAATAAGAGGCTTACAAACACATAAATGATAAAATATATGGATTCCGAGTAAATGATTCTATTTCTTTCACAAAATAAAGAAATATGAAAAACTTGTGAAAAACACAAAGTTAAACAGCATTTTGAATAGTAGTTAATACCGTTAACATTGTTTGTCAAATTTTTGTCCAGTTCGTTTATTATTTTGAAAAATGTCTGCCACTGTTCCCTCTGTCGTATTGTGTTATATTTAATGACAGACTTAAAAATGCAGAACAAAACATAAGTGCTTAGCAAAAAACAAGCATCTCCAAATGAATAAGTTTTGTTGTTTATATTTTTTATTATATCAAAAAAGCCGCTGACAAAAAAAAGTATGGTAGTTAAAATACTTGCGGTTGAAAAAAATATACTCATAAGAGGAGTTGGTGTTGAAGGAACCAATCCCAAATATCCACAAATTTTATAAATAGTTTTAAAACACTTTGTGTCATTTGTTGCTGACTTAAACATGTTAACTAAACGGCTGTTGATACAGTAATAATGCTTGAATAGTATTCAATAATTGCAAGTAATCCTTATTGATCGAAAACATACACAAACTCATTTATCATATTTAGGTACGTAAAATATACCCTAATGTTAATTAATAAATACAGAATGTCCTAAAATAACGAAATTTTTTAATGATCAATAAACTTGAAACGAATTTTTAATGACGGCTGTTATTTACGACAATTTTGAAAACAAAAAAATCTACAAATATTTAATTTTAATAGGTATTATAACATGAAAAGTCCATTTTATTAATTTATAATTTTTGTAGGTGTGGTTTTTAACAAAGTTTAAAAAGATCAGCTAAAAGAACTTAATTTTCTACTTAGGTACTGTGTACAATCAAAGGGATATGATAGATTGCAGTACAAGGGCGAGTATCCTCGTCGTGTTATCGGCAAGAAAAAGGGCAGTGTATTGGGAGTACTGAGGGTTGTTAATGTTTTTCAGTTGGGTTGCGTTTATTCAAGGGTTTTGCTTTAGGTGCGTTCCATTGTATGTTCGTAGCGGTTGAAAGGGAATGTCATATACGGTAAGTCAGGGTTTATTTTAATGTTCGTAATGGCGAAAAACATGTTACAAGCAATAACAGAGGAGAATGGCAGAAGTTAAGGGAGACCTTCACTAGACGATAGGTGGAATAAACAGGATGAAGATGACGAAGAATTAGTTGTCAACTAACTTATGTTAAAAACTTTTATCACTTTGGTTTTTCTACAAAAGAAAAAGTTTTTTTAGTAGAATACTATTTCTGCTCTTATTCTTGGGTGGAATAATAGTCCATGTTTGACACAAGTGCCAGATAGATGTCAACCAAATTTTAACAAGGCATTTTGTACCAACGCTAATGTACGTTCCATAAATTATCTTACATTTTGACAACAGCATAATTACAAATGTCGAACATATGTTACGTTTTGGTTTTTGCGGAGAATATTGTTGCGTTTTGAATACAAAGTGAATAAATACGAAATAGATGAAAAACAATTGACACAAGAAAAAGAAAAATGCCATCAGATGTAGAGAATGCAGCGTTGGAAGTAGAAAGTTTATTGTTGCCACAAAAATCTAGGATGATGTATAAGAAAGAATACCAGTCTTTTAAAAAGTGGAAACGTATTACGAATATCAATGACCTTATAGTGAAAAATACTGGCACATTTTTCTGAAAAGTCGAAGAAAGCGATGCCATCGTCATTATGGTCGTATTATTCGATGTTGAAGCGTACGTTGTTGGTGAATGAAAATTGTGACATTTCTAAATTGAGCAAGTTAGTCACCTTAAGATGTAAACAAGAAATGCTATAGCTGAACATCTTCTATGTGAATGTCCACCACTCTCTCTAATAAGATTTTCTGTCTTCAGCGACAACTGGCTGTCACCTACTTTAAATAGGTTGGTTGATTGATGAGCTACTAGGCACTCAATCTATGATGGACCCACCATGGACCAAATATCTACCCTAAGTGCTGTAGGATGACCCACTGTTCAAGAATCTTTAAAATCATTGGATAGTCTACTACCTAGTCTGATTAAGATTACTTGGCTCAAGGCCAAATTGGGGACTGGTTGGTTTAAGTGGTGAAAAAAAATTAAACACCCTACCTACATTGTACAGGTCTTTAATTTTTGTATAAACCATAGCTTTGCGAGCTCTTTACCATCAGCAAATTTCTGATGTTCATTTCTATTTGTATAATATATTATTTATCATAAAATTTTCTACACTTATGCATGTTTAAATCTTTTCAGCCTTATATCAAACCTTCAAACCTTACTTTTCTTAATAATGTGGAAATTATACAGTGTGTAAAAGCCAAATGGAATAAATTCATTATTTCGGTTACTGTACATATTTTTAAAAAATCCCGAAACACATCAAATTTAAATTATAACTTGACATTCTTTAACGTGAAAATGCAGTCCCTACCTTCAACCCCCTTAGAATGACAGGTACAACCCCCAATTTTTTAAATGGGAAGTATAGGCTTGTGATATATCATTTGAAAGGTATCTTCATTCTCTATTCAAAAATGTTATTGTTTTTAAATTTAATGCAAAAATTAGCATAAAAAAAATTAATATCATGTTGTTACCGAAATTTGCTACAATACAATCAAAAACTAAAATGTAATGCAAAACGTAATAAAATGTAGAACACGAAAAAGAACTATGAATGTTAATGAAGTAGATGTTCAAAATGTTCTCCGCGAACGTCTTGGCAACATCCTAATCTCAAATAAAACTGTCTTCTAACATTATTTAACATATCAGGCGTGATCGACCTAATCGCAAGCGTTATTCGTTCTTTTAAGTCATTTAAATCAGAAGGTTTAGTTTTGTACACATGGCTCTTCACATATCCCCATAAAAAGAAATCTAATAATGTAAGATCAGGTGATCGCGCTGGCCATTCAATCGATCTTCGCCTCCCTATCCACCGATTGGGAAATATTGTATCGAGGTACTGCCGGACATTAAGTTGGTAATGTGGTGGTGCTCCATCCTGCTGAAACCATATCGTATTCGCTGGAACTTGAGGGTTACCTGGATCAGGATATAAATTTGCCAAAGTTGGAATAACATCATTTTGAAGTAGTTCCAAATAATTGTTGCCATTCAAGTTGCCCTCAATAAAAAAGGGACCAATGATATTGTTCCCTACAATCCCTGCCCAAACATTAACCTTTTGAGGGTATTGAGTGTGTTCTTCTCTCATCCAGTGAGGATTTTCCGTGGACCAGTAGCGGCAATTTTGCCGATTAGCATGACCGTTAAGTAAAAAAGTACACTCATCAGAAAACATAACGTCTTCTAATTGGATAATATTGTTATCCAACATGTCCATCATTTGCTCACAAGAAAAGTTCTCCTATCAAAATCGTCCTCCATGAGCTCCTGAGTAGGTATCATCTTATACGGATGCAATTTATTTTCTTTTAATATGTTTGCTATCGATGTATGGCTAGCATTGAATGTAGTGGATGCCTGTCTACTCGATGTATGTGGGTTTTCCTGAAACTCAAGCAACACATCTAATTTGAGTTCATAACTCAGTGCATTGGCAGCTGCTTTTTTTATCTGCCTTACATGACCAAACTCGCGAAACTGCTTTTCTATTTTACTTATTGTTCCTTGGTATATAGGCGGTAAATTAGGAAATTTCTCATGAAATAGGCGAGTTACTTCCTGTTGTGTTCGGATGTTATCTCCGTAACCAATCATTTGTAAAACTGTTATTTTATGCATTTCCGTTAATCTAACCATTTTTCAGAATGAATTGAACAAACTTTATACTTAAATTACAACAATGACAACTTAAATAAAACAATTTACTACTGCTTGTTAAAATAGCGTTGCCACGGAAATTCTTTAAAGTTTTTTAATGGTTACCATCTAAAAACCACATTGCTATGGTTTTTGTTCACTTTCTCATTATCAAGACCTAAACGGGAAATAAGTTTTAAGTATATTGTATTAAGTTTCGAGTATATTTTAGCGAATTTCGGTAACAACATGATATTAATTTTTTTTATGTTAATTTTTGCATTAAATTTAAAAATAATAACATTTTTGAATAAAGAATGAAGACACCTTTCAAATGATATATCACAAGCCTATACTTCCCATTTAAAAAATTGGGGGTTGTACCTGTCATTCTAAGGGGGTTGAAGGTAGGGGTTGCATTTTCACGTTAAAGAATGTCAAGTTATAATTTAAATTTGACGTGTTTCGGGATTTTTTATAAATATGTACAGTAACCGAAATAATGAATTTATTCCATTTGGCTTTTACACACTGTATAGTAATGTAGACGTCTTGGCATGGCAATTATTAATTCCCGAAACAAAAATCAAAAATATTCAACTCGTTTTTTGTCTGCTTGAAATTTTCATCATTTACACAGTGGCACTAAATAAATATTTATGCTGAATTTCATTAAAAAAACTATTTGGCTTTTTAGTACCATTTTTAAGTAATATAAAAATGTTAGAAAAAAATGATCATACACAACAGCATAAAGCAAATAATATTTGATATATTTCCGTAAATATAATTGAAAATAAGAAACGTATCAAATTTATTGTTTTCAAGCAATTTATACAAACCAAATAAACAATTTTAGTTGAATAACAAACACCGTATATATATAAATACAATATAAATAACATAATCTCATATTAAATACTTGTTTAATATATAAATGAAACAGTAGATATTTTATTCATCGCATTTGTTCACTTGCCAACAAGAACAACAATCAGCCATGAAGTATTTTTATTTCTTTTGCATTTTGGCTTATGTATCAGCAGAAGATACCTTAAACCTACAAGGTAAGATATTTATTTATTATTTGACACCATAATAAAAGAAAAATACTTTAAAATTAGACAGCTGTGAAAATTTTTATTGGTTTTTAGTTTGTATGCAACGTTAATTTTTGTATATAATTTCTCTCTGTAGGATTATTCACTGATTTATATATTTTTTAGCCTCATTAGCATCAACAGTTTGCCAATGTAACGACACTTTAAATCAAGTAATTAGCGTACTTAAGGATGGTTCTGATGAAGCAGTCAATATCAGAAACGTTATAAACAAAGTAAGAAAAGAACTCAAAGCAGTTAGACAAGAAGTGGACGAAAACTGCCAACGTGTTACTGACATTGATGGGCAAGTAAACTCATTGAATGATGAAGTGAGCAAAAGCCTGAACGTAATCAACTACCAAACATACACCATTAATGACATTGACGCTAAGATCAGAGGTCTTGGACAAGAAGAAGACGCATTGAGTAACCTTATCGACGACAATACCAACAGACTCAATGATGTTAGAGAAGTCATAGTCGATGTGGAAAATTGTTACTGCACACAAAAAACCACCACTACCAGAGCACCAAGAACCACCCCTACTCCATACCATCACAGCAACTAGATTTCCATTTGATTCAAACGACGTAAAGAATGTTGTTTCTTGTTTTAAGTAACGAAAAATAAAAATTCAAAATTTTAAACTTTATTTTTATTTTATAATACACACACCGGCAAATTTAAAGGAGCAGGTTATGATTGTAGTTTATTTGCTGTACGCTACAAGTGAAGTTTTAAATGTCAAAACAACAAATTTGTTTATTTGTGTTGTATTTTACATTTTAAACACATTATTTTCTGATAAGCAGTACTAATTTATTTTGTATTAATCAGTAAATTTGTTCGGGTTTGTTGGAATTGGTTTTTCTTTTGACTCCGTTGTGTTCTTATTGCAACGAGCAAGTAATAATGAGCGATTTAATACTGACTGATATTGCTATAGAGCGGGTCACAGTTATTATGCAGCGTGGCCGGCATAGGCCAATGTAAATCTTATGGGCGAATATTCAACACTGTTGCCGCTTTGGTTACGGCTTGAACCACAATTAACTCAGCCAATTTATTTTCGTAGAAACGTTTTATTATGAATTTTGCAAAACAGATGTATTCTATATAATAAATATTATTAAAAAATGGAATTCAAATCTATTTATGTAGATTGTAATCAGTATATACCTGATCACTTGATGGATTATTTAGGTCTCTACTAAATCTTTCAGACAAATCCTAATCCTATTGCCAGTGAAAATATTATTTAATTACAAAGATGCTAATTATTTTTACCTGTATGATCCCTTGATCCTCGTAAACCGTTATGTAATATTCCTGGAATGTAGAGGTAAGTAAATGCACAGGTAAGTAATAACATAGGCAGGTACCTATCTGTTTCTGCTGATAAACGAAAGGGCATTATTGAAACCACAGCCATGCAGTTAGCAGCACCGTTTGAAAAATTTAAACAAGGTGAAAATCTTCATCGTCAAACCAAGAGGCTTTTATTGAATATTTTAACGTATATACGTTGAATACAAAAGATGACAAAAGTGTGACAGCGAAAATAGAACTGATTTCTGAAATGACTGGCCTTAGTGTGAGAACAGTGTATAATCTGAAAAAGCGAAGCCGCTACTGGACCTTTGACATCGCCAAAAAAACGAAGACGGAACAGCAGCCAGTCGAATTCAAGACTGATCACCTACGATGAAGGTATCCAATCGCAAATACGAAAAGCTGTGCATGAATTCTACTCCGAAAATATTCCACCAACACTGGCAAAAGCTAAAATAAATTCAGACGAAAATGTACCAAATTTTTCTAAAAGACGCTTGCTTAACGATATGGGGTTTGTTTATGGAAAGAGAGGAAGAGACTCGATTCTAATAGAAAGAGCTGATATAATCGCCTGGAGGCACAAATAATTAAGATCAGTGAAGAAGTTCCGCGAAGAAGGATATAACGTAATATATCTGGACGAGTCATGGATTAATGTGGGCCGCAGTGTAAATTTTGAATGGAAAGACACTACCATAAAAAATGCCCGAGATGCATTTGTCAAAGGACTGACAACAGGACTGAAGGCTCCAAGTCAACGAGGACCGAGATTTGTTCTCCTTCATGCAGGCTGGAAAGACGGTTTTCTTGAGGGTGCAGAAAAAACTTTTCTGGCAAAGAAAGGTGCAGACGATTACCACGACGAAATGGACGCAGAAGGCTTTGAGGCCTGGTGTAAAGATCAATTGATCCCTAATTTGCCGAAAAACGGATCAAAGAATGTTGTAGTGTTGGACAATGCGTCATACCATTCGGCGAAGTTACCTTTTCCAAAGACAACTTGGAATAAGCAACAAATAAAGTACTGGCTACTAGAAAAAGAGATTTACTTCGTGGATGATTATTTAAAACAGAATTATTGGCTACTGCAAACGCGTTTAGAGAGCAGTACGACCTAAGAAAATAGACGACATTGCCACGGAACATAATATAACAGTCCTACGATTACCACCTTATCATTGCGAATTAAATCCCATTGAAATGGTGTGGAGCCCAGTGAAAGGATATGTGGCTCGTAATAATAGTACTTTTAAAAAAGAGGATGTGGAAAAACTTATAAAAACAGCGTATTCGCAAGTAACCCCAATGCAGTGGTCTAATTATGAAAAAAAGGTAGAGAAGACAGAGGAAAAGATGTGGCAAACAGATCATTTAATGGAAGACATTGAGCCAATAATAATAAATCTAAATGAAGACGATGAAGATGAAGACTTGGATGACGATGAAGATCAGTAATATATTTCTTAACCCTCAAATGTTCCATTCAATTTTCATTTATTTTAGTTATTACCTGCTAATCATTGTCATTTTAAAAGGTCTTTAAAGACAGAAATTTCTAACTGTAGGCAAAGAAAAGCCTACTGTATAATGAGACAATACTGGTGTCTATAGAATCAAAGGACTACCGCAGTAGGTCTTAAAAAGGCATGTGTGGACAAAGGGTAATAATAACACAGTTATTACACAATATAATCTAATCCATGACTTCTGGGTATTGTTTTTTTCTAGATTAGTTTGTTTCTAAACTGCCAATGCTTCGGTACAGCTCAATTACATTGAAATTCTTTGATTTATTTGAAATAATAATAACTTGCAACGTTTTAAAGATTTCTACTTTATCCTTTTTCTATAGAATGTATGTATGCCATGGGTCTAATGTTTTCTCATACTTAAAGTAGCTCTCCTAATCCTATTTTCATGAGAAAGTTTAGGACATCGTAAGGCTTCAAATCAAGTAGATCCTCCTATTATATTTTATGTGTTCCTAGGTACCTGGTTCTAGAATTCTGCAAGACAGGTCTCGAGAATACATGTTTTAAGGTTTTTCCTTCTTCCTCACAGAATATGAACTTTGCTTCATCTACTAGCCCTAGTTTCTTCATGTAACTTAACCAACAATGCCCGGTTAATATTCATATTTAAATCCGGAGCCTCTTTTTACCAAGGTTGAGGCAGCTAAGGGACATCTTCTAGTTTCCAAGAAGAATCTTAGTTTGTCTCAGTCCTTCCAGTTGATTCCTGTAGTTGGTTTTTTTCCTCAGTTTTCCTAAGATTGCGCTGCTGCTGATTCCACAGGATGGTTCCGGTCCAAGATGTGGGGTTTCGCCTCCTTTTTTTGCCAGCTTATCTGCTGTTTCGTTTTCTTCTATTCCTAAGTGTCCTGGGATCCATAAGAGGGTGACAGTGTTCTTCTGGCCTAGCTCATTTAGCTTGCCTATAGGCATTCCCAAACCATCTTCAACAATTTGTTGTCTGCGATGTTTCTGCTTGGTCCAAAAACATGTTGCTATAGAAAATAACTGCCTTTTTATAACATTTTATGACACTTTTTTTTTAACTGATCATTTTATCACCCCAGCAACGATAATCTGTCATGTATTTGTATGCTAATTTAGAGTTTTATATGCATAGATTATACCTGCAGAATTTTTGAAAATAAAATTCCGTTTTGTAAATATTTATCCAATTTGATTCATCACTTTCGTTTAAAATGTATATTGTTTCACCAAATTTTTAAATAATGATAAAAAATCAACAGTCATAAATCTATAATATATTTTTTAAGATAATCTAGCTATTAGTTGCAACAAATCGCTCATATTCGAGACCATTAATAACATCTGTTTCGTGTTGTTCATCAGGCATTCTGTCATTGCTAAGAATATGAAAACTACACGAAAAGCCCATTTCGAGTTATTAATCGTAGTTTTTGTTTTCAATAGCTGGGCAGACATGAAATTAAGATATTTGTTCGCTTCTCGATGATTTATGTTCTCGGTATAAGATGTTGTTTGGAACAAAAAGTTGAGTTTGATTACCATTGTACGGGAAAAAGTTTGTCTGGAAATCGTCTGTAAGGCGTTAGAAAACTCGAAATTAGAAAGTTGTTTTACAGGAAAAACTTTTTAATTAGAGGAAACATTTTCTTTTGAACTTTAGACTTAGACTTCTGATGAAAAAAAATCAATTATTGGAAGGTGAAAGTACAATTATTTGATCGAAGTAAACAATTCGTTTTATAGATTGTGACTGATGGGAAGAAAACCAAAAAGGAAATCCAAAGTCAATGTCACAGAATTTAAAATGATTATTTTTTTCACCTGTCTATGCTAAATGCTAGCCAATCATTCCGTTTTATAGCAATAAAACCACTACTCGTTTTACCAGGATCGATAAAATTATAGAACTGTCAAAAATCAATATTGCACAATCAATTTTCTTGTTTATAAGTACCTTACTATAAATCAACATTTATTTATATTATAGGATAAGTTAATAGGAGGGGTAACGGCATTTCGTGGACCATATTGATTACGTCATTAAAGTCGGGCCTGTCAAATTTTTTATTAATGTTATTAAAAGATCAAAAGATTATAAGTATTTTCTCTTAAAATAATAATATATTTATTAAATATTATTTTACGCAAACCCACTTCCTTTCTTTCTCTTGATTATTAATGTGTTAATAAATTAGACCATAGGTAGGCAACACAAAATACACCTATCCTAGTTGACTTGTCAAATTTGTTATTAAAGTTATTAAAAGATCAAAACATTATAAGTAAAATAGTAAAAATTGGTAAAAAGATAACGATAAGTTATTAAATAGAGTGGTTTTTGTACAGAATGGTTCAAAAAATAATCTTCTCAAATACCATTCGTCCTGTAAAATTTTACTAGATAAATTTTTATTTTCTAGACTCAAACTTTTTTATTTTATACGGACTCGTGATTTTATCACATTTCAGTTTGTTTTCGTATTTTTGCCAAATAAAAAAGTTTTCTTCGAAACTAAAAATTTATCGATAAAATTTTAAGGACTCGTGGTATTTCCTTTGAATAAATATCAAGGATTGTTACAAGCTGTATTCTTTCACTAAGAAACGGCTCACACTATTTAATAGATATGCCTCTAAATCCGCAGTACTGCAGTTTGTTAATTAGTATATTATGTTCCATGAAATCAAATACTTTTGAGAAATCACAGAACACTGTAGATGTAGAGTGATTTAAACTGGAGTACATATTGTGGGGTTTAATTTTTGTTAAATTTATAAAATTATGTTTTCTTAAAGTATTTGTGTGAAACGTGTTGCCTATAGCGGTACGCCTACGACAACAATATGATCTCCCACAATATTTTCAAAAAAAAATATGACGCCAATGAAATTAAATTAAACCAAGCTGCTCAAAGCAATGAGACTCTTAAAAATTTTTATGATTAAAAACAAATAACGAAAAAGATACTTAAGTAGTTCCTCCGGTCACTGTATGACGTCACCCGCTCAGGTTACTGGTGTAGGTTCAAGTTCTGCGATTATTCCCTCTAGTCAAATTCTGTGTTTTGTGAGGTTAAAGTTCTGAGACGTTACAGCTGATTGAAGTAAATTAAGAAGTGATCGTTCTCGTTAAATAAATTTGCAGATTAATTTATGTTTGAAATAAACAGAAATTCAAAAGAGATATTTATTGTTCAATGTCGCTAAAAGAAAATTTATTAGAAAGATTCCAAAATGAATTGGGTTTACTGGTGAGTATAATTTATACTTTTATTCCTATGAAATGTACCTTAAATAAATATATAGTGTGTTCTTAGTTATAAAACCGTATTCTTTAATTGAAATGTATGGATGTGAAAATTCCTGAATATCCTGTTTTCTCTTCCAAGAACAAACTACACCAAAGTTGTAGCACGTGTTAATTTAAATAAAACCTTTATAATACGAATAAATTTTGACAATAAATATAGATCTTGTACAAATGAATTAGTGATTAAACAAATTAGTATGAAATTCTAAAGTTCATCGAAAATGTTAAACATTAAAATAGATCAATAATAATTGTTGAAATTCTAGAGTTTATCGAAAATGTCAAGTATTAAAATAGAACAATAATAACTGACATCACCTTAAAAATGTTCAGAATTTAGTCCATGCGTGGATGTTGTGGAGTCCTGGTACTTAATTCTTGCTAAATATGTGTTGGAACAAAATTGGCCCCAAATACCTCAAATGTAGAGTCCTTATAACTGCTGTCACCTTCAAATGGACAGGAATATGTTCCTTAAGGCTTAAATAACTTGCTTGCTCTCCTGGAACTGCTGGTATTGGATGCCAATACACTTTGGCCCCAATTTCTTGTCAGGTATGTTAAATTTTTTATGGAAATACACTTTTATATCACACTTTATCGTTTTAAGTATCTATCTTGCATTATTATGCGTTAATTGTTTAATTTTACTTATAAAAATTCTAATTTTATCAGGACAAATTTCTTACCCTCCTTTCGCTTTCAGGAACAAAAAACAAGAGAGAGATTTTAGATTCAACAGAACCATGGTTACCGAAAATTCTTTTGTTTTCCCAGCTTTCCTTTTGAACAAAAATAAATAAATTTATGTTGGCAATGAAGGCAAAGTTACTAAAAATAATATCAGTTTTTTTATGTTGGTGACTGGTAAGTTCAAATGATGTTTATTGGAACCTTGTTGTACAGGGTGATTTTATTTTAGTGAGATTTGGAATTCTAAAATTATTCCTACTGATTTTGGGAGTGATCACAAATTTGTCCTTAACATCTAGAAATTAAAACTAATCAATTATTTTCAAGGTACAATTTAAGAAATTTATAAAATTTATGGAATAATTATCTGGAATAAATTAAACTCAACTTGTAGTTTTGCTATTATCTTTCTTTCTATTAATTTAGTTGCATAAAAAAATCGAACAAAGACTTATAATGATTTTTAATTATTGTTTCCCCCCGAATGTTGTACACCAATTCAGTATCTTTTTCATAATATTTATAAATAAACATGCTCATTTGTATACTACTTCTAATGCAACCGTAACAATTTCCCTGAATTTTCTTGTAATTATTATAATTGGCTTTGTCAATCTAGAATAATTCAGGAAAATTCAAACCTAAATTTATTTTAAATTAAATCAATTAACAAAAATTAATTAATGTGTGTTTTTCTTACAGACCAAACAAATTAATAGACATTATTAACATTGCTTTACCTAAAACATTTTTTTTTTTTAAATAAAACAAATTAGTTTTCCTTCTTTAACATGAGAATTTCCGTACTGTTCATGATTTTTGGTACACTTTGACTGGGTATTACATTTTTTTTTATTGAACATTTTATATTAAAACTCATTTATCTATCAATATTCATAATAGAATCGTTACATACGATTCCTTTTCTCATTAATATTTCGTTATGTGTCCACACACAAACGTGACAATATTTAAATTATCTTATTATTCTCATATCTTGAAAATTTTCCTGAGATCTTTTCTCTCAGAAAAACAATTTTTCCTTTGCTCACCATATGACCTTTGACAAATATAGTGAAGTCACATTTACTTCTTTTTATTTGAGGTACTTCCTCAACATTTATAAATCTCAAAATATGTCCTTAATGACAAATACTTTGAAAATCTCTTTATCTCTTTAAGTTCATTAGAATATAACGTTCCCACATTTCTCCAGTCATGACACCTGTATCATTTTAAATTATGAAAGAAAACAGAAATTCCCTTAAAAATAATTTTAAACAGAGTAATTAACAAAATTGTAATTGTAACATAACTAAATAACCATTAATAAATTTTATGTTTTAGGTAAACACACCGAATTTTCATCAGAAGAACTCACATATCTGAACAGCTGTGTAACATTGAAAATTCCTCTAATACTTTTACCAAAGGATTCTTATGTGAATGCAAAATAACTGGAATACTGACCAGTATCCTACCATCTTAAATTTTATGTGTTGAACATTTTCTACTAGCAAATATAATTTTTTTTTTTTTTTATGAGCTTGTTTAACAGGGGTTTGAGAGAACTCAAAAATTGGTTCCCCAATTTTTGTTATTTTTAACCAGTACCATTTTGCAATAAAATGTACTTGCCAATGTGGAAGTATATTATGGAGAGGTGCATTTAAATTTTGTCTAGAATATTTACACCATACTACAAATAGACCATCATCCGATAATAAGCTGTCGATTGTTAAACTCTTTAAATCTTCATTAAACATCATGTTATAGTCATCTGATGTTTTTTTCTTTTCCTCCAATTATATTTATTCCACCAAGGAGGATCTCGCAGAGTTAGGTCAAATTTTCTTTCAGTTAAATATTTGTTTATTTCGCACACATCTTTACTATAGAATTCAGTGTTTTCTGGAAAGATAAATTTTGTTTCATTTATTTCTTTGATCATAGCTGGTCCAATATTACTTCCATGAACACCTACAACACTAAATTTTTCACACATAGAGATGATATGATCGGATGTTTCAAAGGCTTTTTTATTATCTAAACAACTTCTCTTTAAATTTTGTTCAATCTGTGGAAAGAAATGGCTAAACTTTTGTTTAAGATCTTTTTGTTTTCTTATTAGATCTTCAAATTCATTGCTTGGTTCTACTATTTTTAATGCCGATTTGAATTTTTTGTGTTTTTTATACAATTCATTGATATTTAATAGATTTGAATTTAATGTGTAATCTCCATATGAATTACACAAGTTTCTGTATTGTTCATGAGAAATGTACAAACCAATCTCCTTTCTTACTCCTGTCTCCAACTCCTTGATTTCTCTTATGTTTGGTTGTGTGATCCTTGTTGGGGATTTAATATCCTTTTCTGTCTCGCAACCAATTTTTTCTTGAGCCTTCTTCACAAGTACCTCTGCATTCTTTAAGAATTCTCCCTGTATGTTTTCTTGGATGAAATGTATCTTTTCCTTCTGCTTTTCCATCTCCACTTCCAAAATGTCCTGTCTCCCCCTTAAATCCTCCACGTTTTTTTTAAGTTTCTCTTCTATCTCCTGGATTTTCCTTCCAATGTCATTTGTAATTTCTGCCTTCATCTCGACAAGATCTTTTTTTAAATCTATCTTGTCCTTCTTCATTTCTTCTTTTTGTTCATCCATCTTCTTATCCATCTTCTTCATGTCTTCTTTTTGTTCATCCAACTTCTTACCAATATCTTCTTTTTGTTCATCCAACTTCTTACCAATATCTTCTTTTTGTTCATCCATCTTCTTATTCATCTTCTTCATTTCTTCTTTTATCTCTCTGAGGAGATTCATCATTATCCAATTTTGGTCTTGATTAGTTGCTCCCGGTGTGGCTTCTCCACCTGCGAGTCTGTCTACCTCTTCTGCTGCGTTGTCCGAGACATCATCCCCTAAGGTTCTCATTGTCTGATTTTCTGTCTCTTCCCCTGTTTCCGAGACATCATCTTTTTCATGGTCCAACTCTTGGTTTGAGGTTCTTTCCTCCAAAAGAAATTGGAAAGTTTCTGGATCCTTTTCCTCCTCGATAAGAGCTGTCTTAAGTCTATTGAAAAGAGTTAATTTAATCCCTTCACTGCTTAAATTTCTTTTTTCCAATTCTTCTTTCAATTCCTTTACTCTCAACTGGCCTATAGTCTTACAGGACTTGTTTTGTTCCATTTTGTTAGATTAAGTTGAAATAGAGTTTTGAAATCAGTTTTAAGTTTTAATTTAAGTAATTAGACCTAGATATTACACCCAATAACAATGATGTTTCCCTATTTCAGGAATTGTACTGAGTTTTTGTATATAGTTAAATATAAAATTTTTCAAAGAAAATCTTAGAATTATTTTTCTCAAGCAATGTTAATATGATTCAAGAAAAATACAACTGAGCATTTGTTTACTAAAATTCTAATTGTCTCTGAGTAGTCTGGAACAATCTAGAATTATTACTCTTGTTTTTATTTTATGTAAACAATAATATTTAATACAATAAATCTTTAGAGATGAAATTTATATTAATTTTATAACGCCCCACGTTGGGCGCCATTAATATTGTGGGGTTTAATTTTTGTTAAATTTATAAAATTATGTTTTCTTAAAGTATTTGTGTGAAACGTGTTGCCTATAGCGGTACGCCTACGACAACAATATGATCTCCCACAATATTTTCAAAAAAAAATATGACGCCAATGAAATTAAATTAAACCAAGCTGCTCAAAGCAATGAGACTCTTAAAAATTTTTATGATTAAAAACAAATAACGAAAAAGATACTTAAGTAGTTCCTCCGGTCACTGTATGACGTCACCCGCTCAGGTTACTGGTGTAGGTTCAAGTTCTGCGATTATTCCCTCTAGTCAAATTCTGTGTTTTGTGAGGTTAAAGTTCTGAGACGTTACAGCTGATTGAAGTAAATTAAGAAGTGATCGTTCTCGTTAAATAAATTTGCAGATTAATTTATGTTTGAAATAAACAGAAATTCAAAAGAGATATTTATTGTTCAATGTCGCTAAAAGAAAATTTATTAGAAAGATTCCAAAATGAATTGGGTTTACTGGTGAGTATAATTTATACTTTTATTCCTATGAAATGTACCTTAAATAAATATATAGTGTGTTCTTAGTTATAAAACCGTATTCTTTAATTGAAATGTATGGATGTGAAAATTCCTGAATATCCTGTTTTCTCTTCCAAGAACAAACTACATCAAAGTTGTAGCACGTGTTAATTTAAATAAAACCTTTATAATACGAATAAATTTTGACAATAAATATAGATCTTGTACAAATGAATTAGTGATTAAACAAATTAGTATGAAATTCTAAAGTTCATCGAAAATGTTAAACATTAAAATAGATCAATAATAATTGTTGAAATTCTAGAGTTTATCGAAAATGTCAAGTATTAAAATAGAACAATAATAACTGACATCACCTTAAAAATGTTCAGAATTTAGTCCATGCGTGGATGTTGTGGAGTCCTGGTACTTAATTCTTGCTAAATATGTGTTGGAACAAAATTGGCCCCAAATACCTCAAATGTAGAGTCCTTATAACTGCTGTCACCTTCAAATGGACAGGAATATGTTCCTTAAGGCTTAAATAACTTGCTTGCTCTCCTGGAACTGCTGGTATTGGATGCCAATACACTTTGGCCCCAATTTCTTGTCAGGTATGTTAAATTTTTTATGGAAATACACTTTTATATCACACTTTATCGTTTTAAGTATCTATCTTGCATTATTATGCGTTAATTGTTTAATTTTACTTATAAAAATTCTAATTTTATCAGGACAAATTTCTTACCCTCCTTTCGCTTTCAGGAACAAAAAACAAGAGAGAGATTTTAGATTCAACAGAACCATGGTTACCGAAAATTCTTTTGTTTTCCCAGCTTTCCTTTTGAACAAAAATAAATAAATTTATGTTGGCAATGAAGGCAAAGTTACTAAAAATAATATCAGTTTTTTATGTTGGTGACTGGTAAGTTCAAATGATGTTTATTGGAACCTTGTTGTACAGGGTGATTTTATTTTAGTGAGATTTGGAATTCTAAAATTATTCCTACTGATTTTGGGAGTGATCACAAATTTGTCCTTAACATCTAGAAATTAAAACTAATCAATTATTTTCAAGGTACAATTTAAGAAATTTATAAAATTTATGGAATAATTATCTGGAATAAATTAAACTCAACTTGTAGTTTTGCTATTATCTTTCTTTCTATTAATTTAGTTGCATAAAAAATCGAACAAAGACTTATAATGATTTTTAATTATTGTTTCCCCGAATGTTGTACACCAATTCAGTATCTTTTTCATAATATTTATAAATAAACATGCTCATTTGTATACTACTTCTAATGCAACCGTAACAATATTTATGTGCATTTGTCATTTAAAAATCCAAATTGATGCTTAGTTAGAACTTAGTATTTTACCAAAAAAGACAAGAAGCCTGTTTTGACCCACCTTTTGGGGCAGATCCACACTATAATGATAGCATTAATAGTATCGTTGCGAGTCCAGTCCCGGTCCAATCACGCTCCAGCAACTATCCATCTAGACGAATATTTGTCTGATCGATGAATGGAAAAAAACCACTTCAAAACACACTCTCCTTTTACTCTACCACTCAGAAACATTCTCTTCTCCTAATCAAAGTAATCCTAATCCTTCTCTCTCAACATTATCTCCATCTTATTTTTCTAATACACTGCCTCCCCGAATTTTTCCTTCAAATTCTTCAGCATTTCTTCATTCTTCCAGCAACTAAACGCTTGTTCCACATCTTCCTCCACTTCACACCTTTCACACACTCCAGTATTTCTGTTCCCAATGTTGTGAAGATATCCTGCTCTTGATCCATGCCCAGATAGCACCTCTATCAAGAAGTAGTTCACTTCGACGAATTTTCTTACTTCCAATTGCTCTTTTTAGCACACCTTCATACTCCTTCCTCCTATATCCAATCCAACTCATCACACCCTTCCAGTGTAGACTCTTGGCGCCAGCCACCACATCTAATGGGTAGGATCTTGCCAGCACCGCTGCTGCTATTCTTCCCACTGTCTTGTACCCTTGCATCACCTTCATTAACATTCCTTGATGAACCTCCAGTAGTGGTTTAATCCTCGCATGTATTCCCGCTCTTTCATCTCACACTTCCGCCCCGTAGAGCATACTCTGCTCAATCTGCTCTACACATCAATCTCCCTAGTCATACCTTTGGAACTTTCACCTTTTGCGCTGTCTTCGACTTGTGGTTTTTGGTGGTGCATAAAATTTTCAGGGTAAGTCCATGTAGATTTGTTTACAATCTCTTCAAATTTACCACGAAGCTCTGTTGGTACTGCAAGCAAGAAAAGGAAACTGTAAGTTATCATTTAGTTAGATAGAAAACTGGATCAAGGGTGGAAGTCATAGAATTGGTTAAGTATATTCGAATAGACTGAGAAAAAGGATTCAGCACTGGATAGATACCCATAGGCTAGCTCAATGGTTTTGCACACCCGACAATGCTTTGGATTTTACCTGATGATAGATCTGAGTGGTATAAGTTTACAGTTTTGTAAATTAATTAATAGGCAGCATACTTTTGATTTCGCTGGTCAGGAAACTAAGAAACTCAAAGAAAAATCACCTAAATCAGACATTGACTTTCTTAGAAATAAAATGTAAGGCTATAAGTAATAAAAAATAAAAAAAAACCCAAAGTTAACGGCTCTCCCAACTGAGATGTTTTCTTTGAGACATTTTTTTTGGTCTGAATGTAGTTTGGACCCTTATGATCGCAATTGATAGCTTTGCTTTACTGCAAATGTTCTCTACATGAGCGTTCCATGAAAGTCTTCTATCCAACGTAACCCCTAGATATTTGATTTCATTCGCTTCCTTAATAGATTCTCCATAGAGGGCGGGCATTTGGAGTTTATCCAGTTTCCGCCTCTTGGTGATACTAGGTTGCTTTACTAGGGTTGACCGAAAATTGTTCTTTGTCGCACTACCTAGTAACAATGTTAAGCGCTCGTTGAGTCACTTTATACTTTATACTTTCCTCTTACCAATATCACTAGATCGTCTGCGTAGGCTTGTACCTCTATCCCCTGGTTGTCGAGGTCCTGTGGGCAGCCCCTAGCAGCCTTTGCTCTCATCTCCTGGCCTTCCGGTGATGTTAGGATCAGCCTGTTTTTTAGCTTAGTCCGATCCAGTTACATATTGTAAAGGCTATCCCTCTAGATGCAGCAGCATTATAGAGAGAATTAGTTAATGCATTATTAAATGCTCCTTCTATATCAAGGAAGGTGGCCAGAGCAATCTCTCCATTAATCACGGAGTGTTTGATCTTGTGGACTACTTCGTCCAGCGCTGTTTCTGTTGATTTTCCTTCCTGATATGCATGCTGGTGGGTACTGAGAGGATATTTCCTCAATGGTCCCTCCTTAATATGCCTATCAAGAATTTGGTTTCCAGAGAAATGAAGTAAGACTAATTGGCCGTAAGAAATTGTTACTAAAAAAAATTTGACTTCTTCAAGTTTTTGGATTTGTGTGACCCACATTTCCACACTTAACTGTTAACAGGTCTGCTGAAAAGTCCCCGGTCTACCATAGTAAAACACAATATTTTGACAAAATTCATTTTTTTTATTCAACATAGTTGCCTTCAAGGGCGATACAGCGATTATAGCGACCTTCCAACTTTTCGATACCATTTTTGTAGTACTCCTTCGGTTTGTCCTCAAAATAGGCTTCAGTTTCGGCGATTACCTCAGTATCAGAGCCAAATTTTTTTTCCCGCGAGCATTCTCTTCAGGTCAGAGAAAGGAAAAAAGCGCTGGGGGTTAGATCTGGAGAATGCGGTGGGTGAGGAAGCAATTCGAAGCCCAATTCATGCAATTTTGCCATCGTTTTCGATGATTTGTGACACGGTGCATTGTCTTGATGAAACAACACTTTTTTCTTCTTCATATGGGGCCGTTTTTTCGCGATTTCGCTCCAATAATGCACAGTAATAGTCGCTGTTGATTGTTTTGCCCTTTTCCAAATAGTTGATGAACAATATACCGTGTGTATTCCAAAAAATTGAGGCCATAACTTTGCCAGCTGACTGTTGAGTCTTTCCACGCTTTGGTGGCGGTACACCGGCCGCAGTCCACTCAGCTGACTGTCGATTGGACTCAGGCGTGTAGTGATGGAGCCAAGTTTCATCCATAGTCACATATTGATGCAAAAAATCGGGTTTATTACGACTTAACAGCTGCAAACACTGCTCAGAATCATCAATTCGTTGCTGTTTTTGGTCGATTGTGAGCACGCGCGGCACCCATTTCGCACAGATATTCGTGAATGATATGTCCAACACGTTCCTTAGATATCTTTAGAGTGTCAGCTATCTCGATCATATTCACTTTACGGTCACTCAAAATCATTTTGTGGATTTTTTTGATATTTTCGTCGGTAACCACCTCTTTTGGGCGTCCACTGCGTTCACCGTCTTCGGTGCTCATTTCACCACGCTTGAATTTTGCGTACCAGTCAATGATTGTTGATTTTCCTGGCGCAGAGTCCGGAAACTCATTATCAAGCCAAGCTTTTGCTTCAACTGTATTTTTCCTTTCAAATAACAATATTTAATAAGCACACGAAATTCTTTTTTTCCATCTTTTTGAAAATAACAAAAGTTGCTTCACTAAAAATGCAATATCTCACAAACTAATAGTCCGACAGCTGTCAAATTTTTACACGAATCTTTTGAAGGTTGATACTATCTAAAAATGAAATGGATTTAATTCTACTTTTCAGCCGACCTGTTAGAATAGTAGGTATTTTGATTAATAAAATTAAAACAAAAATAAAAAACTTAGTTTATCATGTTTATTTGCAACAAATTATGAATTTCTAGACATTTTCGTTTTGGCTTAGTAACCAGCTGTGGTTGGTTCCTCTTTAGATCTGGGATTTACGCATTCGCAGTTTGTCAAACTAATAATAATCCTTCTGAGTTGGTTCAATTTGCATGTATCCTGTGACAAGGTGCAATCGGTTTCTTCTTGATTGTTGATGATTTCTTGTACGGTGTTTTCAAGTTCGGTGATAATTTGGGAGTGTTCTTTTACTACGACTGAAGCAGCGTTCTGTTCATTTCTGATATAATCAACATCAACATTAATGCCTCCTACTTGTCTTGAGTTGTCAGAGAGTTCTCCTGTTAATTCATCGAGTTCTTTAGTGATCAAAGTCAATTTTACTTTTAATTTTAAAATTAGGTTGGCATTGTCTCCTAATTTACATAAAATTTCATCGATGGCGTCGTTGCATTGGCATTTTTCTGTCAAAGCTGCAACAATAAAAACATTTCGATAGTTAATATTTAATTTATATATTTGTTAATACTTTAATACTGTCACTTACCTTCTAAGTTAAGTCTTTCTTCTCCCGTTACGGAAGGTGTGATGTATCCAATCAAAAAATATACCAAGAAGGATATGTAGATGTACTTCATGTTTGATGTTATGCTTAGAATGATTTGACTGCAATGATAATATTTAATTTCAGAGCTTCTTATTTATATTTAACGGTTTTTTGGTTTATTTGCACAATGATTTTAATCTCGCCGAATTATTTATTGTAAAGTTTACGTATTTGTTTCTGTAAATATTTTGCTCAAATGGGCATACATTTTTAAAAATAATTTAATTTTTTTCATCAAAAACATATTGTTTTTCCTGGCTTTCGTATTGTTATTTTAGGTTTTAAAACAAATTATTTTATTTGTTCTTATACTTTTTGGCTTTGCGTTAATAAATATAGGAAGTTATTTTTCTCTGGGCACCCTTAATAAAGAAGTTATAATTATTTATCCAAGGGGGCCATAAACTGATACTTTTTTACCAAGGGACTCTACCAATTTTTATTACAAAAAACGCAACAAACAAACAAAGTCCTTACCAGTACTTTTAATAAAAACAATAAGAAAATATAATCCAGGTATATTTTTTAAAAATAAATGACAATTACACTGTATATTTTCCTAAATTAATCAAAAGCAGTAACGAATATTTTATTATTTTTTTTACGAAAGATACAGACACAAAAAACTAATGTTGATAGCTCAATAAATAATCAACTTAGGAGACAACATTTATGTCTGTCATATGCTGCAACAATCGCTGCCAACAAACAATCTTTCCTGAAACAACTTGAAAAATATCATTATAGTCATTATATTGTATATACAGATGCCTCTAAATCTGAAGATGGAGTTGGGGCCGCAGTTATTCTTCCAAATACCTCCCTAAAATATAAATTATCTCCAATAACTACCATATATACAGCTGAAATGTATGCCATATTACAAGCCCTCATTTCCATCGAAAACACAGAACAAACTCTCTGTCTCATAATCACAGATTCACTCAGCTCTCTCCAATCAATCCAACATCTATGCACAAATGACCCAATTGCACTTCAGATAAAAAATGAACTATAACATCTACAGCAAACAAATACCAACGTAGAATTTATGTGGGTTCCCTTACACACAGACATTCCGGGAAATGAAGAAGCAGACCAGCAAGCTCGCCTAGCACCCACTTGCGACGATGCAATTCCAGAAAAAAAGTAACCTCCAACGACATGAAACAAGAAATCAAATCTAAAGTGAACAGTGCGTGGCAAAGTGCGTGGACCCTATCTCAGGCAAAATTAAAAAATATTAAACCGTCAGTGAAACCATGGACCCAGCCAACAACAAACCGATCCCACCAAGTAAAAATCGTACGACTGCGTCCTGTCATAATGAAATCAGACATTCCATTTTGTGCTCAGTGTCTAAAAAACATTACTGTCGACCACTTATTAGTAGAATGTTTGAAGTTTGCAACCCAAAGACTGAACAATAATATTAAAAACGATTTGAACTCTGTTTTTTTTTTGCTTTTTGCTTTTCTAGCATCTTTGAATCAGACGTTGGACACCATGCAAATCAACTTTGCTTTGACTCACCCGTTTGGTACATAGTTCTGGTTTGGTTGTGAATCAAAGGCAGCTCATAAGTCTTGAGACCTAGATATTGATAGGCCTGAAATTATAGTAACAGTAACAGAATACAAGACATGGGATCTCAATCCAAAGATGATACGCAAGGGTTCTATGACTTATGTTGACCCATGGTGCAGGTGTGATTGACAAAAATCTAGCAGATTGGGGAGCGATTAGAATGGCCTCAATGAAAGCGAGGTTGTACTAAAACTCCTTTGCATATTTATATTCAAGGAGAGGCAAAATTTGGGCTAGGTACCAACCAGGAAAAGTAATAGAAGGATATAAAAGCTGACTGTAAATGGTCCCTAGGTATAATTTTAATTATATTTAATTTTCTTCAAAAAAATGTTTTTAAGGCATACCACATTGGTTATCTGTTGTATGCAACCAGTTAAACAGTATTTAAATAGGGAACGCGGGAAATTCAAAAAATTACTGATGGGATTTAATCACAACTGTTGGAAGAAGTTGATCATTTGGGTGGGGTGAATTTAATCGCCGATTTTGGCAACAATACCCATTTTTTTTTACTTTAGGACTGTAATAATGCCTCGAACTTATAAAAAGAGCTTGGGACAAGAAGTTACAAAAACTATTCTGACGGAAACATCGAACGTTCTCTTGATAAAAATTGTGGACCTACAAAAAACATCAAGGGAGTATAAAATCTCTCTCAACAATCATTAACATGGACGACGTGATGGCAAACATGGTTGTCAGCCTGTTTTTCTACTCGAAAAGAGAAATCCAAATCTATTTCTACTTGTGGGGGATGGTGATTTCCTTTGACATTGCTAGACGTTAGACAACTTGCATAAAACTACTTAGACATATTTTTTAAAAATTTATTAAACTTTCTTTTGACCAAATAACATTTAGCCCGGGTTAAACTAATCAGGTTTTTGGTATTTCTACATTATTTTTATACATTTAAATCGACACGTGATCCATTTGACCCATTAATTTTGGGTTCTTAAGTAAGGTACTTGCTGGTAGGTACTTGCTGGTTTAGTTGTTCCAAACTTATTTTGATTTTATTACTATAAATGAAACATGGGCAGATGGTCAAGACCGTATTTTTGCCAAAAATAGAAACATAGTTAGGTATGCACAAACAAAATAAAAATTAAGTAAAATAAAAGAAATAGAAGAAACACAAAATTTAACGATTGTCCGCTAACAAATATACCAATAAGTCTGTGATTCTTTACAGAGATTCTTGGACTGGTACATAAGGGACGAAATGCTAAAAGAACACCAGGAAAATAATCGTTAATATGCATAAAAAGTCAAAAGTCTCTAGGTCTCTAGAGGTCAAAGAGTGTGCAATGGTCGCTCTTCTTGATGAATTAGGGCTGCTCTGTAGAACAAGACTATAATAATCCTCTCTAGGGAAAGCTGCCATCAAAGCAAAAGCAGATGGAGAACAACTCCACTCGCCTTTACATTGGGAAACCTTGGTAAATGATCTCCTTAACGGCTTGTCCAAAAAAGGCTTATGTAGGATATACTGACGATATAGCAGTTGTCGTCAGATCCAACTTCACAGAGAGGTATCTGATAGAATGTATGCAGCCAAGCAGGAGAAATAGGGCTCCTCCGGTTGAACTGAAACTCTGGGTAAATCTTCCACCACTTCAAATGTACATAAAAGCCAATTTAAAATAATTCTTAAATTAGTTTATATTAGTTTGGTTAGGTTAGGTTAGTGAAATAGCCTGGGAAATATGAGGTTTCTGTCATTAGAAAAGGAAATTTCACTTTATGAAAGATACAGTCTCTAAGCTGGTAGACTTCATTAAAATATTTGGATTGAGTCTCATTTTCACGTTAAAATTGAATCCAAGAAGAGCTGATTTGTATATGGATTAGCATATTTTTTTTATTTGGTTTCCAAGCTTTTCTTAATACATAAGCATCAATTTAAATTTCACTGATGAAACTGATGCAGATTTGCAGAAAATAATGGCCGTCAAATTTTTACTCTTCGAATTTTTTGCCGACTTAATAACAACATTTACAAAAATGAAACTATTATAAACAGAACGAATCGAGATTTAAACCATGATTGGTTATGGAGATAGATTGAGGACTCAAGCAGAAGTTCGTAATTTATTTAATGCTAAATACCCCAATCGCGATCCGATTACTCGATCAACAGTAAGTAAAATTGAAAAAAAATTTAGAGAAACGGGCCATGTTAAAGATCTTTCCAGAAGTGGTTGTACATCAATATCCGAAGCCAAAAAACTGGACGTTGTACTGGCGTTTCAAGAAAATTCTCATACCAGTTCTAGGCAGGTCGCACTAGATAATAATGTCCACCAATTAACTGTTGTAGGAGTGCTAAAAAAGGAGAAGTGGCACCCATACAAAGTACGTCTGGTCCAGAAGCTATTAGAAGATAACTTTGATAGAAGAATCGAATTCTGCGAAATCGTTATGGAACAATGTAACAGAGATCCGGGTTTCATACAAAAGGTACTTTTCTCAGACCTATAGCAGCTCTTCGAGGAAGTTTAGGACATCGTCGGGCTTCAAATCAGGTAGATCCCCTTCTTCTATTTCATGTGCTCCTAGGTATCTAGCCCTAGAATTTTGCAAGGCAGGGCATTCTGAGAGTATGTGTATTGAGGTTTCATCCTCTTCCTCACAGAATCTGCACTTTGCTTCATCTGCTAACCCTAGTTTCTTCATGTGGCTTCTTAACCGGCAATGCCCGGTTAATATTCCCGTTAGAATTCGGAGCCTTTTTTTACTGAGGTTGAGGCAGCTAAGAGATCTCTTCTGGTCATAGTTCCCCAGTAGTATCTTAGATTGCCTCAGCTGATTCCAGTACTTGGATTTTTCCTTCTCCATTTCTTCCCTTAGTTTTCCTAAGATTACTCTACTGCTGATCCCACAAGATGGTTCTGGTCCCAAATGTGGGGTTTCAGCTCCTTTTTTTGCCAGCTTATCTGCTGTTTCATTCCCCTCAATTCCTATGTGTCCCGGGACCCATAGGAGGGTGTCAGTATTCTTCTGGCCTAGTTCATTTAGTTTGTCTTGTCTGCGGTAGTTTCTTCCAATATTGAATTCCACACATCTTTTGATGGCGCGGACTTCTGCTTGAAAGATGCTCGGGTATGTGTCCAAGCTTTCTGAGTATTTGGCTCTCGGTCCAAAAACTCCTATCCCAGTTCCCTCGTCTAGCTTGGAACCGTTCGTATACCACTTTATGGTATTCTGGTTTAAATTCTGTATGGTGTCTTCATTCCTAGCATTACTTATAATATTAGCCCAAGAAACACAGACCAGTTACATATTAGTCGCAGTAATGTTTATATAACTTTGTTTAAAACTGGCTAACTTATGTATAAACGTGGTAAATCACTACAGCACTACGTTTAAAACCACCAATTTGGGGAAAAATTTGTAATTGTTAAAAACGATGTATAAGTGTATATACAACTATATACTATAGTCTAATATAACTGTCGGGTTATTTTTACTACGATAATGATTATGACGGCAATAAGACCTTATGTTCAGACCTTTTAACATAACAATTTTTTGTAATATATTTTTTATTATAAATAATATTATATAAAAACAAAAAAGAACAACATTGGAATAATATGTTTAAAGAACTTATACTTTTAATAATGCATAGAAACCGCATACTAAAAATAGGAATAATAACCTTTTGCATACACAAATTTAGAAAGCCATTAACTTTTTACTGTAAATGTATTGTTTCTACCTAATGAAAAAGTGATACCCCACATAATTAAAGCATATTAAAAACAAATAATTAATAATTAAAATATTCATATTTTGATTTCACTTTAATTAATCTTCAAATAAAAAAAACACATTTTGCAACAATTTCAATATGATTTAAACATGTCTTTACTATAAATAAGGATACTGTAACCCAAAGTATAATTTTGTTTAACAATGGCGGACATCATTTTAATGACTAAATCTGTAGAAGGCATCCATATTGTCTTAAAATGTTAAGTTGCAATACCCTACAAAATATACTATAGCAACTACTAAAGTAGACATATACGAAAATTGAAATTACAAATTATAGGAGATTGCGTAATATTTTCTGTAATTATACAATTGTTAGAATTATACAGTTATTAAAAGGTTGCAAAATACTACAATATAACCCATTTAAGTATGATGTATTTAATGGTCTCATTTCAGTTGTAATGACAATATTAAAACTTTTTAATTGTCACTCAGGAACGCAGCTATTGAAATGTCAGTCACTCATAACCTTAAAATAAAATAAACAAATTGATAGGTAGTAATAGGTACTTGGTGTAACAAATAACTGTATAGATATGTAATCTGTTGTAAAAACGGTCGAGGATGGAAATCCCATAATCTTAAGTTATCACGGAAAGAGCTTTCGCTCAATTTTTCATCACACTTTTTTGTTTCTTCAAAATCTTGTAAAATCTCATCATCGCTCTCGACATCATCGATGATGGTGCTCTTTTCTGAAGCTAAAAGAAATTGACTTATTGCACCATTAGGATCGGGTGGCTCACTGCATGAGGATTGATGCACTGTTGAGAAGGAATTTAAATCAGATTGATTAATATCATTTACTAACTGCTGCTTAGGCTGATGCACCAATGATGCAGCTGAGTGGCTTTTTAAAACAATGTTTTGTGTTTAAACTGGTTGGTTAAGATAATTTTTTAACTGCCTACAAAACTGAAACCTATCTATATTTGTAAGGATTGTTGTTCTTATTTATTTCCAATTTTTTGGACATAATATTAAATCATAAAGTTATATTAAGTATAAAACAAACTTTAAAAAAAATGTAAACTTAACCACAAAAGCAACAACACAATTTTTACAATATAAAACTCTATTGAATATAACAAACAGTTGACTCTTTCACGACAGTCATAATTGGTTCAATTATTATATATAATTTATAAAAATTATATAGTTTAACAACCAACATAATTAAAGTCTAAAAGTAGTCTTATAGTCATCACTAAATCGTAAAATTATAACAGTTTTAAATTTCAAACATATAACCTTATTAAGACGTGATTAGGACTAATTATAAATGTACTACATTTAAGCATTATATAAAATGGTTTTTAAAACTAAATAAAGTTTTAAAAGACACTCTAGATATTAGTCTTGATAAGTTACTTATGTATAAGTCTTGACAACGTTTTTTGAAGTTTTAATATCTTTCTTGTAACTTTGTGTTTGTTGGGAGTTGTGAATTAAACTTAAAAAAATTCGTAGAATAAGCAACCCTCTGGCTGTTTGAAATTGTTCAATTTGAGCAATAAACTATGATTACTTTTCTTAAAAGTTTTTGTAATTTGTTTTCTTTTGTAGATTTTGCTGGTGTTGAGTAAAATTATTATTATTATTACTACTATTAATATTGCAGAGTAAAAGTTCAGCATTCCACCTTATACACACAACCAATTAATAATCAAATACACAGGGAATTCCCATATATATATATATTATACAGGGTGTTTCTTAAGTAATCTAAAATATTATATGGGGCGCTTCGTTACTCAATTTTAAGACGAAAAGTTCATATAAACATGTGTGATAGGTGTTGTCGTTTATGAGATACAGGGTGTTGAATTTATTGTAATAAGTCAGTTCTGATTGTACGTGAAATTAATTTTTCCCGGTGACGCTACTGGTTTTTAGAAGTAATACCCAAAAACATGCTTATTCTAAGTGGCCTTTGAAATAATGTTGACAAGTGTCAAATTTGAAAACCAACGCAAAAATCGTACATTTTTATTTGATTGACTCTGTGTTTAGTTAATAACTATGCCAGTGTTTACTAATGTTGAAATGGCTAATATGCTTTTTTTGTACGGATTAGCGAATGGTAATGCCTTAGAAGCTAGACGTACATATGCCCAGCGTTATCCAAATAATCGTTTACCATGTTCAGATACGTTTACTAAGTTACATATTCGTTTACAAGAAACTGGAACTTTTGCTAAATCGAAGAATATTATTGGACGACCCAGAACTGTGAGAAATCCCCAATTGGAAAACCAGATTCTTCAAATTATTGACCAACATCCAGTACAAAAAAAGTTGCAGATGAAGTAAATGTTAGTAACAAAACTGTTTGGAATATTCTAAAAGATGATTTATTGTATCCATATCACGTTCAACGTGTTCAACATTTGTTACCTACTGACTATCCATTACGCATACAGTATTGTCAATGGATTTTACGTGAAATCGCGAACAATCCGAATTTTGTGGTCAATATTCTATTTACGGATGAAGCCAACTTTTCTAGACATGGGATTATGAATTTTCATAATGACCACATATGGGCAGATGTAAATCCACATACCATAAGTGTAAAACGATTTCAACAAACATTTTCGGTTAATGTTTGGCTTGGCATCATCGATGATTATTTAATTGGACCATTTTTCCTTCCTGTACGGTTAACCGGTGAGACATATCAACATTTTCTAGAAAATGAACTTCCGCTTCTTTTGGAAGATGTACCTATTATTATTAGAAGGCGCATGTGGTTCATGCATGACGGAGCTCCTCCACATTTTTCATTGATTGTACGCGAGTTTTTAAATAATGTTTTTCCAGGCCATTGGATCGGACGAGCATCTTCACACCCGTGGCCCCCTAGATCACCTGGACACAATCCTCTGGATTTTTGTGTGTGGGGATATTTGAAATCGCTTGTTTACACAACACTGATATTAAACGTACAAGATCTTCAAAATCGTATCATAGACGGCTGTAATGTTATTCGTAACAATCCTGGTATCTTCGAACGTATTCGACAATCCATTAGACATCGAGCGGATTCTTGCATTTTAGCTGGAGGTGGACATTTTGAACATTTGCTCTGAAATGTATTATTTTTTCTTTATGTTTAACACATGTTGCTTGTAATAAAATAATAAAAAAATATAAATCAGTAGCGTCACCAAGAAAAATTAATTTTACGTACAACACCCTGTATCTCATAAACGACAACACCTATCACACATGTTTATATGAACTTTTCGTCTTAAAATTGAGTAACAAAGCGCCCCATATAATATTTTAGATTACTTAAGAAACACCCTGTATATTAATATTGAATTGATTCTATTGCATTTATCTATATTTAATTATAGATTAATCTGTAATTTTTTTTAACAATTTAAATTTTATTCTTTTTGTGTGCATTACAACAGTTCTAACTGTAGGTATATCTATTTTTATGTGTCAAATGGTGAATCTCCATACTGGCAGCATCGTCGCGACTGCATGGCCATTTTGCTTCTCCTGTATATTTATATTGTCTCAACATTTATATATTGACAGTTAAAAATGTCTACTTTCTTGTAATTTAATTGTATTTAAGTAAACATTTATTCCAAGTTAATTGTATTAATAAACCAACAGTTTTAGTTAACCCTGTAGAAATAAATATTCAAATGATTACATTGTTGCAAAGGCACTAAGGAGACCTTTCAAATGACCTCGGTTTGTATTTAAACAAATCGTCGATGGCCTGTTTTAAGATTTTTTTAAAGTCCGTTTCTGAAATAATGAATTTATTCCATACATTTGCATCATACTGTATAATAAAATATTTAGTGTAAATCGTGAGTAATAATTGTTAAAGGTACCACGTCTAATTTTTGATACAAAATTAAATAGTTTATTTCAGTGTTGACATGTTTTATTAATGCTCAAGACAGGTACAGTATAAAGGGTTGAAATTAAAATTTTTTTTTTTTTTTATTGGCGTTTAATTCAAATTAAGGAATGTATATCGAACATTTAGTTTGAAGGAGTTGTATGGTCGTTACGTGATCTACGAGAGTCCCTGCATGGGCAGATCCACAAGTTGAGCAGAATTTTCTTAATATCCAACAGCGAGCAGCTGTTGCCGCTGAGAATACCTTCAGTTTTGTCTTTGTCAGCTTGGATATCTCTAACTTCAGCATCGATTTTTCTGATAGAGGTGGTGTGTTCGTTGACAACAGTTACGATATTGGATTGTTGGGTTTTGAGAACATTTACATCGGAATCGATGTCGGAAACGTCATCTTCGTTGTTGTTGAAGTCCTTTACGATTGCTTCGCCTCTTACAATTATTCTGGCTAGTTTTCTTTGTAAATTAAGAACAGCATCGCTATTTTCAGCTACCTTGCATAATATTAAATCAATAGTCTCGTCGCATTGACATTTCGGTGTTAAAGCTGAAACAAATAAATCAAAATTTAAGATAAAACCCGAAAAAATTGAATAAAATTCTAGTTATTAGTTACCCTGTAAATTTATGGATTCTTCTGCAGCTACATATCCGACTAAAAAGTATAAGAAATAGACGTATTTCATTTTAGATGTTATATTTCTAAGGATATGAATGGAACTGATAATGTAAGGATACGATTTTCTTATTTATACCTAAGATATTCATATTTTTATTTTATTTAAACCATTATGTTTTTTTAAGCATTAACTTTATTTATATTTGGTTCTGTTTTTAACAATAAATGTAGCATAATAAATATTATCGTAAACAAACAATGCTCTTGTTGTTCGCGAATGTAAACATCAGCTTTAAAGAGGATCAATTTTATAATGCCTTTATTATTTTTCCATGTTGTTGGTAGCTTTTATTTATTTTAAATGAACCGTAGGCCCAAAATAAATTTAATGCACTTTGGCAAAAATAAAAGAAAATATATGATATAAAAAATCTCAATCTATGGAGTTGGAAAAAGTTACAAATTTCTAACAAAGATTAAATAAAACTTGTAATTGCTAACTTGTAATTGATTGTGGTAACCTTTACTTTGTGGAAGTCCATATTACTATGAACAATAAATAACCTAATTATAACAAAATCAGATAAGGGTAACTCAACAGTAATCTAAAGTTAATAATTTCATAATGTCAAGTATAATGTCAAAATTCTAGAAAACGATCCTACTCAAAAATTTTCTAACCAAATAAGAGAACATGTAAATCATGCAAATTACCTACTTATTTAATGACTTCGATAAAAAATACCTAGTAAATAAAAATCCTCAATGTCCAGAATTATGTGGAACTATTAAATTACATAAATAGTTAAAAACAATTAGACTTGTAGTTTCGTATGTTAACACTTTTAATACTAAGGTAGCTAAAAAATTAAATACTATTCTAAATAATTATGGTTACACATCTAAATATTCAGTACAAAATTCATTAGATTTGATAAATAAATTAAATAAATGTAATTTACAAAATAATACTAAGTTAGTATCGTTTGATGTAACTAATATGTTCTCAAAGATACCTCCTAAAGAATGTATAGTTCTAGTTAAAAAGCTATTAGATGAAAGAAATATCCATCCAGGTATAATATCAGACATAATTGATCTATTTGATATATGCATTAGTCAAAATTATTTTACTTTTGATAACAAAGTTTATATTCAAAATGAGGGTCTTCCAATGGGAAGTCCTATTTCTCCAATTTTAGCAAATATCTTCATGGATAATTTAGAAAACAAAATCTTTAATTCTAGTTATAAAAACAATAGTGTATTTTGGTATAGATATGTTGATGATGTGTTAGCAGGTTTTGTAGGTAGCGAACGGCAGTTAGATATATTATTCAATTATATACTTTAGAAGTTGAAGAAAATAATTCAATTAATTTTCTAGATTAAAGAATTGAAAAAGTTAATAATTCATTAAATTATTCAATATAGAGAAATCCTACACAAACAGATGTAACCATACCATATAATTCAAATCATCCTCTATCACATAAATTGGCAGCTTATAATTCCATAATACATAGAGCATTTTCAATTCCAATGAACAAAAATAATTTTAATAAAGAAATTGAGCTCATAAAACAAATAGCTACATCTAAAGGCTATCCAATACATTTGATAAATAAATTAATTAATAAGAAAGAACAAAAAATGTCACTAGAACTAATATTTCAAAAACAAACTAAAGAAATTAAAAGCTATAAAAGTATTACATATTGTGGAAATATTTCCAAAACAATTTCAAAAATAATATCTTCGGCAACATCAGCATTAATATCATTTAAAACACAAAATAATATTGGAACAAAATTGTTAAATGTCAAAACAAAATTACCCAAATTAAAAAAAATTTGGTGTTTACAAAATTAATTGTCCAGAATGTAATGCTGTAGATATAGGTCAAACACAAAGAAATTTTAAAGTAAGATTTAATGAACACTTAAGAGCATATAGATTACAACAACCAGATAAGTCAAATTATGCAAAACACCTACTTGAACATCCTCACTCTTAGACACCAATGACTTCCAAATACTACACACCTGTGATAAAAAACAAAATTTAGGTTTCCTTGAAGAACTTGAAATAAAAAGACATCTAGCAGATCCACAATTTAAAGTTGTTAATGAACAAATAAATCTTGGAAGTTCTCCACTATTAAACTGTTTACTTTGATTGAGTTTACATTTTATACATAGATAAGACGAAATTGTAAAACACAAATATATTAAGTTGTTGTAAAGATCAGTATGATATAGTTTTTTCCTGGTTTTTCTACATATATCATTGCACAGTTATACTGATCTTAGAGGGAATTACATCCAGGATAATCCCTTAGAGCTATTAACATCTAGGCTTTAATATTGTTATGTCTTATTACTTCCATACTTGGTCTGGCCTTAATACTACCTAAACATCAGGTACCTAGCTACAAACAAAATGTAACTTAAATGCTTCTTAGCGAAACGGCCGTCATTGTGATTTAAAATCTATTTTTTCAAATAAACTTGTAAGTTACGTTGAAACGAAGAGTTTTTTATTATTCTTAATAAGATGGACTTCCAAAAAGTAAGAGTTAGTACAATAAATCTAAGTTTTATGTTTAACACCTTTTAGGAAGTAACTCTGATGATGGCCTTATAAGCCGAAAGCGCTCAGTTACCGATTTTAATAAAACTTTACACACTTAACCTATGGTTTTAATATACAAAAAATTTTCCTTCTTTTATTATTTCATCAAGTGTGTACAAAGTCTACAGTCTTTTATTTATTTATTTATTTATTTATTTACTAAACAAATTTGTTAAGTAACGCTCCAATTATATTTCAAGTGGAGATACACGCTATAGACCTCTCTAGGAGAATATCTACATTTCGATAGGTACTCAGAGAGCTTTGAAGACTCTAAACTCTTTTACTAATGAGCCAAAGCTAATTGGGAATGTAAACAATCCCTTAAGAGACTGGCAAGAAACAACAAGGTTATTTTTAAGATGGTGTCAGGTCGTAAAGGGATAATAGGTAATGAAGAAGTAAATAGGCCCGCAAAAAGAGGGGTACATACACTTCTTAAGCTTTTTGATGGGATGAATACGCCAGTTACTGGATAGATACCCCAGGTTTGAGGCATATGTCATATGTACCAGAAAGGTGTCTACTCGAAAACACCAAAGAATACATAAAAAAATTGCGAATGCATAGATTTCAAGCAAGGGGTGGACCCACACGATATTCTTTTTCGTGAAAGGACTTTATGACCTGCGCAGTCAATGATTTTACATTTTTCAATTGTTTCTGTTTTACTGTAACTGTTTTTTTTCCATGAAAAATTTGTTTATATTATTTTTTTGGGTAAATTGTAACGCTAAAGAATATAGATTACCTTATTTTATCGAATTTTGATTTATTATTAACCAACCACAAAAGAAAATTGCAGATTTTTGTATTATCCACTTCAATTGTTGAGCATTGTATAACACAATATGTAGTGTTTTTATAACTTTTACTGGGTTTAGGTCAATACTCTATTTAATTCTAATTTTCAAGGCATTTTTTATTACATTTTGTTATTCCTTTGATTGAATATTACATTTTTAGATACGTATTTTGATATATTCTTGGTTAACTCACTATCTAGTAACGCTGCCCTGAGGTTATTTTAAATGCTTATATACAGTGTGTAAAAGCCAAATGGAATAAATTCATTATTTCGGTTACTGTACATATTTATAAAAAATTTCAGAATTGAAATGAACAAACTTTATACTTAAATTACAACAATGACAACTTAAATAAAACAATTTACTACTGCTTGTTAAAATAGCGTTGCCACAGAAATTCTTTAAAGCTTTTTAATGGTTACCATCTAAAAACCACATTGCTATGGTTTTTGTTCTCTTTCTCATTCTCAAGACCTAAACGGGAAATAAGTTTTAAGTATATTGTAATAAGTTTCGAGTATATTTTAGCGAATTTCGGCAACAACATGATTTTAATTTTTTTTATGTTAATTTTTCCATCAAATTTAAAAACAATAACATTTTTGAATAGAGAATGAAGAGACCTTTCAAATGATATATCACAAGCCTATACTTCCCATTTAAAAAATTAGGGGTTGCATTTTCACGTTAAAGAATGTCAAGTTATAATTTAAATTTGACGTGTTTCGGGATTTTTTATAAATATGTACAGTAACCGAAATAATGAATTTATTCCATTTGGCTTTTACACACTGTATAGTAGACTAGCAAAATTACAAAAACCAGCAGGTGGTAGTTTTTAGATTTATTTTTTACCTGTACTAATTGTAGATTTACAGTGTGTACATAAAGTAGTGTAACTTGCTAATATTACGATTTCATTTAGGTTTACATATAAAAAAAGTTTTAATTCACTGAGATATTGTCAAATAGAACAGGGAAGTGTTTCAGTTAATAATTATGTTAATTCTAAAGAGAGCACAAAATAATTTCAGCAAAAAATGTAAATATCAGGCAACTTTTATGATCTAGCCAATTGAAGTCGTGTTTTTTTCGTCAGCTGTCAAATTCAATTTAGTAATACCAACGTAAACAAAGTAAAATTAAAATCTCTAACTGTAATTTATTTCTATAATTATTTAAAAATGTTTCTGGGCGCGAGTTATAAAAAATAGTAAGTAAAACACGTGTCACAATGAATGAAATCCGTCTTGAATACTACAGAATACTATTGTTGTCATTTATATTTGCCCTGAAATACGTCACATTGTTAGAAACGTCACTGTCGCTATTTTTTTGCCTTACAGTAGTTATTTTACATTGAAGATTTTTATAATATGAATTTTCATGTCTATGAGTTATTATAGTGATAAATAGACACAATAAACGTATTTAAAGAAGTTTTATTTTGTTTTATATGCAAAAGTTTGCTTTTGAGATTAAGTAATATTATTTTAATTTAACTTTCTTTAAATATAACTCAATAATGTATTTTTATAGCATTATCATGTCAAAAACTCTACAAAAAACAAGAAAATACATAATACAAAAAAAAACGTTACAATAACGTGGCGCATTGATGCATATTTTTAATAAATATCATATTTTTCATACTATTGAGAATATTACGCAATGTTTAGAAAAAAGCATTCAGATTTATACCTCTGATGTTTTCAAAGGTGTAATGAACTTCTCATTGAATAAAAATGATATAGAAATGCCATCAACGTCTTCAGCCTTATAATCCCCTTCAATATTATCCAGAAACACTGCATCAACACCAATATCTTAAAATATTAATGTAACAAAACTAAAAAATTATAGGAAGAAATTTGAATTTGCGGATTCGACTATTAAATCATATTTAGGTTTTGTCTTACAAGATTTTTCTCAAAACTTCTTCCATAATATTTAGTTTAAGTTAGGTTAACACCTAGCCCACTATCGTGTGGACCAGTGACTGATGTTAATGAACAGCATGAGGCTTTTTACGACTGCAGATCGGATAGGCTGTCCCAGAAATCTTGTTCCGGATAGACAGAACAGTGACAGAGTAGCTGGACCAACGTCTCTTCCTCCTTCTTATCCAGACAGCTTCTACAGAATTACTCTTGTAGTAGGATTCTCATAGGAATCCACATGACATCCTCCAAGCCAGTGATGGCCGTTATTGCGTTTCCAATAGAGGTCCTGGATAGAAATAAAATATCTTTGGTTCATCGCAGGTCAAGCACTGGCCATCCCTGCCTTGACGAGTTGCAGGAGAACTCCTCTCGCATCCAAGATTGGTTAGACGAAGTACTTCATTACGTAGGAGCAACCTTCTTTCAGCGATAGGTGTATAATAACCACCTTTGAGGTCAGGATTTGGCCATCCCTGTCTTGACGAGGTGCAGGAGGAATCCTCTCGCCATCCAAGATTGGTTAGACGAAGTACTTCATTACGTAAGAGCAACGTTCTTTCAGCGATGGGTGTATAACCACTTTTGAGGTCAGGATTTGGCCATCCCTGTCTTGACGAGGTGCAGGAGGAATCCTCTCGCCATCCAAGATTGGTTAGACGAAGTACTTCATTACGTAAGAGGAACCTTCTTTCAGCGATAGGTGTAAACCACCTTTGAGGTCAGGATTTGGCCATCCCTGTCTTGACGAGGTGCAGGAGGAATCCTCTCGCCATCAAAGATTGGTTAGACGAAGTACTTCATTACGTAGGAGTAACCTTTTTTCAGCGATGGGTCAGTTAGGTTAGATATTTCATTCTAATCCAGCTTGAAGTAAAAAACTTCAGTTCTTTTGTTGATTTTCTTATATTAAATAATAAAATCACTTAAACGGTTAAAAAGATCAATATATTTATTATTGAAATGAATAACTGTTGACTTTAACAAATTATTATCCCAATTGAAAAATAATAGACATTTGTCAGCGAATATAAATTTTATTTAAACGTTTTCACTTATTGGTGGTATGAAGCTGTTGTTGGGCGTGTGGGTCTTGGAGTGGTTGTTTTTGGAGTGCAAGAGCAAGTTTCAAGATCCTTCAAAATTTCCAAAATATCGTTTAGACTTGAACCGTTATCGTCGATGACGCAATCCAAAGCTTCCTCTTCCCTAGCTAGGTCTACTACTCTAGCGTCGATATCGTTAAGAGTAAATGTCTGGAGATTGACAGTTTTTAAATTACTGTTAACTGAGGATTCTGCAGCGTTAATTTCACTTTCGGTCTGGGCAAGAGTTTGGGAATTGGCGTCAAGATCTTTTTCCAAGTCTTGTAAATTGGTTCTCACTTTTTTGATTTCATTTCGGACTGCGTCGATTTGTTTGCTGCCATTGTCCAAAGCGTTTAGGATTTTGTCTAAAATGTCGTTACACTGACACTTGGCTTGAGCACCCACTAAAAAAATAAACATAAACAGAAAAATAGTATACAGTAAACGAGTAAATTAAATTAATATTGGTAATAAAATGTTAATTACCTTGAAGTACAAGTTGGTCATCAGCTGATACGTAAAAGTAAGTCAATGCCCAAATGAAGTAAATGTATTTCATGATTGATGTTCTTGGTATAATGTAGAGTGCTCGAATGAATATATTTTCTGGTAGTTGATATTTATACCAATGATATTGTTTTTGAGTTTGCAACAAATGTTATTGCCTTTGTGTGTTGTGCATTTTGTTGTCCTGAATAAGTTATCTTATTTGAACGAGACTTAATCTTAAGTTTATATAAACTTTTTTTAAAACAAAAATATTTTAAGGTTAACGTAAAGGTAAACACGAGTATTTTATTTAAAAAATACTTTAATACTTCCTTTTTTTATAATCCACTGAAAAATATACAAAGTAAGTTTATAAAAATGTGTTTTTCTACAAATGTCAGTGAAAATATTATTTTTTCAATACTGTACGGTAAAGTGTCATTTTCCGGACTCGTTTGAGTCCGAGAAATGGTAGTACACTTGTACTTTACAGTAGGTACTCTTCAATTCTCCCAATGTTGTTTGAAATAATAAGTGAATCAACATAAACTAAGCTTTTATTCTAATTTTTGAAGATTGACATTAATCATACAACTGCTGTTGCCAGCAATATGTATTAATGGGGTTGTTGATGAATTTATAGTATTTTCTGTAATCGCAGAAGACGTGTGGCTGTGATGTAGCACTTCAACAAAAATTTCGCCCCTTTGGATCATTCTTGCAATCTGGTTTTTGCCTTCAATCGATTCTTCTATATACTTTTCGGCAACTGAAGAACTCTTTCATCCACCGTGCTGTTTTAGAACTTTAAGGTCAGCTCCAGCATTGGCCAACAACGTTAAAGATGTCCTCCTGAAGCAATGACCTGTATACTTTTCTGGTTGGTCTAGTTTTAAGAACTCAGCTAGTTTCTTAGGTGCTCCGCCAACAGTAGGTATACCAGCTCTTTGAGACAGACATTTTCATTGTCTATAACCCACCAAAAGAGCTTTCAGGGAGACGTGTCGCCGTCAATTCATGTATTTTATGAACACATCCAAATAGCAACATAATTGCCATTTTTGTGCCCAAAATTACAATTTTATTTGAAATCCTATTTTTCACCTGAACTTGCTATAAAAAAATGTTGTATTGCACACGTCGATAAAGTCGCATTATCTTCTCGAGCATAATAAGCTTAAAATACTAATTGCTTGCATCAATATTCAGATAATATTTCGAAGTCGATATGCTAATTAATTTAATTCATTAGTACTATAAAATTTGTGTAACTTATTTATGGGTAACAAATACAGTTTTTCAATGCAATTTTATATTCATAATATTATATATTAAGTAAAAGTATTTATTTATTTATAAGTAAGATTGCATGCCCATAAAAAGATTTTTTTTAGTCAATTTTACAATTTAAAATTATTTTATCTGAAGCCTGTTTTTGCATTTATTTTTAAATATTTTAAATATTATAGAATAATCCTTGTGTAAATTGTTATTAATCGCATTCCTAAATAATACACTTTGTTGATATCTGAATCTGAATATCTGGCAACCTTCAACTTTCTATGTATTGATGGTTGTATCTATTCTGGGGCTAATAGCTTGGTTTTGATTGTTTATTTTGATTGAGTATTTAGTTTTATTTTGTTTTTATAGCAACATTCATGACAAACAAGAGTTTAATAATAATAAAAAAGGGAAATTACAAGTATTATCCATAAAAAACTTGGAATTATAGTCACAAAAGAAATTAAAAGGATAAATAATGGAAATGAAATAAGGGAAAAAGTAAACCTTAAATTAAAAAGAAGTTAATAAGCAAGTAAACAAAATAAGGGTTGGTAGGTTATATGGAATGAAAGTTGAAACAAAAAATATAAATTAGGTAATACGTAGAGTAGTAAATATATTTTTTAAATTTAATATAAACATTATCTTGAAGATTATGTTCTGGATTATATTTTTTACACTAAGATTATTTACAGAATACTTTAAATATAAATATTTAAGCAACAAAAACTTTGAAAAAAATATTTTTGATTGGAGATAATGAAGAAAACCATATTGGTTGTTTTACTAGTTGCTCTAATAACATTTGCTTCATCCGCCAGGATCCGTAAAAGAAATAGAGAACACAGAAAGATATTAGCTGAACAAACTAGAGAACTGTTAGAATTTGTAAAAGCGTTAGGGAAAGGTCGGTATAATGTTACATATTTCATTATGCTAAATATTTCTCTAAAATTCTTAATATCAAACTTTATTGTTGCTGTCAAATTTTCCGAAAATGTTTTATTAAAATTGTCTCAAATAATCTTTACATACTTAAGTATATTTTCCATAAAAATCTAACATATCTTGGAAAAACTATTATTAACATATTGTTTTTTCTCATTTTAAGGTTTTCAATCGCAGGCTTACAAAAACAGTAGTATTTGGAATTTAGATTATTGGTAAGACAAATAGTTGTTTGATAAATTATTCTTTGAGTAGCATTTTTTTATACACACTTCTCAACTAATTTTATTGAGGGGTTGATTTGATTCCTAAAACAAAAACGATTTGTTGCGAAGATATTTAGAACCAGACGTGTGGGAGGAATATATTTTCACTGGCGTCTTAATTAATAAGACCAATAGTTGTGCTATTGAGAGTTGTGAGCTCTCGTATAGCAGCTCATGACAATGCAAGAATCATCTGCTTAGTTGCAGAAAGGTCAACGCCTTGCTTGTTTTCGAATACCAAGAGCAATGCTAGCTTGACATTTGCTTTAAGGGCTTTGAGTTCTTTTACTTATGAGTCAAAGCTAATCTGGGTATGCAAACAATCCCTTAAGAAGCTGGCAAGAATTAACAAAGTCACTTTGATGTGTGAGGAAAATGATAGAAGTCATGAAAACGTCTTATGTTGGTCTGGAGCTCTTTTGTTGTCATGTTAAAAGATTTGTAATATACAATATGGCTACAGTTCTTCTAATTGGGCACTGCCCTTTGAAGTTTTGTCTAAAAATAGCAAATCGAAGATTGGGTAGTCTCGTTTGATCGGGTTTTAAATTAAATTAAATAATAAAGTAAAAATGAATGAGTTTAATGATAATTTTGTTCTAGTAAAAGTAAGGAATGGTGAAGGACTATCTATTGACAGTATTTTTGTTTTAGCTCACCGGAATGCAGTAGTGCAAAGTGTGACATTAATGGGTTTTGATGGTATGTTTAAATAGCCTAGAATTGTATTTTCAGATTGAAGATTCAGTGTTTTTATTTATGTGATAAATTTAATTAAAGATTATAATAAAAATAAGAGTTTTATTCAATCAAAAACTGTGTAAACAAAAAAACTAGCATGTTATATAGTGCTCTCTTAAAATATTATTCGATTATTTTCGTATATATCTACTGAAATCATTATTGACAAAAAATTTTAGCTTGGTTTCATCTTTTTAAATTCGTAAGGTCTAAAAAATGCCAAGTTTAATGAAATATTGCAGCAAGTTATTAACCTTTATCCCTTTTCTCTTCCAAAGTTCAGGTAATAGCAAAATTCGAAGTTATTATCGTCGTAACTTTAGCTATTAAACTTAAAAGTTGACTGCTTGGCTTTTGTTTCCATAATAGTCCGAGCAACTTTGAGATATTTACTTATATATTTACACGATATAATATCGTGAAGGTTTCTCCAAAATCTAATAAAATGAAAAGGAAAATTACTGGAAACTGGATATTAACATACAAATTCTGCATTTTTAACTAGATAATTCAAGTTTGTATCGCCGCCATCTTGGATTTTTTTGAATAGCAAGTGAGTTAGTGGTTGAATGACATTTTACAGAAAAGCTTATTCTCTGCTTGTTTAAACTTTATTTACTGCGCTATATGGGGGATAAAAGAAAGCCATTTTTAAAAGAATCCCCAACAGATTATCATAATATCGACTTTAATGGTTGTCACTGAGAAAATATAACTTTCATAACACAGACGTTTTAAATATGGGATATAAAATAACTTACCATGAATATAAATCGATTGTTACTGGAGGTTGTCGAATATTATACCCTTGTTGTTTATTTTTGTAACTCTGTTACGAAGTATCTTAATTTTGACACTCATTTTAGATACAAAATGGCGATTATTAGTATCTTAGTATGTTAATCTACTTATTATTTTAAACAACATTGGAAGAATTGAAGAGTACTGTAAAGCACAAGTGGACCGTAGTCATTTGAGTCCGGGAAACAGTACTTTACCGTACAGTATTAAAAAAAATTCTTGCTTCAGATATCCAATTTTTTATAAATATTATAGTAATTATAATTGTTTTTTTTTATTTTCATTATAACAAGTAAAAATATAACATTTTAAAAGCAAAATCCGTACTAACTAATACTAAAATTAAGACACTATATATCAAATGAATCTTATATTTGAACATAAGTGATTTTAGTGTTTGTACCAAGTATTAAATTTCAATTATCAATCTGTAAATATTAATTTATTAAGGAAATCTTTTATTAATTAAGAGCTAACAAACATAGACGTGTAGCATGGAAATTAGATAAATAACATCATTATTGGTATTAGGGTTGTTAATTGCTTTGTATTCGATACATGTCCGCCCTTTTGGTGCGGTTTTGTTAACATCCACTGTTAATCCAATTTGGAATATTTAGATGAACAAATGAAGCAGTTTAACTGGTACTCGTTAAGAGTACACTATAAAAACAAACACACGTTGTTTAACAAATTAATTACTAATTGTCCAACTGGAATATTCCTAACAAAAAACAAAACAAAAAGGTTTGTTTATTATAATTAAGAATATAAGGATATATAATCAATACATCGCATGAGTTAAAAATCAAAATTATTATATAAGCACATTAAATAGAAAAACTGTTGAACAAAACACCACTTTTATTTTGACAAATTAGCTTTTTTAAATGCAATGACAGCTTGATCGATTAACTGTAATCGTCAAATTGACATATTAAAGTTAAATTTTATTTTTTCAAGGTAGCTACTTTATGTTAAAGTTTTGTTCAAAAGTTTCTTTGATTAATGTTCTTAGTAAGATGGACTTCCATAGAGTAAGGGTTAATGCAATAAATTAAATAAAAAAAAACTAAAATTATAATGTCCCATTTTTAATAAACGTGTTTTTATTTCTCCTGAAGTATCTTTGTGCAATTATAGAAGAATATTCCTGTGATTCCCTAAATTTTTTGGTTACTTCATATTAAGAGGACAGGAAGAAGGACTTCGATGGAATGACCGCCAAGAACTCCAGATTTGATCCCATTAGATTTTTTTGTGCATGTCTGATCTCCGCATGTCTCGTCTCCTGAGATCAGACATGCCATTAAAAGGCTGAAAAACAACAAAGCATCCGGTAAAGACAAAATCTATGACGAAGAACTCAAACACATAGGTGATACTGGAACTAAGATTCTCTGTGAACTGTGTAATCACAAAAGAGCAAATTATTAACATCAGGCAGATAATCGTGAAAAGCCTCTACCTCTATTGTTGTGCTTCATTGATTATTCCAAAGCGTTTGAGTGTGTGGTATGGGAACATCTGTGAACAATTTTAGAGGAGATTAGCGTCCTCAAACATCTAATAAGTCTGACAGCAATGAGTAGACGGGGCACACCTCAAGTGATAGGCAGATGGATAAGGGCAGCTCTAGAGAATAGGATTGTAATATCCTCACTAGGGCAAGCTATCATCAAAGCGAAAGCAGGTGGATGTTGTCCACAAGGAGGAGTTCTGTCATCACTACTTTGGACAACCCTAGTAGACGATCTCCTCAACGCTCAAAAAACACAGATTATCAACTTCACGAAAAAGACAACATTGGCCGATTTAAAACCACTAACACTGGGGGGAACAGTGATTCCAGTTGTCAAAGAAAAAAAATACCTAGGAGTATTCCTAGATCAAAGACTCTCATGGAATACACACATACAAAAAACCACGCAGAAAGCTATATTATAATTGGGCAGATGTAGACGAATGTGTGGAAAAAATTGGGGGCTTAACCCCAAAATGACCATATGGTTATATACAAGGGTTATTAGACCCATAATAACCTACGGGTCAGTGGTATGGTGTACAAAGACACAGCAAACAGGAGCAGTAAGGCTGTTAAGTAACATACAAAGGTTAACTTGTCTGTGTGTTACGGGGGCCATAAAAACTACTCCTTTAGCTGCACTGGAAGTCTTGTTAAACATTCCACCACTACACATATATATACAGGGCGAAGCGAGAGCAGCCATGCACAGATTAATACATAATCAGCAGCACATAAGCCTATCGCATGGGGCTGATAATGGTAAGCTAATCAAGGAACTAAAAGCGGATAACATTTTGGGGCAACCCATTGACGCAACAGTCACGAGATATAGCTTTGCCAATAAATTTAAAATAGTTATACCAGGTAGGAAAGACTGGGAAAAAGGTGTACCCTTAGAGGCGGAGTCAACCTGGTACACGGACGGCTCAAAGACGCCGTATGGCGTGAGAGCCGGCGTAGTCGGAAGGAAACAAGGGATAACATTCCCTGCAAGTCTATCCCAAAATGCCACGATTTTTCAATCAGAAATTACGGCAATTCACTACTGTGTAGAAGAAATTAAAGGGCTGGATAGGACGTACCGTTCAATAGCCACCTTTACAGACAGTCAGGCGGTGCTAAGGGCACTAGATTCTGTAGAGGTCAATTCTAGGCTAGTATGGGACTGTGTGCATGCTCTGAATACTCTGGGGGATCGTAGCAAGGTTACGGTAGCTTGGGTACCGATGAAATGGCTAAACTAGGCTCATCAATGCCTTTTATTGGACCGGAACCTTTCTGCGGCATTGCAAAAAATATTATAAAAACGGCCATGAAAACATGGGTGGCACAAAAATCACGGGAATGGTGGTGGAATTCACCAGGACAAAGGCAAGCGATACAGTTCATAATGGAACATTCGCAAAAGACTTATTGAGTAAAGACAGGAAAACAGTCAAAACTGTAGTAAGTCTATTGACTGGTCACTGTAAGCTAAACAGGCATCTTAAGCTGATGGGGTTAACAGAGACGGATCTGTGCAGATTCTGTCACCTAGAAGAGGAAACACCAGAGCACATCTTATGTCAGTGCGACGGACTGGTAAATATGCGTTTCCTGACTTTAGGAGAAGAATATCCATTGGCAAGGGACTACATGAAGGTTACAGTCTCAAAGCTTATAGACTTCGTTAAGAGAGTCGGACTGGGGGATGTAATCTAGTTTTTCGAGGACCACAATAGATCTGAAAAGGTCGCAGTGGAATAGACTTCTGGCCACCTCTTACACACCTATCTATCTATCTGACAGCAAACCTGTACGCTGATGGGGAGAATGTAGTCAGGGTCAACGATGTTGAGTCAGGCCTGTTCAAACCCTAAAAAGGGGTAAGGAAGGATGTAGTCTGTCCCCGCAGAGTATATTATGAGGAAATCCTTCGAAGATTGAAACAAAGTTACTGGCATCCTGTGAGAGTGAACTGGCGGAGCTCATTCGAAGAGTGGAGAGAGAGTGTGAGTTGGTGGGACTGAAAATCAATAGAAGCAAGACGAAAGACGAGTTTGTTTACCTGGGCTCCATACTTAATAGCGAAGGGGGCTGTGAGAAGGAAATAAGTAGAGGCATACAAGCAGCCAAATCTTCGGTATCCAAACTAAAGAAAATATGGCGGGGTCGATAAGAGGATTTAAAGTTGAAGGACGAATCAGAACCCCTGAAGTTCTAGAAAACGGCAAAAAGAAATTCATTTTAACATTCATTAACATATTACTGTAAGTTTTACTTCATCCTGTATAAATAAATATTGGAAGAATTAAAATTATTTTTGGATTTCTTCTATATGTTAAATAAAGAACTTATTCAAAACGTGTTCGTGGTACATTTTGAGATTTTTATTATTCCTTCAATCGTTAGTCGACAATTCTAAAGAAAGCGCAACGTCTTTTGGTTGTTCACTGCAGACACTGACATTTACGACCACAAATAAAAATCGTAATTTTCATTTTCTGGTTGACGGAACTTCTTAAAAACAGCCAGTAGACCCGAATTAATGTCTGAAAACACCCACCTTTTTCAAATTCCACAATCGCTTATCCCTAACAGCTAGCATACGTTCTCTTCAACGATTGCGGTGTTCAGAATATCCCGAGGGTATGCAAGAAGTTATAAAACTGGGGTGACGGCTCAATCGCACTTTAAACAGTTGAAAGTCTTAAAAGGAGGGTGGTTAAACATCGATGGCGTACTTATTGTGTTACACTAAGGAGCACTTTAATTATTTTAGATAAATGAACAATATTTTAAAAATTTAGATACTATTGCTTCTGTGGAAATATACAAGACAGCGCCACCTGTTTGCCGTTTTGCCGTCAATAAAACATTGTCTAATACTGCATTTTTCCCGACGTTGGGTGCCAAATTTGCGAGCCTTGTATAATTTTTATTTACAAACGTTTTGTTTCCATGGATTGTTTATAAGTTTTTGATTAATTGATTAGTTGATTCATTAGGTAATCCTGTATAGCAATCAATCTAACTAATTTAAAATGCATTAGTAATAATTAATTTGTAAAACAGTGATCCTTCACATATTGAGATACTCTTATAGTCATTAAATACTATTAATGGTTGCTTATAATCGCATATGACGTTAAAATTAATTACTTACTAAAAAGGGTTTGGTTTGAATTATAAGAACTCATCTTCTGTAAGCATGATTCAATTATTAGAATTTTAAAATCTACCAACATTTTATCTTTTGTAGCTTAAACATTTCAATTACATTTTAATGTCGATTAAATCTATAAGCTCTGTTAATATCGAGAGTAACAGAACCAAGGTCGGTGATCCATCTTAAAAATTCACTACTCCATTATTACTGACGATAAATCGGCTTTTATTAAACGTTGAATCGTATTCTAAGTACAAAGTGGGAATGCAAAAGAATTTATTTGAATTATTTTTATAAGAACAATTGTTTGTAATTAATTTTTGATGGAATTGATTGTTATAAGCATGCGCATGTAAATTTTAGCATTCCAAGAACAATTTGTGACAGTTCGGTGACTGATAGTAAGAAGTTCCAATATTGCGAAAACCGTCACAAGAGTTTGTGATTTTGTGAGGAACTGTAAATCAGACGCAAGCGCAAAGGAACTCGATGGTATTTAGATACGGCCAATTTTGAAAACAATCCGAAACGCATCCACAATTCTCTGTTGGAACACACCTATAATAAATTTCAGGAAGTATCCTGTTATCTCTCAAACAATATAATTGGGAGCAAGAGAGCAAAGGCAAAGGCAAAATAAGAGGTCTTTTTAAAAAAGGTCTCAAGTAAATTTGAGAAGATTATTTAAGTACTAAAACCACTTTATTTAATAATACATCTTTTCACTAAATCTATTTTCGCTGTTAGACTCCATTTTTAATTATAAAAAATAAAGATTCAACAATGACAGAAGATTTAAATTCAAATAGGGTGTATTTTATGTTGCCTACCTTTAATCTTATTTATTAAAACACGAATAATCAAGAGAAAGAAAGGAAGTGGGTTTACACATAATAATACTTAATAAATACATTGTTTTTTTAAAGGAAAATACTTATAATCTTTTGATTTTTCAATAAATTTAACAAATAATTTCTTAAACGTACCAATCTACACACATAGGTGAGTATGTTTTAGATATTTTATTTTCACAGTTTTAATGTTATTTCTGTTATTATCTGAACTTTGATTAGATTGTATTTTGCTGATTAACCATATTCTTATCTTTCATATATAATCATGTTTAGTATTATATATATATATTGTGACCATAATTCTGACACTATAGATTCTCTTCATAGAGCCTGATTATGGTCTGTTGACCGAAACATGTCGCAGCACTGATGTAATTTTACCGCAATGATATAATTTTAACAATTGAATTATATATTGTGGGTTGACTTTGTACCATCCACATTTGAGTTATGGATCACCTCTACAATTTTATAACAGCTGAGGTAAGGGAAACGAAAAAGTCAAAGGACGCTGGTATTAGAACTCGCAAGTTTTTTGAATCTCTCTCTCATTTTTTAAGAGACTCCACTTTATTGACGTAATTAATGCCTATTGATTTTACTGGTAAACTAGATAGTATTGACAGTTGTCAGTTGTCGTGAGCACCGTAAATACACAGTTATAATCTGAATAAATATTTATTTTAATACCTTTAATGCTTTAATTCAATAATTTAATTCATATAGCTGTAATAAAAACATTATCTGTTTCTTATTTATTATCTTACCTCCATAATACAATAGTAAAATAATTAAAAATAATAAAAAACTCTTCGTTTTAACGTAACTTCCAATTTAATTTGAAAAAATTAGGTTTTAAATCACAATGACAGCCGTTTCGTTAAGATTGGCATCGTCAGATTGACATATTTAAGTTATGTTTTGTTTATGTTTATAGCAAACAAATAATCCTTATTATTTTTCCAAATTGATAATATTATTTATTCATACCAAAAATTCGATTTTACACATTTTTCTTAATAATCATCTGTTGATACTCCTCTTCTCTAAAAATACGCTTTTTCAAATTTGAGATATAGTCAGCAAATTTTGACTCCTCTCTTTTGGATATTTCTGAACGTTCGATTATAACGTAAGGATTTTCTTTTAAAATACTTTGGGATGCGTTTACTTTAGATATACTTTCTGTTTTTGCAAGAACAAGACGCCTCCGTTTTTTTGACATGTCTGTCGTTACACAAAAACAAAACTAAAGATGTGCAAAAACATATTTATAAAAAAAAAACAAGTAGCGTCGGTGTGTTTACACAGCTTATATTAATATACCTACCATAATCTTAGATAAATTACATATTATTGAACATATTTTGATTTAATGTAACAATGTTATGTTTTTTTAACGCTTATATGTGTTTTATTATAAACTAAATAATAACAAATGTATAGATTTTTTCATTTGCGCTATATTTTATCCAAAAAAACCTATGAAATTAAAGTTAGTCGCGCCAAATGCGTACGAGTGGTAAATATGGACGAGTACATTTATTTTTTTGCCCCTAAAAACAATTTATATTTTCATAAAACAGTTGTTTCTGTTTATTTGTTTGTTATTTTCTGTCTCCAGAATATGTACTGTATGTTCCGCCTCTGGAAAATAAGCTGTATAGATTTGGAAATGGGTTTCTCAGCGCTGAAAGACATTACAGTCAGTCTAATCCTACTAAATCCTGATCCATCTCTCCACCTTTATCTTGTCGTTCACTAAGAACATACATAACATGCCAGGATAAAACTACCGAATCCCTTTATCTGGATGGAATTTTTAGCCAAAAATACCTGGCAACTTGAAAATTACCAAACACTTTAAATTTTAACCGAAATAAATCAAATTAATAACAAAATCAATGATACCAACTTAAAATGCTTGATTAGTTCTAGTTTTAGAAAAAAATAAATTAGTTAAAAGCAAGAATTTTTAAACAATATTATAAACTAGGCAAAAAATTAAAAAAAAACAAAAATATTAAAATCCTCTTCCCGACCAACTGACACAGATCAAAGTACATTATAAATTACTATCTGAATTAAAATAGTAAAATGAAAAACTCTCAATACTTATGAAAATACAAATTCAATAGTAAAAAAATACGAAAAACTAGCTATTCAAAACTACAAAGCTTAAATTTGTAAAAAATTAAAATTTACTAAAAGTATACCTACCTGTTTTATTTTCAAATTCTCGATATATGTAGAGTCCATCTTGGCAATATTGTAAAATCATTTAAAGTTTTAACCAAATTGGCCAATAAGAGGATTTGACAAAATTGACAGTTTGTTAAAATAAACAATGAAGTTAAAGATTCTGTGAAATAAAATTAATAAAAATAGTTATTTACGTTACAAGTGCGGTAAGTGCCTTATTACGGTACGAGATAGATGCTTATGGACGAGTACCGTAATAATCACTTCACGGACGTGTATCGTACTATATTTTTTTTTCATAAACCCAATAAAATATGAAACTGAAATGACATATTTGATCATTTTATTAGGAAGTCATGTAGACTGCTGTGAAAACATTGTTACTTAATTTATTTTTCATGATTGATTTGCTTTATAAATAAAAATTGAACAGCGGTTACCAAGTAACAATGTAAATAAAGGCAGACATATTAAATTTTTCTGCACACACGAAATATCTGCGGAGAAAATGGATCTGAAATTAGATGAAATTGCTGAAAAAAACTGCATAAGCGATAGAACAAATCATTCCAGTTAAGTCTGCGAAAAGATATGAAAAAGAATATGCGTTGTTTTGCAACTGGCGTGAACAACAAAATTTGAAAAGTAGTGCTGATGAAAATACGATGTTGGCTTACTTTTTGGCTATGGTAAGAACAGTTTTTTAAAGAATATTCTTTTCAACAGTTTAAATTTTCAGTCAAAAACCCTTCTTCATTATGGTCCAAATGCTCGATGGTAAAATCAATGATTATGGTTAATGAGAATGTCAACATATCAAGTTTCCCAAAGTTGATAGCTCTTTTGAAAAAAACAAAATGTAGACCATCAGCCAAACCAGTCGAAGGTGCTGACAAAGGAACAAATTAAAAGCTTCATGAGGGCCGCTCCAGATAAAGATTATCTATTACTCAAAGTGATAGCATTACTTGGAGTTGCTGCAGGTTGCCGAAGGGAAGAGGTCTATAATTTAGAAGTTAGTGATGTGGAGGATACGGGTACTCAGCTAGTAGTTAAGATTAACCAGACAAAAACGCATATTCGACGAGCTTTCACTGTAATTAACAGTGATGACGTTCACTATTTGAATGTGTTTTGAAAATACATGAATTTACGGCAACATGTCTCCCTGAAAGCTTTTTTGGTTGGTTATAAACAAGGAAAATGTCTGTCTCAAAGAGCTGGTATACATACTGTTGGCGGAGCACTTAAAAAAATAGCTGAGTTTTTAAAACTGGACCAACCAGAAAAGTATACAGGTCATTGCTTCAGGAGGACATCCTCAACGTTGTTGGCCAATGTTGGAGCTGACCTTAAAGTTCTAAAATAGCACGGTGGATGGAAGAGTTCTTCAGTTGCAGAAAAGTATATAGAAGAATCGATTGAAGGCAAAAACAAGATTGCAAGAATGATCCAAAGGGGCGAAATTTTTGTTGAAGTGCTACATCACAGCCATACGTCTTCCGCGATTACAGAAAACACTGTAAATCCATCAACAACCCCATTAATACATATTGCTGGCAACAGCAGTTGTAAGATTAATGTCAGTCTTCAAAAACTAGAATAAAAGCTTAGTTTATGTTGATTCACTTATTTCAAACAACATTAGGAGAATTGAAGAGTACTGTACTCAAAAGAGTCCGGGAAATGGCACTTTACCGTACAGTGTGAAAAAAATACAAGTTTCCAAATCGTAATTTTATATTTTTTGTATTTTAATTTAACTTAAGAAAAAAAACTTTATTTTCGTATTCATTACAATGTCCTAGACCCCTCATAAAATTTTGATGAAAAACTGACATCTGACATTATCAAACTAAGAGAGACAGACGACCAAAAAGTTAGTGTCCTTGATTACTGCAAAAATTAATCACTTGAGGTGATTCTTGATATATTTTAACTTTAGATACATGTTTAATCTAATTATAAAAAATGTATTCAAATTGCATGAAGGAAACGCATCTATTAGTGAGGGTTACAAATATCTGAATAATATTATACCTGTCTAAGATAGTAAAAATCATCTACATAACCATCACGGTCAGTTACTAGTCAGTTTTGCAAAATACACACAGGTACATCAGAAAAGCAATAAAAAGGCAAATATTTTGAAAGCAATTAGTAGTATCTTTAAGTTTTGTTTTTGTACATTACCAATAAAAGTTTTTGTTCGTTGGAAATAATTGGCTTTTAATATTTTACAGTATTTTAACTTTTAATTAAACAAACACATGGGTCCATCAAGATTTGTGACAGATCTGGGAAAGGTCTCTAAAGCTACAAACCCTCCTCAACGTTTCTTATTACAACAAAATAACCCAATTTATTTTATAATATATATTTTTGTTCTTAAAAATTAATAGTACCTACGTATATTTTATGTCCTTTCTATAACAGTAATTACTATTAAATCCAGAACCAGATAGCTTTGATGAAATAATTATAAATATAGTGACAATTAATGAGATAATTGGAACCAATTTGTTTAAATTTATAATTATTGGAAGAAGATATTCGAAACAAAACTATGGTTTAGTAATTAAAAAAAAGGTTTAAGAATGCAGCACAACCAATTATGTGGGTTTCACTATATGTGGTAAAAATAAATATTAAAAAAACATTTTTTAAGGAACGAAAACCTGCTGTCAGAACCAACCGCATGTTGAAGAATAAAGTAGCGAGAGATGAAATCATTTATTTATTATTCAATGAATATACCGCTTTCACTACCATATACGTTCTTCAGAATACTCACAATAGAGAACCAGTAACACAATCAGAAAGTAATTTAATGCCTGGCTATGCCCAAGGGTCTCGGTACCGGAGTAATTCTCATATACTCACATCTGCAAAATGAGACAATATTATTATAAGGCAAGAAGTGTAAAAATCATATATTTATCAGAGCGTGATTAAAATTTGTTTATAAATTAGTTATAATTAATTTGGTGCTGCGAACCTCGCTTCGCTCGGCACGCAGTGATTGTTTTATTAATAATGATTCATGGTGCTAATTACCAATCGACGTATACGGCATGGATCAGCGAGAAACAAGAGACGGAAAATTCAATTTCCTGGTCCTTTTATATTTTTTCCGATTATGACAATAATGACATATAATTAGGGCTACAATTGTTTAAATTTGCAAAAAATAACCTAAATTTATGAAAAATGATGAAATATTTTTACATGTTTCACTATTTCTTTGATAATATAAAGAAAATATGTATTCTTACATTTATTAAAAATCTGTTTAAATTATTTTTTGAACAGTTTTTCCATATAAAATCAGAGTTTGAAATATGCTACTTTTAGATATGTCACTTACTTTAAAATCTTTATAAATTTGAGCTAAGAATATAAAACGAACCTAAATCTATGCATAAATCTATTAAAATGTTCCTATTAAAACTTCTAAATACTAATTTGACTTAAAAGAAATAAAATTTAAGTTTTTCATTTAACCTGTTATATGAACTAGGTATTAACTATTATAAGTACTGATTTAACTAAAATCTCTTGATATTATCAAATATTAACATCTTATAACTAATATACAAACTTAATTTACTAACTTAAATACATTTTTCTTAATTAAATTGTCTTATTTCAAACTTTATTAAGTAATTGTGGTTTGAAATAGTCTTATAAGCTTTCATTATATGAGTTTTTTATCATCAAATCAGGTTATTCTCTCTATCACTGTAATTTTCATAGTTTGTACACTGATTTCACCTTTGTCTGATAGCATTTATTTACACAGTTTTTATGCTTTTAGGTATTTCTCAGGTTGTGAGGTTTTGTCTGAATACATATCTGTTATCGAAGACTACAAAATGTTTACGTCACAATGTGAGTACCTCCACCTTATAACTAATATTTAAACATTTAACTACTTAAATTACACAATTCTTTATTAAACATTTAGATTAACAGTTTTAATTGTATTATTTTTGTTTCAGATTCTAACTTTAATTTCAGGAGAAAACTATGTGAATCGCAAATTGTTACATGAATTGGGATTTGTTATTTGAATTGGGACTGGCTTGATTGTTATTGAATGATACCATGGATCCTATCCAAGATAAAGTTGTCAAACACATTCTCCATCTGTTTTTAAAGTTTAACATTTGAGATTATTATACTGAACACTTTAAATGAAATAAAGAAAAATAGCTCGTATTTTAATGAAAAATTATTCTGATATCCTTTTTGTATTTACATATTGAGGTAAGTTTTACTTATTAATTTTACTATCTCAATATATAGAAACAATAAGAGTGTTAATGATATCCATTGGGATGTTCCATTTTTTGAGCCGCTAGTGTAAATTGCTGTTTGATATTGCTGAGAATTTGCTAGCTATGGTAATCTTTGAATATTCCCAATCTCCAGTGCATCTTGTATAGTCTTAACGTGCCATAAAAATGAAATTGTCTCCAACAATGCACTACGACCATGCATTATGCCTCCCCAAAACATTACTGATCCTCCTTGGTATAGTACAACTTCTCTTGCAAATGTTAGTCTTTCTTATCGTTCTGGCAGTCTCCCAACTTTTACAAATTGCAAAAAACAACTCAACAACTTAAATAGGCTAAATTGATATGAACCACTTTTTAAAATTTTGTATCTAAAAGTACAGTAAATTGTGTTTGCAAACTTTCTTAGATGCCCAGCACTGTTGATATAAATAGAGACATAAAACACTTATTATATGCATGTAAAGTTATCAAATATGTCTGGATATTAAGCTACCAGTATTGTAACGTCTAACGTCGTTAAAATACGATTTTCTTTTGTTCTGCTAATGGTTTTCTCAGATGGGTCATTTATAATCAAGTGTCTAACTTAAGGGAAACAACTTTAAAAAATCTGAAATCCCCCAAATCCCTTTTTTCTTTTGCTTTAGTATGGCTTATCACATTTTTAACAGAGAAACTCCATTTAAATCTCAATTCTCGGAGAAGAATTTTAGACGCCAATCTCACATACCCTTTTGTTACCCTCCCTCGATTTTAGCTTAGGGATGTTTAGAAGATTAGTAGTTTTCGAAAAGAAAGAAGTAAATTGGAAAAATAATGTATTAACCATTAAAGTCATTAAAGTTGATGATATTGTTGCCACGGTTTATTTACATTTAAAATCATATATTGTGAATAAAAAATTTAACTGGTTGAAGGAAAACACGAAATCAATGTCTCAGATTTTTATTTAATTTAACAGCGACTAGTTTCGGCCTTTTAGAAGGCTATCATCAGGCTAGAAAAAACAGGATAAGGTTACCATTACAAAATATAAGAAAACTCAAAAAACAAACATACCTTAGTATCAAAATTGTCAAAATAAGTTCAAAAAGGAAAAGATGTGACATCAAAATTATAATTGATATTATGAATAAATCTAAAAGGTAAGATATTGTAATGAGTATTTTTATCTAATGATTATAGTTTAATTAATTTATTTATAAATTTGATATTGATATTATTTGATATTGTTTAAATGTTCTAAAGTAGCAAGATCTACTTTTTCTTAATGGGGTTATGTTCTGCAAGCTTCTAGTTGGAAAATTAGGTAGGTATATGAATAAAAAATTGATTAATTGTAATAACAAATTTATTATAAAAGAGTTAAGTTAAAACAGTAATATACTGAATGTCTAATAATAATACACAAAATATATAATAAAAGTTATTTGATTAAGGTAATATAAAACAACTTCTGTTGATATTATACTTAATATACCATTATTGAATATTTTAATGTTATAATATACATAAATAATGGAAAAAAAGGGAAAGATGTGACATTAAAATTATAATAGGTATTATGAAAAAATCTAAAATGTGTAGTATTTTGGTTACGATTCTAGCATTTTTGTTCGAACAATTAAGGTTTTGACAATTTTGATACTAAGGTAACAGGTCGGCTGAAAAGTCCCCGGTCTACCATAGTAAAACACAATATTTTGACAAAATTCATTTTTTTTATTCAACATAGTTGCCTTCAAGGGCGATACAGCGATTATAGCGACCTTTCAACTTTTCGATACCATTTTTGTAGTACTCCTTCGGTTTGTCCTCAAAATAGGCTTCAGTTTCGGTGATATCAGAGCCAAATTTTTTTCCCGCGAGCATTCTCTTCAGGTCAGAGAAAAGAAAAAAGTCGCTGGGGGCTAGATCTGGAGAATACGGTGGGTGAGGAAGCAACTCGAAGCCCAATTCATGCAATTTTGCCATCGTTTTCGATGATTTGTGACACGGTGCTTTGTCTTGATGAAACAACACTTTTTTCTTCTTCATATGGGGCCGTTTTTTCGCGATTTTGGTCTTCAATCGCTCCAATAATGCACAGTAATAGTCGCTGTTGATTGTTTTTCCCTTTTCCAAATAGTCGATGAACAATATACCGTGTGTATCCCAAAAAACTGAGGCCATAACTTTGCCAGCTGACTGTTGAGTCTTTCCACGCTTTGGTGGCGGTTCACCGGCCGCAGTCCACTCAGCTGACTGTCGATTGGACTCAGGCGTGTAGTGATGGAGCCAAGTTTCATCCATAGTCACATATCGACGCTAAAATCGGGTTTATTATTATTATCCCAAATATTCGTGAACGATATGTCCAACACGTTCCTTAGATATCTTTAGAGTATCAGCTATCTCGATCATATTCACTTTACGGTCACTCAAAATCATTTTGTGGATTTTTTTGATATTTTCGTCGGTAACCACCTCTTTTGGGCGTCAACTGCGTTCACCGTCTTCGGTGCTCATTTCACCACGCTTGAATTTTGCGTACCAGTCAATGATTGTTGATTTTTCTGGCGCAGAGTCCGGAAACTCATTATCAAGCAAAACTTTTGCTTCAACTGTATTTTTTCTTTTCAAATAACAATATTTAATAATCACACCTTTTTGAAAATAACAAAAGTTGCTTCACTAAAAATGCAATATCTCACAAACTAATAGTCCGACAGCTGTCAAATTTTTACACGAATATTTTGAAGGTTGAAACTATCTAAAAATGAAATGGATTTAATTCTAGTGTCGTCATCTATAGGTCAGACCGGGGACTTTTCAGCCGACCTGTTACCTATGTTTTTGAGTTTTGTTATAGTTTGTAATGTTGACCACATCCTGTTTTTTCTAGCCTGATGATGGCCTTCTAAAGGGCCGAAACAGTCGCTGTTAAATTAAATAAACATCTGTAACATTGATTTTGTGTTTTCCTTTAATCACTGTTTATTCTCATTCGAGATCATCTATTGATTTTTCTGCAAATCGCTGGGAATTTTTGACATGTCTATAAAGATTTTTTAAAGAAAAAGTCAAGATTTTCTTACGATATTGAAATGATTAATGTTTACAGTAAGGAAAATATATAATAATGAACTTATTCAAGGTATTAAGACCGAATTGACTGCGAACAACTTTCTGTTTCTCATGAATATCTACAGTTTATATTATTAAAATATATTTCTCTCTCCATTCTTCTGCACCCCTATTCTGGGCCTTTAAATGCCACCAAGAATGGAACTGCTTTAAAATAATGACTATTCTATGCATTGAATTTCCCACAATGGCTTTCTGACGAGGAAATATCGCGACGTACTTGATATCACTATATCAGTTTCCTCTTTACTACGGTGTTCTACGCAATCAAGGCGGCTTTTGCATATGGACGTGGCAGCAGCTTTTATTTGGTTTCTTTTATTATCTTCCAATGTTCCATTGTCATCCGTTCAGCCTTTGAGTGTGTGTTTATTGATTTATGTTATTGCGGTATTCAAGATGTTGGTCGCAGAAATGCTAAGAAATAGTCAATTTTATGCGAAAAGGGTATCGGAAGGATCAATTTTGAGAATGTTTTCCTGCGTTTCATTTTGTGTGGCATAAAAATGGAGCATATTAAACTTTGGGGGGATTTAGAGTCGCTTGTTGCACAGAGTTTAAATGTTCCACTTATTTTTTATCAAGAATTTTGTTACGCAGTCTCCAAACATTTCTTTTATAAAAAAAACATTGATCAACAGCAATTTAAGGAAGTAGTAATCAAATTAATTAATATAACCCTTACTGTAAATTACTCTACAGACAGTTTTTCTGTAACCTTCTGTTTAGTATTGACTTTTATTCCAGATTAGTTACAAATAAAAATATTTCAGTGGCGTCTAATTACCAATTTTCCAAAGCAATATTGTAAAATTAGTCAGAGTGATTGAACTTACTCATGCCCCTATCCGAGGCATTTATTTGAATAGTAGCATTTTAAATTAACGCTCAAACTTCAACAGTAATTTGAGAAAATCGTATTCAAACTTATTGTTCTGTATATTACTGTGGGAAAGTCCTTACTAAGTAATTGCTAATGTAATTAAAATTTTAACAATATACGTAACCTCCTGTCTGAGATTGAATTTTATCACAGCTTAGTTACAAATAAAAAGATTTCAGTGACTTCTAATTACAAATTTCCTAAAGAAAATCATTTTACAATTCTAAGAACAATAAATAAATGCACAGTTAAACTAAACTTCCACTATTTATTCCAAAAATTCGCTTTAAAATACAATTACAGCTGTTTCGCTATAACTAGCATCGTCAGATTGACATATTGAAATTACATATTGTTTGTTTGTAACTAGGTGCTTGATGTTGATAAGGAGTTAAGGCTAGACCAAGTAAGGAAGTAATAAGACATAACAATATTAAAGCCTAGATGTTATTAGCCCTAAGGAATTATCCTGGATGTATTTCCCTCTAAGATCAGTATAACTGTGCAATGATATAGAAAAACCAGGAAAAAACTATATCATGCTGATCTTTACAATAACTTAATATATTTATGATACAATAATGTCTTATCTATGTATAAAATGAAGACTCAATCAAAGTAAACAGTTTAATAGTGGAGAACTTCCAAGATTTATTTGTTCATTAACTACTTTAAACTGTTGATCTGCTAGATGTCATTTAATTTCAAGTTCAGTTATTTATTGTTTTAGTAAGATGAACTTCCAAAAAGTAAAGGTTAACACAATCAATTTCATTTTACAATTCGTCAGTGTGAATGAACTTACTTATGCCCCTAGCCTAGGCATTTTTTTGATCAGTATAATTATAAATTAACTCTAAAACTTCCATATAAATTCAAAACATTACAAATTGGCACCCAACGCCACTACAAATTGGCACCCAACTCCACTACAAATTGGCACCAAACACCTTTAAAAATTAGTTTCATATTTTCAGTTATTCTTAATATTTAAAAAAATCAATGCTTTTATTTTTTATGCTGTAATTAAAAACTTTACCTATTTTTACTTTTAAAAAAATTCTTTGGTGAAGGAAATCAATTGCAAATAGCAATATTTTTGAATATTTCTATTTCTATATTATTTAAATTCACTTTTGAACTGAAATAATTTCGCGAATGTTTCTTCTTAATTGATTTTCTTGCATAATTTCTCTTTGTCAAGTCATATAAAACAAATCTAGAGCAAAATATTCCCGGTGCAGTAATCCATTCTGTCATCCATCATTTTGATAATTAACTATTAGCTAAGTTATTTCATTAATCTTAATAAATGAGGCAGCAATTTCACTGATAATTAAATACCAAAGATTTGCTTCGTGATTGTTACTTTTGACACGGCTATATATTTAATAAACAAATATAAATTGAAGAAAAATATATATATTAATTCTGTAAACGTTCTACTCACCTTCAAGTAATAATTATTGTGATTACGATTTTGTTATGAACATATATTGCAACGAAATAAGTATGACATGATGAATACCAAAAAAATGTCATAAAACCATCCTTAGAAAAGTAGGTTCTTTTAATTTTTTGTTGAAGTGTCCAGTATATGTAAAATCCAATCGCCAGATGGCAAATAATGATAAAAATTAATCATAAATTAATCTAGTAGAGATAGAGAATGAGTTAAATTTAAAGACATGGATAGTTTCAAATCAGTATTAGGAATATGACACCTCGAATTTACTTTCAAATTAAAACCCATATTAGTGACAATAATTTATTTGTTACTTTCAAAACTTTGTGTGTAATGAATCCCATGAATTTTTAACACTAAGAAAGAACAAAGAAATTGTACAAAAAGTTAGGTTAGGTTAGGTTAGGTTAAGTTACAATATGGTTAAAAGTTACATACCTGAGTTCCAGGGGGTGTGATGGTAATTGGAAGACCCTACAGAACAATTTAAAACATTAGTGGAATGTTTTAAGCATAAAACAGTCAATTTTCAAGTTTGTAAAACTTGGCAAGAATTCTGAAACCTCCATCTTGGACTAGCAATTAAAAACTTTTAATAAAACTATTTATTCCTGTTAATTTAAATTGATTGTTCTTTTATGTGTATATTCACATGTGTACAACGTCCATATACTCTACGATTATCCTGGAGATCCTTATATTCTATTTTATATGGCGCTGATTTAAAAGGTCATATCATAAAATCTCTATTAGATTGACAAAAGAGTTTCTAAATAAAACCATCGCTGATACCAAATCGGTTAGAAGCTATTTTCAATAAGAAACGTATCGATACTCCCCAGAGCCAATAACTTTATAAATCCTTTCGCTTAGCTACGGCTTTTTCTTACCTCTCAACAAAAGAATTACGACCCATAACAGAAGGAGATAAAGTTGAGTTATAAATAAAATAGATGCATTTATTGTATTGTTTGAGCTCGTTGTAGAATCTAAATGGCGAGAATAAGAACGCAGCGTAAACAGAATACAAATAGACGTTGGAACGTAGAAGAGCAGTGGCTATTGCTCCATCGACTGTTTAATATACAAACAGCCATAAATGAAGAAGAAGAAACAAAGTATCCTAATTGAAATGTATTTGGTTTAGTTGCTACTACAAATAGTTTGTTTCCTGCCTACCTGGAGTCATTTAAATGAATTTTATTCCTGGTATTGGGACAAGTAGTGGAGTTTACCTTGTTTCTTTTTTCATTTACACCTGTATATTTGGATCAGTGCTCAAAACCAAGTAAGATCTTTCCGATTGTTCTTTAATAATTACGACTACTCAACTGCATGTCTAAAAATAATCCAACAAAAAATACCCAGGTTACCTCTGACTACCCTTGGGTTGGTATACCCAAGCTTCCCAAGGTGGTGGATAGGGGAGTGGCCAGAGGAAAAGACCTAGTATTGGTATTCTGTCTAGTAACAGAGGTAGTAGTATGCGGGGAACTTAAAACTCCTTTAATGGGGTGGGCCGATAACAGGCCACATGGTTATATGGTTGCAAACCTTCTTGTATACAAGTTTTCCTCGGCATGCGTGGCTCAATCCATTTGTGAAGGTGACCACGCCCAAAGCCTCAAAAAGCACATATCTGAAGACGACATCGTCCAAGACCGAGACGGACAAGAGTAAAAAGCCAATGTCGAAACTAGTAAATGCTAAACTTTCTACCAGACCAAAAAATAGTTAATTCAAATAGTTGGAGGAGGTAAAATGTTGGATCAGCTTAAAATGCTTCTGGAAGAAAAGCCTAGATTCTTATTCTCTCTACAAAGAGAAGCGTTATAAGGGAGAACTTGCAGAAGGCACCTCCAAGAAATAAAAAACCAAAAGAGTGTCCTCGTGCTGCAGGCATAACCGCCCGCAGACCTTGCCGTGAAGATAGCGGTGATTGATGTAAACTTCCCCGAAGTTCTATGAAACGTCCAGAGGCTTCATGAGAAATCTACGATAAAATACCACTGGAGGGACCAAAGGTGTGTTTCCATAAATGTACGTAGAAACCGGAATATTTGGTTAACATCGTCCCTACCATTAAACCATACGAAGGTGCTATTCTCAGTTGGAAGGAGATGATATCCTCAAACCTCCACTTGTAAGGTGAGAGAGATCGAAGAACGAGAGAGGTCGAAGGTTAGAAGCAGAGGTTATGCTTGTCCTGTCTGTGCCGAATTGAAACCCCGTTTCTACAAACTTCATAATAATCATCTAATCAAAGCTACTCGACCGTTCGAAAGACTCAATATGACGTCCGATACAGTGAAGCAACACTTGTACAATTTAATCAGTATTTTTGGACTCCCCGATTACATTCATTCAGATAGGGGAATCGCTACAAGCACTAGCACCCCATACAACCCTGAAGGAAATGGACTTGTTGAAAGATATAATGGAATTCCCTGGAAAACAATGTCGTTGGTGATGAAAAGCAAAGCATTAGCAACCTCAAAGTGGGCACCACATGAATGAATGTTCAGTCATCCTAGTCATTCAACTGACGGTACGGCCATTCCTTCATGGTTAGCAAATCCTGGAAAATTTTTACTAAAAACTCCGAGCATCAAAATACAGCCCTTTGGTACAAGAAGGCTAATCCGGAATACGCCCTCATTCGTCATGTAGATGGGCGAGAATCAACTGTGTCCCTGAAGCATTTACCTCCAAGAGGGGATAATTCTATATTTGGACACGCAAAGAAGCGGATACAACAGTTGATTGTAATTCTGATCAAGAAGATTCTAATTCTAATCGAGGAGAATCTCATGAACATAACACTCAACAAATTCAAACTCCACAGGATCCCACATAACAGCAAAAGTCCTTAGTATGTTCTACGGAGATCTTATTAAGATCCGTCACAGAATGTTCTAAAAGGAATGTTCCTAGTATATTCATAGGACGTACTTAAAATTATGTACACATCATTTGATTGGCTTTACAAGAAAATTTTAAACAATACAAATGTTTTTAAGATAGTAGAATTATCATGTAGGGCAGAGTGTACGGAAAATTTTATACAGGCTGCTTACAGATCAGGTAGCTCTTCTATTTTCCCTGGGATGGAGCCAGATTATTTTTCAATTTATTATATATATTCCAAAATGTTGTTATTCTATTTTTTGTTTTAGAATCTATGAAAGTTCAAAGAACAGGATATAATTGTTGTCATAAAATCGTAGCTGGTAAAGTCTAGAGAAAGAATAACTTATGCTCACAGAAAATAATCTGTAAAATCTTTTGAAAAAAAGAAATATTTTCAAGTCGTATTTTTTTTTTATTGCTGGCTGATACAGGGTGTACAAGTTTTATGGTTCGGTTTTTTTAATAACGGATCAGGATTTGCTTTGATCCAATCTATACAAAATATAGATTAAAACATTTTAAAATACAATTGCAGAATATTTTGGACAAATACTGGATTTCGACTGAGCATGTTCTGTAGTATATTATATTCACATACTGACGCACATTCTCAGCATGTACTTAGAATGTGGATAGAGCGCTCCGTAACATGAACTAAGGATATTCTTAGTACGTTCTTAATGAAAATAACGCACGTTCTTAGCATATACTTCTTCTCAAAAAGTATATCCTTAGAATATGCTAAGAATGTGGAATTGTTATCTGGGATTGTGTAACCCCTACAAAATTAATGCTGGATTCTTCAGGAGAAATCAGAAAATCCAAAAGAATTAGAAAATCCCCGAATTACCTACAAGACTTTGCGCTTTGTACATCTCAAATGTACGAAAATCTGTAACACTCAATACTGTAATACTTTTCCCTATAATTGTTTTACTCCATCTTTTATTACTTAGTAATATTTATTATTTCTTTTGTGTATAATATTTTTTTTCTATTGTACCAACTTTTTTGAGTTTATTTTGGCTCACTAGACACTGCTTGAATGAGAAAACGACAGAACTGTGCCGCCATCTAGAATGAAATGACCCATACAGATTGAAAAGTGTTTTTCTCAAACACCTGGGGCGAAACGAAGAGATATTTATCGGGTTACTCAGTGGAAAGATTCATTTTTAAGTTCTAGATAATACCCGTAAGGTTAACTGTGTAAAAAAATTGTGAAACGAGACCTAAAGTATGGGTATCAAGATAACATACTCGATATATTTTTATTACGATACTTTCGAGTGAATTTATAAAGATAATTAATTATTTGATAGGTTTTTTTTACTAGAATATAAGCCGAATTTATACGGAACATAGCTTCCCCTACAATAGACACTATTATTCGGCTAGCGGGCGTTTCTATAGCCAAGATATCTTCCTCAGGGACAGAATATCAATTCTGCTCCATCAATAAATAAATATCAATCATAATATATAATAAATAACTAATGCAAGACAAATTATGGTAATAATTATTTCTAAAGACAATGACAATGACAGTGTAATAAAAAATACAGAATTAAAAGTGAGTGAAGAACTTCTGTACTACTTTATAGCATGGAGGCTTGGACAATAACGGAAACTACTCAAAAAAGTTTTCGAAATGTGGGTGTATTGTTACGGTTGCATTAGGAGTAGTATACAAATGAGCATGTTTATTTATAAATATTATGAAAGAGATACTGAATTGGTGTACAACATTCGGGGGGAAACAATGATTAAAAATCATTATAAGTCTTTGTTCGATTTTTTTTTATGAAAATAAATTAATAGATAGAAAGATAATAGAAAAACTACAAGATGAGTTTAATTTATTCCAGATAATTATTCCATAAATTTTATAAATTTCTTAAATTGTACCTTGAAAATAATTGATTAGTTTTAATTTCTAGATGTTAAGGACAAATTTGTGACCACTCCCAAAATCAGGAGGAATAATTTTAGAATTCCAAATCTCACTAAAATAAAATCACCCTGTACAACAAAGTTCCAATAAACATCATTTGAGCTTACCAGTCACCAACATAAAAAAACTGATATTTTTTTAGTAATTTTGCCTTCACTGCCAACATAAATTTATTTATTTTTGTTCAAAAGGAAAGCTGGGAAAACAAAAGAATTATCCGTAACCATGGTTTTGTTGAATCTAAAATCTCTCTCTTGATTTTTGTTCCTGAAAGCGAAAGGAGGGTAAGAAATTTGTCCTGATAAAATTAAAATTTTTGCAAGTAAAATTAAACAATTAACGCATAATCATGTAAGATAAATGCTTAAATCGATAAAGTGTGTGTATAAAAGTGTATTTTCATAAAAATTCAACCTACCTGACAAGAAATTGGGGCCAAAGTGTATTGGCATCCAATACTAGCAGTTCCAGGAGAACAGGCAAGATATTTAAGCCTTAAGGAACATATTCCTGTCCATTTGAAGGTGACAACAGTTGTAAGGATTCTACATCTGAGGTATTTGTGGCCATTTTGCTCCAACACATATTTGACAAGAATTAAGTACCAGTACTCTACAACATACATGCATGGACCAAGTTCTGAACATTTTAAGGTGATATCAATTATTATCGTTCTATTTTCGATAAACTCTAGAATTTCAACAATTATTATCGCTCTATCTTAATGTTTAACATTTTCGATGAACTTTAGAGTTTCATACTGATTTTTTTGTCACTAATTCATTTGTGCGAGATCCATTTTTTATGGTCAAATTTATTCGTATCATAAAGGATTTAATTAAATTAGCACGTGCTACAACTTTGATGTAGTTTGTTCTTGGAAGAGAGAACAGGATATTCAGGAATTTTGACATTCATACATTTCAATTGAAGAATACTGAGAATACTAAGAACACGCTATATCTTAATTTAAGGTACATTCCATAGGAATAAAAATATAAAAAAAATTGTACTCACTTGTAACATCAATTCATTTTGGAATCTTTCTAATGCATCTTTTTCAGCGACATTGAATAATAAATGTCTCTTTTGAATTTCTGTTTATTTCAAACATAAATTAATTCGCAAAATTCGCATAAAGAAAACGACCACTTCTAAATCTGCTTCCATTAGCTGTGACTTTCAGAACTTTAACCTCACAAAACACAGCATTTGATCGGAGATAATAATCATAGAACTAGAACCTACACACGTAACCTGAGCGGGTGACGTCATACAGAGACCGGAGGAACTACATTAAGTATCTCTTTCGTTATTTGTTTATTTATCATAAAAATTTTTAAGAGTCTCATTGCTTTGAGCAGCCTGGTTTAATTTAATTTCATTGGCGTCATATTTGTTTTTTAAGAAAATATTGTGGGAGGTCATATTGTTGTCGTAGGCGTACCGCTATAGCCAACACGTTTCACACAAATACCTTGACAAAATATAAATTTATAGAATTAACAAAATTTAACCCCACAGTATAGAAGGATGTTAAGAATCAGCTGGACATATAATGTCAAAAATACTGAGGTTATGGCAAAAATAAATAAGAATTTAGAAGTGTGTGGTAAAAAGAAGGAAAAATTGCCTAATTCCATGAGTGGGTAAATTTGTTTATAGCACGGGTTACGTACTATACTTTACCTACGACTTGTTAATAATTTTATTGTATAACTTTTAATTACTTAATATTAGTTCTTATAATAATTGTTTAAAGTAACAGTACAGCTATTAAATACTAATGGTACGTCGGTTCTTTTGCTTGTTGAAGTATTAGAATCATAATTTCAAATATAGTCTTTAACTTGGTGAATAATAACGTGTGCGCATATGGTCGGCGCATGCTCCAATGTTCAAAAAAGAGGTTTTTTATGAATGATTTATTGTTAGTGATCGGTTTCTAGCGTAATATTAAAATTTAGTCAATTCTAAATATTTAAAATGGTTTCGTATAGTGACTATATTGTTATGTTTGTCTGCGTATGTATGATTTTTAATATTATAATGAATCTGAATTTATATGTATAATTAATTTTATTACAGACATTAACATAACTTTTTGTTTACTAAACTAATAATGTCTCTCTTTCTCAGGGTTTTTTTTGGGTTCATAGGCTCTATGTATTATGATTTATTATTATTTTACTATTTTAATTACTATATCAATTGTTAATTTATTTTATTATTATTATTATGCTCAAAAATTAAAATTTCTAACTAAATTTACTAGTATATGCAAAATAGATCAATCAAATTCAATGTAGTGTTTTTATTACATAAATTTTTCAAAAAACACATTTCATTATACAAATACAAATACAAATTCAAATTGTTTAAATGTTCTTTCATACATCACACATTCACGCTAATAAAACTAATCCTATTACAGTTAAGTATGCAACTCACATAACACTATGAGTGAGTTTTAAGTTTTACAGTTGGTAGTCCTTTCTCTAATTACAGTTATACAAAATGAACGATAGATTACTCAACGTTATTGAAAATTTAGTTTCTCACGCACTGGTAAGTTTATTTAACAAAAATTCATTAAATACCTTTTTGATACTTCTTCTAGTAGTGGTTGATACTGTCTCAATGTTTTAAAACAATATGAATACCTTTATATTGCTTTGTAGACTGTGGTAGACTGCTCGTGGGGATCTCACGCCTTCCTACCTCGTGGAATCCGGTTCAAGATGTTACGAAGTTCACTCAGGATCACCTTTTACTTTAAGAACGTGTAAAAGGTAACTTTCACTGGTCACAAATCACTAATTTACTATCTAATTACAATTTTAACAAATTTTGTATATGATTTTGATTAATCTGTTTCTAGCAACATTTCTTAACAAAAATCCTTTTATTCTCTCAAAAAATCAAAAACTAACTAACTCTTTTTCAAAAATCAATAACAACCCCGATTTTCCTTTTTTTTTTTCTTTTTTTATATTAAAATTCGCCCTCTATATCTCTAATTATTCTTATATCATTCATTGTCCAATCAAATTAACCTTATGGTTGTTTATAAATAAATTTAATAATATCTAATAAAGCTTTGCTTTGAGAATAGGAAACATTACATCTTATATTTCTAAATTGAATTGTTTGTGTCTCATCTGTTATTATTTAATTCATCTAAATTACGTTAACCTTTTTCTTCTGTCATAGTTGACATATCATAACATCTCTTTAGAAGCTACCCTATATCAGGTGACAATTGTTGTCACTGTCATTTAATTCATAACCCCATTATTTGTTTATTTTTCTTTATTTTTCAGATAATATAATTAGATATAAACAAATTTCAGTGAAATTCTATAAGTACCACTTTTAAATAATTTGTTATAGGCACCATGAATGCATATTCGGATAATACATAGAAACCATCAACCTATTCATCTGTATGGTAAATCTTATATTATTAAATCTTAAATTATGTATCAGGTGATTTGTTGACAATTTTAATTTATGTAAATATAATTTAAATTTTATTACTTTCCTTTATCTGTTTAAATTTTAAATAAACTACCCTTCCTCTAATTAATTACTAAGATTTTCTTGTTAAATATTTTAATTTTCTAATAAGGCCATTTGATTACGTTACAATATATATCGTATAAAATTCCACCTCAAATATGTAAATTGGAAGTTTTTAATAAAATGGTGACGTCTATTGACAGTTGTTAAGTGGTTGCTAGGGAATCCGTGAGATTTTCTTTACAGCCGTGCGTTTTTTTTACCGTGCGTTGTAAGATATCTTCCATAAGTCGTGGACTGTGTGTTATTGACAACTTATTGGGCGTCGTAGGTAAAAATTATTTCATAAATTGAATTATATATAATATGGAGGTGGACAAAGGATCTTTATGCTTCCTCCTGAGCCTTCCTCTTGAGATCGTCATCTAGCCTACTTATTTGAAGTAGGCGAAGACTTCCATCAATATAGTGTCTCTTATGTTGGCTAGTATTTTCCATAATTCGTTAAGATAGAGTTTTCATTTAATTAAGAAAGTCAAGGACTCACACAGGTTGTTTTCTCTTCTTCTTAGAGTCCTCTGCATACAGTTGTGTTATTTACTTTAATTTTAATATTTATAATATGAAAAAAATTAAGTAAATTTTATTGTGTTTCTATAAACATATAAATTGGTATTGTTTTATTAAATTTTAACGTTAAATACTTTACTATTGTGTTTTACGCAGTAATAACAATCAAACTAAAAAAATGTCTCGTCTTAATTAGAATATTTTAATGAATCCTTACACTTGTTAATGTTAGTGTTAATATTAAACATTATAAAACTTTCTAAAATGGAAGACAAAGAAGAATCACGAAGAGCAATGCCAATTACAGCTGATACGATCGTTGTATTCTGAGATATCTTAGCAGCAAAATGCCCACTGCAAATTTCCTTTATAAATCTGTAACGCGCATCATGGACATCGACATCAACTTTAAGTGGTTGTACAGGTCTGGTTTTGTGAGGGTAAGCACAGGTTGTTTAAAAAAATGTTATAATATTACGTTTTGATTAAAAACATTGTTAAATAAACATAAAATATATTAATAAAACACAAATACAGTGCTTTTCAGATAAAAGTATCCACCTTTAATAACTTTTGTAATATTGGTATTTAGGGAAAATCCAAAAACACGTCAATTTATGTTGGAAGGGGCAAGCTTTATGGCCCCGTACCTCTAGCAGCATCCCTTTTTTTAATTACTTTTTTATTTACAAAAGATCACAGAATAAATAATTAACAATTTGGTATAAAAAGAAGTGAATATTAATATCTTTTACCATTTCCATACCATTGCAATGACCTTCATGGCATTTTTCGTAATTTCTCCAAAATGAATTTTACAAATCTCGTTTGTTGATGGAATTATCCGAATCCGGTCCTTGGTCTACGTTCAATGTTTTCTCTTTCTGTCCTTTCTTCGGAACAACCACAAAACTGAAATTCCTCTTAATTAATGGCCCTAATTGTAAGATGGTGTACTTATATGGAATGCTGTCAACGAGAGACCCATATCTGGTTGACAGCACCGCGACACAAGCGGCGTTTTTACTATTGTTTCTTTATTTCCTTCCATGTGTAGGACCAACAGATTCATTATGTCATGAGAAAAATGGTAATTTGTAACAACATATTACAACGCAACGAAAAAAAGTAAGGGGACACTTCCTTGCATGCGGAAGATTTATGGAATTGATCCAGTTATGTTCATAAAAAGATTAACAATTACAATCCAAGAAGTATTGTCTATCAAATGAATTGTATCTAACTGCGTCTTCAATACTTTGAAGAATTTAAACTTATATAAACAAACTATACTCACCAACTCAAAATTTGATCCATTCAAAATATTGATTTATTTAAAAATACACATTTCATAAACAAATCAAGATATCTGGGTAAATAAAAAAACAAAGTGATGGAAATAAATCATACATCTTGATAAAGTTCAATATGTGCACATCTACTAGCAGAATTAACCTACAGGGTGAGTTAAAAGTAGAGGAAAAAATTGTTTTCTTTTCTCCCCTGTATATAAGGGGAGTATGAAATTATTTTGAGACGTCAGAATAGTAAACTTAAAAGTACAGTTTTTTATCTACAAGTTGCAAAAAATTCAAAGAAATCAGCCTCTGCGTTCGGAAGTTATAGCAATTTTAAATAAATCAATATTTTGAATGGGTTTAATTTTAAGTCGGTGAGAGTATTAGGTAATTGTATTAAAGAACAATGACTACCACAAAAAATATTATTTACTAAGGAAGGTCCTTCGACTGTGCATAAATAGATTTAGAGATAATCTGTTGTAATACTCCACGTAAGCCCTTTCAATCAAACCGATATTTGCTGCCACTACCGTGGCTTGAATGCACCTACACAAATATGTCTTTTACCTTCAACTTTAATGCCACTTGATTGAAAAGGTTTATGATGTCTATATTTCTTCTAATGTACACTACTAAGAAGACTTAATCCTCGTGTCTATGAAGAATTTAAGTTCGTCAACCCGAACATTTAGATACAAATAAATATTAAAATTGAACAAATGCCTAAAAAATATCGAAAATATTTTTGATCTAATTAAAACCCAGAAAGAAACAGGTACCAGATCTAGGGATGTAGTCAGGATACCGGCCAAAGGTAAGTAAAACTATTTGTCAATTATCGAGCTTTCGAATTTATCTTAAATTCTTCTTCAGGATATTATGAAACAAAAATGAACATTACTAGTGTTGAAACTAAGTTAAAAAGGACTTACTTAACGGAAGCGCAATCATTTCAGGACAATACAATTAAAAAATCACAATTAAAAACAATTCTATAGACAATACTCCTTGTAAATGAAGAAGTTTAATAAAACCATTAATAAAAATAACATTTTAAAACTGGTAAAACAATCTTTTATATTTATCACACACACTAGACCTTGGGTTTTAATCAGATCAAAAATATTTTCAATAAAATATTAATATGTAAAAACAATTAAAATGGCATTGGTAACAAATTTTGGAAATATATGTCAAATATATGCTAGTTTTTAGCAAAACAGCTGTCATTGAGATAAAAAAGCAATTTTTTGAATAAATAGTGGAAGTTTTTTAAAAAGAATTATTTTTAATGTTCTTGGAAATTCAATTTTACTCCTGATGCTTTGTTTCAAAAGATGGGATTGAAAAATACAAGGGAAGTCTCAGTATGTTGTTTCTATGGTTTTCAGCAATATCCTTTTTTAAATGTTTTGATCTGTAAAATTTCATATAGCAGGTTTTTGATGCAGTAATTTTCAGAATACAAACTATTGTCTACTAAAAATCTTTTATTGGGTACCTTGATTAGTGCTTGATGTATTATGGCCGGGTTTTTTAAACAATAATTCAATTTTAGAGCAACATTCTATAACTTTTGTGACAAGTTGTCGATTCAAGTCACTATTGCGCTTCATAGATAACCGATTCTTGATGATAACAATGTACAGGACCGGTTTTAAACTCCGACAATCGTATTACAATTGAAATACAATTAGAATTTACAAAACGAAGTAAAACTGAGAATGTTCTGAATAATGCATAAGCGCATGCTGCTTGTTAAACCGCATATGATCTGTTTTCAATATATTTTGTATTCAGTTGAAGAATATTTATTATAAATAAGTTTTTCTCACGACATTTTTTTAATTCTATATTTATTTAATTGATGTATGAAATAAATTGTGTGGTCAACATAAAATAAAATATATTATCTTCTCTGTACAACTTGATCTGCTGATTATTTCAGTAAAATTGTTGTCTTACTATTTGGAAACTTAAGTTCGACAGACCCATCTAAAATAAATTCAGAACCATTAGATATTTTAGAAAAAGAAAAAAATGTATATGCCCTCTAGGCTGTCTAAGAATAAGACGACGATAATTCATTGTACAATTTGCCTGTTGATTTGTACGTCTCCATATTGGATTGTAGTGACCTCTGCCTGGACACTGTTGCTATGTTGAACCTGCTCTAACTCTGATCTGACCTCAATTGTTCTTCAGATATAGGACACAATATAGTTAACCAAGTGATAGACGTCAGTGAGAAATTCTTCGGTCTATTATTTAATATTAATAAAACCAAAGTTAATTTCAAAAACAGAAGACAATACAGACAATTCATTCAGACGAAATTGAGAGTGACAAACTAGAATTGCTTTGGCACAGTCATCAATGATGATACTGATTGTTCTGATGATATAAAAATAAGGATTTAAAAGATAAGAAATGGATTTGTAAAAGTGAGAATACTATTCTGCAGCAAGGATTTAAGCCTTGAACTCAAAGCTAGACTTAGCAGGTGTAACATGTTCATTGACATGTTCCGAGCGTAAAATTAATTTAATCACACGTATAATTAAATCCTGCACTTAATCATAAATGATAAACATTTTTCACTATCTCACGACTTCAAACCATTAAAAAAATACCTTTCGGACGACCAATAGACACAACCGTTTTTGAACGTTGAGAACCCGTTAAAAACTAACCAATCAGAACGCTCGAATTCCTCCCCTAACAGAAATGAACCGTTAAGACCATCGTAGCGCGGAGAGAACTCTTCCCTTTCGCCTTCAACCTCCAAAGAACGAGCATCATTTTGCGTATTAACGAATTTTTACCTTAGCCGTTGTAAGTACAAAATTTTTATTATTAGACATTTTAATTCATTTATCAATTTATCTTTATTACTCAGTTGAACACAGATATTAATAGCATTTCAAAATAATAATTTCTAGATATTTTTATAGATAACTAAAGCCATAATTGAACCTTTTTTATTTAGCCACGTGGCAATTCATGTTAATATGCATGTATTTTTAATATAATTAGTAATCGACACTATTTAATATTTTTAAATGAACTAATAATTAATAATTTAACGTTTAATATATATATTTCATAATACTTTTCATTAATTTAACCTTTTTGCTATTCAGCCACGTGCTGGCATGCCGAAATGCATGTATTTTCAATATATTCAGTGATCGATAGTATTTAATACTTTCAAACAAATTAACAATCAATAACGCAACTTTTGACATATACAATTTATAATATTTTTATTAAAAATAAGACTTTTTAATTAGAAACTAAGAACACACGTTTCAGAACATAGATTATAATAAATTGAACCAAGTTTTGATTAGTAACGACTCACTATTAATCATTCCTAATTTTTTAGTTTAACCATTATCACACATATTTTATTTTATTTCATATCATTTGTTAAATAATAAAAATATGAACATTGTTGAGTGCCCGGCAAATAAAATGATAGTAAGGAATTAAATTCAATTGCCGTCCGTTCTCCAACAATTTTCATATTCCATAATTTCTTGATACTCCTTTTCCTGATACACTATTCTCTCACAGATTCATACTGCTCCAAGTTACCGTTGAAAATATCGCAAATTATTAGCTCCAAGTTACCGTTGAAAATATCGCAAATTATTAGCTCCAAGTTACCGTTGAAAATATCGCAAATTATTAGCTCCAAGTTACCGGCAGGTTTCCGTTGAAGTTACCGTCCAATGTACCTTCAGGTTACCTCAAAAGTACCTCCAAGTTACCGTTGAAAATATCGCAAATTATTAGCAAGCTACCGATAAAGCACCGATCCAGCTGACTACACCTGAAGTTCGAAGTCTCCGGAGAAGTCCCCCAGGTCTGCCTTCCTGTAGAAGTCGTCAACATCTGTAACCAACCGAAGCCGTACACATACCGCTGTGGAAGAAATCCGAAACCCTAAGCTAAGTACCTAACCTTTTGTGGCAAAATAAATTTGAATTCTTTACTTGAGTGTTTGTTTTAAACCCACAGATTTGCTGTGTGTGGTTGCCTATCGGTATCAGTATTTTAGTTTTTTATTGTTGTGTTAAAGTAGTCAAAATATTTTTAATATTCATTTTTTCTTTCTAGTTAAACTTTAAATTAAATAAGGTGTTCTGCTTTACACCTAGTTATTAAATTTTTGTCGAATTTAAAGCAGTGGCGCCCTCACCCATCAATCATATCCTATATACAGAGTGTCGCTAAGCTGGAGCGTACCCACTCCTGAGTTAAAAGGTCTCATAATCCGGGACAGCTCTCGAGGGAGTAATTAGTGTTACAAGGTGTTATATTCTGTCTATACTGTACATTAGAAGAAAACGACATTAAGAAAATAGATGTCTTTAAAAATCTTAAGAAAGGTTGACAAACTTGAGGCGGATGAAAAAAGATAAACAAGTGATACTGACTATTAACATAAACTACTATTTGTGGACCATATAATGAGAGGAGAAAAAATATGTGAAAATAAAAATATCAGCCAAGAAATTCTTGGCTGTTTACGTGATTATATTTCACAGACTTCTTGATTTCAGTGTCCTTGTTTTGTCGAAACAATAAATAAACCAATTATTTAAATAATTAGGTAAACAGTTATTTAAAAAGATTAAATTTTGGTCGTGTTAAATTTCTCATCTCATTAAATTATGGAAAATTTAAAGGGTTCTTATGTTGTTACAAAAGCTACTGGAGGTTATCATCAAGTCTTTACATGTAATTAATTCCTTTCTCCCTTGACTTACCTCCTGCTACGTATATATATTCATTGTTGAAGAGCCGCCGAGCACTACAAGCCAAGTTTCAAAGTGCCTTCATCATCTTGTTCGTTGTTTAGATACAAGAAGTTGTATTATAACAATACTAACATTCCAGGTCAGAATGTAAAATATACATACCATTACTGCTTCTGTATAAATTTGTATTAAAGGAAATATGTATTTGAAAAAAGTATATGTTATAGTCAAATATGTATAAATATTATTGATGTGAATGAAAATTTTTCACATGAAATTCAAAATGGCTATTATCAAAAATGACATCAGAAATATTACGGAACAGAACAAAGATCTGTTATTGACTAAAAAATTGATTTATTAAAATATTGTAGTGGAAAAATACCCAGGTCAATTGCTTGGAATTCTTTATGAATGTTTTTTGGGTCAAAATTTTGAAGAAAACAGATTTCACATTTGCTTGTGTTGATTTTTAAACCTGAATTTGCGGATTGGTCAATTATATTCTTAAAATCATTAAGAACATCGTAAAAATTGCCTTCTAGACTACCATCATTAATTTCGAGCTTTAAAGAAGTAATTAAAGGATGAATTACTAAAGAAAAGAGGGATCTCCCTGTTGAACACCTCTCTGTGAAGAAATGCAAAAGATAGCACTGAAGCTTCACTGTGGCATTGACTAATAAAATTAAAAAATTCTGGAATATATTCTTGTACTCTTTGTAGAATTATGTCTCTGTGGATATTTAAAAAAAATTATTATATGAATGATCAAAATTAACATAATGTCTGGTGTTGTGTGAAGCGACTTCAGCACCGCATTTTATGCCAAAATCTAACTGAAAGTATCAAAAGACTTTAAAAATAGTTTAAGATACTCTTGAACAAACTTTCTTTGCTACAAAACGTCTTAAAGTAAAGAGGATATTGCCTTTTTAAATTCTGAAAAAGATACGTTTTCAGGTTATTCATTTTGTCTTCAATTATTTTGAATTTGGGAAATATCGGCTGGAGAATGTTTCTCTTGCAATTGTTTGAAAGTTGTCAAGTTTTTACTTGTTGATAAGGTTTCATTAGATGATAAAATTCCTACAGCTCCAGAGATATTGCCTTCGAAATTCGTTCTTTGACTTTGGAAGTAAGTGATTTTTAAATTTCGGTAATTGAAAACCAGCATGTGAGAAAATAAAGGATAAATCCGCTAAAGGAGAATTTTTTTTCAAGAAATCATTTAAAAGATGAGTAAATTCTTCTGCAATGTGATTTCTGGTTCCTTGGAGAATTCTTGGGAGAATGTAAGTAGATGTTTTTAAACCAGCAAGGTAGTTTGAGTGGTATTTTTTGTCAAAAGAAATGTTTCAATCTTATATGTTGTTTTAGTTTTCTTTCTCCTTTAAAACATTTTTCGCATGAGAGATAATTGGATTTTTAATAGATGCAGTGTTTAATTTTTTATCTGATAGTTTCGAAAATGATTTCGTAATTACTATTATTGAAATATCCGGAAAAAAGGAGATGAATTGTTGTAGTAAAGTCTGATTTTACAATTTTTGTATGTAAATGACAATTTAATGTTAACGAAAGAAACAACACCATTGACAACGCCGCTTAACCTATAAACAGATTACAGAACTGTAATAATTTATGACCCTCTCTCCCTAGAGCTTTAGACATAGCTAACAGATATAGCATGTAGACCTCAAAGTGTCAATTGAAAATAATCATCCTTAAGAATATTTGTGAAAAATGGCAAAATTTACGTATTTTTTACGGGGTTTTGACTGAAGCAGAATTGTATTTTGTTTTAACCTTTATAGTTTAAATATTCATTGTAAAATAGAGTTAAAGAATATAAAAATACAACGTAACCAAGGTAAAAACTTGTTTTAAATAGAATTGTAGCAACCACCGAAATGCTGAATGAAAAATTCGATTACCTATATCATTTTTACTGGTTCTACTAGCGTCACCAAGCTATTGCTAAGAGCTTCACTCCAGTAACACTGGAATTAGGTTAGGTTAGGTTAAATTCGATAATAAGCATAAGACCAGATACAAAATTTCTACTAATTCTACTAATTTAAAAATCATAATTATAATTTATAACAGTAACAGTTTTTAACATTCCAATGTGTATTACGTATTTGTTAATTGAAATAACTATATTCTGTCCTGAATTCTAAAGATCGTACGATCTTTCGAAAGTTTGTGGATTACACTGCTTGATTTACATTACGGTTTTGCACAGCGGAGAATGACATTGTAGTTACCAAAGTTGCCAACTTATTACATCTTACCGCATACTAACAACTTATTTGAAATAACCGTATGAATTTACAAAATTATTGAAATGTAAAATAGGTAGGGCTACTGTATTTGTTTTGTACTAATACTTAGTGAAATTCCATTATAATTTGTAATAAAATGTCTATTTTGATATTCTTTTTATAAAATTAAAGGATATAAATCTTTTATCAAGCTCCTATACAGTGTGTAAAAGCCAAATTGAATAAATTCATTATTTCGGTTACTGTACATATTTATAAAAAATACCGAAACACGTCAAATTTAAATTATAACTTGACATTCTTTAACGTGAAAATGCAACCTCTACCTTCAACCCGCTTAGAATGACAGGTACAACCCCCAATTTTTTAAATGGGAAGTATAAGCTTGTGATATATCATTTGAAAGGTCTCTTCATTCTCTATTCAAAAATGTTATTGTTTTTAAATTTAATGCAAAAATTAACATAAAAAAATTTAATATCATGTTGTTACCGAAATTCGCTACAATACACTCAAAAACTAAAATGTAATGCAAAACGTAATAAAATGTAGAACACGAAAAAGAACTATGAATGTTAATGAAGTAGATGTTCAAAATGTTCTCCGCGAACGTCTTGGCAACATCCTAATCTCAAATAAAAATGTCTTCTAACATTATTTAACATATCAGGCGTGATCGACCTAATCGCAAGCGTTATTCGTTCTTTTAAGTCATTTAAATCAGAAGGTTTAGTTTTGTACACATGACTTTTCACATATGCCCATAAAAAGAAATCTAATAATGTAAGATCAGGTGATCGCGCTGGCCATTCAATCGATCCTCGCCTCCCTATCCACCGATTGGGAAATATTGTATCGAGGTACTGCCGGACATTAAGTTGGTAATGTGGTGGTGCTCCATCCTGCTGAAACCCTATCGTATTCGCTGGAACTTGAGGGTTACCTGGATCAGGATATAAATTTGCCAACGTAGGAATGACATCATTTTGAAGTAGTGCCAAATAATTGTTGCCATTCAAGTTGCCCTCAATAAAAAAGGGACCAATGATATTGTTCCCTACAATCCCTGCCCAAACATTAACCTTTTGAGGGTATTGAGCGTGTTCTTCTCTCATCCAGTGAGGATTTTCCGTGGACCAGTAGCAGCAATTTTGCCGATTAGCATGACCGTTAAGTAAAAAAGTACACTCATCAGAAAACATAACGTCTTCTAATTGGATAATATTGTTATCCAACATGTCCATCATTTGCTCACAAAAAAAGTTCTCCTATCAAAATCGTCTTCCATGAGCTCCTGAGTAGGTATCATCTTATACGGATGCACTTTATTTTCTTTTAATATGTTTGCTATCGATGTATGGCTAACATTGAATGTAGTGGATGCCTGTCTACTCGATGTATGTGGGTTTTCCTGAAACTCAAGCAACACATCTAATTTGAGTTCATCACTCAGTGCATTGGCAGCTGCTTTTTTTATCTGCCTTACATGACCAAACTCGCGAAACTGCTTTTCTATTTTACTTATTGTTCCTTGGGATATAGGCGGTAAATTAGGAAATTTCTCATGAAATAGGCGAGTTACTTCCTGTTGTGTTCGGATGTTATCTCCGTAACCAATCTTTTGTAAAACTGTTATTTTTTGCATTTCCGTTAATCTAACCATTTTTCAGAATTGAATTGAACAAACTTTATACTTAAATTACAACAATGACAACTTAAATAAAACAATTTACTAGTGCTTGTTAAAATAGCGTTGCCACGAAAATTCTTTAAAGTTTTTTAAGGGTTACCATCTAAAAACCACATTGCTATGGTTTTTGTTCACTTTCTCATTATCAAGACCTAAACGGGAAATTAGTTTTAAGTATATTGTAATAAGTTTCGTGTATATTTTAGCGAATTTCGGTAACAACATGATTTTAATTTTTTTTTATGTTAATTTTTGCATTAAATTTAAAAACAATAATATTTTTGAATAGAGAATGAAGAGTCCTTTCAAATGATATATCACAAGCCTATACTTCCCATTTAAAAAATTGGGGGTTGTACCTGTCATTCTAAGGGGGTTGAAGGTAGGGGTTGCATTTTCACGTTAAAGAATGTCAAGTTATAATTTAAATTTGACATGTTTCGGGATTTTTTATAAATATGTACAGTAACCGAAATAATGAATTTATTCCATTTGGCTTTTTCACACTGTAGAATAAAACATAATTATTTAACAATTTTAAAGTGAGTATTATCAAATTTAACTGTGGACAATTAGACATGAATAAAAGCAAACCGCATTTTTGGTCTGTAAAACTCTTTTAAAAAACGATAAATAATAAAAATAAAATCCAGTAAGCCATTTCAAGCGTTTTAATCTTACAGACAATATCGTGAACCCTTCCACTCGTTTTATTGTACATACCACAGTTCCCATGATGGTTTTACATCAGTAGTCACTTGGTTGTGTTGGAATTATTTTATACCTGCGCGTTTTAGATTTGGATGTATATATCAGCCCGCATCATAAACGTAATAAAGTTGTAACAGAGGTGGGAGCAGCATATTTTTTGGAACAATTAACAACTGAAATGCTAGTAGCAGAATAGCGGAAGTCAAAAATCGAACTAGTGACATATTAATAGAAATAGTTTACTACGTGAATCAGATACAAGCCAAACTGAACAGCTTGCAAAGGAAAGTTTGCCTGCTTGTTACAGGAACATGAGCACATTCATTGGACTAGTACCATTGCTTGGAACACTGCCGAAGGAGTATGTCTTAACTGGGCAATCACTTTATACAAAGAATCGTCCCAAGAAAGACCTCAGAGGGTCTCTTGTGTTTAGAAAACGATGGAACGACAGTACACAAGTCGTGCAGATAACCAGCGTTAGCTTGGAACAGATTCTTTAATCTTGGCGGGGATAATTTGTCTTCTGAGACACCGATGAATATGTCATCAACTAGAGTAGTCTCAGTCACACAAATTATTGTAAACTGGAGATTTACGATCCTCCCAGCGACAATATACGATGCAAACTATCTCTGAGTCTGTCAAAGAGCAATAGAGAGAGCTATGCTTGGAATGAGTCTAAGAAACAGGATTAGAAATGACGAGGTTAGGAGAAGAATTAAGGTTTGTAACGTAGTTGAGCAGATAGATGGCATTGGTCATGGTACGTTGCTAGGAACAATGTAAAATGGACCAAAAAACTTATGTAATGGGTTCCAAGAGACTCAAAAAGAAATGTCAGGCGTCCTCAGGAGAGATGACGAGGCAACATACAAAAACTTCTCTGGAAAAAGTGGATTTAAACCTTCCAAGAAAGATCGGAGTGGAAATTACTGGAAGAGAACCTTGTTCAGAAGTGGATATCCAGAGGCTGAAGAAGAAGAAGAAAAAGAGTATTTTACTTCATTGGAAAGATGGTGAGCCCACTATACCAACCACTTACATGTATATTAAACTTTGCATAATACAATAGGAAAAAATTACCTGTGAATTTGTAACAGTTGAAAAATATACACCCATCTCTCTGTTAGAGATATCAGAACCGGTTGCTTTATATTATATCACCGATATACACGAACTCCTCGAGTTCACCTGTCTGTTACTTCTTGCTGGTCGCTGCTCTTCTCGTTTGCCATTCAACAGTCGACGACAGAAATCAGTTAGTGTTAGTGTACACAATGCAATGCTACTCTTTATATGCTACTTATTTATTACTCTCAACTTAGATTATCTAAGGTGCGAAAGAGTTACTTTGTTTACCACCTGAACATTTTCAAAGTGATTTAAGGCCTTTGGTAAAATGATGTTTTGACTTTATGGTTTGTGTAATTGAACCCCCCATAGCCAGTGTGTATAGCAGTAACTGGTTAGAATCTTAAAATACACACATCGGAAAAGTTTGATAATAAAAATACAAAAAAAAACAAGTATAATGAATGTTTTATCAATTTTATTGGGGAAGGAACAAAAAACTTACGATATAACACTATTTATATGCACTTATTTCACTGTTTGCTTACTTTCCGCGCACTAATTGTTCACTGTTAACTGTTAAGGCTGTGCTAGCTGATAGCTGACTTCCGTACGCGAGTGTTGCCTTTTATATATCACCCTTATGTCTTCTAAAACTCCATGCTGAGGAGCAAAGTTTTGGAGAAGACGGTTTCAAGAAAATCCTCAGATCAGTTCTAGGCAGGTCGCACTAGATAATAATGTCCACCAATCAACTGTTGTAAGAGTGCTAAAAAAGTGGCACCCATACAAAGTACATCTGGTCCATCTGGTCCAGGAGCTATTAGAAGATGACTTTGATAGAAGAATCGAACAATGTAACAGAGATCCGGGTTTCACACAAAAGGTACTTTTTTCAGATGAAGCGTGTTTTATGCTGAACGGTCACGTAAATTGCCAGACATGTCGATATTGGGCAAGTGAAAATCCACATTGGATGGAAGAGTATAGGACACAATATCCCGAGAAGGTGAATGTTTGGGCCGGCATTATAAACAATCAAATTGTAGTGCCATATTTTTTTGAGGAAAACCCAACTGCTGGTAGTTATCTGCAATTTCTTCAAAATTATCTGTTGCCACAGCTATTTCCAAATAGAGATGATTTATGGTACCAGCAGGATGGGGCTCCCCCACACTATGGCGTTGAGGTACGAAATTACCTTAATAACGTTTTCCCAGGAAGGTTGATAGGTAGAAGGGGGCCTATCGAATTGCCACCAAGGTCTCCAGATTTGACTTCGTTAGACTTTTTTTGTGGGGATATTTAAAGAGCAGATTATATCAAAATCGACCGAATAATGTAGAAGAGTTGAAGGAACGAATCCGAATGGAAATTGCACAAATAATACCTGAAGTCCTCGAAAACGTTATGAAAGAATTTACTGCTCGCCTTTCTTATTGTATCATTGCTGAAGGTCGGCAATTTGAACATTTGTTGTAATTTAATCTAAGTTAATTGTATTAATAAACCAACAGTTTTGGTTAACCCTGTAGAAATAAAGAGACCTTTCAAATCGATGATGTCATTAGGCCATCACTAATGACGTAATGTCCAACACATCTATAGTAGTTGATGGCCATTCAAAAATTAAAATTGACGCGTTTTAAGATTTTTTTTTAAAGTCGTATGTTTCTGAAATAATGAATTTATACCATACATTTGCATCATACTGTATATTATGAGTTTAAATTGATGATTATGTAATTTTATTACCTTGTATTAAATAGTTAATGAAATACTATTTAAGATTAATTACAATATTTGTATACAACAGTTTATCATTTGTGTTACATGAATCATTCTTTACAATATCCTTTGTTTAAGCTAGTGCCTTAGGAAATTAATTTTGTAACATAGCCACTATAAAGTTATCTATTGTCTCTGTTTCGTAATATATAACAAATCAGACAAAATTTAATCTAAACACCTTATACAGAAATTTTATAAATAAAAATAGAATGTTTTATTAACTGTTACTAATATAACTGAAATTAACTGAATCAAACTGAGCCACATAAAGGCCAACTAGATATTTTCATAATACAATGTTGTTTATTTACCGTACAATCTTCGTTAATTCCTCTTTTTAACAATTAAAACTCTGTGGCAAATTTTTTAAATGAATTTCCTCAATTATGATTAGAAGAAATTTTTGCTGTCTTACATTGATATTTGTCGAAAAAGAAACACAACCTTGTTAACCAGAGACATATTTTTAGTTCAAATCATTAATCAAAACATGTCGCTGGGTGAAACTTCAAATTTATTCGACATTATTGACTGAACCCTAAGCCCGTGTTCTCTCATTGCTATTCAAGAGATATACTGGCGACCATTTTGCATTAGGGTCCCGTTATGCCAGAAAACCAATTTGAAAGGCCTCTGGTGCTGCTCTATTAAACGGGAATTCCAAACAGGATTCTTGTCAAACTTTTCTGATGTTTAAAATTAAAATCGAATGCCAAACATGATGAATGTGCTATGTATAATTGCATATTCATTTTTTTTCATTCCGGGTTTTTGGTGTCGAAAAAATATCGGTAAAGAGTAAAAAAAGCACGTTTTCAATTACTTTGTACAAAGTGCGCCAGCCTAGTTTTTATTTCCAGAGGTACGGGGGTTGTTACGATTTGCGTATCTCGCTTATATTGGAAAAAGAAATATGCAGTTAATTGAAAATTTATGTAAAATTTACTGGTTTGTTACTAATTACTAAATTATTTCATTTTTGTAAAGATATTGTGGTAGTTTTTAGTAATAAGGTTGACTATAACAAAAAAACATGAACTTTTACAGACAATGTTTTGTATAATTGATAATTTACATACTATATATAGAGCGGGTCACAGTTATTATGCAGCGTGGCCGGTATAGGCCAATGTAAATCTTATGGGCGAATATTCAACACTGTTGCCGCTTTGGTTACGGCTTGAACCACAATTAACTCAGCCAATTTATTTTCGTAGAAACGTTTTATTATGAATTTTGCAAAACAAATGTATTCTATATAATAAATATTATTAAAAAATGGAATTCAAATCTATTTATGTAGATTGTAATCAGTATATACCTGATCACTTGATGGATTATTTAGGTCTCTAGTAAATCTTTCAGACAAATCCTAATCCTATTGCCAGTGAAAATATTATTTAACTACAAAGATGCTAATTATTTTTACCTGTATGATCCCTTGATCCTCGTAAACCGTTATGTAATATTCCTGGAATGTAGAGGTAAGTAAATGTACAGGTAAGTAATAACATAGGCAGGTACCTATCTGTTTCTGACGAAAAGCATTATTGAAACAACAGCCATGCAGTTAGCAGCACCGTTTGAAAAATTTAAACAAGGTGAAAATCTTCATTGTCAAACCAAGAGGCTTTTATTGAATATTTTATCGTATACGTTGAATACAAAAGATGACAAGTGTGACAGCGAAAATAGAACTGATTTCTGAAATGACTGGCCTTAGTGTGAGAAAAGTGTATAATCTGAAAAGCGAAGCCGCTACTGGACCTTTGACATCGCCAAAAAAAACGAAGACGGAACAGCAGCCAGTCGATCACCTACGATGAAGGTATCCAATCGCAAATACGAAAAGCTGTGCATGAATTCTACTCCGAAAATATTCCACCAACACTGGCAAAAGTTGCTAAAATAAATTCAGACGAAAATGTACCAAATTTTTCTAAAAGTACGCTTAACGATATGGGGTTTGTTTATGGAAAGAGAGGAAGAGACTCGATTCTAACAGAAAGAGCTGATATAATCGCCTGGAGGCACAAATATTTAAGATCAGTGAAGAATTTCCGCGAAGAAGGATATAACGTAATATATCTGGACGAGTCATGGATTAATGTGGGCCACAGTGTAAATTTTGAATGGAAAGACACTACCATAAAAAATGCCCGAGATGCATTTGTCAAAGGATTGACAACAGGACTGAAGGCTCCAAGTCAACGAGGACCGAGATTTGTTCTTCTTCATGCAGGCTGGAAAGACGGTTTTCTTGAGGGTGCAGAAAAAACTTTTCTGGCAAAGAAAGGTGCAGACGATTACCACGACGAAATGGACGCAGAAGGCTTTGAGGCCTGGTGTAAAGATCAGTTGATCCCTAATTTGCCGAAAAACGGATCAAAGAATGTTGTAGTGTTGGACAATGCGTCATACCATTCGGCGAAGTTACCTTTTCCAAAGACAACTTGTGGAATAAGGAACTAATAAAGTACTGGCTACTGGAAAAAGAGATTTACTTCAAGGATGATTATTTAAAAACAGAATTATTGGCTACTGCAAACGCGTTTAGAAAGCAGTACGACCTAAGAAAAATAGACGACATTGCCACGGAACATAATATAACAGTCCTACGATTACCACCTTATCATTGCGAATTAAATCCTATTGAAATGGTGTGGAGCCAAGTAAAAGGATATGTGGCTCGTAATAATAGTACTTTTAAAAAAGAGGATGTGGAAAAACTTATAAAAACAGCGTATTCGCAAGTAACCCTAATGCAGTGGTCTAATTATGAAAAAGGTAGAGAAGACAGAGGAAAAGATGTGGCAAACAGATCATTTAATGGAAGACATTGAGCCAATAATAATAAATCTAAATGAAGACGAAGAAGATGAAGACTTGAATGACGATCAAGATCAGTAATATATTTCTTAACCCTCAAATGTTCAATTCAATTTTCATTTATTTTAGTTATTACCTGCTAATCATTGTCATTTTTAAAGTTTAATTTTAATTCAAGTTAAAATACGCAATTATTAATTTATTTACTTATTCTATATTTTGTTTGTTACAACAACCCGCCAGAAGAAGAAAAATCCTCGGAAAAATCATCGAAACGTCGGCAAGATTTCATTAGCTTTTCTCTGTTAATCGTTCTCCCTTAAAATTTAGATGACAGCTGACTTTATTACCACTCGTCTTGTAATTTATGTATATATTATTATTATTATTGACATATTTTTATTATTAATTATATTATTATTTCATAATTTGACAAAGGTCTTTTGTAAGGCGTATCTGACGAAGTTCTTTGTAGCGAAACGTAATTGTGATTTAAAAGCTAATTTTTTAATTAAACGTGTTAAGTTTATATGATGCTTATTGTTCTTACACTGATTTTAAAAACAGCAGCTACACGCTAAAATAATACAAATTTTTGTATAGCAAAGTAATGATATTTTATTCACATATTACCTCTTGCACAGCGTTTAAGGGTAACAAAGGTCAATTATTTTTCCTTCCCTCATCAAAATAGTTAACTAATGAAGCCACAAGCTCCTTGCATCGACTATTTAGATGTTTGGGCATTTTTACAGTTTATATTATAAATGTTTTTCACAAGATAACCACAGAACATTGATTGAAAACTCAACAAACGACGCGGCAACATGGCAATATTTTTGGCAGTGTATCATACACCTTTCTATACAAATGTAGCCACATATACAATAGAATTATGACCTTGTGGTGACGTGCACGCAACTTTTTTTGGTTTTTACTATACTATTCTAGCTAGTACTACTTTTATTAAATCATTACGTTCAGAATTTTTGTTCATTTATTGTTTATTTTAAGAAGCAAATTTGATATCCTTAAAAAACTTTTGTAGACCATACATAAGGTACTTATTCATTTCTTTGGTACGTTCATACTTCTTTTGTATTCCATCTAAGGTAATGTAAGATCAACAAGTCACTCACTATCATTTATAGACGTTACATATTTGTTACTGCGTCAGAAAAATATGATAAAAAAAAAATTTAAAAGCTAAAATTTATGTAGACGTGAAGATTTAAGAGAGACCGTGTAGAAACTAGTTTATTAATATTACATGAACCATTCCTTAATGGCTTAATAATTAGCAATGTAAAAAAGTTGGGATTGTTTTTTTTACTCGGTTACAGTCGTATTTAATGAAAGCTTTTAATGCGTGATTGTGTCCGTACTGTATACAACAGTTTTCTGTTGTCTTAAACAAATATCTGTTGATTCTATATCGGATGACACGGAATTAACTGTAAGCTTTAGTTAACGACATGCAAAATCCACAAACTAATGCAAGAATGGGTTGCATACAACATGAGTACAACTAGAGATATAACGGTACTTTCATCTTTTGTGTAGGATGGCATATGAAGGAAGAACACGAGCGAACCACCTGTTATTGCGGGCATTAGAATTTCTGAGGTCGTTTGCCCTTTTGTAGTTATTTTTAGATATAATGCTTTGTTTTAATTTTTAATTTTTTGAACATAATTACTCCTTATGTATTTGTTATTCATTTTAAGATTCTGCAAACTGACTATCTTATTTTTATAAGGGATTAACCTGGATTATAACCTGGTTTTGACCTTTACAGGTTTGGGTGTAATATTTTCATGGAATTCTTGTTATTTAGTGTTGTTATTTTATTTATTAGTTATTATTAGCAATAAAATTGAATTGAAAAGGAAAGAAGTGATAGATTGTGCAAGAACAACTTTGTGGAGATTTTTGAAGAACAACGGATTTAAATTTAAGATTATCAGTAAACGTCAGTCTATTATGGACAGCAAGAGACTGGTTGTATGGAGAAACGAATATTTACAAATCCTTATAAAATATAGAGAATGCGGCAGACCAATTTATTATCTGGATGAAACCTGGTATGATACACATGCAACGGTGAAAAAAGGATGGGCTGATCAAAACCAGCGAAAATGCAGTGTAGACCTTCCTTCAAACAAAGGAAAAAGAATTAGCATTTGCCACATTGTGGCAGTTCTGACAGTTGGGTTAAAAGAGCGCTCCTTCTCTCCGCTAAAAACATAAAAAATTGTTTTCTGGATTACCATCAAGATTTGGATAGCTTTTTTTTTGAGAAATGGTTTTCTAAAACCTTACTTCCAAAACTAAAGAAAAATAGCGTTATTGTTTTGAATAACGCGCCCTATCATTCAAGGGTGAGGGTAAGAATACCCACATCAAGATCTACGAAAGATGAGCTGAATTTTTTTTTAACAGAATGATCTTTACTATGAAGAGTGCTACACAATACTACATAGTGTGTAAAAACTTAAAGGCATACTCATTACTTCGGTTACTGTACATATTTATAAAATTTTAAATTATAAATTGACATTATTCAACTTCAAAATGCCAAACGGTTACCAAAAATATTCCGATTTAAATTCTCATTTGTTCATTATTTGTTTAAAGTTAGATCATATTGATAGATGTTGTTTATTATCTAATTAAGTTATTGAAATTATGAGAAAAACAAAAGTGTATCGAATTTAATTACATATCTGGTCAACTGAATTATATGAAAATGTCATGAACGCTGCGAGAAATTGAGTTTAATTAATAAATTATGTGTAGTGTCTAGATAGAACTTCTAATGCCTTTCATTCTTTGAATGGCTTGATAAAAAAAGAAAGTTAATAGCATAAAGGTGTTAGGATTAGAAAAAAAAAATGGATTATTTGCGTGTATAATGTGTATTTGAGTTTAAAAAAAAAATCAGAATAAGGCATGTCTAATTTGACCAATTTGTTACGGATATAAAGGCTATGCGATAAAGAACATTTTAACATTAGCCATAGAAATTAATTTGGAATATCTTTATTTTTAAATAAAATCTAAGTTTTTTATATTATAATATTTTTCTTACTTTTTTTATACAGTTTTTGTGGGTAGGGTAAATTATAGTGTATATGCCTAACTACTGTGAATTTATTTTATAACATAATCACTTTGATTAATTATTTTATATGTACCAGGTATATCATTCCTAATTCCTAATTTGTTTATATCACTCCGATACAACACTATTTATATACACTTATTATACTGTTCACATAGTTTCCGCGCAATAATTGTTCACTGTTACCTAAGACGGTTCTACGTGATAACTAATAATAATATTCTGACGAAACATCAATTTGGGTTCCTTCCGGGTATCTGTACTAGTGATGCAATGTTTTCTGTTCTTGAAGATGTATATACTTCACTAAACAATAAACTATTCACTAAGTACTTCAATTTTTGGTGATATTGCTAAAGCATTTGACTGTGTTAACCACAAGAATTTTATAGCATCCGTGGTCTTTCTTTGGAGTGGTTTAGTTCCTACCTCACAAATAGGAGACAACTGGTGCGTACAAATGGTAAACATTCTGAAAACCTGCTGATTAATAGTGGTGTACCTCAAGGCTCGGTTTTGGGTCCAATTCTTTTCGCGTTATTTATTAATGATATCATTGACATAAATATTGATGGCAAAATTACTCTATTTGCAGATGATACGAGTGTAACCTGGAGTAATTCAGATATGAAAACGTTACATTCTACAATATCCAGAGATCTTATTATTAAATTCTGGGTCGATTCTAATAAAATTTGTTTTAATACCGAGAAAACTATTGCTTTATCTTACAAATTTAACTTACATCCCATTGCATTAAATAACACCTTAATACCATTAAAAAATTCAATTAAGTTTTTGGGAATTTATATTGATGACACCCTTAAGTGGTCCATTTATATTGACATATTACCAAAAAAATTATCCTCTGCGTGTTTTGCCATAAAAACCGTTTCTAAAGGGCTAATTTCTTCTATTGCGTTAACAACCTACCTCTGTTTGAGTCCCATCTAAGATATGGATTAGCTTTCTGGAGGTTTTGTTGTGTACATCTTTTTGATTCTGTTTTTAAACTACAGAAAAGGGCAAAACGTTATGTTTTTGGCCTACGTCACAGAGCGCATTGTGAACCCTATTTTAAAAAATTCAAAATTTTGACTCTTCCGTCACTATTCATCTTAGGATCTGTTTGCTTAGTTCGTAAATCTAACCTTATCTCAAAGCAGGGACCACTCCATAGATACTCCACGAGAAACTCTGATTTCAATGTTCATTTGACTATGCCCACTTCTGAATGACATGTATGAAGTATTTCATAATTATTTTTTAGCTATCAAGTAGTAATTAAGATTGGGTTAAAAGGAGTGATATGTTTATGTTTATATGTTTACATTTAGGTAAATCATGCATATCATTATTGTTAAGTAATTGATATTTAGATAGTAAGTTATTTTTATTAGGCTTTGTCCATAAAATTTGTTAAATTTTGGTTGACAATAAAGTATATTTCTCTCTCTGATGCGTGTGTCGCATTTTATATATCTCCCTAACGTTTTCTGGAACATTCTAATCAACATCATCTTCGAGAAACTGACAGTAACGGTGTTAGAAACTATCCTGTAGCAATGCTGAAGGATTTTTAAATAAATATGACATAGATTAAGTAATATATAAATACTCATATCTATGAGTAAAGCTGGTGATCAAAAAATACGTACAGTGTAAAAAGTGGGTACTAATAGATACATTCCCATAAATCACCAGCAAACAAGTTATATGAAAACCAAAGAAGTCTCATATTTGCTATATTCTTTAATATTTTCTTATTTCTAAGAAGTGTCATATAAAAAATACACTAGACCAGGAACCTACCACACGTCTACGCACAATATGGCTACCCACCATCGCCGAAGAGGGAAAATACCTTCACGTTTTCGTCATGCAATTTACAAGTTTACGATTTTATCTCCTCGATATATTTATGGGCTTACGAAGAATACAAAAGAAACAAAGATTATTGACAAAAAACCGGCAACAATGCCGTTCATTTTTCTTTTGGAATAATGACGCTCCAGTAACTTGATTATGAGTATATAGCAGCAGCGTAACATATAATTTTTTATCTAGTTAATGACAAGGATGTGGTAGAAACATATTCAAGGTCAAACAGGAAAACAGGTTTGTGAAATATTGATTAACTTAAAATCCTGCGGTTAAATAATAATGATAAGCTTTTAAAAATTTTATATAACTTTTTTATATAATAATAATAATACTCACATTTCAAAGGAACAATGGTGGAAGAGGCTTAGTAGATATTCAAAATCTCCAGCAAGAGGCAAAGATAAAGCAATCACTATATATTATATAATCACTCACAGACACAACCAACTGGAAAATATTTATTAAAAACTGACATAACATCGGCCAGAAACCTTTATTGATCTGGGAGTATCCTTTGACCCTGCCATTTTAATACTATTACTACATCCGTTTTTCTTTTCAAGTTCTAGTGAGTTTACAAGCAGCTCAAATCGTGGCATTAGTTGAAGATTGTTTTTAAACCTTATTATTTAATTTTTTACCCTCTTTTCTCGTCAAAAATGTTTTATACTAAAAAAGAAGAAAAATGTTCTATGAAATTGATAACTGACAAGTAGCATTTCAATATGATGTAACCTAACCTATGGTCACCTTATAAGTGAGGTTAATTTTTCAATACAGTATTAGGCTTTCCAATGACCTGGCAGAAATTATTCAATATGGCGGCTGTAGGCAAACAATAGTAATGTTTTGTATTGTTGTCATAGTGATTTCTTTATTTAAGTTGGTGTAGAAGTTTTTATTGTTGTGAGAATATAGTTTTTGTGACTTTATAAAATAGATTTTATATATTATTTGGACTTGTTAACGTTATAAGTTGAAAAAATGCCTGTTATATGCCTTGTGATTGGTTGTCGAAGTAGATCAAACAGGGATGATGTAAAATTCTTTTGTGTGCCTGCGGTTTTGAGCCACAAATTTCTTACAGATAATGTGGTCTGTGACTTTGACAGCGTTATGTTCTATAAGGTTTGCCCACAGACGCCATCTTTATATCACGTGATTTGGAAAGCCTTATTAGACGCATAAGAACTCGTAGTATCGCTCCAGACAACCTTGGTGAGCTGTGAAATGTTTTAATAGAAAATGGGAAAATTTGGATTTGGATTACATAAGTGACCTGATAAGAAGCCTTCCACGAAGAATGAGATATGTTATTAGAACCAGAGGTGGCAATACCATTTATTTTTCTACTTTGTATTATTTTGAATTTCTAGAATAATTTTTATTTTCATTATTTATGCCTTAATAAAGCTTGCCAAAATTATACTTAAGTGTTAAAGAAACACACGAGAACGTTCAAACACTTGTTTGTGTAATGACGTACAAAGTTATATGTTTTTTGTTATCTCCTCTTATAATTAATGCACAATTTATAGTGCATTACGTGGTAACTAACATACAACAGTCAGCACTACACGTTAGTTATTACCTGTGAAGATAGGAGAAAATGACAAAAAAGTATTGCTAGTCACGACCGAAACGGCATTAGCTCGTTCTTTAATCGAGTTTGCCCCACAGAACTCTGCCTTAATTCGATCTATTAGAGGATGAGTAATTTGAGCAAAGTTAAGAGAAGAAAATTGTGGGAGAATTCCTAAAATTAGGTTTAAATTGTAGTGACGACGAATGTAAAGTTTGTATATTTATACTGTTCAACAATTGAGATGGTTAATGAAATATATTTTTAACTAATTTAGTTATTCTTTTTTTAATCGAGGGTAGTTGTTACCTTTTATATTGATTCATGATTATTACTGATTGGTTTTTTTTATTTGTTTGTTTCTGTTTAAATCTACTTTAGTAGAAAATCAAACTATTTAAAATTACAATTACCAAAACAAGTATAACTACACTTATTGGTTAGTAGCTATATTCAATTAATATTTTTTTTCTTGTATATATATTTTAATGAAAAATAATTTTAAACCAGCTAAATATTAAACAGTCAAAGAAACGTACAGAACGAACACTAACCAAGTATACAAAAATTGTTTTTTTTTACTTATTCACCAATGTGAAATGTTTTAATAACCGAGTGGGTACAGTCCCATAATCGTTCAGGATTAGGATCACTATTTATAAAACAAAACGAACTTAATTTGAATCAAAAATACCCCAACGGGGAAGTAATTTGTGGCTTTTTTTTAAACACGACTTCGTCATTATCCTAATAGCTTTTGATTCCGAATTAGGGGTGTGCACAAAGAACAAATGTGGAGGGACATTGCAGGCGATTTTTCGATGTATTACCATAAAATTGTGTAAGATTTATTCTGAGGGCGATAATTAAAATATTAATTTTAAAGAGTCAAATAATGGACTAGTTTAATAGGATCATATTAATCAAAATGATAGCAATATATTGAGATAATTTTTCCCAATACCAAATTTTATTTAAAAGTTTTTATTTGTAAATATTTTCTTTAATTAATTAGGGTAGGGTTCTAACAAAATTTATTATAATTTTTATAGTGAAATTTGAATAATACCGAACAAACTTATCTACCTAAACTGATACCTAATTATTTCCTATCTATTCTTAACTAATTCCTATCTATTCTTAACTAATTCCTATCTATTCTTAACTACCTTAGCTAACCTTAATTACCGCAGGGTCCTTTTCTACTTTCACTATTTTCAAACTCCTATATTTTCCTTTCCTCTTCTGACTCTTTCTTTTACTTCCTGGTACTTTGATCTCCAACCTTCTGCTCTTATACACCTTTTTTATCTTCCTTGTCTCATATAAATTTGCTGTTTAATTTTACTTCTTTATTACTTTTAATGTTATGATATTATTGTCAAAATTAAATTCAGATAATTATAACTTTATCCTCTGACTTTTCTTTTTCAGAATCACAAATTGCTTCTTTCATAAACCATGAAACTGTTATAGCTTTTCTACTTTGTAATCTTTTACAGCTGCATTAACTTTTTTTTTTGACTTTCTTTTTCAAACCTCTACCTAACTGTCAAAACTTCTTTCTCCTGGCAACGAAACTTCTCACTTACTCTCACTTACACTACTTATCTATCCTTAACCTAATACACGTGTTGTTTACATTACATAAATTTTTTTTAATCTAACCTAATAAACTATGACATTTACTTCAAATTTTGACATTTCTCCGAAAATAAAAAATAAAATATTAAATTAAAATAAATTTTGAAATGACCCTTAAATATACCTTTTCAATTCCCCCCAATTAAAATTTTGCATAAATTTATATATAATTTGAATTTATGAAAATTTAAATTTCTTATTATTAATGGTCTTATTTTATTTTTATGGTATATTATTTATTCTTATTGTGGCATGTCTTCATGATATTTAAAAACACTTTCAATATTAAAAACTCCTCTGAATCTGCCATTATTTGGATCTACCAACCGATAACTATTCTGAGGATTTTCATTATCAACCAAATATGGACCTTCAAAAGGTAATAACAGTTTTCCACAAATATTCTTTTCTCTTCTAGGTATTTGCAAAGCCCTAATAATAACTAATTCTCCTTTTTTGAAAGTCGTCCATTTCTTCCCTTTCTTGTTTATCCTCTTAATGTATCTATTTGCTTGTTTTTGTAAATTCTTATTAACTTTTTCTAAAATTTCATTGATTCCCAAATGTCTATCTATTTCCCATTTTCTTTCTGGTAAATTGCCAGTCATTAAATATTCTGGACATTCCTCTATTACACCATGCGGGGTTTGGTTTAAAAATCTTTCTACCTGTGTTAAATTATTTTCCCACTGTTCATGATGTTTTGTACATAAAATTCTTAAATATTTTAAAATCTCTTTCACATATCTCTCTGCAGGATTTGATGATGGTTTTCTAATGCTAGTAAACTTTAATTGTATTTGATTATCTTGACAAAATTTCCTCAATCTTCCACTTTCAAAATATGTTGCATGATCCAAAATGATTTTATCAGGTTTCCCTATAATTTCTTTAAAATTTTTTAAACACTCTATTACTACTTTAGTGGTGGTTCTCTTGCATGGATATACCTTGACATATTTTGTGTAAATATCAATCATTACAAAGATATGTTTGTTTCTTTGCACACTATGGACTAGGTTACTTATAAAGTCAACTGCAACTACTTGTAAAGGTTTCTCTGACAAAATTGGTTTGGGTATATTTATATTATGATAATTTTTTTCTTTTGTTAATTGACACACTTTACAAAATTTACAGATTTCTTTAGAAATTACCAGATCCCGTTTCGCATAATAATTTTCTCTGAACAACATCCACAATTTCCGTGCTCCAATGTGTCCATATTCTTCATGTAGATTTTGTAATATGTCTCTAGCCAAACCTCTGGTAATAATAAAGACCTCTCTATCTTCTATTTTCTTATACCAAACTCCATCAATGTTACAAGCCTTTTCTTTTATTGTTTGTTCTAGATTTTGTTGATCTTCCATAATCTTCCTCAATGAATAGAGTCCTTCTTCTTGCTTCAATCTGTTAATACCAATTCTAAATTTGCTCATTTCATGTCCCATCTGTGTTTCTCTGCTCAAGATGTCTGCTATTATATTCTGTTTACCTGGAATGTATCGGATCTCAAAATCATACTCCTGTAATAAAAGTATCCAACGATGTACCCTATTATTGGCATATCTATTCTTCATCATAGCTGTTAGAGCTGAATGGTCACTCTCTAATATAAATTTTGCACCTAGTAGAAAAAACCGTAACTTAGTGATACAAAATACAATACTTGCCATCTCCAACTCAGTAACTGAGTACTTTCTCTCAAAACTTTTTGTCACTCGTGACACAAAGCTTATTGGAACTTCTAGTCCTTGTTGGTTTTGTATTAACACTCCAGCTAGTCTTTCGCAAGAAGCATCTGTCCTTAATATGAAAGGCTGATCATATTGTGGATGGTAAACTTGTAAGTTCTTCGAAAAAATTTGTTTTAACATTTGGAACGCTGCTTCTCTTTCTTCTGTCCACTGCCACTTGACATTTTTCTTTAGTAATTCCATCAAAGGTAACTCCATTCTACTCAGATCTGGGATGAGCCTTTTATAATAGTTTAAAATACCTAAAAATCCTCTAAGAGTTTTTAAGTTAATTGGAGTCTGAAATTCTTGAATGGTCTTTACTCTTTCTGGATCCATGCTTACTCCTTTAGTGTTTAAGATATAGCCTAAATATTTAACCTCTTGTTGGTAAAATTGACATTTCTCTATATTTAATTTTAAACCTGCCAATTCTAATTCTTTCAAAATTATTTTTAGATGTTGCAAATGCTGATTATTATCTTCTGAGAAAATTAAAATATCGTCGATATAATGGAGAGTAAAAATTTCATATTTATTTAAAATAGAATGTAAAGTTCTTACCAAAGCAGCACATGAACTCTGTAACCCAAAAGGTACTACGCAGAACTGGTAGACAATTCCATCCACCATGAATGCAGTGTATTGTCGACTTTTCTTGTCTAATGGAATTAGCCAGAAACTGTGCTTAAGGTCTAATTTTGAAAAAACTTTTGCCTTTGTGATTCTACCAAATATTCCTTCAACATTCATGGGGCTTTCATACTGCTTCTTTGTATAACCATTAATATTCCTTGCATCTAAGCATATCCGGATTTCCCCAGACTTTTTTCTAACACAGGTAATTGCATTTATATATGATGAATCACTTCTCTCGATTATTCCATCCTTGAGCATTTTTTCTAGTTCTTTATATACCTCATTTTTAATTTTATATGGGATGGGATAAGTTTTAATTTTAAAATTTGTAATTTCTTTTGTTACCTCCAATTTATGTATATACTTGTTTGCAACACAAATTTCTTCATTAAATAATCGCTGATGTTGGTTCAGCAATTTTCTTACTTCTTCTTTGTGTTCTTCTGCACAAATGTTTTCATATTTGTCTACTGGCATAGCCTCCATCTGACATAATTGACAAATTCCTTTATCTACGGCATTTTCCTTTTTTGTACTAATGAAAGGTATTACCTCTTGGTTAATTTCTAAAGAAGAATTCTTATAGTTAATAGTCATTTTATGGTTTTCCAATTCATCTGTTCCCAAAATAATATCAAAATTTAAATTATTAACTACCAACATTTGCATTTTATAACTACCAGCCCCTATTTGTATATTTTCTATTAAAGTACTACTTGTTTCATATAGTTTTTTATTGTTCGCTCCCACTAATGATATTTTATTAGTTTTAATCATTATAATATCGTTTATTTCCAAACTATCCATTAAATTTTTGTTTATTAAAGTTACTTCAGATCCGGTATCAATTAAAATTTTACATTCAATATTTTTCAAAATTCCCTTTATAAATATTAAATTTGTAATTTCATTTTTTCTGATTCACTACTTTCATGTATAAACTCTCGTGGATGTTCGTATTTGGAGGAATAAATAATATTATAGACATGGAAGCGATTTATTGAAAATTTTGCTCTTGTTGTCCAGGCACAATCCCCAAATTTTCTTCATCTGGCCTAATCATATTCATCTGTCTCTGGTGATCATTCTCTCTATTTCCCCTTCCCTCATTACGATTCCCTTCATTATTCCTGTAATTATTATTAATTTGTCTCCAATTTCCCCTATCCCTATCCTGTCTCTGATCTCTTCTATTCTGTTGCCAATTATTGTTCCTGTTCCCATTTCCATTGTGACCCACTCTATCATTATGTACATTTCTGCTATTTTCCCTGTTTCCATATCTATTATTTCCATAATTGTTATTACCAAAATTTCCATAGTTATTCTGTTCATGGTTTGCTCTTCTTATTCCATTATTATTAAAACCTTCCCTATGATTCCTATTGTCATATCTCTCTTGCCCTCTATTGTAACAGTTTTTTCCTGTTTCTCTGTTACTTCTTTCCAACCTCATCAGATAATTGGACAAACCTTCCATTGTCTTAATATTATGCAGTGCTATGGTTTCAGTCACTTCCTGATTAAAATGTCGAGCTATGTATAAGACAATTTCCTCTTCTCGTAAGCTTGGTTCCAAATATTGAGCATTGTTGTACACCTGCATGGCATAAGCATTAAAATTCCTGCCCCGATAATAATCAAATTTCCCGAAATATAATTTTTCCCGATAATTTGCTTGTTGATTTTCCCCCCAAAAATATTTAAGAAATTCTTCTTCAAATTTTGCCAAATTGTGAATGTTTTGTTCTTTGTTACAGAACCATACTAGTGGATGACCTACTAACATACTCCGTAAAATTAATTTTTGCTCTATTATATCAGTATTATGTTTAAGTTTATTTCTAATTATGTTAATGAAAATTTTCGGATGAATTGTATTTAAATTTCCATCAAATTTGATACCTATATCTTGACAATTATTTACCCCTGTATAAAAGACAGAACAACCTTCCCCTATATGTCGTCGTACCTGATCTTCTGCTCTACCTATTTCCTCTTGTGTTTGTTTCCTAAACTTCTCCAATTCTAATCCTAACTCTCCTTTAAATTTTTCCATACTCTCTTCTTGTTTTTCACCCTGTTCCTTTAAATTTCCAATTTCTTTATCCATATTTTCTTCTATTCTTTGAATGTTTTTATTTGTCTTGATTATTTCCTTGCCCAAATTTGTGATCTTTTCAGTATTTCCTTTTATATTCTTAGTGTTCTCTACTACTTCCAACTTAAGTTCTTTTCCATTTTTCTTTATATTATCCATTTCTGTAGACTGTTGATTCTCTATCTCCATCAATCTTCCTATCACTTCATTTCTAACTTCTTGTTTTGTGTCTTCAATTTTTCGTTTAACTCCTTCGATTTCTTTTTTAACTTCTTTGTTTTCATGTTTTATTTGTCGTATTTCTTCCATGCCTATGTTCAATTCTGTCGTCAACTCGGTAAACTTCTTTTCTACATCTAAAAATTTCTTATCCAGTTTCTCCTCTAATTTCCTGTTTAATTTCTCATTATTTTCATCCAAATTCTTCTTCATTTCTTCTTTATTTTCATCAAATTTTCTATCCAATTTTTTATTCAAATCCATCAACATTTCCCTTAACCAATTATCACTCCTTGCCATTTCTTGTCTTCTATCGGTCTCCTGTTCTCTCGTTTTACTCTTTCCACATCTTTCAAACATTCCTACTTCACCCTGTTCATCTCCATCTCCTTCTATATCCTGTCCTTGTATAAAATGCTCTTCTATAAAATCTCCGGCATCTCTATTCCTTTCCTCGTCAACCTGTACCTCTGAATCCATTCTTTTCCTCTGCTCCTCAATCTGTCCTTCTTGCATTTCCCCTACTTGTTTTCCATCCCTAAGTTTCATTCTTCTTTCTTCCATTTTTTTTATTCTTATTTATTTATTCAAATTTATTCAAATTTTTATCGAGACCCTTTTATTCAGAGTCCCTACTCAGGCGCCAATTGAGATAATTTTTCCCAATACCAAATTTTATTTAAAAGTTTTTATTTGTAAATATTTTCTTTAATTAATTAGGGTAGGGTTCTAACAAAATTTATTATAATTTTTATAGTGAAATTTGAATAATACCGAACAAACTTATCTACCTAAACTGATACCTAATTATTTCCTATCTATTCTTAACTAATTCCTATCTATTCTTAACTAATTCCTATCTATTCTTAACTACCTTAGCTAACCTTAATTACCGCAGGGTCCTTTTCTACTTTCACTATTTTCAAACTCCTATATTTTCCTTTCCTCTTCTGACTCTTTCTTTTACTTCCTGGTACTTTGATCTCCAACCTTCTGCTCTTATACACCTTTTTTATCTTCCTTGTCTCATATAAATTTGCTGTTTAATTTTACTTCTTTATTACTTTTAATGTTATGATATTATTGTCAAAATTAAATTCAGATAATTATAACTTTATCCTCTGACTTTTCTTTTTCAGAATCACAAATTGCTTCTTTCATAAACCATGAAACTGTTATAGCTTTTCTACTTTGTAATCTTTTACAGCTGCATTAACTTTTTTTTTGACTTTCTTTTTCAAACCTCTACCTAACTGTCAAAACTTCTTTCTCCTGGCAACGAAACTTCTCACTTACTCTCACTTACACTACTTATCTATCCTTAACCTAATACACGTGTTGTTTACATTACATAAATTTTTTTTAATCTAACCTAATAAACTATGACATTTACTTCAAATTTTGACATTTCTCCGAAAATAAAAAATAAAATATTAAATTAAAATAAATTTTGAAATGACCCTTAAATATACCTTTTCAATATATTTAGGATAAGATACCTACTTATTTATATTGGTATTCATTTTGCAATTAATTTTTCTCATTTCGTAAAATTTAGCAATAAATAATTAGTAAGTTTTAAACGTAGCGCCAACTAATAACCAATAATGAATTGTGTTTAAAAGTCAACGTTGTCACATTTTAGCTACGTTCGTTTCAAGTATTCTCAAAAAACTGGCGGCACAAAACACCGTGTTCTGTGACTAACTGATTGTACCAGTTGACAAGATATATAACAGGAGAGAAAATCGTGTTTATCTGTAATAAACAAACAAGACCCCTATTCTGGACGGTGATAGAATAGAACAGCCAATAGAAAGTGGGCGTGGTTCTATTGAAAATGCCAAAACCGTATTCTTGAAATTCGTTCTCTCACTATACCGATAGAAGGGTTGCTCCCCGAGAGAAAAATTACTTCTATTGGTTATTTTTGAAGGAACCGCTATAACACCAAGAGAAGGTGTTAGGGATTTTTATTTTCGAACCAAAAATAGTATAGAAGTAATTTCTTTCATAAACCAAACACAACCAAACTACAAATTAAACTAACGAAAATGACAGAATATTTTGTTTAGTGTTTTACTCCTTATTTGATAAAGTGTCAATCAGAGAACAAAAATATCGATATGTTTATCTCTTTTTAATGACAACAAATAAGAGAGAGAAATAAGTTTCTCGGTTAATATTAAAGCATATTTCGCAAATTTTCTACCAATCTTATTGAAACACGTCTCTTACCACTTATGACGTATGTAACCATTAAATTTAAATTTCAAAAGCCGATCATGGCTAGAGGATTAATTTTATAAAACTTTTATTTGTACAGTTGAACAACTAAAAACTTATTTTATAAGATGCAAATATAAAAAAAAAATCACTAAACTAGTCCATTGTAAATATTCCGAGGGATAAAGTAATTTTAATAATATACTTTATTAAATAACCGATTAAAGAAATATTAAAATTAGAACTGTAGAACGTCTAAAAATTCACCTTTCTAACAAACAATTAAAATAATTAATTTGTGTTGGTTAATCCATGGTTCAATATTATTTTACCATACTTGTCGCAGAATATTCTCTAAATAAAAAACCTTTTAAACATGAAATTGTGCTATTTTAAATATAAAATCCTACAAAAAAATCGACCAAACAAAAAAATAACATACAAAATAAGACTAGACTAAAAAATTAAGAAAATGATCTAAATCACAAAGAAAACTGAAAAAATACAAATAACATTTTTGTGAACACTATCAACATATTATTTTTCAAATTTAAATTTCGCGCTTCTGTCACAGCTGTTAAAAGTCGCAGGCACTGTGTATGAAGAAGAGAGAGAGAGAGGTAAAAGGCAACAGGTGAACGGACCTAACCTCAAACCTCATTTTTAAGTTTAAAATAAGCACAAAAATGTCCTAAATTAGGTTTTTAAATGACAAGTACGTATAAAATTATATAATAATTATTGATTTAATGATTACAGTGTATGGAATTATGATTGGCCCATCAGTCTCCGAGCACATGATTGTTTTTTGGGTTATACTCAAGAACGATAAACATTTACCAGGATTGCTTAATCCCATAAGACGTACATTCGCCAAAAAATCGATCGCACGTGGTGGCCTGTGACGTCACTGCAGTCCTCGGCCGTATTTTTCCTATCTTGACAGTGCATTTTAGGTCGTTTTCAATCGTCTTTTTTAGATTTATTATAAAAATATTCAAAATTTTGACTGGTAGATATTGTGGATACATTAGTGTACGTTGCATTTTTGTGTAAAATTTTTAAAAAACTGTTCTTTTAAACTCCAGTTCGGACTTTTAAATTTCATGTGTTACACTGCTTGGCTGGACATTGCTTGGTTAGTATCGTTGAGTGTCAACGTTAATATTCAATAGTGAATACATTTTTTATTTCACGTTTTTAGTGAGGTAGTTTACTTAGTTACTATTTTTTAATATGTAGTATTTTTTGTTAATTTTAAATTTGTAATTAAAAATTCTTTATAGAATACATATTATGTCGCTCCATAAAAGATTCACGGATTGTATTAGTAATATATTATGCTGCAAATTGTTTATTGTTTCTTTGTTTGTCAAAAAACACTAGTTTTAGGCATGATTTTGTGTAATAATAAATTTATTTGAATGTATTTTTTAAAATAAAAATAGAACTAAATAGTGTTTTAAGGATAATAAAAAACTTTTCGTTTTAACAAAACTTCCAATATTTATTTAAAAATTGCTTTTTTAAAAGACTCAATGACAGCTGTTTCGCTATGAAGCATCGTCAGATTGACATTTAAGTTACATTTTGTTTGTTTGTAGCTAGGTACCTGATGTTTAGGTAGTATTAAGGCTAGACCAAGTATGGAAGTAATAAAACATAACAATATGAAAGCCTAGATGTTATTAGCCCTAAGGGATTATCCTTAATAAGATGGACTTCCAAAAAGTAAGGGTTAGTACAATCAATTTAATTAAAACATCTTCGAGAGAAGAATTAGAACTAAATAGTGTTTTCTTTACTCTACCTATTTCCCAAATAATATTCAAAAAATAATTAAATATAAGTATTAAAACGATTTTAAGGGATTATTTATTATAAATTATAAGTGTTTAATCTTAAAAATCCAAATAGTCGTACGTTAGTATTTCAGAAATCATAAAAATACTGTCTAATTCCTATTATTTCCATGCATTTATATGGTAAACGTTATAATGAAGGACTGCAATGACGTCACACAGCTGGCGGACAAATCAGGCCGATTAGGCAATCCTGGTAAATGTTTATCGTTCTTGGGTTATACTCTAAACAAATAGAAAACAAAATTTATAAAACACTTTTCAAACTTAAAAACGAATTTGCTAGTCATGAAAGAACAATATTAACACCTAAATACAAGAAACCACCACATTTTTATGGTTTGCCTAAAGGCGGATTTAGCGGATGTATAATTTTCATAAATGCATAATCATAACTATGACAACTTCTCTACGCAGATGGGTCATTTATCGGTTCCTCAATGCATAAGCATAATCATAAGTGTTAGTGACAAGTGACACTTGTATCTATCACGGAATATATAAAATTAGTGTGTTCTGTAACCTTTGTCATTCAACAACAATCAAGAATGATAAACATTTACCAGGATTGCCTAATCGGCCTGATTTGTCCGCCAGCTGTGTGACGTCACTGCAGTCCTTCATTACAACGTTTACCATATATAAATGCATGGAAAAAATAGGAATTAGACAGTATGAAATACTAACGTACCACTATTTGGATTTTTAAACATTTTTAAACACTTATAATTTATAATAAATATGCCCATAAAATCGTTTTAATACTTATATTTAATTAATTTATTTAATATTATTTGGGAAATAGGTAGAGTAAAGAAAACACTATTTCAAACATATTTAGTTCTATTTTTATTTTAAAAAATACATTCAAATAAATTTATTATTACACAAAATCATACCTAAAATTAGTGTTTTTTGACAAACAAAGAAACATAATAAACAATTTGCAGCATATTACTAGTACAATCCGTGATTCTTCTATGGAGCGACATAATATATATTCTATAAAGAATTTTTAATTACAAATTTAAAATGAACAAAAAATACTACATATTAAAAAAATAGTAAGTAAGTAAACTATCTCACTAAAAACGTAAAATAAAAAATGTATTCACTATTGAATATTAACGTTGACACTCAACGATACTAACCAAGCAATGTCCAGCCAAGCAGTGTAACACATGAAATTTAAAAGTCCGAAATGGAGTTTAAAAAAACAGTTTTTTAAATATTTTTCACAAAAATGCAACGTACACTAATGTATCCATAATAAATGCCAGTTTGAATATTTTTACAATAAATCTAAAAACGACGATTGAAAACGACCTAAAATGCACTGTCAAGATAGGAATAATACAGCCGAGGACTGCAGTGACGTCATAGGCCACCACGTGCGATAGATTTTTTGGCGAACGTACGTCTTATGGGATTAAGCAATCCTGGTAAATGTTTAACATTCTTGAACAACAATAACGAATTTTCAAGTTTATAACCTCATTTGCTGTATTTTCATCAAAATAATAGAATATTGATCATGAAGTTAACAAGTATGACACTTATGACAGTGACACTTGAATCCACGCAGGCGCACTTTCTATTTCGACACATCATTATCCATAAAAGTTAAAAGTTGGGAACTTCAAGGTTATGCGTTATGAATTGTGCACTATGACTTATCCTTAGTTGGATAAATCAGTCCAATTGCAACTACATGGTTCAACTTTTATGAATTGTACTTTAAAGTTATGTTTATGAAATATGAAATTCATAAGCAAAACATATACCTACCTACCATTAAGACCAATTTTGTAGCACTATTAATTCTTCTCCCTGCAAGAAACTATTAAATATTAAAAATTATTGAATAGCTCCAATATTAGAAGTTGAACATTTAAGTAGGTAAGTAAATAAAACCTTATTACATGTCATTTTAAAAAACAACTTTAATTGTTAAAAATATATTTCGATTTATATTTATAACTTAAAGTAGGAACCTTGAAATGTAAAATTTCACTGCCATAAATCAAAAGTTTCTTACAATTTCCTATATAAAAGCGTTTGATCAGTTTTCCACGGCAGCCAAAACAACGTAATTTGATTACAATACAATGTGCTGAAATCCTGTGATGCATCTGACGGAATTTCCAAGAGTTTGCGCGTTTCAAACGAATCCACGTGGTGATCACAGCAAGCTTTAGAATTGCCGGCCGTCGACGCGCCGTGAACTTCACCTGTTTGTTCGAAAACCAACCAACTCAGTTTCTCTTGCTTCTCCGTTAAAGTTGAACGCGAGCCATAATTTTGACGTGCTTGTGTGTATAAGATCGCGGAGACTTTATTATTTTATTATTTACTTCGTTTTGTGCCGGGTGACACTGCGGTTTTTTGGTTTGTTTTTATTGTGATTTTGTGCTTGCTGGTTTTTTTTGTTGTTGTTGGTTTTGTGTGTCTTTGAAATGTGAAAGGAAAACGGTTTTTTTTTGTTTACTTGTGTGATGGATGTCGATTATATATAGCTGTCAGTTTACTGGGGCCCAAAACCTGTTTGGATTAATTTGAAATACTAGTTTTATAAGGTAAATCGGACATTTTGAATTTTGCTTTACTTTGAAAATATTAAAAGAACAGTGTGACTCAACTGTCACCTTCATGTTGTCTAATATATTGCTTTTTAAAATATTTATATTAATTAATGGCCTATTTGATATAAATTGTCGATTACTTTTTATTGTCAAAAAAATAAGAAGTATTCTTTCTTTCATGTATAATTATCACACCCCGACATTGAATAAATATTTATTTATATACTTATATAATTATAGTATCTACGACATTTATCAACTTTTTTTGAAACTTTTTTTATCTAGAGCAAAAATGGACTTACAGTTAAAATCTTAAATGCAATAGAATTATGGCAGACAACAAAGACAAAATATAAATTGAACTGGGTAGTTCCATTCTTTATATTTTACAGTGTGTAAAAGCCAAATGGAATAAATTCATTATTTCGGTTACTGTACTTACATATTTATAAAAAATCCCGAAACACGTCAAATTTAAATTATAACTTGACATTCTTTAACGTGAAAATGCAACCCCCTACCTTCAACCCCCTTAGAATGACAAGTACAACCCCCAAATTTTTAAATGGGAAGCATAGGCTTGTGATATATCATTTGAAAGGTCTCTTCATTCTCTATTCAAAAATGTTACTGTTTTTAAATTTGATGCAAAAATTAACATAAAAAAATTAAAATCATGTTGTTACCGAAATTCGTTAAAATATACTCGAAACTTATTACAATATACTTAAAACTTATTTCCCGTTTAGGTCTTGATAATGAGAAAGTGAACAAAAACCATAGCAATGTGGTTTTTAGATGGTAACCATTAAAAAACTTTAAAGAATTTCCGTGGCAACGCTATTTTAACAAGCAGTAGTAAATTGTTTTATTTAAGTTGTCATTGTTGTAATTTAAGTATAAAGTTTGTTCAATTCAATTCTGAAAAATGGTTAGATTAACGGAAATACATAAAATAACAGTTTTACAAATAATTGGTTACGGAGATAACATCCGAACACAACAGGAAGTAACTCGCCTATTTCATGAGAAATTTACTAATTTACCGCCCACATCCCAAGGAACAATAAGCAAAATAGAAAAGCACTTTCGCGAGTTTGGTCATGTAAGGCAGATAAAAAAAGCAGCTGCCAATGCACTGAGTGATGAACTCAAATTAGATGTGTTGCTTGAGTTTCAGGAAAACCCACAAACATCGAGTAGACAGGCATCCACTACATTCAATGCTAGCCATACATCGATAGCAAACATATTAAAAGAAAATAAATTGCATCCGTATAAGATGATACCTACTCAAGAGCTCATGGAAGACGATTTTGATAGGAGAACTTTTTTTTGTGAGCAAATGATGGACATGTTGGATAACAATATTATCCAATTAGAAGACGTTATGTTTTCTGATGAGTGTACTTTTTTACTTAACGGTCATGCTAATCGGCAAAATTGCCGCTACTGGTCCACGGAAAATCCTCACTGGATAAGAGAAGAACACACTCAATACCCTCAAAAGGTTAATGTTTGGGCAGGGATTGTAGGGAACAATATCATTGGTCCTTTTTTTATTGAGGGCAACTTGAATGGCAACAATTATTTGGCACTACTTCAAAATGATGTCATTCCAACGTTGGCAAATTTATATCCTGATCCAGGTAACCCTCAAGTTCCAGCGAATACGATATGGTTCCAGCAGGATGGAGCACCACCACATTACCAACTTAATGTCCGGCAGTACCTCGATACAATATTTCCCAATCGGTGGATAGGGAGGCGAGGAACGATTTAATGGCCAGCGCGATCACCTGATCTTACTTTTGTTAGATTTCTTTTTATGGGGATATGTGAAGAGCCATGTGTACAAAACTAAACCTTCTGATTTAAATGATTTAAAAGAACGAATAACGCTTGCGATTAGGTCGATCACGCCTGATATGTTAAATAATGTTAGAAGACAGTTTTATTTGAGATTAGAATGTTGCCAAGACGTTCGCGGAGAACATTTTGAACATCTACTTCATTAACATTCATAGTTCTTTTTCGTGTTCTACATTTTATTACGTTTTGCATTACATTTTAGTTTTTGATTGTATTGTAGCGAATTTCGGTAACAACATGATATTAATTTTTTTTATGTTAATTTTTGCATTAAATTTAAAAACAATAACATTTTTGAATAGAGAATGAAGAGACCTTTCAAATGATATATCACAAGCCACAAGCCTATGCTTCCCATTTAAAAATTTGGGGGTTGTACCTGTCATTCTAAGGGGGTTGAAGGTAGAGGTTGCATTTTCACGTTAAAGAATGTCAAGTTATAATTTAAATTTGATGTGTTTCGGGATTTTTTTATAAATATGTACAGTAACCGAAATAATGAATTTATTCCACTTGGCTTTTACACACTGTATAACTAATCCAGTTGATTAAGTTTGGTAAACTATTGAAGTTTGGTTTCATATCTATTGTAAGTACTATTATTTATAAAAAAAATAGTCTATCAACTATACGGACTAATAATTTAATATCTTTTTTGTATGTGTTTAAGAAAACGTTCCTGAAAACGCGCCTCTATTAATTACCTCTAAAAACCAATCCAAATATACAGTTTAGTTACTTATATGCTTAATATCAATATTGTACCACGCCTGGAAACGTAACTCTATAAATTTCTTATTCTGTATTCTAAATAATATAAGACAAACATCGTATATTCCACCATACATTTTTACCGAGATACTATAAACAGTCGCTTTCGACTAATGCTATTTATTCTAGGGCCTCGTTTGTTTACACAATTGTTTACATTGTATTCAATATAAACAAATTCCTCTCTTATCTAGTGCGGCATCCTCCTGTAATGTACGGCCATGTGTGGAACATTCCATCTCAGAAAATTATTAATAGTATATAAAAGGAGACATACCTCTGCATTATCCGGTGCTGGAGTTGTTAGTTGTGTACTAATTTTATTTTTAAATGCTACACAAGGAAACAGATACAAAAGGTGTGTTCAAGAAGCAGTCAAATTTGGTTTACTCACTGTTTACGTATCAAATAATTTGATACCAAGGTCTTATTATAGAAGTAGGGCAGATGTGGCATGCAGAAAAAGTGGAAATGTGGTACTGATCATGGTATCATCAACTGGATTCATCCCCAGAAGTCTTGAAGATAGTTTTAAAACACGAAGTCAGATAAACATACAAAAAAAAAATGATTTATTCTTTTGAGGTGAAAAATGTACCTACAATGTATTACAATTTTTTTTAAATAAATTAATAAGCAAAAAAAGGTTTTTAAATAAAATTAATAATCAGTATTTCCTCCATGGGCTTGTATGCATGACTGTAAGCGATGTGACATGCTATCGATTAAATGGTCGAGCTGGGCTTGCGGAATTCTCTACCATTCTTCACGAGCAGCATCTTTCAGTCCTCGTAGAGTAATTGGGGGAGGGTTTCGCTACTTAATGCGTGTTTTAAGAATGTCCCAGGCATGTTCAATGACGTTCATGTCAGGGAAATTTGATGCTCATCTTAATGTGGATATTCCTTCTTCCAAAAAATTTTGTACTGCAGCTGTTCGATGTAGAGGTTATGCATAAACACAAATCCATTATCTACCTCCCCCGGAATAGACGCACAACAGGATTTAAAACTTCCTCGATGTACACAGCATCAGTGATTCTTCTCTTCAAAACCAGGAGAGGCGTCCGTGTACCCCTCATAATACCACTCCAAACCATAATACTCCCACCTTTAAATGGAACATGTGGTTGGGCTGTTTCTAATCGGGCTTGTCGTCCTGGGACCCTCCAAACTAGCGTTCTTCGCGAATCAGAAACCAAGCCAATTCTTGATTCATCAGAGAACATTACGTAATTCCAGTTAGGACCATGGTGTAACATTTCTTGAGCCCATTGCAACCTTACAATTTTTTGTTTATAGGTTAGTTTGGGAACACGTGGAGGTCTTCTGCGATACACATTTACCGCATTTAATCTTCGTGTAATTGTTTGCCTTGAGATATTCAGTCCTTCAAGTCTAGCAATTTCTCTGGATATGCCACTTGTAGATTCCTGTCGATTTCTTCGAGCTATCAATGTTATCTGCCGGTCTTGTGCTGCTATTGTACATCGACTTCTGCCACTTCTGGGACGATCCTTCACATCTTTTGTGTCTTGAAATTTTTTTTTAATTTTTGATACAGCACCCTGAGTAACACCAACAATATTCTCGATATCACTTTGACTAAAGCCCTGTTGTAACAAAGCAATTACTCTAGACCTATTAAAATATGATATAGGTTAAACTAAGAAAAAAAATGCAGAAATGTAAAAATTAAAGCCTCTACATAACCTCGTTTTTAAGAATACTCTGTAAACTGTACTTTTGTTGATTGTAGGATGTACAATTACTAAATGAATTGTAGTCAAAAAATCTAATGATTATAACATTAAAGAGATTTGGAATTATCTCAAAATAGTACATTTAAAAATACATAAATAATAATTAATTATTTTTAATGGAACGTTTGATAAATCTTTACACGATCTAATTAAAATGATCCTTACAAAATGTTGATTAAATAAGAGATAAAATATGAACCGCTTTTAAAGAACGCACTTTCGAAAATGTGTATCACCTCCAACTTCATTAAAGGATTGAATCATTCCGAGCTAACAAGCGTCACTCTTACAAATACGGATATCATTATACTGTGATGTCTTTTAATCGATTGCCTTTCAGATTGACCTGATCGCATCGAAAGGATTTTTGATCGGTCAGACTCATTATGGACAAGATTGCAATATATTCGAAGTTAAAATAAAGTAATAATTAAAAACGACAGTTTATGTTTATGCTAAAACAATTTAAGGATAACAAATCACCGCTGATTACAGAATTATCCTATTTAAACATACAGGATAACGAGGACTTGACAAATAAATTTTGAAAAAAAGAAAAATTGCCACTATTATATATAACAAGGCAACAAAGAACAAAATAGTATATTTTGTAACAAAGCTAGAATTAAAATTAGATGGGAGTGGAAAGCATCACGGATGTTTATTCTAGCCGAGTAGCAGACTATACTTTCTCCACGATAAAAAATTTAATTCCATGAACAGTTTCAAATACTTTTCTTGTTTATTCTTTGATTTGTTGGTAGTAAATTTTCGAGCATATTATTTACACTAATTACTCGGTGTATTATCACACTCTAATTCTGAATCACTGGAAAAATTTATTATCTTTTTTAAAATGACAGCAATAATTTTGACAGTTACTCAAATCTTGCTCTAACCAACTGCGTCAAGGGTAATGCTATTATTGCTAACCAGTGTGAGAATATTATTCTATCACAAAAGAAAGAATGGGAGCAGAGATATTGCAAAATATTTTTTCAATCCAAGAGAGAGAATTCCATTCTCTAATCAAATTTGATTATGGAATTGGCAAATTTTGTGATGGTCGTGGAGAAAAAATATTTTAACATCCTAATCTAGCAATTATTTTGAAAACATAGGGATTATAAAGGTATTGGAATATGTAGACCATCATCAGGGTAAAACTAAAAGAAACAAAGTCAGTCAATTTCCTTAATGAACAAATACAGCTTAATAAAAACTATATTTTCTTAAATGTATTATTATTTATTGATTTTTACACAAAACCATACCGATAATAGTTATATAAAGAGAACTTTAGCAGCTTGAAGGCGTCCGATACACCATTTTAAATTATAAGAGATCAAGATCTTTACAAATTCTTATTATGTTAATTTTTTATCATCTTAAAAGCAAGAAAAACATATCCAATTAAAATTGTATATAATTATATACTTTTTATGAATTTTTTCTTTGTACACTAAGCTTCCAACAAGTTTTCAAAGAACCATGCAGATGCTATGCGAAATGTCCATTGATTAGATCTCGGCAATTAGATAGCACAAAAACATTCTAGTTGCAATGCATGGTTGTTACTTTTTTACCAATCGCAGTGAGGCCGATTAAATAGAGAACTAGTAGAGTTCAATATAATTTGTTCTAAATTATCTGGTAAGTGTACTGTATTATACGGGGTGGCAATTTGAAAATTTACAATGGGTACATCTGAGGATCATTATTTAGAAAAGATCTTAGTTTGAGTGAGCTTAAAATGAACTTGTAGGTACCCTTTCCACTATATTTGGGTACTCAAGACTCCAGATGGGCATACAGGCCGAAAGCGTATTGATAACGATGGAATCAGAGTTAGAAAGCAGATTCAAAACTATACCAAACCAATATCCTGTTTTGACTTAGAAATAGCCGTTTCTTCGTACGTATTTACCACTACATGTCAAACTGGCGATGAGTTATTAGAAACAGCTGTCATTACCAAAAAAAGTCAATTTCTTTAAGTAAAACAATGGGAAAATTATTGCTTGTGTTAGTACGAGAAATTTCAAATAAAATAAAATCTTCCTGTAAAAGATTCTTTGACCTCTGGTTTTGATCAAACATGATAACGTTTAAACAAAACAGATTCAATGCTTAAAGTTCAGTCTCAGTTTAAAGTTATAAGTCTGCCTCCACAAATAGTTTCTATCTTGAGATAAAGATACAAAAAAAAACAAAAGTGTTTGTATTTACCGACCGTAGTTCATTTAATTCGAGATTTAATTAAACAACTGGGAATTTATACAATTTGTAAATAATAATTATTATTAACGAAACCCCGCAGAGAATATATGTTATTATTATTTTAATTTGATGAGAAACAAAAAACAATATTTTAGATAGGATAGATAGGAGAAAAAAATCTTTCCATTCATTGTGAATATTTAATCGAGTGTTTAATTGTTCAAAGATTAGTTATTTTCTATATTTTTTGGATAAGCTTATTTATTAAATTAAAAATGTGTTGAATTCTTCTAGGAATTCTTCCAGAAGAAAATGACTAAATCAGAATTAATGAAAACGTTTTCTGGATATCAAAGGAATGCCGTCTACTGGGCCTGGCTCCTACAATATTTTGTAAAGGATGGGTCTGTCCTTTTTAAAACAAAACGAGTGAACAACTTTTCTTCGAATGTCACATTTGGTGTCTTCATCAAAGAAAAACTAGATTGAACGTGTTTTATGCAATCATATTACAGTTAAAATTCTAATTTTTTCACTGGGATGCCACAGAATTTGATACTTCTGGAACCGAGTCTGGAACTTAATGTGAATTCCTTTAGAGATCCCTTTTTAAAAAAAATTATTTAAATAAAGGTAGGTACTCAAATTGCAGATCGAATTACTTCCTATTACTAATTTATTACTCTTTTTGAAATAGAGTATAGCTTGAGAATCAGAAAGCATTAAAAGTGAATCTCAGACTGCACAAAATTAAATTTACCAAAATTTAGTCAAATTCAAAGTGCTTTTACTTATGAAATTTTGATTTTTTCCACAATCTTACAAACCTAATCCATCAAACATTGTTTACACATTTATAAAGAACGCACTAATTTTAAATTGAAGCAAAATCAAATAAAAAAGTGTTTTAAATCTTTCCACCAAAAAGACTGAAAAAAAATATTAAAATTAATGTTTACACTATATTATATGCATTACGGATTAAAATTATAATCATGCCCGGTAACTTATTTACCAATATTTACATTTATTTACAAAAACCTGATATAAATTACACATTATGTATTCACATATTAAATTAATCACTATACCAGCACTGTAATTTCGGTGACTATTATTAAAATGAAATCAGTGTGCAGATTATATCGAGGAGGTGGTACCGAAAGCTTTTTGTTTATTTAAAAACTGTAAATTGCTCACACACCAATCAAGGCACGATAATTAGCAACATAAACTGTGACATTATATTTTCTCATTTCCTTCTCAGCATGTTAAATTGTAATTGATATATAACTTGACGATTTTAATCCTGTACACGAAGATTAAAAAAAAAGTATCTGGTTTATAAAATTACAAATCTCTCTTTAATATTCAAAAGCATTAGTTTAACTTATTAATTTAATATTTCTTCCAATCGAGCTTCCAATAAATATTTATATACAAGTTTTAAGAAAACATTCAACTGTTATTATCAAGAACCGCCCTTATTGGACTCACCGACGTATCCTTTTTGAGTGCTGAGTCACTCCACACAAGTTCCGGTGTTCTCTTTACAGTTTTTTTCTCTACTTGGTTTTTCCATCTAATTCTTGGCCTTCCTTTTGGTCTGTCTCCATCGAGGATCCATTCTGTGATCTGTTTAACATAATTCTCATCTTTCATCATGTCCAACCACCTTAACCTTGATGCTTTCTTTCATTCTTTCTTACTAAGTTTTCTTACTAAGTTTTTCACCGAGTTTTTCACCTAAGTACTTCTGAATTCATCAGTCTTCGAAATTTTTTTATTTTTACGGTCCATGTATATTTCTTATGATTTTTCTCTCAAATATTTTTAGTTTTCCTTCTTCTCCTTTTGTTGAAGTCGTGGTTTTTATTCCATAGGTGAGGCCTGCTCTAATTACTGCTTTTTTTGAGCGCTTTTTTATTGCTTTACTCTGCATTATGGACTTTATATTTTCTTTAGAAATCAATATATCTTCTAAGAATAATAAAAAACTCTTGTTTTAACTCAACTTCCAGATGCACCGTATTGAAATACTAGGAGTAATGGGACCCCACGATTCATAAAATCAATGAAAATTAATTATTTCTCTAATTTAAAGCAATTTTTTTTATTGGGCATGCACCTACTTTTTAAAGTGTGAAACCATTTATACCATTTATATTCAAGATATTGGTAGCTACACCTCGAGCTACACATAGGTTTCAAATTTTAAAAATCGTCTATTGAAGCCAAGCATTGTTTTACCAGTTAATAAATGAAATACAAGCTGATTCAGATCACATTTACACTTCTTCAAGAGGTAAACATCGCAAATTGGGAGAAGGTGCTTTAACATTTAAGAAATTACCAGATTTAAATGAAATATGTAGTACTCTGGAGCCAAAAGTACTTCAGAAGTACACTAAATTACACTGAAGAACATTAAAAATGCTAATGTACTTCGGGAAGGTAGTGAATCACCTCGAAATAAAACTATAGTCAAAACTTTTAGCAAAATATTATAGATAGTGACAAAAAACGAAAAAATAATTTCTTATTAGAAATATTAAAACATCTACTTAATAACTTGAAAAATCATTATAAAAGCAACAAAACTAGAATTGGAATCTCTTTTAACCATAATTTATGCTTCTTTTGCACATTATACATGGATATATCAGTAACGACCATCTATAAATTATTTTTGTAATATTTACAAAAAGAACAATCACAAATTTATATGCTTAGCAAACAATCTAATGATTTAATAGCAATAAAGCATTTTTTTTCAACTTTTCTTGTACGGTATTTCGTAATTTAAAATGATAAAATGTCGGTGGTAATATATCATTGGTATGAAATAAATTTAATGCTAGTAACTATTCAACAAAAGCTCATAAACAGGTTTTACTTCTTTCAAAGCAAATATAAAAATGTTAACGCTAACACAATCAACTTGTAAGACGTTGTTTCAAATCCACAAAGTGTATGTGAAACAATGAGTTTGGTATGTGAAATCCGAAACCAAGTTTTTGCTCTCGATTTAAATATTTTAATGTTCTTAAAAAATTTTCTACAGACGGTGATTACCGATAAAAGTTTTGTTTTTTTAGATTTTTTAGATTTTTAGTTTTTTTGATTTTACTTTTATATAAAGAAATAGAGAAAAGAACACTTAATAGTCAACACCAATAACTAGGTTTTTATGTTGAATAGCTCTATCCTAGATTGTCAGTCAGATTTTCGAGCAGATTTCTCGTCACTTCGACCTATCAAGATCTTTCGTGTCTACCTTTAATCTACTTGAACTCAATAATGCTAATACTTAAAGTAAATTCCTGCTAGAAAATCTATCAATAGGGGATTCCGCTGTTGAATGCTAGTTGATATTCTTGTAGTGTTATATTTATATATTTTGCTGTATCCTGATTTTGCCGAGGATTTTGCTGATTGCTGATTTCGGCTAATACTGTAGATCCAGCTCGATCCAGCTGTAAAAGGCACTCCTGATGGTAAACTTAAAAACATTTTCTTTCAATTTGTTGTAATTTAATTCCGCAATTGTACGCCGCCCTGAATTACCATTTATGTCTTAGCCACAAGATCTAACCGCAATATAGTCGTGCTATCTTATGAACAATTGAAAATCAATCTATCTGTTGTGCTTCCCACTATTCACTAAGGATAATTTATCGAAAGCATTCCGTAATACTATCGAAGGAACAGGTCATGAGAATTTTCAGTCTACTAATGTAACCCATAATTATATAATTATCAACCTGAAACGCATGAAATTGTGTATTGAAAGCGAAATTGTTCTCAATTTCAGTGGCAGCTGTTGGGAATAAAATTGGGGTACGTGAATCTGTTTTTTATTTTGTTATAAACAATAGGTTTTTTTCAACAAACTGTACATAATCCGGAAAAATGAAAAGTTTCAAAATCTCTCCGATTGAACTAAAAATTTCAATTTTTTATAGTAACTTTTACCAATTTTATCCCAACCGAAATGTGACTTTCGTAAAATCGACTTTTTTCCTTCGAAAAAATGAAAATTTTCGAAATCTCTCCGAATGAGCTGAAAATTTGGATCTAGACTAATTTGACCCCCATAAAAACGAATCTGCCTCCAGAAAAATTATCTTGCCTTGTAGCGACTAGTGAATGAATAGTTAAGACATGGTCTTAAATTTTGACGCATAACTCAAAAACAACAAGTCATAGCCATTTCTAGTTTACACAGTTAAAAAGCCAAGAAAATTTCCTACAAACCCTGAAAATTTCAATTTTCTATTATAATTTTTACCAATTTTATGACAACCGAAAATTGACCTTCGTAAAATCGAATTTTTTCCATACTTCTACCTTCCTTCGAAAAAATGAAAATTTTGTAAATCTCTCCGAATAAGCTGAAAATCTGGATTTAGACTAATTTGACCCTCCTAAAAACGAATCTGTCCACAGAAAAATTCTAAAAAATTTATCTTGCCTTATATTGACTAGTGAACCGAGCGTTATGACATGGTCTCAGATTTTGACGCATAACTCAAAAACAGAAAATCACAGCCACTTCTAGTTTATACAGTTGAAAAGCCAAGAAAATTTCCTACAAACCCTGAAAATTTCAATTTTCTTTTATAATTTTTACCAATTTTATGACAACCGAAAATTGACCTTCGTAAAATCGAATTTTTTCCATACTTCTACCTTCCTTCGAAAAAATGAAAATTTTGTAAATCTCTCCGAATAAGCTGAAAATCTGGATTTAGACTAATTTGACCCTCCTAAAAACGAATCTGTCCACAGAAAAATTCTAAAAAATTTATCTTGCCTTATATTGGCTAGTGAACCGAGCGTTATGACATGGTCTCAGATTTTGACGCATAACTCAAAAACAGAAAATCACAGCCACTTCTAGTTTATACAGTTGAAAAGCCAAGAAAATTTCCTACAAACCCTGAAAATTTCAATTTTCTATTATAATTTTTACCAATTTTATGACAACCGAAAATTGACCTTCGTAAAATCGAATTTTTTCCATACTTCTACCTTCCTTCGAAAAAAATGAAAATTTTGTAAATCTCTCCGAATAAGCTGAAAATCTGGATTTAGACTAATTTGACCCTCCTAAAAACGAATCTGTCCACAGAAAAATTCTAAAAAATTTATCTTGCCTTATATTGACTAGTGAACCGAGCGTTATGACATGGTCTCAGATTTTGACGCATAACTCAAAAACAGAAAATCACAGCCACTTCTAGTTTATACAGTTGAAAAGCCAAGAAAATTTCCTACAAACCCTGAAAATTTCAATTTTCTTTTATAATTTTACCAATTTTATGACAACCGAAAATTGACCTTCGTAAAATCGAATTTTTTCCATACTTCTACCTTCCTTCGAAAAAATGAAAATTTTGTAAATCTCTCCGAATAAGCTGAAAATCTGGATTTAGACTAATTTGACCCTCCTAAAAACGAATCAGTGCGCAGAAAAATTCTAAAAATTTATCTTGCCTTATATTGACTAGTGAACCGAGCGTTATGACATGGTCTCAGATTTTGACGCATAACTCAAAAACAGAAAATCACAGCCACTTCTAGTTTATACAGTTGAAAAGCCAAGAAAATTTACTACAAACCCTGAAAATTTCAATTTTCTATTATAATTTTACCAATTTTATGACAACCGAAAATTGACCTTCGTAAAATCGAATTTTTTCCATACTTCTACCTTCCTTCGAAAAAATGAAAATTTTGTAAATCTCTCCGAATAAGCTGAAAATCTGGATTTAGACTAATTTGACCCTCCTAAAAACGAATCTGTCCACAGAAAAATTCTAAAAAATTTATCTTGCCTTATATTGACTAGTGAACCGAGCGTTATGACATGGTCTCAGATTTTGACGCATAACTCAAAAACAGAAAATCACAGCCACTTCTAGTTTATACAGTTGAAAAGCCAAGAAAATTTCCTACAAACCCTGAAAATTTCAATTTTCTTTTATAATTTTTACCAATTTTATGACAACCGAAAATTGACCTTCGTAAAATCGAATTTTTTCCATACTTCTACCTTCCTTCGAAAAAATGAAAATTTTGTAAATCTCTCCGAATAAGCTGAAAATCTGGATTTAGACTAATTTGACCCTCCTAAAAACGAATCTGTCCACAGAAAAATTCTAAAAAATTTATCTTGCCTTATATTGACTAGTGAACCGAGCGTTATGACATGGTCTCAGATTTTGACGCATAACTCAAAAACAGAAAATCACAGCCACTTCTAGTTTATACAGTTGAAAAGCCAAGAAAATTTCCTACAAACCCTGAAAATTTCAATTTTCTATTATAATTTTTACCAATTTTATGACAACCGAAAATTGACCTTCGTAAAATCGAATTTTTTCCATACTTCTACCTTCCTTCGAAAAAATGAAAATTTTGTAAATCTCTCCGAATAAGCTGAAAATCTGGATTTAGACTAATTTGACCCTCCTAAAAACGAATCTGTCCACAGAAAAATTCTAAAAAATTTATCTTGCCTTATATTGGCTAGTGAACCGAGCGTTATGACATGGTCTCAGATTTTGACGCATAACTCAAAAACAGAAAATCACAGCCACTTCTAGTTTATACAGTTGAAAAGCCAAGAAAATTTCCTACAAACCCTGAAAATTTCAATTTTCTATTATAATTTTTACCAATTTTATGACAACCGAAAATTGACCTTCGTAAAATCGAATTTTTTCCATACTTCTACCTTCCTTCGAAAAAATGAAAATTTTGTAAATCTCTCCGAATAAGCTGAAAATCTGGATTTAGACTAATTTGACCCTCCTAAAAACGAATCTGTCCACAGAAAAATTCTAAAAAATTTATCTTGCCTTATATTGACTAGTGAACCGAGCGTTATGACATGGTCTCAGATTTTGACGCATAACTCAAAAACAGAAAATCACAGCCACTTCTAGTTTATACAGTTGAAAAGCCAAGAAAATTTCCTACAAACCCTGAAAATTTCAATTTTCTTTTATAATTTTTACCAATTTTATGACAACCGAAAATTGACCTTCGTAAAATCGAATTTTTTCCATACTTCTACCTTCCTTCGAAAAAATGAAAATTTTCGAAATCTCTCCGAATGAGCTAAAAATCTGGATTTAGACTAATTTGACCCTCCTAAAAACGAATCTGTCCACAGAAAAATTCTAAAAAATTTATCTTGCCTTATATCGACTAGTGAACCGAGCGTTATGACATGGTCTCAGATTTTGACGCATAACTCAAAAACAAAAAATCACAGCCACTTCTAGTTTACACAGTTGAAAAGCCAAGAAAATTTCCTACAAACTCTGAAAATTTCAATTTTCTATATTAATTTTTACCAATTTTATCTCAATCAAAAATTGATCTTCGTAAAATCGACTTTTTTCCATATTTATAAGTACCTTCCTTCGAAAAAATGAAAATTTTCGGATTCTCTATTAATGAGCTGAAAATCTGAATTTAGACTAATTTTTAATGTTTAATAAAGCTTCATATTTTGAGGGTCGTTTGTTTCTGCTCATACTGTATTAATTCCGAGATTAATTCTGTACCTACTCAGTTCAGACATAAGCATGGGTTTGCATTTTGTAATTACGGATGTTTTCCAAAGCTTAATTTAAGTTTAATGTAGGTAATTGAAATAAAGCGTCGCATTCTCACTTAACGAAACAAAATATAAATTGCCTTTTATTTTTACTAATTACTAGTGTGTAACATCCACGCTCGCATCCACGTGATTCTTATTAAATGATTAAGCGATAATAACAAACAACAATAACAGAGAACAAAATTCAGTATATTTCTTCCAGAGTAGGTAAATAATGGGACATTTAAGCATATATCAGTTTAAAAAATTACTTGTTTTGAATATTAAACTAGTATTTTATCTTGCTCAATTCAAATTTAATTCATCCAAATTTGCAATGAATATATAAACAAATTAAATGTATTTTGACCAACATAAGGGTGTCCAAGAATTTTGACGATGTAACTAGATTTAGCCGAGGATATTTTCCTAATTTAAAATGTAAAAATGCTTCATTATGTGGGTAAATTTAAAAACAACTGTAATTGCTTTGATAGACGCAATTGTAGTGATAATAATAATTTACATATTTACCTATCATAAAAAGTGCCTTCTCTTTTACCACGCGGGCATTTTAATTTTATTTGTAAAAAAAAATATCAAATTTCTCATACTTTTAGTAATGGTATTACCCGTTAATTATGCAAATCCTACGTATAAATTTCCATAAATTAATACTAATTTTTGATTGAGGTATTAGTCTGATTAAACTTCATGTCAGTGTTTTATGTACATCACATTAAATGTTTACACTATACATGGTTTCGTTAACTACAGGTAGCGGCAATATAGGATTTCTTATCAATCTAAGATATTATCTGATGTATCTTTTTGAGTTTTTTATTAATAATTTCGTTTTATTAATTAACGAATTCTTGTCAGGATCTAAAAATATTGTCGAGTTTTAGAATGACCAACTCATTTTTTAATTTTAAATCGTATAAAAATGAAATTTAAAGGTAAACGAGAAGGTATTCTTGCTAATCAAAAGACGGAAAGCGTGTAGATTATTTTAATGTTTTTACTTGATTAATTTTTTAATAGTAAATAATTAATAATAATTAAACAGGTGATAAAAATAATCATAATGATTATATCAGTCACTTTTTTCCAATATTTCTTATGAAAACAAAATACCCAATATACACGTATGTCTAAAAGTCTTATATTATGTCTTATATTTATACACATTTGTGTATAAATTTAGATTTCCTTTGAAGAACTTGAAATAAAAAGACATCTAGCAGATCCACAATTTAAAGTTGTTAATGAACAAATAAATCTGGGAAGTTCTCCATTTTTAAAGTGTTTGCTTTGATTGAGTCTTCATTTTATACATAGATAAGACGTAATTATAACACAAATATATTAAGTTATTGTAAAGATCAGCATGATATAGTTTTTTTCTGGTTTTTCTATATCATTGCACAGTTATACTGATCTTAGAGGGAAATACATCCAGGATAATCCCTTAGGGCTCATAACATCTAGGCTTTAATATTGTTATGTCTTATTACTTCCATACTTGGTCTAGCCTTATAACAACCTAATAAACATCAGGTACCTAGCTACAAACAAACAAAATGTAACTTCAATATGTCAATCTGACGATGCCAAGTCTAGCAAAACGGCTGTCATTAAGGTTAAAAAAGCAATTTTTTAAATAAATATTGGAAGTTTTCTTAAAACGAAGAGTTTTTTATTATTCTTAATAAGATGGACTTCCAAAAAGTAAGGGTTAGTACAATTAATTTGGCTCAAGAAATGTTACACCTCGTGTTACTCCATGGTCCCAACTGGAATTACGTGATGTTCTCTGATGAATCAAGAATTGGCTTGGTTTCTGATTCGCGAAGAACGCTAGTTTGGAGCTCGGAATTTTCGTCCAAATCCACTCCTTTTAATTGTTTCATTTAAATAATTCTGTTATTCTTCATTAACTGCTAATGAAAACTTTTTAAAACATTTTATTGTAGATAGTTAAACAAATATTATCCTAATTATTAGTTGTCAGTTCCATATTAATTAAGTATTGATTAAATTATCATAACAAATTCGCTAATTACTTCAATCATTATAATATATTCGCCTTTGACTTTGAGTGATGAATTACGTGATTCGAATATCTGAGGCGGCCATTTTCATTCCCACAATATTGTCGAATTATACTCAAAGAAATCTTACTATTGAATCAACCTTTTCAATTTAGTAAGTAATTACAGTAATTCATAATAATAAATTGTTAAAAACAAATTATAAAAAATGACTAAGCCGATAATTTTATCCGACGAATCAACTTTTAAAATTAAGCGTATAACAGATGGTGTTTAGAATGTGAATTCTTTTATTGTAGATATACAATTTGATTATTTATAACTACGTAGATACAATCAAAATAGTAGTATTTTTAGCGACGATTTTTTGTTTGTTGAAATTGCCCAATATGGTGAGGCTACAGACAAAATTTAGTGTTCATTTACTGGTTTTTATAAACATACCTTCAAAAAACAATAAAAAACTACTCTTATAGTTTTTTAAAAATAATAACATAGGTAGTGAATAAAAAGTGGAGGCTAACGTTTTGTTTATTTTACAATTAAATAAATTTTACTACCTACAATTTGATATTTTTAAATTTTCTAATAAACATTGAAAAGAATGTTTTGAACATTTCTCCAAAATCTAATGAGTGAACAGTTAAATTTTTCAGATAATTCTATTGAAATTTTATCAGACCGTTTAGATTTGTATCCATAATTTATATAGAATGGTGTTCATTCTTTCAGCTAGTTTATCAGATCAGCTGCTCTACGAAACTATACAAGATTGATTGGTTTTGACGTTTCAGCTATAATAAAAATACTAAAGGAACCAACTAAATAAAGTTCAATACTCGATTCAATATTACTAGAAACCTATACTTCATGAAATATTTTTGATTTACACAAAAGAACCTTAGCATCAATATTATTTTGACAATGATTCGTTACGGGGAAGTCTAGTTGAAGTGGCAAACTTGTTTAATCAGAGGTATCCTCAGTTGCCTAATATTTCACAAGATACTATGTGTAAAAGTCATGCACAATTCAGAGGACTTGGACATGTCAAACCATTAAAGAGAAAACCGCTTATGTCACCGCTAAGGTGACATAACCAAAAATTCAAACAAACAAAATCACACAATTGATAGCAAAAGTGAATTTCGTGGGTTTTAGGTAGTTTTTTGTGACTGTGACTAAAGAAAATGTCGACAGAAGAGAACGAGATGTCCTGTACGCCATCTGACATTCGCAATATTGCAACGACTGCAATAGAAAACTTTCATACCAAAAAAAATCACAGCACAAGTACGAATGTGTTTATGAAAAGTTTTTAAAGTAGCGAGCAGAACAAAATACAACATTGTTTTCTGAAAATATTGTATTGAGTTATTTTGTGATGCTGGCAGAAAAATATTCATCTTCTTCTCTTTGGAGTTATTATTCGATGCTTAAGAGTACTTTAATTATTCATCACGATATAAATATTAAGAATTAAAAAAAAATTCAAGCATTTTTGAAACGAAAATCCGAGGCATATACACCTAAAAAAGCCAAAACTTTAACCTCTGAACAAATAAAGATTTTATCGAGAAAGCACCCAATAAAAAATATCTTGTAACGAAGGTAAGAAACACAGATTGCCAAAACAATTAATAAATATCTCAATTTCTTTAAGGTCGCTGTAATAATGGGTATAATGGGTGCCTGCCGATCCCAAGAATTGCACGCAATGAAAGTAGAGCACATTGAAGATTTGGATCGAGCTTTGCTTGTCAAAGTTCCCGAAACTAAAACCAAAATTTGTCGAAGTTTCACAGTGACTGGAGAATTTTACGATGTTTGCAAAAAATATATCAGTCTTCGCCCAACCAAAGTACAATATGTTCAGCTTTTTTCTTAAATTTTCAAAATCATAATTGCACATCGCAAAAAATTGGTATCAACACACCAGCTGCTATACCAAAAAGTGTTGCTAATGCAACATTGCATTGGTCGCCTGCGGCTCGTGCAGCAAGTTTCATTTTCGTGGATAAAAACCTTCTTTACTTGCTCGTTTAATAATATACTATTAAATTGATTGTACTAACCCTTACTTTTTGGAAGTCCATCTTATTAAGGATAATAAAAAACTCTTCGTTTTAACAAAACTTCCAATATTTATTTAAAAAATTGCTTTTTTAAAAGACTCAATGACAGCTGTTTCGCTAGACAACTAGCATCGTCAGATTGACATATTGAAGTTACATTTTGTTTGTTCGTAGCTAGGTACCTGATGTTTAGGTAGTATTAGGGCTAGACCGAGGGCTAGACCAAGTATGGAAGTAATAAGACATAACAATATTAAAGCCTAGATGTTATTAGCCCTAAGGGATTATCCCTCGGATTATCCTGGATGTATTTCCCTCTAAGATCAGTATAACTGTGCAATGATATAGAAAAACCAGGAAAAAACTATATCATGCTGATCTTTACAATAACTTAATATATTTGTGTTACAATTACGTATTATCTATGTATAAAATGAAGACTCAATCAAAGCAAACACTTTAAAAGTGGAGAACTTCCCAGATTTATTTGTTCATTAACAACTTTAAATTGTGGATCTGCTAGATGTCTTTTTATTTCAAGTTCTTCAAGGAAATCTAAATTTTGTTTTTTATTACAAATGTGTAGTATTTGGATGTCATTGGTGTGAAAGAGTGAGGTTGGATGTTCAAGTAGGTGTTTTGCATAATTTGACTTATCTGGTTGTTTTAATCTATATGCTCTTAAATGTTCGTTAAATCTTACTTCAAAATTTCTTTGTGTTTGACCTATATATACAGCATTACACTTTGGACAATTAATTTTGTAAACACCAGATTTTTTTTAATTTAGGTAATTTTGTTTTTACATTTAACAATTTTGTACCAACATTATTTTGTGTTTTAAATGATATTATTGCTGATGTTGCCGAAGATATTATTTTTGATATTTTATTGGAAATACTTCCACAATATGTAATATTTTTATAACTTTAAATTTCTTTAGTTTGTTTAGGAAATATTAGTTGTAGTGCCACTTTCTGTTCTTTTTTATTAATTAATGTATTTATCAAATGAATTGGGTAGCCATTAGATGTAGCTATTTGTTTTATGATATCAATTTCTTTATCAAACTTAATTTTGTTCATTGGAATTGAAAATGCCCTATGTACCATAGAATTATAAGCTGCTAATTTATGTGTTATAGGATGATTTGAATTATACGGTATGGTTACATCTGTTTGTGTTGGTTTTCTGTATATTGAATAATTTAGTAAATTATTAACTTTTTCAATTTTTAAATCTAGAAAATTAATTGAATTATTTTCTTCAACTTCTAAAGTAAAATTAATTTTAGGATGCAAGGTATTAATATAATTAAAAAATATATCTAATTGTCGTTCGCTACCTACAAATCCTGCTAACACATCATCAACATATCTATACCAAAATACAGTATTGTTTTTATAACTAGAATTAAAGATTTTGTTTTCTAAATTATCCATAAAAATATTTGCTAAAATTGGAGAAATGGGACTTCCCATTGGAAGACCCTCATTTTGAATATATACTTTGTTATCAAAAGTAAAATAATTTTGACTAATGCATACATTAAATAAGTCAATTATATCTGATATTATTCCTGGATGGATATTTCTTTCATCTAATATCTTTTTAACTAGAACTATACATTCTTTAGGAGGAATTTTAGAGAACATATTAGTTACATCAAATGATACTAATTTAGTATTATTTTGTAATTTACATTTATTTAATTTATTTATCTTTTAAAAAAGCAATTTTTAAATAAATATTGGAAGTTTTGTTGAAACGAAGAGTTTTTTATTATCCTTAATATACTATTATTCCATTAGTGGTTATCAAACTTTATGAAACCAACGTAGTTTTGGAAGAACAGTGGCGCGATATATTTTAATAAGAGGAAAACCTCGAGGAAAGCTTCCCACTATAATTTTGTCAAAAAATAAAATCAGTAGTTCACATTTAAAAAGATTCATAACAGGACAACCGTTCCAACATAAAAAGTTTAAACCGTGTGGCTACAGTCCGAAGTATATTTCACCGGATATTAATCCGAAAAACTGATTTCTATCCAGTAAGCGAACCCTTTATTACGGATTTTGCCAATAACGCCCATTATCGGGGCGGCCGACCCCCGTTGTTACGTCACCAACGTATATAGTCCCATAAATCCCACCCCTCGCAGTGCCGTCGGTGGTCAAATTATCTATTTGACCATCCAACACGGACCAGGGCTGCCTACCGGCAGATTACCCACTACAGATATTTAGTAAGAGCGGAGAATTATGGTCATCCCGTATCGTTTTGCGGTGCAAATCGGACATTAAGGGACCATTATCGGTTAATTTACGATTAGTTTTGGTGTTTGTCATCCGATAAAACGTTTAAAAATCAATAAATTTATGTTTGAGTTCATAAATTTTGTTTCTACAATGTAAATCGGCTTGATTTGGTTCGTGTTGAGTCGTTAACGGCCTACAAATGGGCGAAAGTAGTGACAGGTCGATATTATATAACGCTATGAAATATCTATTTTTTTTCTTTTTGTCCCTCTAAGAAATAGAAGATTAATAGTGTCTGTTCTCACTTTGAAATATTGTCATAACTATGAATAGGACTTGATAAAACTATCTTAAATTACGAAGTCAGATGATCTGTAAAACTAAACATATAACTATGTATTTTATAATAAAATGGGATAAAGAAATTATGAAGACATAGACTTGACAGAAGTTTTTTTTCACTCCGGTGAGTCTTGGTTAAATATTTCATTATTACTTCGCAAGATATTAGTTTTTAATTAAGAATTGACAACTACGATATTTAAATATCAACACATCAACAACTGACAGACATTATTTACCGATTTAGTTTAATTATATTGACATAGTTATCTATATAGTTTTTACCTATTCTTAACAGGAACTGTTATTCCATCATAACTTCATAACCTTGCTTTTTGACAGTTTCTTTTAAAAGTTTCCTTTAAAACTGATCGGCGATACTATGAAGGAGTGTTCGATTTGATGCCTTTACTTTTAGTAACAACTAATAAACTGTATTTTTAATTACTATGACAACTTCACCTCGTGATTGCCATAGCAAATGGATGAAAAATGGCCGCCGGGCGGCTTCTAATTGGTCAACGCGAGTTGTCATTCACGGAACAGGAAATACCCCTCAGTTAGGAAAAATTCAAATCACAACGGAAATAAACTTGATTGGTGCTATGTTTTGTAAGGAACGTGAAAAATAGGATGATGAGTTTAGGCATTTAATTTTGCTAAAATATAAAATACAATTAATTATAACTAATGATTTTAAAATTAGTTAAGATTGATTTGGTGCATTTCAACTTTGTTATTACAAACATAACACCCCGTATATTGTCTAATATGAGATGTTCTGTATACAATTTAATTTAATTTTCATTTTATACCCTATAATAAACACTTGGCGCCCAACGTGGGGTATTTATTCGCAGCACTTTACTTACTTAACACTGTTTTAACAATATGATTTAAATTTTTGCCAAACTTTTAACACAAAATTTAAATACTGCTATTTAATATAATAATGGACGAGATAATACAAGCAGTACGTCAAGGCCTTGGTTACAGAATGGGAAATAAAGAAATCCAAATACTATGCTATGCAGACGATGTCGTACTAATCGCTGAGATAGAAGACGATCTCCAAAGATTAACGCACATCTTCAATACAACGGGCAAAAAATATACAATATGCCAATATCAACAGAAAAAACAAAGTGTATGACAACATCTAAATACCATCTGCGATGTAAAATAGAAATTTACGGAAAGCAAAATTTAGATACTTGGGAATAGAGATAACTAGCTATGGAGATGTTGAAGAAGAAGTACGACAACAAAGTCTTAAAGCAAGCAAAGTGGCGGGATCACTCAATGATTCAATCTGGAAGAACAAACACCTAAGACAAGACACAAAAGCAAGAATCTATAAAACAGTAATTAGACCTATAATGGCATACACGGCAGAGACGAGAACCGACACATCCAAAACGAGACGAATATTGGAAACAACAGAGATGAAAATACTTAGAAGGATGTCAGGGAAAAGTTTGCTAGATAGGGAGAGAAGCGAAAACATAAGGAGGGCATGCAATGTGGAAGACATAAATGAATGGGTGACAAAACGGAAAGAGGAATGGAACGTCGAATGGCAGAAGATAGGATAGTAAGAGTAGCACGAGACAAGTCACCAAATGGACGAAGAAGTGTTGGTAGGCCAAGGAGAAGATAATGTGATAGTTTAAACAATGCAGGGGGCTGATATTGAAGAAGAAACAGGCTTAAAGCCTCTATACAAGAAGGAAGAAGAAGAAGAAGACGTTATCAAGAGATGTACACTGGTCAACGAACTGTTTCAAACCGAGCTAGCCTTCGAACTTCATTAGTCAGGCAAAGAAATGAACATTTAAAATGTTTCTAAAATATTTGGGATAAATAATAAATATTGTATGGGAAAAAATTGATATGTATAGGATATAAACTATACTAACTCTGTAAGTACGGGAATAAAATCATAATCATAATTTACAGGCAGAAAAAACTAGACAGACCAATGTTAATAATTAATAACCTCTTTTTCTCAACAAATTTTGGTATTTAATTTCATATTTAATTCCTCTTCGACAATGAACAGTCTTTTTTGTTTCTTACTTATCGTTTCTTCAATTCTCAAACGTTTTTTCTTCGAACTTATTATCGTTGTTTAAATTCCATATTAAAAATATTTTATTCATACGAATCTCCTCATGTGCTTCGGAATTAAATTATAGAAATGAACGTCCTACTTTTGTTTCACTTCGATATATCGGTACCTCAACGTATATCATTAAAGGGGCGGGTATTGTTAATATTTTTTATTTCGTCTGTATCTTCAACAGATCAAACCGTGTCGTTTCCACATATAAAATTAATAGGCAAGCATAAACGAGATTTTATCGTCGTAGTGTAGCCGTAACCGAAATATAAAATAGACTATTTGGACTGAAGCAAAATCGTAAATAAATTTGTTTGGTTATTCAAGTTCATAGAAGAAACTTGTTTTTTTGTACAATTGTTGATAAAAGTAACAATTTTAATGGTTGTTAAGAGTGGTAAAATGCTAAAAATTAGTATGTTAATCTTTTTTTTCTAACAACGTGCGACAAATTAGACTTTTCTGCACGTTAGTAGTAAAAATAATGTACCTAACACGTGCCTAAAGAGACCTTTCGCAATTGTTGGGTAAACTACTATTTTAACACGATTTTTAAGGGAGTTTTATTATGAATAATAGATATAGTGTAAAAATAAAGATTAATTAAATGGGAATGATTTTAATTTCCACAGATTTCTTTTTATTTTATTTAAGTTTATTATTTTCAAAATATTTTGGATTAGGTTAGGTTAGGTTAGGTTACTCCAAACCATAATAACCCCACCTTCAAATGGAACTCGTGGTTGGGCTGTTTCTAATCGGGCTTGTCATCCTGGGGCCCTCCAAACCGCGGCACATACCCTGGTGCACTGTTGGACGACTGACCTTGATCAATCATATAAACAAGAGCTTGGACCACATTTATGAAAACGAAAATCATAAGACTCTGAAGCATGACCGTGAAATAGCTGTCGTAAGGCTGCAATAGAAATATTGGAGCTATGAGAAGTACGGCAATTTCTGCTTTAGAGGTCATGTGATATTGAATCTACCCTTTAGAAACACCAAGAATAAGTGAAGAGACAACGGAACACATCATTTTTTACTATCCTGCCATGAGAAGCAAAAGAGTGATGATAAGTGTTGGCATAATAAGCGAATTCTAGATGACTAGAGTCCTGATCATGTCTAATTAGTGTTAGTTACTGTAGAATTTCACTTGAAGGAAGTAATTTATATATACAGTTGACAGAATTTCAAGTTTCATTTAGATATTATTAAATATAAAGTTGTTGTTGGCAAATATAAGCTCTTTTCTTAGAAACCTGCCTGTCGGTGCAATTTATTAACTGGTTACATTTTTCTGAAGTTTGTATGTTTGCAAGTAACAATTTAAAAACTTCGTGGATTTTTGTATGAAACGAACATCAAGAAGCCGAGATACTTAAACTTTCAATTTCCCTCTTTTACGATGTCAGCACCGTGTAGCCTTTTTAAAAGCGTAACAATAATAAATGAAGCGAGGATTTTGGTGAAAAAATACATATTCAATTATAAAAAAAAGTGTAGTTAATGAATTATGATTGAGGGTAATAAATAACTAAACAGTTTAACGAAATTATGAACGAAAGTGGTGATCATTTTATTTAAAATAAAAAAGTTTAATTTATAATGACAAGCACTACAGTTACGGTAGCTAAACACAAAATGTGTGCATATTCTTCGGAAGAAAATCGAAAAAAGGTATTTTAGAAAAAGAAAAAGTCTGCTCTCAATCAGAGACTACCCACTATTTAAAGTTATACAAAATACACTCGTCACAAAAAGTGTGTAATAGAAGACCAGTTCCAGGACGTCCCAGGTGTACTAATCCTGCAGATGACCGTTATTTATGAAATCAGATTTTGCAAACTCGTCATGTTACAACCAGGCAACTGCAAAATGTTCTCTCTGGAGTCCGTAATGTTAGAATATCTGTCAATACGGTTATAAACAGATTAAGGAATTTTGGAATCAGACCCAGAATGCCTGTTACTGTTCCATTGTTAACCAGAGCACACCGTGTAGCACGTTCAAGGTTCGCAAGAGAACATGTTAATTGGGATATTAACGATTGGGCTAATATTCCGCGCGATGTAACAAATATTTTTATTTTAAAACTATTTCCTTACAAACCACAAACTTCAATTCAGATAACAACCACAGAATATCGGAAATCGACCAATGACATATAACAACAGAATTACAAACCATGATTTGAGTATTCTGTCATGTAACCTAAACTCTTCTTCTTTTATATAAATGTCTGTCAACCATTCTTAATTAAGCCCCAAAATTTAAAATTATTTATACCACACTAAAAACAATAATTTGAGTAATCACATTTATAGTACTAACCCTTACTCTGTGGAAGTCCATTTTACTAAGAACATTAAACAAAGAAACATTTTCCGCGAAAACTACCATAAATAAGAGTTTCAACTGAAGACTAAAGTGCAAGTGCAAACACCCAATCTCATGAAATATACTACGCCTCTGTTTTAGAATTATTTAATTACCCACATGCCATTATAACATAGGAACATAAGGAAGAACTATTTATAGCCAAGACTTTGAAACCTACTATAATGTTTATCAGGATTGCATGGCTTGTATGCGTAGCTCAAAATAAAAAAAAGGTCTAAGAATTATCTAAGGTCAGAGATATTTGAGATCAAACGTGTTACCTTTAATGGATTCAAAGCCGTGTAATAGAAACAGTATTGTTTCATTGATACGTGTAACGCATATGCATATGTGTAATGTATAATAATATGTTATTAACCAACGAAAATTTTAATTTCACTTGCACAGAATTCAGCCATTTTTTGAGGTAGGTCATAGCATTTTACCCAAAAAAACTTCGGTACTTTTTGAAACAGTGCTATATAAACAAATTTTCAAAGTTTAGAAATTGTTTAAGGTATATTTAAAGAAGGTTTATTTTGATTTAAACTACGAAAATATTAAAATCGAGATTAAAACATTACTTAACCTCAAAATCTGTAAATAAAAACTTTTTTTATGTTTTGCCACTTCCATGTTGATAATTATTTGTCTTTTCTTTTAGAGATATTAAGGAAGAAATCGGTTATAGTCTCTTCAAGTAATACTCAAAAAAATGCTATAGTATATTATATACCGTGTGTAATCAGAAGCCAATTACCCACGTGCGAAAAATAGTATGCGAGGGGACATAATTGGCTTTTTCCTCGAGATGAGTACTATATTTTTTCTACGACTTACAGTAACATGTAATAATATAATGTATTTGTTTAATATTATGGCTTAGGTTAATAAACTCATTCAGCCAGTCAGTCAACTGGACTTCAATCAAGTTATTTAAAAATTGGTGTACAATATTTTTTATACATTATATCATTAGGATTGATTCTTGAAATAAAAATGCACATTTATAGTTACATTTGTAGAGGAAATTCACTAACTTTTGGCTTTTGTACAATTGAACTTATTTATGGGACCATACAGAAAACAGAACCAAACATGAGACCTGGGTGGGCGTATCTATGTCGCTGTAGTTGTATTTTCGTAGTAGGTAATAATCGATATTTTGAATCGATAACCAAATATCGATACCATAAGTGTCATATTATATCACTGACATCTGTTCAAAAATATAAATTATACATTTCAAATCGTGGTATGTATGTATAAATTAGGGGTGATAATTACACTGCGACCTATAGAATCTATTGTGTCCCCCCTTACTTGCCATGTTCTGATATTTTCTCAGATCTATAGCAGCTCTTCGAGTCCTATTTTCCAGAGGAAGTTTAGGACATCGTCGGGCTTCAAATCAGGTAGATCCCCTTCCTCTATTTCATGTGTTCCTAGGTATCTAGCTCTATAATTTTGCAAGGCAGGACATTCTGAGAGTATGTGTATTGAGGTTTCATCCTCTTCCTCACAGAATCTGCACTTTGCTTCATCTGCTAACCCTAGTTTCTTCATGTGGCTTCTTAACCGGCAATGCCCGGTTAATATTCCCGTTAGAATTCGGAGCCTTTTTCTGAGGTTGAGGCAATTAAGAGATCTCTTCTGGTCACAGTTCCCCAGTAGTATCTTAGATTGCCTCAGTCCCTCCTGCTGATTCCAGTACTTGGATTTTTCCTTCTCTATTCCTTCCCTTAGTTCTCCTAAGATTACTCTACTGCTGATCCCACAAGATGGTTCTGGTCCCAAATGTGGGGTTTCAGCTCCTTTTGTTGCCAGCTTATCTGCTGTTTCGTTCCCCTTTGTTCCTATGTATCCCGGGACCCATAGGAGGGTGACAGTGTTCTTCTGGCCCAGTTCATTTAGTTTGCCTAGGCATTCCCAAACCATCTTCGAGCTGATTATATTTAAACTCAGTGCTTTGATGGCTGCTTTAATATGGTTTAATGCAGTGGCTGCTATTATTTTTTTTATTATTTCTATAAATGCGACCATGATAAAGTTTCTGATTTACATTAAAACAAAGTAAATTTAAATTTTTTTGCAACAATGCACACTGTCGAAAATAAATTATGAAAATCAAAACCCACAGAATTTTATAACAGATAGAGTATTAAATTAATATTAACAAAGGTTGTTTTAAGTATATTTAAAGAATTGTAATTAGCCTAAATATTTTTAACTTCTCAGTTTTGGATTCTACGAACAGCTGATCTTATTTATAAAACAGCTTCCAAGCCTGCATTACTTCAGTTATTAATTTTTTATCTGAATGTAGCTCTAATAATAACAATAATACAAACATACCGTACGTCTATGAATAACCGATGGCTTTTCTTACTTTTCTTCCCTGGCTCGAAGAACAACAGTCTGACAGTCAACGCTTCGCTACTTTCACGCGAGTATACTGCGCTCCTTTTTAAGAAAATACAATGAAAACTGAAACAATGGCAAAACTACGACGGCTGTTGGAAGCTCGGATGAATAGAGAAAAATGATGCCGTTTTTCAATTATTCGCTCTGCCATTATGTGTGGGGGTGAATCCGGATTGCGAAATGCTGACCAAGCGTGGGTTCCATTTTCTATATATATTTAACGGTGAAATGAATAGAAATGCAGCGGTAACTTTTTGATTCTTGTCTGAGCGCGTGTAAGATTTGAAAACGTTTTTGTGCCTTTTGGTTTCATAGGTATTAAAAAAGAAAAGGAAAATATACAGGTCTTGTTTTAATCCAACATTTACAATATGAGACATAAAACCATTTCTAATCTAAGTTGATATACCCTTAAGGGGCATTTATAGATGAGGGCTGTCAATGTTTTCGCTTGGTGCCCGGTTAGAGGTTGCGTTCAGTTAAGGGTGTTATTTCAGGTGCTTAACTAAAGAATAATTCGAGAATAATATACCTCCTTAAGAAATCTACAAAAAAGAAGATATCATTTCTGATCAAATTACTTATTGGGTCCACACACTAAATACTCAGTATCTTGGATAAATACACTAGTGCATTTCAAGTGTTACTCGTGCAGAAAACATATTTCAAACATGTATGATAACGGTACATGTTTGCTCGTTAGCACATCGTGTGGAATTGTCTATTTTCTGTACTTGTGGCAAAATATACTACTACCTACCTAATACAGTCTGCTGGAAAGCCCAGCATATTCCACCAAACCATGACCGACGTGCTCAAACAAACCAAGGCCGATCCTTCCTGTGTTCCAAGTCGCTCACTACACTTCTTCACCAAAGCCATGAAAATCCAGACATCTCCTTGCAATATTTTTCACCCATTAAAATTGACACCGAAAGAAATAATCAAATAAAAGATAAAAACCCATGAACAAACGTAGTCACTACTAAAATCATCAGGAAGTAAACCTTTCTGAGTATTTTAAACATGTTTAGCTCTATGCGAAGTTTCAAGAATTTTTAGAATAACAGTCCTATTGTAGAACAGGTTAAATTTTTTATGGTTTTCTAAGAAATACAGCTACTTGGTATAAAGTATATTAAAAAAAAGGTTGTTACGACCATTACGTCTTAAGCACAAAAACAAGCATTTACTTTTAGTTTACTTGCATGGCCATTAAGCTGAGGAATCACGAATATGAATAAATTTATAAGGGCTTTAGGGACCAACAGGAAAATTCCAGGAGCGGATTACGCCCAATGGAAAAACGGTATGTAAAAGGATATGTTCAAAAATATATAGGTCTATCAATGTTTTATGCATTATATTGATTAATTCATTGTAATTTGACTGTAAATAAGAGCTTAGAAGCCTTCAAGCTCGCTTTCAAGATGTGGTGCTTCATAGGAACTTCATGAGTAAAAAAGATTCCAAATTTAACAATACTAGAACGCCTTAGCAAGACCACTGCAAGTTGCAATACTTCAGTCATATTAAGTTAGGCTCCAAATACAGGCTGTTGCAGAATATGATGGAAGAAAAAATAGCAAGCAAATGCAGTCCATGACGGAGAAAAACATTTTGCTTTAAGACATTGCAGGATCCAAACAGCCTATCAAAAGTGGCAGTTAATAAAATCAGAAAAGCTATGATGATTACCAACGTTCCAAAACGGAATGGTACCTAAAGAGGAAGCCATTTATTTCTCACGTTAAGAATCGCTGAAACCACTGAAAGTTATGAAAAGTGTTAGATTGTATAGACCGAGGTACAAACTAACCGATGCGTGAATAAAATTTAAAAAAAAAGTATTATAAACGGTTGATAGACTACTTAATTGTAGGTAAAATTCAAACTAGATTAAAAAATTATACGCTTCTATTATTATATTAGCTGTATTTAATTCAAAACTATTTATACTAAATAAAACGCCAGTTGTTATTCCGTTCCTGATAAAGGGTAAAGGTAAAATAAACTACAGGTGAAAATTCAACGCGAATGCGTCGGAATTTTATCACCAAGTTGATGAAAGTAAGTAACCCACTTTCATCAACGACCTCATTTGACCTGAAGGCACAAAAAATATTTATAACGCAAATGAAAATTAAAATAAATGTCGTTGAGAATTCACGGAGAGATTACTTGTTTGTTAGTAGTAGTGCGTGCATCTACACCTCGATTTACACAGGGGGTTGCATGCGAGTGGTCTCTGTCATTTAGAGACCAAACATTTCCTTATTCTGTAGAGTGAAAATCTGTGTTAATCCCTATATATAATCTCAGCTTTCCTTGTTATAAACTGGCTCTGAAATATGATTTTAATGAATAAAAAAGAAACACATGTTTTTAGTAAATTGTAAAAAAACACTTGCGGATTGCCAATTATCTCTCAAAGAATGAATCAGCTTGTTAGTGATGCAGAACTGAATTTAAAAGCATTAAATTACGTCTACAGAGTACAGTGTCCGTCTAAGATGGTATAACATTACTGCTAACTTCATTTTATAAATGTGTTTTAAACGTAAATTTTCCATTTCAATAATAAAAAGGGGCTCATTCAATTGACTGAATATTGCTGATAAATGTGAAAAATTACTGTGGACGCGTGGTTTGCTTCACATATGAAGAAACCTACTGATTTTTTAAGAAACGTATGGTTTTCTGACGAAATTCAAACGATTCCTCAGGTGTGAACGTCCTGATGGCATTGCAGAAAAGCTCATTCACAGTAATCGACCAACTATTTGGGATGCTGTTTCTGGTCAGGGGATAATTGGTTCTAATTGGTTCCATTTTATTACAGGCGAGAATTAGAAGCCAATTACTGCCAAATCAAAAGCGTTCAAATATGATACTGTGACACTTTTTGACAGAGCTTTAAAGACCTTTTGTCGGTCGCAATAAAATAATCAATGAGCGCCGTAAGGTGTACAGCCTAAGGCTGCATAAATTTGCTCCGTTTTAGTAACAGAATAATTTCTCCTCGCACAGATATCGAGTGTCCACCTTATTCACAGGATTTAACACCACCTGATGGCTACATTTGGGTATGATTAGGGGATTTCATCGAGGACTTTATATTTTGCTGGGAAAATCCTCCAGAGAACTGTGCTTTTCTTAAATTTGTATCCTTAGAAACATTATGAACAATAATATTAATATCTTTATTATCCAACAGTTACCCATTTGCAGGACAATTATCTTAAAACATAATATATAACAACAACCATAATGCTAGAAAAAAAATACAAATGAAATGAATAGAAAATAAGTAAATAATTGACATACAATTCTTAATCCAACTAACAGATTGCAGACTTGGTAAGTTGATGCAAGCTACAGTTGAATATATCAGAATGTTCAGAAATTTTGTTGTAATTACTACATATCACTTATAATGGTGAATGTAACAAAAGGTTTGTTCTAACTTGACTAAGCCTGAATGTTGGTGCATTACGAAAAGGATATCCGTCAAGTTTTGACTATTCCTTACAATGAAGCCATATTCTTTGAATGCTTCAGAAACTTTCAAAGCAATATGCTGAGTAAATTTAAGTTTTGTATCAAATATAACACCCAAGTCTCCGATTAAGCTTGCTTGCAACGCTATGATGCACATTTTGAACAGTCTCGTGCTTGGAATGCGTTGGATATGTCCCAAACATTTCAACCTTCGCGATTTTATGAACTTGGTTCTCCATACATCTGCTCTAATTCTATATTTCATCCTTTTATCTATATTTCCGAGTATATTTTATTCCAAATTTTGCCACCAAATATTTTCCTCAGAGCCTTTCTTGAAGCAATACTTACGAGCCAAAAATCTCGATTGAATAACTTCCCGAGTAACTTCCTTCACATTTGATTTCCTAGTGAATGAACATTTCGAACAAACTTGCTATAAAATCCTCGATAAAATCTAATTCATATTGTAAATATATTTTCTTATATTCGGTACTGTGAATGTGTGTCTTTTTGATTAGAAGGTAAATATAATTTAAAACATATTTGCCCGAAGAAGGATGACTATCTGTAAATGTTAGTACCGAAGAAACCGTTCCACCAATAAACTTCATCTTTTAGTTACATTAAGTCCTCGCCGTTGCCACTAATATAAATTTATAGCTACTTTTAACAATTGCCATAAAATGCAATGATTCTTCTTTATACGTGAAAGAATTTTCAAAGGATACATAGATTACGACGTATCGCCGATCCCAGTTCGCTGCCAGTTTTTACCCATTTTTGTTGAAAACTAACATAAATCTGTTTGGGAAACTGCTACCAGACACGCGAATATTGGATCATGTTCTCATTTTTATAATGGGTTTATTAGTTTATCGAGATAAATCGTTAAAATGAAGGCAACATTAACGTGAGGATTCTTTTACGTATTTGTAATAGTTAGCTAATGGCACATAAAGTTAAACATCTAAAGTGCTAACTGTTGGTGGTCTATATGAATAGTAGAAAATTAGATTGATAAATGTATTACAAAATTCCACGGTTGAACTGATTAAATATGAAGTTGGTTTAGTTTATAGTTTCATTAGAGATTAATTATTTAAAAAATGTAACCTAACCTAACCAAGCAAAAGGGCATTTGATATATGCCATAAGAAATAGTAGAAAACTGACTGTGTCAGCGGAAAATTTCACTATTATTTCATTAATTAACTACTAATTTGATTTTTATTATTTATGCCAGCAGTTTGGTGAAAAAGTAACATTCTCCATAACCTTTTAAAGTGAAAAGAATTAACACCGTAGTTGTATTAGATTCCATGTAATGGCAATGTCAATAAATTACTCCGACATTACGACATGACATGACGACAGTCTAGGTATTATAGACCTATGCAGATTCTGTTAGGAGGGCCTGACAAGACTGCGATCTCTAGAAATTGGAGAGAAAGAATCAGAAGGAGATGACCTCATAACAGACTATGTAAAATGGTCTCTACCGAGGCTGTTTTGATCATCAACAGAAGGACGGGGCTAAATGAGTTGCTATAAAATACAAGGACAGCACAATTAATCTGCAAAGGTGGAAGTTTATCAGGATGCCAAGCGAGCCTAATTTGTAATCTATAAATCTGTAGTGTGCAAGCCAAATCCTTTTAAAAATCAACCTTAGAACTGTCTTGAAACTTAAAACTCACAAGGACAAATTTTTAGTATGTGTGCCAAGGAAAAATATTTGCACTCGTCACAAAAAGTATCTCATGACATATCTCATTCTCCGTGGAAGACTTCTTATCCCAATCCAAATTTTTCCATTTTTCTTTTAAAACATTTTCCAGTTCATCAAGGTTGTCTGGTGCGATATTAAGAGTTCTTATGCGCCTGTCCAGGAAGTCCCAAACATGTTCAATTGGGTTTAGGTCTGGACTAACTGCTGGCCAATCTAAAACTTGAATACCAACCTCTTGAAGGAATTCTATTGTTATTCTGGCAACGTGCGGGCGACTGTTATAGTGCATTAGAATAAAATTCTCTCCAATGATTGGAACAAATGGCACTACATTTTCCTAAAGAATTAACTCCTTGTGACCTTCAAAACAGATGCCATAATCGAACCACCTCCATAACTTCTGGCTGCTCTTATGTTATACTGATCAAATCGCTCATCTGCGTGAAGTGAAAAAATCTTGATTCATCCGTAAAAAGAATATTGGTTCAATCGTTAATATCCCAATTAACATGTTCTCTTGCGAACCTTAAACGTGCTACACGGTGTGCTCTGGTTAACAATGAAGCAGTAACAGGCATTCTTGTTCTGATTCCAAAATTCCTTAATCTGTTTCTAAACGTATTGACCGAGGTATTGACAGATATTCTAACATTACCGACTCCAGAGAGGACATTTTGCAGTTGCCTGACTGTAACATGACGAGTTCGCAAAGTCTGAATTCTTAAATAACGGTCATCTGCAGGATTAGTACACCTGGGACGTCCTGGAACTGGTCTTCTATTATAACTTCCAGTTTCTCTAAACCTTCTTAAGACTCTAGAAACGCTGAATTGGTTGATTCCCAACACCCATGACTTCAGCAACATATTGCGGAGATCGTCCATCTTCAACTAAAGCCACGATTTGAGCTGCTTGTTCTGGGGTTAAATTATCGTTTAAATTACTCCTTTTTACTAAAAATGATTCAATTTAATTCAATTTTGAAAATTATCCGATACTTTTTGTAACGAGTGTATTTTACTAAACAATTTCAACTTAGAATCACGAGTAAATATTGCAAAAGGAGATTATTTATTTTTATTTAAATTAGAAACTCCTCTCGGGTTTCTTTGAGGTACGTTTCTGTATCAATCGAACAATTTTTGTATTCTTCTGACGAAGGCAACGGCGAAATGGAGAACGCGACCGGCATCTCGCTGGCAATGTCGACATTGATAAATGACGATAGTGCAGCAAAAAGTCCTACTTATTCTGGCCGCAGCGTTGTCTACTAAATTCTAGATGCCAATGCATGCGTACATTGAGAATAACAAACACTGTAAAAGCCGACTGTCATGGGCGTAATTTCAGTATTTTGAGTGGGGTGGGCGAGATTTTCATGTCCTTAACCCCTCGCTTAACCCGATTAAAAATAAGAACACCCCCCTTTGCAATACTTTATAATTTGTAGTCCTGGAATTTTATCAGATTTTCATCTAAAGCTTGGTGAACATAAATGACCTGTAAACAATGTATAGATTGTAGATTATTATGTACTATCTTTTGACTGTTAAGGTCCTTCTGAAAAGTGTAGTTTTTTTTCACGGGTATGAGGACAGGTATATAAAGAAACCAATCAAATTTTGGCCGACGTTTCTTCAGGGCTACAAAAGAAAGTAGTGGCAACGATATATAACAGGTCGGCTGAAAAGTTCCCGGTCTACCATAGTAAAACACAATATTTTGACAAAATTCATTTTTTTTTATTCAACCTTCAAGGGCGATACAGCGATTATAGCGACCTTCCAACTTTTCGATACCATTTTTGTAGTACTCCTTCGGTTTGTCCTCAAAATAGGCTTCAGTTTCGGCGATTACCTCAGTATCAGAGCCAAATTTTTTCCCGCGAGCATTCTCTTCAGGTCAGAGAAAAGGAAAAAGTCGCTGGGGGCTAGATCTTGAGAATACGGTGGGTGAGGAAGCAATTCGAAGCCCAATTCATGCAATTTTGCCATCGTTTTCGATGATTTGTGACACGGTGCATTGTCTTGATGAAACAACACTTTTTTCTTCTTCATATGGGGCCGTTTTTTCGCGATTTCGGTCTTCAATCGCTCCAATAATGCACAGTAATAGTCGCTGTTGATTGTTTTTCCCTTTTCCAAATAGTCGATGAACAATATACCGTGTGTATCCCAAAAAACTGAGGCCATAACTTTGCCAGCTGACTGTTGAGTCTTTCCACGCTTTGGTGGCGGTTCACCGGCCGCAGTCCACTCAGCTGACTGTCGATTGGACTCAGGCGTATAGTGATGGAGCCAAGTTTCATTCATAGTCACATATCGATGCAAAAATTCGGGTTTATTACGACTTAACAGCTGCAAACACTGCTCAGAATCATCAATTCGTTGTTGTTTTTGGTCGATTGTGAGCACGCGCGGCACCCATTTTGCACAGAGCTTCCGTATACCCAAATATTCGTGAACGATATGTCCAACACGTTCCTTAGATATCTTTAGATTGTCAGCTATCTCGATCATATTCACTTTACGGTCACCCAAAATCATTTTGTGGATTTTTTTGATATTTTCGTCGGTAACCACCTCTTTTGGGCGTCCACTGCGTTCACCGTCTTCGGTACTCATTTCACCACGCTTGAATTTTGCGTACCAGTCAATGATTGTTGATTTTCCTGGCGCAGAGTCCGGAAACTCATTATCAAACCAAGCTTTTGCTTCAACTGTATTTTTTGCTTTCATATTAACAATATTTAATAAGCACACGAAATTCTTTTTTTTCCATCTTTTTGAAAATAACTAAAGTTGCTTCACTAAAAATGCAATATCCCACAAACTAATAGTCCGACAGCTGTCAAATTTTTACATGAATCTTTTGAAGGTTGATACTATCTAAAAATGAAATGGATTTAATTCTAGTGTCGTCATCTATAGGTCAGACCGGGGACTTTTCAGCCGACCTGTTAATATAACAAATATAAATTTTGCAAAAAGGTAATAAAACAAAATACAGTTTTAGAAATTACATAGTCAACAAAGTGACATCATAGTCATGGGAAGAAAGTTCCAAAACTTTTAACATTAATAAGGTTACATTATAATCAAACAGTATGAAAAATTTTTGTTTAAATATTTTACGAAAACGAATTATTATATAGTTAAAAATCAGAAAAAAAAGATAAAATGTACTATAATGAAAAAATATTCTTAGCTTTCCAATTTTTTCATTTGTTATTTAGGAGCTTCCCCCTTTCTCGATACTGACGGACTCTTCCAGTCCAGTGGATCTAACCCTACCTACTAAAATGAACCCCTTCTTGCTTGGTAACCACGGAGTCATCCAGGTCATCCACCGTTTCTACACTGTTCTGCGTACCAAGGCTTCCATTGTTCCTCACAAGGATGTTAAAAGATCTGCTATTGGCATCACTGCGTTGGTATTCTCCATCGTGAGATATGTCCCCAGCTCTGCCTCAGTTCTTATTCTTTTGCCAAGCCACCTCTGATAAACATACCCTGTATCCTCCACCGTGTCGCTTTCGTAACAATAAATGCAGTTATGGTTCTTCGTCCTTCCAATTCTATGGGTATATGTCCTATATGATTCGTTGGGAATTTAAAAAAATAGAACTTAATTCTCCTATGCTTATCCTTCACCGAGTATTTAATATAGATACAGTAGGTATAGATAAAATTAATGATGGTCATGTATGTGTCAAAAATATCCGTAAAGTTAATAAAAATTACGTTTTTAATATTATAAATAATATTGTTTCTCATTTAAGATCCTAACTAGTTAAAGGTCCTAACAGACTGGACTTCATACTATTACCTAACATTGTGAGCTCGATTGTGAGAACACTGCCAATTTAAACACATCTAACAACAAGTTTTTTTGGCGTTAACCCGAGCGTTAACTTAATTACAAAATAAATCTGTGAACCCTAGGCCAAGTTTGCCAATAGTTTTCATAAGATTTTTTTATGAAATTATAATTTTGTTCCATTTTTTCGGGTGGCAACTATCCATTCTTGACCCCTCTATTCTGTTCATTACTTATTGGTGTTGATTCTGTCAATCTCTTTTGCATAACACCTAGTAAATATTTCAATAAGCTGTTTCACACCAATAAAAAATCCTCAACGTTAATTGGATGTGTCTAGTAATATATTAAAGACGTCGAATTTAAACGTTAAAAGGTCGTATTTTACCTTAAATATTGAATTTATCAAAGTGCCACGTGTGTAAATTGTAAGCAGATGTCGTCTGTTTAATATAAAGGTGTTACAGTGTTACCAGTTTCTATAAATTGTTAAGTACAACGACCATTTCTGTTTTATGTAACTAAAATAGAATTTTATTGCTTTTTAAGAAGGTTAAGATAAAATTCGATCAATTATTCGTGTATTTGTGTAACTTTATTACCTTTGGAGTACGTTAAAGTTTTAGGTAAAGTTATAATGAACGTAATTTAAACTAGAATGCAACAGAAAAAATAAGGTTGTTTAACTTGAGTGAATGAAACAAATGAAATCGTACATTTTTCTTAATCTACATTTTAAATTTTGTTGAAAAAACATGTTATAACCGTCTTATAAGAGAAAATAAAGGAAATTTACCGAAGCTTTGTTATTTCTTATCCTTACATTATTATGATGTGTTTGAAATGATAAAAAATTTCAAAAATTCTCGCTTCCCGACCAACTGACACAGATCAAGGTACACTTTATGTTAATATCGCTCACCTTATTATCTCGTTTTTATTTATACCTACTCCTATTTTTTATTCGATATTAAGATGAACGATATTAACATAAAATACACTTTGATCTGTGTCAGGTAGTCGGGAAGCGAGTATTTTTTAATTATTATAAATATATAACAATATATCGATAAATATTTGTCAAAACTACAGAATTATATACATATACAAATATTCATAGTGAATTCAAAACTTAATAAAACATTATCTTAAAGATTTTTAAAAAATCTGGACTACAATTAATTTATAGAAGAATATTATGATTCTAAAGATAATTTATTGATTTATTTATTTATGAATTTGACTGATTAATATTTGATATTATTATTAGCAACAAGATCTTTTCCTCTGGGGTGTTTGGTTACGCCAGTTTCCAGTTGGATTATTAGGTATGTGAATGAAAAATTTGATTCAATTATAATTATAAATTTATTACAAAATAGTTAAATTAAAACAGTAATATTGAAGTTTAATAAGGAAAAAGAAAGGCCTTTTAGTAATTATAAAAGAACTTACTTGATGTGGATTAAGTTAAATTAACCAATGTTGTTTATGTAATGGCAAATAAGATTATCAAATACACTAATTATTAAATATCAAGTAAATTCCTTTGTTTTTTTAAATTATAAAATTCAACTAACTACTACAAAAATTTTTAAAAGTTTACAATTTTATCTGACCTTGAAATAAAGTCCTGCTTCCTGATTGGTGGAAAAATCTGTAGTTGATCTATGAAAAACGGAGACGAACGAAGCGATACTTGGAACCTCCGACCTTGGCAAAATGTCGCCTTATTAGACGTTTGGACTCTCGTGTAATATTATTGTGTTTTGTTTGTTCCTCAAATTTGATACAGTTTAGTGTTTGTTGGATTACTGTTCGTTTTATTGTATTAATAATGGTAAGTACACTTATATTCTTCTTTTTTATCGACCAAAAACGTTTTAATTTCACTTTTGGATTCAATCTTAGTAATGTCACTTTTTGTCACTTTATTTTACTTTTTGATTATTTTACTTTATTCTTAACGTCACTATTTAACACTTTATTATGATAACTACTTTAAAAACTGTTTGTTCAAATTGACTGTTCACACTCAGATCTTCACTGTTTGACTTCCAATAATAAACTCCCCTCTTTAACGACCTCTGTTCAGTCTTTTATAGGTTTCAAACTTCTAGATTATTCGTTTTTTGTTCTAGAGCTTAGTCATTTCTGGGAAAAAGTATGTGTATCTCTTTCTTTCATATATATGACTAGACATACTCACTTCGTCTACTGTCCGATCATTCGAGAATAAAATATTGTACAAATATTTCTGTCTCCTTTTTACACATTATCTGTCCCTTTTTTTTACACATTATATAATCAATTTTCGCGAAGTTTCTACTAAGTACTAGATATAATATCGATACATTATATAATAAAATAATTTCCAACTTAAAATTTTCTTACAAATACTCAAAATATACAATAAAATAATACAATATAATTAAAATTATTTGATTAAGTTAATTAAACAACTTCTGTTGATATTTTAATCATTATACTATTGTCAAATATTTAAACATTACACTACGTTACTAAGTATAAAATCCATCATTGTTCGAAAACATTAGCATTGTCCAATGTCCTTCAAAAATAAATTTCAATAGATTGAAAGTATTTTCGAAACAAATAATTTGTATGACTTTTAAATACAATGCAAGATCTAAAGAAAAATTCCAACATTTCATTCCTCTTTCTTTTGTTGTGGCAGCTTTAACAAATAGTGACAGAAGAAAGAAATGCAACAAGATAATTCCCACAATTTCCTACACAACGGCGCTGGCTGTTCATTATTTAGCTGTGGCAAAGAGATAAACAAATTTAGAACGATGCTTCGGAATCCCGGTACATTCCGAACAAAAAAATAGCTTCTGTTTTAAAACTTTTATTTTCTTGTTCGTGTTGTAGCACTGGCGTTAAGCTGGCCGCTTCCTGTCGAAAAGGGGTTGTAATTTTAAAAAGCTCGTTTGTTAAAGGATGCCGAAAAAAAAAGAGAAACAATTTGCTTTGGTGGATGTTTCCGACAGTAATATGTAAAGTTCTAAAAGTTTTACTGTTGCTTCTTTATTATAAATGTATTGTTATGGTTTGCTACCTAGAAAAATTTCAAATTTTTAATTTATTTTAATAATTGTTTCTATTTCTTTTTATAAATGTATCTCATTCTATAACAGGCGCTACTTAATCGACGTAATCAATGCTGTTACCCTATTGATTTACCCTGTACACGCCTAAATCACTTCAACGTAAACCAAGCTGGGAACTACCCCAAATTAGAATGCCAAAAAAACTTTCACGGTAAAGCTAAGCAAAAAAAGTCAATGGGATCCTACAGTAATATCACAGATGAGCAAGAACACAATCTTATGGTATACTGATGGGTCCAAAACTGAAAGAGGCACAGGGATAGGGATTTACGGACCTAGAACAAAGCACCTCCAGAGTTTAGGCTCACATCCTACCATTTTCCAAGCACAGTTACACTCAGGAATAGAAGGAAATGAAATGGCAGATATGCTTGCCAGAAGGGCAGCAAGTATGTCATTAATGGGACCTGAATCATTCTGTGGCATAGCCTACAGTTCCATCCTCAATGAACTCAGAGGCATTGAGAATATGGAAAAGATCGAACTTACCAGGGATAAGGCAAGCAAAAGCCTTGCTAGGTAGTTACGAACCCAAAAAGTCCATACAATGTCTTGGGCCGAGCAAAAATAATCTAAGAATTCTTACAGGTCTCTTGACGGCACACTGTAAACTGAGAAGACACCTACATAGACCGGAGATTGAGGAAAAGGCAGAATGCAGGTATTGTGAAATGGAGGAGGAAAACTCAATACCCATACTCACAGCATGTCCTGCCCTAGGAAATACAAGAGCTCTACAACTTGGAGCTCACGAAATAGAAGAGAATGACTTACCTAAATTGATGCCGATTGACATCCTAACCTTCATAAAGAAGATAAGATTACGGAAGGTGCTTTAAATACGGGAAAACCCATTGTCTATTAAAGTAAGGGGGCACAATAGATCTCACAGATCGCAGTGGACAACCCCTACCTTACATACCCTGTACACTAGATAGTATTGACAGTTGTCAGTTGTCGTGAGCACCGTAAAAAAAAGTTATAATATGAATATAAATTTTGAAAACCATAAAAAATTCACTATTTATATTGTTCTTTTTGTAAGCACGAAGCTTCTACAAAAAACTACAGTTTTTATATAATATCAGAATTATTCTAAATATAAATATAATATTAACCAGGTTCGGGATTTAACATCGAACTTTATTTTAATTAAAAATTACTAATAAACTTTACTGAATCAGTTTGACAATGAAATTATTCCTTTAATTAACTCATGAAAGATTATTTTATTTTTATAAACTTTTACATATAATAAATTTTGCACATTTCACTTTTTAACGATTTTACTAAGTACACCACCCTAATATTCCTCTCATACACAGGATTTCTGCGCATTACACATTTTATTGGGTAATTAAGGATTTCCAAGTATTGTACAATAATAAAATCGGTTTTAAAGGAAACGACTGACGATTAAATTTTGAGTACCACGTAAATTGGAATTAAAGAAAAAAACTTTTTAGGGAATCAATAAAAATTTAACTCTTTAGAGTTGTAAAAGTTATTCGTAGAAACGGATCCAAACATGGTTAATTAACTTCAGCAAACCATTAGAAGCATTAAGATACTATAAATAAAATATCGAGATATACTGCTCAACAACTAAAGTGGATATTGTTTAAATTTCAGAAAATTGGGTACAAAAATAATATTTTAAATAAACTACGTTTTATGCTATCAGTAAACTCTGTTGTTTTAACTTCTTTTTTAGAGGGTTTGTTTTATGTATACATGGTCCTATAAATTTTCTAGCTACTTCAACTTTTCTTCTTGTATTTTTTATATGTTCATTGAAATTTAGTTTTCTGTCCAAAGTTATTCCTAAATATTTTACTGAATCTGTTTGTTGTATTTCTTGTCCATTGAATTTTTTTTTTGTGATTTTCTAGTGTTTTCTTTTGGTTAAAAATTATAAATTGTGTTTTTGCTTCATTAAGTAGCTTTAATTTTTCATTTTTTCATATACGTTGTAATTTTCTCTAGATGTCTGTTTATCTTATTTGTTATGTTTTCCGCTTTCTTGTCTTTTGTATAGATACCAGTATCATCTGCATAAAGTGCCATTTCCGTTCCTTCATCCTTTGGTAAGTCACTCATGTAAATATTGAAAAGTGTAGGAGCCAATACACTACCTTGAGGCATTCCTTCCGGTATTTCCTTTATACTTGAAATTTTGTCATCTTTAATCACCTGAAAAGTTCTATTTTCTAAAAAGTTATTTGTTATTTTTGTTATATAATTTGGTATTTGCATTTCCTTCATTTTATAAATCATTCCTTCCCTCCAAACAGTATCATAAGCTTTTTCTATATCCAAAATTGCCATTCCAGTTTGTTTATTTTGGTTAAATCCTATTTTTGCTAGAAGCAAATGCCTTTTCGAACCAATTTGTCAGCTTGATGGTACATTGGCTGTTTAGCAGATTACACAGTTTCAGGAATGTACCAGGATGCATTCGATAACATTTTTGAAATTTATCGGGGAACTCAAAAAGTTATTGAGTAAGAACGTACTGGTTACTTTTCACATTATTTTTCCAGTAGCGATGTGTTCAAAAACTGCGTTGTATATTTTTGCTTCTTCGGAGTTGTCTTCTCCTAACAACACTCAATAAAAGGAGTACTTCATCTTCTTCAGACGACATTTTTCACTTAACTACTTGAAAAAATGATCCTACCACTTTTTATCGACTGTCATGTGCAACTAGCATGGCTAAGAAAGAAAATGATTCTTGCACACTTATGTAACTAACTTTGTGTCAGCGACATCAAAAATATCAGTAGCACACCAAGTCCGTCGCAGTGTAACGCGAGGTGTAACGCGTCTAAGGCAAGCTAGGGGTTGACCCACACGGTACTAATTTTCGTGAAAAGACTTTATGACCTGCGTATGCAGTAATAGTATATTACACACCGAGGTGGAAAGTGTTTCAGTAGGAAACTTTCTACTGAGGTTTGTATACTATTTTATTCACAATCAATTGTTTCAGAAAATAATTTAAAAATAACAATTTATAAACTATGTATATTTCTAAAATACCTAGTATTCTCGTATGTCCTAAATAATCAATAATTGTCTTCTTCTTATTATTTAATATTTATTGGTATTAAGGTATTTTAACAAAATGAAATAAAAGGTAACTTAGACTAAGGTAGGTAGATATCCTTGTAATTAATTATTATTAATATTAATAGTAACATTTTTTATTTTTGCTAAGTTCACTGAAATATGCTAAGATAACTGTTTCAGATTCGATGTTAACATTCTTCATTGTGCACCATTTCTTATATTGTGAATATACGTTTTCGTAACGTGTTTTACTTTTATCAGGAAGCAAAGATTGAATGACACTGTTAGCCATTTCAGTTATTTCTGGAGGAGTATTTTCCATTTCTATATCACTGTCAGACATTTTACTAAATGAGTTTTCTTTTTAATCTGAAGTTACTGTCAATATAATGAGAAATCGAGAAATGTCATTGTCATAGTCTACTACCTGCAGCAATGAACAATTATATGATTAGTTTAATGGAATAATTAGAGAGTTGTCCGAGTTAAAATTAAGAAGCTTAGTAAATAATTATAAAATAGAAGAAGAATGACAGGTAGGGAAGTGGCCATTTCCCGACCTAGGTCGGGAAGTGCTACTGTATAAAAAAGTTTTACTTTCTAACTTTTGAAATGTCGATAATGGTTACATTACATATGTGATTGTGAATAAATGATTTAACATTTTTGAATTTTTTCTGTTTTATTGTAACCTTTTTTTTTCATGCAAAATTTGTTAATTTATTTTTTTTTGGGTATATTGTAACGTAAAAGAATAAATATTAATTTATTTTATCGAATTTTAATTTATTATTAATCAATGACAAAAGAAAATTACAAATTTTTGTAAGATTTCACTTCATTTGTCAAACAGTGTACCAATTTTAGAACTTCCTATTTGTTGATTCTTGCTGTAGACGATTTAAAATGAAACTTCTATCGTTACAGCAAATTATTTATTTTTTATGTTCGTTGAAAATAAACTTCAAACGTTTCCTAATGATGCATTTGTTTATGTTTAAAAATCCTTTTTCTCTGTCACATCAAATCGTTTATATGACACGAGGAACAACATCTTCAAAAGTATTCTTTTTGCTTCTCATTTTTACTTGTCTAGGCGTTAATCAATCATCAACGCCGTCCTTTATTTCCTTCGGTTTCGCCTGGTGGTTTTGTTGTTTATATTATTTTATTTATATCCTTGAATAAACTAGGGGTTATAATATGGCGATATCTGCATAAATCTAATTTTTATAACTTTTGTTCTAGAAGAAATAATAATTTATAATTATTGAAAATGTTTATACCAACTGTCAGTCGTTTCAAGATACATTACCCACTGTTCATTTGTTATAAAAGTTGAAACACTACGTTTCACAACCCCAGGCCTGAGAAAACTGCCAACGAGTAGTAATAACAATCAACGAAAGTAACTTTTCATCCAACTTTCCACTAAATAACTCATCGCAGTCGCCTCTCGTAACTTTGAACTTAAAAGGAGTAAACGAGGAAATAAGTTTTTCGTCGGATCAAAAGAAAAGGACAACCAACCAACATTTGGAAATCTTTACGTATCCGCATGATCGATTCGTTCGTTAAATGAACGCAAACTGAAAACAGAATTGTTTCGATAAGACACAAAGAAGGAGATAGATATGAAGCTAATTTATCTTTTTTCAACCCTCGGTTTTTCTGGATAATTAGTTTTGTCCGGTCAAAAAACGAAATTTCGGCGAAATATATTGATGGCTGGGAAGGGTGTACCCGTTGGTATACTGTTAATATTAAAGATGTAGGGTTATTTATTTAAAGGGGTCTAAATTTTGGAATACATTCATTTTTTCAAGAATAAATGTAGGTACTCAACTTAATTAAAAACTTATTTAACTCTAACGTAGAGACAGCGTCCAAATGAGCTTTGTTTTGTATCAGGGGGGAAAAATTAATGTCATATAGTGTCCAGCAATCTCATTGGTCCGTTTTGAATTTGCGTGTCAAGTCGAATTGTGACATATGCCATTATTGTCAATTTGTTTTGCATTTAGAGTTATTTTTACAATTTAATAGTGTTTGGATATTATTTTTAAAGCCATTTTTTAAATTAATTTGAGTATATATTATATGGTGAGAGTTTGTGTGATTTGTAAATATAAATATATAAATGAATCATCAAGGTCGTTTTACAAGTAAATATGCATTAGCGTCTCTTACACTTTTTTTGAAAATAGGAAAATGTATAAAGCAAATATACCGCCATATTATTAAGAATACTGAAAATCTAGAAATTGATGCAATAAATTCAACTTTCTATTTTATAAAATATCTTATGATTCTATGTAAATAATTAATTACTATTACTACTTAAATTCAAGTCTAAAAAATATTTTGTTACATGTTTCAAAATGTATTATAAAGGTATTAATTTCAAACCCCCTAAAAATGATACTACACTGGCTGTAGTGTCTGACAGTTTCCCCTCTGATACAAAACAATCACTATTGCTTGCTGTCTCTACGTTAGTATACAGGGTGTTTCTTAAGTAATCTAAAATATTATATGGGGCGCTTCGTTACTCAATTTTAAGACGAAAAGTTCATATAAACATGTGTGATAGGTGTTGTCGTTTATGAGATACAGGGTGTTGAATATATTGTAATAAGTCAGTTCTGATTGTACGTGAAATTAATTTTTCCCGGTGACGCTACTGGTTTTTAGAAGTAATACGCAAAAACATGCTTATTCTAAGTGGCCTTTGAAATAATGTTGACAAGTGTCAAATTTGAAAACCAACGCAAAAATCGTACATTTTTATTTGATTGACTCTGTGTTTAGTTAATAACTATGCCAGTGTTTACTAATGTTGAAATGGCTAATATGCATTTTTTGTACGGATTAGCGAATGGTAATGCCTTAGAAGCTAGACGTACGTATGCCCAGCGTTATCCAAATAATCGCTTACCATGTTCAGATACGTTTACTAAGTTACATATTCGTTTACAAGAAACTGTTACTTTTGCTAAATCGAAGAATATTATTGGACGACCCAGAACTGTGAGAAATCCCCAATTGGAAAACCAGATTCTTCAAATTATTGACCAACATCCAGAAACGAGTACAAGAAAAGTTGCAGATGAAGTAAATGTTAGTATCAAAACTGTTTGGAATATTCTAAAAGATAATTTATTGTATCCATATCACGTTCAACGTGTTCAACATTTGTTACCTACTGACTATCCATTACGCATACAGTATTGTCAATGGATTTTACGTGAAATCGCAAACAATCCGAATTTTGTGGCCAATATTCTATTTACGGATGAAGCCAACTTTTCTAGACATGGGATTATGAATTTTCATAATGACCACATATGGGCAGATGTAAATCCACATACCATAAGTGTAAAACGATTTCAACAAACATTTTCGGTCAATGTTTGGCTTGGCATCATCGATGATTATTTAATTGGACCATTTTTCCTTCCTGTACGGTTAACCGGTGAGACATACCAACATTTTCTAGAAAATGAACTTCCACTTCTTTTGGAAGATGTACCTATTATTATTAGAAGGCGCATGTGGTTCATGCATGACGGAGCTCCTCCACATTTTTCAGTGATTGTACGCGAGTTTTTAAATAATGTTTTTCCCAAGGTTTTTCCAGGCCATTGGATCGGACGAGGATCTCCACACCAGTGGCCCCCTAGATCACCTGGACACAATCCTCTGGATTTTTGTGTGTGGGGATATTTGAAATCGCTTGTTTACACAACACTGATATTAAACGTACAAGATCTTCAAAATCGTATCATAGACGGCTGTAATGTTATTCGTAACAATCCTGGTATCTTCGAACGTATTTGACAATCCATTAGACATCGAGCGGATTCTTGCATTTTAGCTGGAGGTGGACATTTTGAACATTTGCTCTGAAATGTATTATTTTTTCTTTATGTTTAACACATGTTGCTTGTAATAAAATAATAAAAAAATATAAATCAGTAGCGTCACCAAGAAATATTAATTTCACGTACAACACCCTGTATCTCATAAACGACAACACCTATCACACATGTTTATATGAACTTTTCGTCTTAAAATTGAGTAACGAAGCGCCCCATATAATATTTTAGATTACTTAAGAAACACCCTGTATATGCTCGAAGATTCCTTTACTAATAAGTATAATAAACTACAAGTTTTTAAAATCATATTTTTATTTAAAATACTTTTCATCGAGCTTTTCATCTAAAGCTATCAACATACATTTTTGTTTTATTGCTTTAGTAAGACACGTGTCTACCACGCGGCTCCCAATCAATTGTTTTTGAATGGTACAGGACCCCGTTTGAAAGAGTCAAACCATGGGACCTTTTATTGCAGCCGCACCTGCCGAGGCTTTTATTTACGACATCTATATTTAGTCGATGTTTCAGTTGCTAGATCGTTCACCCTTATTTTGTCAATCGCAACCCTTCGGCGAAAGGATTCACGCCTAATTTATGTCCTGAATATTTGTTTATAATAGATTTACACTGGGTTTTAATTTAAATGTATCAATTTGTCCATTTTTTTATTGAAATATCAAATCAATAAACGAAGAAATCTTAAGAGTGTAGTCGCAAAATTCTAAGCCGCAATTTTTCGAATACTGAAAAGACAACTTAGTATTTAAAAAAATTATACGCAGAAACAAAGGTCTCTATAGTCCTGAGGGCAGATGGTCTGTAAAAATTCATAAAATGTTTATGTAAATTGGTTATAGGAGTGTAAAGTGTTAACATAATCTTCGAGATATTATTTCTTTCATTTTTTAACGGTGAAATATCAGCAGTTAAATTATTAGTATTAACATGTCTGTATTAAAATTAAGAATGTATAAAAGGAATCGAATATCATATTTATTGTTGGGCCCCACTGGATGATTAACTTGCTTAGTTTTTGTTAAAGATAAAACGTAACTTGGTAAACTGGAATTATTTAGTTTGATTCACTTTCTCAAATACTCTGTTAGATGTCGAATGTTCATTTTAGTAGATTTAAAAATACATTTTTCTAGCGATACTAGTAGTTTTATTATTTAATTAAATATCAAGACTACAATCACAACAATGTATCATAAAAAGAAATATAAGCAGACAGAAAACAAAGTTATTTAATTCAGATGATGCACAAGGTATTAATAAACGAATTAATATTATGTCGATAATAAAAAGATTGTTTTTATAAATATGATGTATAATTTACAGTCCTAGAAAACAATTAACAGTTAATGTTACAAATAATATAGTAATAGTAATAACCCAAACAGAATAAACTAAAACTATAAATATTTTAAATCCTTCCAGAAACAACAATAAAAAATTCAATTACCTCACGTAATTATGCCGTAGAGCGATTAAAAATTGGGATAGGGGTAGATGTCCCAACTTTGGATGTTAAATTTTACACCTACACTCTTAATTTTATATTGTTTCTTATGTAAGTACTTATTTAAATCATTTTCGAAGGCACAGATAAAACGCTGGAACTTTCTGATAAAGATTTATCTAAAATCCAATAAAATTATGATTTAAATTTTTTTGTTCTGGTTCAATTAAGGAAGACAAGTTCTATCGTCTATTTTTTTTAAAGAAAGAGTTATAAAGTAATAAAGAATTGCTTCTTTTCAACTTGTTACAGTTTTATCCTGGTAAAATTTATTCCTTTAAAATAAAATCTATAAGATACATTTTTCTGAAATGCTCAATAAAATACTCGATAAAATAGTTTCTCTGAAAGAATATATCTATGGTATATAGAAGAAAAATTAGAGAAATATCGAATGTAGCATTTTTAAATCAAAATAATACTAAATTTGATCCATTTTTGTATTAATTTGGTCATATTTAATTGATTAGGGTGCTTTCACATTATTCCAATTCTTGTTTAAGTTTCATTTGAGCTGTTTAAAAATGCCCAGAAACATGATATCATATTTTAATAGGTCTAGAGTAATTGCTTTGTTACAACAGGACTTTAGGCTAAGTGATATCGCGAATATTGTTGGTGTTACTCAGGGTGCTGTATCAAAAATTGAAAAAAAAATCCAAGACACAAATGATGTGAAGGATATTCCCAGAAGTGGCAGAAGTCGATATACAACAGCAGCACAAGACCGGCAAATAACATTGATAGCTCAAAAAATCGACAGGAATCTACAAGTGGCATATCCAGAGAAATTGCTAGACTTGAAGGACTGAATATCTCAAGACAAACAATTACCAACTAACCTATCAACAAAAAATTGCAAGGTTGCTATGGGCTCAAGAAATGTTACACCATGGTCCTAACTGGAATTACGTGATGTTATTTGATGAATCAAGAATTGGCTTGGTTTCTGATTCGCGAAGAACGCTAGTTTGGAGGGCCCCAGGACGACAAGCCCGATTAGAAACAGCCCAACCACGTGTTCCATTTGAAGTTGGGAGTATTATGGTTTGGAGTAGTATTATGAGGGGTACACGGACGCCTCTATTTTAGAAATATTTCTAAAGAAAACATCATGCAATATTACTTTATTCGGCATTCACAAACTAATTATTGTTTAAACAATGACATTTTAATAATAATAAATAATCTCTACTAATTATTTTTATTTTTGTTTTAGGTTAGTACTCAAAGAAATAATCGAAAAAATGTAAGTTATATTTTGTATTATTATACTGTTATAAAATCGGTTTTTTATGTTATATAAACCATGGTGTTCCGCAAGGAACAGTATTAGGCCTGATACGTAGTAGCATGTATGTTGAAGGCAGCGGAGTCACTAATCAGTTTTGCTGACGACACCGCATCTATATACAAGACCGATACATGGACAAATCTAAGAAATAAGGTAGAAAACAGTACTAGAAATGCATGAAGATGGATTCTACGGTGATAGAATTGGAAACCACCCCTGGTGGTCCATATACCACTCTGTAAACGATGACAATCTTCTAAAAAACCAATCGGTTTATTACTTGATTACCATCAAACAATAAAAATTTAGAATCTTTTAAAATACTCTCAAGATCATTCTCAAACAACATAAACAAAAGACGTGCAAGGTTACATTTACTTTGGTGATTTGTACAGGGTGTTTCTTAAGTAATCTAAAATATTATATGGGGCGCTTCGTTACTCAATTTTAAGACGAAAAGTTCATATAAACATGTGTGATAGGTGTTGTCGTTTATGAGATACAGGGTGTTGTACGTGAAATTAATTTTTCTTGGTGACGCTACTGATTCATATTTTTTTATTATTTTATTACAAGCAACATGTGTTAAACATAAAGAAAAAATAATACATTTCAGAGCAAATGTTCAAAATGTCCACCTCCAGCTAAAATGCAAGAATCCGCTCGATGTCTAATGGATTGTCGAATACGTTCGAAGATACCAGGATTGTTACGAATAACATTATAGCCGTCTATGATACGATTTTGAAGATCTTGTACGTTTAATATCAGTGTTGTGTAAACAAGCGATTTCAAATATCCCCACACACAAAAATCCAGGGGATTGTGTCCAGGTGATCTAGGGGGCCACGGGTGTGGAGATCCTCGTCCGATCCAATGGCCTGGAAAAACATTATTTAAAAACTCGCGTACAATCACTGAAAAATGTGGAGGAGCTCCGTCATGCATGAACCACATGCGCCTTCTAATAATAATAGGTACATCTTCCAAAAGAAGTGGAAGTTCATTTTCTAGAAAATGTTGGTATGTCTCACCGGTTAACCGTACAGGAAGGAAAAATGGTCCAATTAAATAATCATCGATGATGCCAAGCCAAACATTGACCGAAAATGTTACCACATACCACATACCACTTATGGTATATGGATTTACATCTGCCCATATGTGGTCATTATGAAAATTCATAATCCCATGTCTAGAAAAGTTGGCTTCATCCGTAAATAGAATATTGGCCACAAAATTCGGATTGTTCGCGATTTCACGTAAAATCCATTGACAATACTGTATGCGTAATGGATAGTCAGTAGGTAACAAATGTTGAACACGTTGAACGTGATATGGATACAATAAATTATCTTTTAGAATATTCCAAACAGTTTTGTTACTAACATTTACTTCATCTGCAACTTTTCTTGTACTCGTTTCTGGATGTTGGTCAATAATTTGAAGAATCTGGTTTTCCAATTGGGGATTTCTCACAGTTCTGGGTCGTCCAATAATATTCTTCGATTTAGCAAAAGTTCCAGTTTCTTGTAAATGAATATGTAACTTAGTAAACGTATCTGAACATGGTAAACGATTATTTGGATAACGCTGGGCATACGTACGTCTAGCTTCTAAGGCATTACCATTCGCTAATCCGTACAAAAAATGCATTTCAACATTAGTAAACACTGGCATAGTTATTAACTAAACACAGAGTCAATCAAATAAAAATGTACGATTTTTGCGTTGGTTTTCAAATTTGACACTTGTCAATATTATTTCAAAGGCCACTTAGAATAAGCATGTTTTTGCGTATTACTTCTAAAAACCAGTAGCGTCACCGGGAAAAATTAATTTCACGTACAATCAGAACTGACTTATTACAATAAATTCAACACCCTGTATCTCATAAACGACAACACCTATCACACATGTTTATATGAACTTTTCGTCTTAAAATTGATTAACGAAGCGCCCCATATAATATTTTAGATTAAATTGATTGTACTAACCCTTACTTTTTGGAAGTCCATCTTATTAGGTATAATAAAAAACTCTTCGTTTTAACAAAACTGGATGTTTTGTTAAAACGAAGAGTTTTTTATTATCCTTAATATTTTAGATTACTTAAGAATTGATAAATGATGTTATTTAAGAGCAAAAACCGTTAGCTATCGTAGACCCTGTAAATAAAAAGTAATAACCCAAAACGTGGTAGATATATTTGTCAAGAATGCGATTGTGCACCAAACACCCACTCTTAGCACTCGGCGATAATAAATTCCAACAAATCTGCATACGAGACAAGTCAAGAAAGACTTCACTTATTTTTCACTTAACCTTAGTTGGACCGAAGAGGTACCATCGTTTCTGTAATCAAATACGACAAGCCTCTCCCGCTGTTTTCTGCCGGCCATAACAAATTAGACCAATCATTTTTGAGATGATCTTGCCTCTGGTGAAATAAATTGTGAGATTTTGAATCGGCTCGAACGAGAAATGTAACGTTTTAATTAAGATAATGCTGAGATTTTACAAAACCATTGAATTAATGGGAAATAGTTGTACACAGATCATTTTAAAATGTTTTTAAACGATATTCTATAAAAACTTTGAGTAATAATGATAGAGACTGTCAAATCATAACGGGAAAGGTCCAAAGCACTCTATTCGATATAGAAAAATAATAAACGTTTTTTTTTGGTACCAAGAAAAACCTAATTTCCGCCAAAAATGGGGGTTGCATTTAAAAAAAAAGAAGGAATCGTCATTTTCTCAAGTTAAAATTTAACTCAACGTTGTGACCACCCTGTATAATTAATTTCTTATTTAAACACTATAACTTATAATTTAGGCCCTTAGGGGCAAAACGATGTAATAATTTTTAAATTTTATCAATTAGCTATAGTGTATTTGAAAATCAAGAGAGAGTAAATTCCCAGAAATGTTTTGCAGTTATCAGTGTTAAAGGCAGTAAACCATAGACGTGCGTTTTCAAAATTAAATTAATATGGAAATAGAAATATTTAATTTGTTTTAGTTATTTATATCTAGATTACCAATTTTAGATAGATAAACATAATTCGTAAGTAGTAATTTAATTTGGGTAAAATGAAGAAAAAGTCAACATTATTTTAGGCATTTTGTTTTAGGCATATGTTTATTTACAAAATATGTATATAATATGTACAGATAATTACAATTACTTATAAATTAATATGAGGATCTAAAAAAACAATTAAGTAGGTATATGAGAAAAAAAACCAACCGCAAGGATAAAATTTGACGAGCACATTCAAAAAATACGACAGTATTAAATCTTAAAAAATAAAAATCTAAAAATAAAATTAAAGTACATAAATAAATAATTTCAAAGTTATGGTTCCTCGCACTCTGTGTCAGAAGATTCACCATCTGATTCTAGAGAAATTACAATGGGCTCTATAGTAATATCAATTATGTTATCTAGCTCCCACATTTTTTTTTTCTATTTCTGTAACGTGTCTAATACATTTTTGCCAATTTTCACTTGTTACTTCAGATATTGCCTTATTGAAGAGATTTTTAACATCTGATTATTTAAAAGTAGTGTTATTTCTGACAACATAACCTTTAACTTGAGCCCATATCAATTCTATCGGATTCAGCTCACAATGGTAGGGTGGTAAACGAAGGATTTCAATTTCTCGTTTTTTGGCTATCTCCTCAATATTATATTTTTTATAATTTTGCTTACGTTTTTTAGCAATAGTTAACAATTCTGCCCTCAGTATTGTATTGTCAAAGGCTAAATTTTTAGAAGATAACCATTTTGCAATTTCATCCTTTTTCCATTTAGTGGTTGGTAAAGGTTCAAGTAATCTGGAGTGGTAACTTGCATTGTCCATTACAATAACCGATCCTTTTGGATCGTCTCCATTCATTTCTTCGTGATAATCAACGGTTTTTTTTTTATTCAAATAAGAGTAAACCATCCTCAAGATAACCGTTTGTACTGCCTATATGACAAATAATTAATCTTTTACCTTTTCCTATAGGTTCCTTAAAACCAGTAGTATATCCTTCTAGAAAAGCTTGATGGGATGATTTTATATTTTTGTCTTTCCAAACTCTTCCTACACAATGTCCTTCATTAACCCATGTTTCATCTAAATAATAAATGTTTTTATTTTGAGCTTTAACTTCTGAGGTACTGTCTTCTCCAACATACAATTTCTTTAGAATCAATTAGCATTGAGTGTCTGCCCATTTTTTCAAATTTAAAGTTTAACTCATGTAACGTTTTCCATAGTTTATCCCGGCTTATTGTGGGTAAATCAACATCATTCGTAATGGCTTGCAAAACTTTATCTAAAGTTGGTATTTGCTTGTTTATAAAAAATGAGTGAACAAGCTTACGAATAGCATTTTTAAAAAACTCGTCCACGTTGACTTTTAATAGTTTTTGTCTACCTGGTTTCGGCTTTGGAGAGGTTACTCCACCTGATTTTTCCTCCTTTAGAACTCTATATATTGTAGATTTTCCATATCCCATTGCCTTAGATGTTGTTTCAACTACACTGTCAATAGTGTTTGAGGGATTTTGATGTTTAAAATAGTGGTACACATTCACTATAGCACTCTTTTCATTGAGCGATAAATGGTCTAGTTTTAATTTTTTCACTGGCGTATACTCACAAACTGCTTCCATTTTTAGTCACTACTATTTGTCACGTTTATCGAAAATCAAATAACTGCATTTCTAGAAACTTAACCACTATTTATGTCAAAATATCTGTCATTAGAAGCTGTTGCCATTCGGAGGTCGTTAAATAACAATTATCCCTTTGTAATCTGGTTACGCCTATGACGCACGTTAATCCTCTTAGGCCTACTGTAGTAACAATGAAAGATCATAAAATAATGTGGTAGTCCAAGAAATTTAATAAATTTTGTATTGAAATTAACAAAAACAATTTAGAATGCATTACAAATATTGAAGTTTTACCGCACGTACTGTACTACTTACTCTCTCATGATTTTCAAATACAGTATAATTGAAATAATTAATATTTTATTAATCGTCTTTTTGGCATTTTTTTCAAAAAAACTTAAATTTCTCTAAAACTGTAAGTTTTAGGTACCTGGTACCTTACATAAAGTGTCCCTTAAATTTAATCTTCTAACCAAAAAAAGAAAAAAAATGTATTCCATTTAAAATAGTGAAGTTGCTGTCAATTTCCGGTATAACCGGAAGTGCTATAAATTTGAAAATATTTTAGTTGAATTCAGAAGTATCGAAAACCCCTGTATACTAAATTTCATCCATCTAGTGTTATACGTTCCCTATAAATTTCTAGGAGAAGGTCGATATGGTATAAATGTATTAGTCGTGGATAGAGTATAGTATAATACTCGTTAATAATAACCTTCACCATACGTTCTTTGAATAATATACTACTCTAAATTATCTTGCGATGATTTTACAAAATAATATAATAACATTGTTGCAATTCCTTATGTGCTATTTGAAAATACGTTTATATATGCCAATTCTAGATGCAATATAGCATTTATTGACCCGCCATTTTCATTCGTGAATATATTGCTGCAAGTTATGTAGGAATTTAGGGTATTATTCTACTCGTAATGGGTGTATATTGTTACGGTTGCATTAGAAGTAGTATACAAATGAGCATGTTTATTTATAAATATTATGAAAGAGATACTGAATTGGTTTACAACATTCGGGGGGAAACAATGATTAAAAATCATTATAAGTCTTTGTTCGATTTTTTTTTATGAAAATAAATTAATAGATAGAAAGATAATAGAAAAACTACAAGATGAGTTTAATTTATTCCAGATAATTATTCCATAAATTTTATAAATTTCTTAAATTGTACCTTGAAAATAATTGATTAGTTTTAATTTCTAGATGTTAAGGACAAATTTGTGATCACTCCCAAAATCAGTAGGAATAATTTTAGAATTCCAAATCTCACTAAAATAAAATCACCATGTACAACAAGGTTCCAATAAACATCATTTGAGCTTACCAGTCACCAACATAAAAAACTGATATTTTTTTAGTAACTTTGCCTTCATTGCCAACATAAATTTATTTATTTTTGTTCAAAAGGAAAGCTGGGAAAACAAAAGAATTTTCGGTAACCATGGTTCTGTTGAATCTAAAATCTCTCTCTTGTTTTTTGTTCCTGAAAGCGAAAGGAGGGTAAGAAATTTGTCCTGATAAAATTAAAATTTTTATAAGTAAAATTAAACAATTAACGCATAATAATGCAAGATAAATACTTAAAACGATAAAGTGTGATATAAAAGTGTATTTCCATAAAAAATTCAACATACCTGACAAGAAATTGGGGCCAAAGTGTATTGGCATCCAATACCAGCAGTTCCAGGAGAGCAAGCAAGTTATTTAAGCCTTAAGGAACATATTCCTGTCCATTTGAAGGTGACAGCAGTTGTAAGGATTCTACATTTGAGGTATTTGGGGCCAATTTTGCTCCAACACATATTTAGCAAGAATTAAGTACCAGGACTCCACAACATCCACACATGGACCAAATTCTGAACATTTTTAAGGTGATGTCAATTATTATTGTTCTATTTTAATGTTAGACATTTTCGATAAACTCTAGAATTTCAACAATTATTATTGATCTATTTTAATGTTTAACATTTTCGATGAACTTTAGAATTTCATACTAATTTGTTTTATCACTAATTCATTTGTACAAGATCCATATTTATTGTCAAAATTTATTCGTATTATAAAGGTTTTATTTAAATTAGCACGTGCTACAACTTTGATGTAGTTTGTTCTTGGAAGAGAAAACAGGATATTCAGGAATTTTCACATTCATACATTTCAATTAAAGAATACGGTTTTATAACTAAGAACACACTATATATTTATTTAAGGTACATTCCATAGGAATAAAAGTATAAATTGTACTCACCTGTAACACCAATTCATTTTGGAATCTTTCTAATACATTTTCCTTTAGCGACATTGAACAATAAATATCTCTTTTGAATTTCTGTTTATTTCAAACATAAATTAATCTGGAAATTTATTTAACGAGAACGATCACTTCTTAATTTACTTCAATCAGCTGTAACGTCTCAGAACTTTAACCTCACAAAACACAGAATTTGACTAGAGGGAATAATTGCAGAATTTGAACCTACACCAGTAACCTGAGCGGGTGACGTCATACAGTGACCGGAGGAACTACTTAAGTATCTTTTTCGTTATTTGTTTTTAATCATAAAAATTTTTAAGAGTCTCATTGCTTTGAGCAGCTTGGTTTAATTTAATTTCATTGGCGTCATATTTTTTTTAAGAAAATATTGTGGGAGATCATATTGTTGTCGTAGGCGTACCGCTATAGGCAACACGTTTCACACAAATACTTTAAGAAAATATAATTTTATAGATTTAACAAAATTAAACCCCACAATATATAGGAACTAACTACCAGTATTTAATGAGTTATTACGCCGTATTGATAATTTATTATTTCAACATGTATTAATAATTATTAGTTAACGCTGTCATATTTAGTTTTATGAATGTATTGGAGAGAAAAAAAACAATAACGTGACTAGCAGCTGCTGTTGCAATTAATACAGGAGCGTGTTGTAACATGCAAAACGAGACGATAAGTTTTACTTTTTGCTAAATTTTGGTCTATTTTTTGAGAGAGTAACCGAGAGAGTAAAAATCTTAGTTAACAATGCAAGTTATTACTTTTTAAAAAACTGCCCGCGTACAATTGGGTAAAATCAAGTTTCTTTCTGTAAATAATGTAAAACCTGAAAACTTTGAAGTCATGTAGCTGAAGTTTCAACCGGTCAATTGAGCGTAAATTTACAAAATATAATATAAAATAGTCAGACGACTCAGAAAAATTTTTGAAAGATTCAAAAATCATAACAGACTCTATCCGGGTGAAGATCGATCCCCAGAATGTGTCGTATCCATGGGATATCTGAGTATAAAAATTTTGAAGTTTCTGAAAAAACCAAAGTTAGATTGTAATTCTCTAAAATAAATTTTGGAGGATTAAAGAATCATCTCCCAATCTCCCAACCATGGATAGCGTCTAACCCTCTGAAATAAATTTTGAAAGACTCTTTTGAAAGTTTTTGGGCTATTTTGATATTCTAATACTTCAGAAGTTTCTTGGCCGAATAGTGGCTTAAAAAATAATCAAATTTTCTTATATCTTCCTAATAATTTTTTTTTATGAAACGTTATAAAACCATTCAGTATAGATTTAAGTCAAGTCAATATTTTACAAAAATTTAGCAGTAAATAACATCTCAAATGAAATTCTCGTACACGCGAATATCCTGCTGACATTTCTTATTTCGTTAAATACACAAGAATATTCCCAATTAATTATATTTGAAAATGTCCGGAGTGCCGAATGGTAGAGGCAGTCGGAGAGATCTTGAAAACATCTGCAAGTTGAAGAACCTGTTCATCTTCTCTTTATTCTGATGTACCGTTCTACCAGAATATAATAGATATACACGTGAAAGAGTTCTTTGTGTGTAAAACTCGGTGTAAGTTCTTACCATTATTTGAAATGCCATTTAATTATTTTATGAATTTCATTGATTAGTAAATTTTTTTACCAATATAAGATATTAATATAAAGGTTTCACTAAGTATTTAAAAACGTATATAGTATTCTCGTGAATATTCTATTAAAAATAGAAATAAAACAAGTGGATTCTAAAGTTGAAAATGGCGTAGTTCAAGGTTCGATTTTAGACCCCTTACTCTTTATTTTGTACCCTTCTGATCTGTGTAAAGGTTTAAGAAAATGCTCTTTCGTCGTTAACGCTACACTAATGACATAGTAATCTATCGTGTGTTTGAAGAACATAATCTTTATGATGAAAATAACATAAATGGCGATGACCTATCAGCAAAAGAAAATTGCTGAAATGGTAAAAACTCACTCGGATTTTGGTGATGTTGTATATGTGATAAGCTGGTGGAACACTAGGAAACAAAGCTCTAACATCGAACATTCTATAGATAAAAACTTTGAAATTGTACACACAACTAAAACAATTGACTTCCGTGTCTTTCCAGGTTTGTGTAACTTAAAAAAATTTGCCAAAATACTATAGTATTTTTCACAGTAAATGGTATTGGCTTAACGTTTTTTATACAGGGTGAGTCATAACTATTGGGACATAGACTAAGGACAGGTTATTTGGACCAAAATATGGCTATTGGGCCAAATATGCCTTAATATAATGTTGCTGAGAAAAAAGATACAGGGTGTTAAAGTTAATTTTTGTTTTTCGTTTTTTGCTAATAGTTTCCCTGTATATTTATAAATTGATATCAAAATTGGCACAGAGGCATAATCTTAGACAAGAAATAGTATTTTATTTATAATTTTACGTTTTGTCATAGAGGGCGCCACGTGGATCATTCCTAATGATCAAATTGAGTCTAAACTTTTTCTGATGAAATTTTTTAGTAATTTTTATTAGAAAATAGGACGTAAACATCATTTTTACGTAAAATTGGTACTCTTGTTTAAACATGATAATTTCAACCGTTTTCGATAAAAACGCAGTCGAACTGCTTAGAGTCTTAAAAAAGGATTTCAAATATTAATTCATTTATGAAAAGTATGCTTTGGACTGTCAGATAATTATTGTTGTTGGTAAATGTCATTTGTTCAGAGTAAATTATTTTTGATGTGACAGTGTAGGTAGTGTAATGTTGCATTTTTTAAAAGTAATCATTACTTTTTTTGATTGAAATGCCTCGTCACAATCATTTTACTAATGAAGAAATGCGAAATATGATTTGAGTATACGCACAAGAAAATTTTTGCGGTCGCTCGGCAGCAAACAGAAGGCAACCAAATCACAAAACTTTTGCAAGATTATATCGTAGTTTAGGTGAAACTGGGTCATTTCACACTAAAAATCGGGGTGGTCGACCGAAACAAATCACACCTAATCAAGAAGATGAACTTTTGGTTCGAGTAAATGAAAATCCTGAAATAAGTTCACGACATCTATCAGCAGCAACAGGAGTAAATCAGTCGTCTATAATTAGAATTCTAAAAAAAGAGAACCTCCATCCTTATCACTTCACTCCTGTTCAAAATTTACTTCCAACAGATCTTCCACGACGGTTACAGTTTTGCCAACGTATTCTGAATAAACATCGCAATGACAGACACTTTATTAAGAATCTTATGTTCAACGACGAAGCAACTTTTACCAGACGATGGGTTTTTAATTGGCGAAATAGTCATTATTGGGAAGAAGAAAACCCGCATGCTATTAAAGCTAGACATTTTCAGCATGAGTTTAAATTGAATATTTGGTGTGGCATTATAGGCGACCAACTACTAGGGCCTTATGTTCTTCCTCCGAATTTAAATGGAGATTCTTATTTATTCTTTTTGGAAAATACTCTTAGTGATATTTTAGATGATCTGTCACTGGATGTAAGAAGAAAAATGTGGTTTATGCAGGATGGAGCGCCACCTCATTTTTCATTAGCTGTTAGAAATCATCTTCATGACGTATTTCCTCGACGATGAATTGGCAGAGGCAGTGATTTTCAATGGCCACCAAGAAGTCCTGAGTACAACCCGTTAGATTTTTATTTTTGGGGACATATGAAGTCCTTAGTTTATGCCAATGAAATTAATACACGAGACGAACTTTGGAGATACATTCAAAATGCAGCTAATCTTATAAAGGGACAGAATAACATTTTTTTAACGTCCGAAAATCCTTTATAAAAAGAATTAGACAATGCATAGAAATCAGAGGAGACCATGTAGAACATTTAGTTTGAGTTTTTGAGAGTTCTTTTTAGTTAAAGTGTGTTTAGTTTTGATTTATCGTCAAAACGGAAACCTTACGTTAGTTGCAACTTTGTTTATTAGTTTGGTATTTGATAGTGGAATTGTAAATAAAATACTATTTCTTGTCTAAGATTATGCCTCTGTGCCAATTTTGATATCAATTTATAAATATACAGGGAAACTATTAGCAAAAAACGAAAAACAAAAATTAACTTTAACACTCTGTATCTTTTTTCTCAGCAACATTACATTAAGGCATATTTGGCCCAATAGCCATATTTTGGTCCAAATAACCTGTCCTTAGTCTATGTCCCAATAGTTATGACTCACCCTGTATATTCGCTTGAGAATCAATCTAAATTAATTTATTATAACAACCTTAATTTCTTTGTCAGCTTTTAAGTAATAATTTTTCTTATCACTGAACAATATTTCTAGTTTACCTAATTCCTGAAATGATCCTGTATTTCCTGCATTAAGAAATTTTCCACGTTTAACATCGATCATTTGAGATGTGTCATTAACTTCTTTTATTATCTATAAAATCGCAGGAGGTAGAAACAAAATTTGAACAAAGTAATTTATCGCTTCAAACCATATCACTTGGTCTCTGCTGATAAGCAATCATAATAAATGATCCCCCAACAACTACTACATTTTGTACTTCTCTATGCGTGCCATACGATTTCTAACAAACCGGACAAATGATAAATAGCTTTGTTCCGTGAATGAAATATTATTATTTTAAGAGTTTTAACCGATTTACTAGAAAAAAGGCACAGATAGATTCTCCAAATTTCTAATTAAGATAGTTAGTAGGACTACCACTTTGACAAGTGTCCTGGTGGTTAAAATTTTACTGTAACAACAAATGTATAGATTTACTGAACGAAGCATAGTATACTCCGATCATTATAATATAAAGTGCCTTCTTCTATACTTGTTTCGACAAGCGACAAGGACATTACCTGGAACATTCATTAAAATTTAAACCAATTTTCAGACGATTAGATTAAAAAAAATCGGGCGTTAAACAACTTTGCATCCACTAATAACTAAGAAGAAATCAAAATTACTCCAATCGCTTAAAAGTATTCGTGGCAGAGGCCAAGATAAAAATTAGTAACGTATAATTTGGTCCATCCAATAATTATCGGTTGGGTTAAGCACGATATTGTTCAAGGTGCTTGTACCAGACTGTCCACATTTATCTGGTAAGGTGTGTAATGAATATACTAAGTAATATAAAAATTAGAACACCCAGTTTAAATGATTTTTAATAAAATTGGTTGAATTGAATGATTTTACTAAAATAAACAATTGATAAATTGTTGAAGATTGAAGTTGAGGATTCCCGTTTTAATACTGCTTTTTTTGAAATCCACTAACAATCCAAAAATGAATATTGTAGCCGTAGTAAAGATCCAAATTTTTCGGATTTTGGTTCTTGCCTAGCACAAATGCCTAAAAATTTATGGTACTAACCCTTACTGTGTGAAAGTTCATCTTATTTAGAACAATAAACAACTAAAAGGTTGAATTAACTTCCACTATTTATTCTTTAAATACAATGACAGCCGTTTCGCTATCGAAATAGCATCGTCAGATTGACATATTGAAGTTACATTTAGTTTGTTTGTAACTAGGTACTTGATGTTGATAAGTAGTTAAGGCTAGACCAAGTAAGGAAGTAATAAGACATAACAATATTAAAGCCTAGATGTTATTAGCCCTAAGGGATTATCCTGGATGTATTTCCCTCTAAGATCAGTATAATTGTGCAATGATATAGAAAAACCAGGAAAAAACTATATCCTGCTGATCTTTACAATAACTTAATATATTTGTGTTATAATTACGTCTTATCTATGTATAAAATGAAGACTCAATCAAAGTAAACAGTTTAATAGTGGTGAACTTCCAAGATTTATTTGTTCATTAACTACTTTATATTGTTGATCTGCTAGATGTCTTTTGATTTCAAGTTCTTCGAGGAAATCTAAATTTTGTTTTTTATCACAGGTGTGTAATATTTGAATGTCATTGGTGTGTATGAGTGAATGTGGATGTTCAAGAACATGTTTTGCATAGTTTGACTTATCTGGTTGTTGTAATCTATATGCTCTTAAATGTTCATTGAATCTTATTTCAAAATTTCTTTGTGTTTGACCTATATATACAGCATTACATTTTGGACAATTAATTTTGTAAACACCAGATTTTTTTAATTTAGGTAATTTTGTTTTTACATTTAACAATTTTGTACCAACATTATTGTGTGATTTGAATGAAATTATTGCAGATGTTGCCGAAGATATTATTTTTGAAATTGTATTAGAAATATTTCTACAATATGTAATACTTTTATAACTTGTAATTTCTTTAGGGTGTTGAGGGAATATTAGTTGTAGTGACACTTTCTGTTCTTTCTTATTAATTAATTTATTTATCAAATGTATTGGATAGCCATTAGATATTGCTATTTGTTTTATAATCTCAATTTCTTTATTAAAATTATTTTTGTGCATTGGAATTGAAAATGCTCTATGTATCATAGAATTATAAGATGCTCAGTCATCCAATGTGGGTTTTCTTGACTTCAACACCTGCAATTGTTTGTTGTTTAAGGTAGGTAAATATATTTGTTTAATTTTTATTTATTTTACACGCTTGAAGAAAAAATAGTATATATTACACGGAGTAGAACGTTCTTTTTGTGTTTCGTCTCGATTGCAGCCTCAGCTTCGCTTCGGCTGCAAACTCAACACAAAAAGAGTCACTTCTATTCCTAGTGATATAATTTACTATTTGGTCATAGGTTCATAGGAAAAAAACAAATTTTATTATATTTATATAAAAAAACAAAAAATAAATTTATAATATATTTTTATTTATAATATTAGAAAAGTAAATAAAGTATAAATAAATACAGTACATGTTGGTCAAAAAATAAACTATGATCATACAAATTTAACTAATTGTTTAAATGCAAGTAAAAATTTCAGATACATGAAGTTTCAACATTCTTGTTATGGTTAATTTTTGTAGATATGCGATGAAGGAATACAAATTTACACTTTGGTTAAGATAATTTTTACCAAGTAAATCGAGACGTAAATATCTTCAATGGTTATTGTAAAACTGTCTTCAAAAGACGTAATGAAACTATCATGTACATCAAATATGAGTACAACAGGTTTCAATTTTTCAAAATCATCTCTGTCGCCAATATCTGATGGTACCATTTGGATTTTCAAATTCAAATCCAAATTATTTGGAACAACATTTAAACTAACAAATCCTTCATCGAAATAAAAATATGTTTTACTATTAAAATTAACGTAAAAACTTGAACAAGTAAATATCTCACTATCATATGGATGAGACTTCATATGGGTTATGATTTCTGAAAGTGTACCTTGAAAATTACAATCTAAATCAGGACAAACCTTCAAAGATTGTAATTTACATTCTTCAGTATGTTTCCAATATTGGTTAAAACTAATATTAGTATTGCAATAGCCACAAATTATTTTTATGCTCCAAAAAAATGGGTTACCTATTGTTATATGATCATGTTCACTTTGGTCAATTTCTTTTTTACTCTTTAAGAATTTAAAGCAATAGTAACAAATAGAAGAATTTAACTTCGTATTCCAGTAGAATAAATAATCATTACCATCATAATAATTTAAACAAATATTTTGGCAATTGGAACAATTACGAAAACGGCATGCAGTGTCGCTAAAAATAAAAGCATGAAGCCATCTTGATTTCTCGCCTGTAATACGTGAAATTTTATCTTTGAATATACTATCATTATTGATTAAAAATGATCTACCTTCCTTTGCCATAGGAAAATATGTCTTTTTAGGCACAACAATTTGAGAAGAAATAGTCAAAGAAGGTTCGTCTTCTATTAAATCACTGGTTGAACTCAAAGACAGTCCATCAGGTAGTTTAATTAATTTTTCATCTTTGACTATTATTGAAAATGTTATGAAAACACTGCAAGTCGTATTTGGTACAGTTACAGAAATATAATCACACTCATTTGTCAAATAAGTGTAGCAAGATATGGGTTCCATTTTTATCTCTAAATCATTACCATTACTCACAGTAAATTGTTGATTTATATTTTTGGCTTTGGTAGCATCTCCCAAATAGAATAAACCTAATTCAATTTTTTTATCTAGATTGATATTTATAACTAAAAAAAATAAACTATCCACCTGTCGATAAAAATATATAACAGGAGATTCAACAGGTATATCCATTTTCAAAGAAACTCCGGGATTGTCCAATATTGAACTTTTATGATTTTCTTTAAAATGTTTTCCCAAGAGAAAAGTTTGAATTTCCATAGATTCTGGACATATTGGGCATTTATACTGTTTACTTAAGCACACCTACAAATTTATTACATAAATTAGGGACATAATGTATATTAATATGATTTAATTTTTCTTTAATTTTTTATGTTTCATTTATTATAGTTTATTTGTTAATATCCCACGTTGGTATTGCCAATTTATTATGATTTAAATTTAATGATTATTATTATTTAAATTGTTTATAGTTAATTTATCAATATCCCGACTTAGTTCTATTAATTTGATATGTTTTAATTGGTTTGATTATTATAATTTATAATTTTGTTTTGTTTTATTGGTTTTGTCAAATGTTTTGATTGATTTTAATGATTAAATACTATTTAATTTTATATAAAGTTTACTTGTTCTTCTGTAATTCTATGGTTGGGCGCCTTATCAAAATTTTAACTAGCTCAGACTATTTGTTTTGAAATTTAAATTTAAAATCTGACTCTTATCAGGGTAGGATTCAAATTAAAATATTATTTAATAATTAACACACAATAAATTTAATGTCAAATATTTCGAAGAAATTTTACAAAAACTGTTAATTGGTTTTCATATGTTTAGTACAAATAAATAAATGAATAGCCTTATATGAAAAGAATGGAGATGATACATACAAATAAAATTAATTTACAGTCACAAAATAACAAATACACAAATACTAAACCTTAACTATGACACGTACCTTTTATTATAAAGTTCGTTCTCTAAAAATTGCTACTGTCTAAATGGAATGGCACGAAAAATTCGGATCGGCTTCTCCTCGTCTGCCTTCGGAACAGTAATACCACAATATGGCGGCTAAGGACCAGTTGCAGAAAGAATGCTCAAATTTAATCTTTCAAATTCTTTTGGAATCAGTCTCTGATTTGACAAATTTATTACTTTTGTAAGTAATTTAATAATGGTAGATTACTTTACTGTATGTATTTTTAATGTTACATGTATTAATTTAACATAAACAGCTTTTAATTAATGCAAAAAATTTTCTTCTAGTTAGTAATCAATTAATACAAACGATGTTAATTGCTCTGCTACCAAAATCAAAAGAGAGTGAATCATCGATTTTCCGGCCTTTTTATAGGCTTCCAGGAAAAATGACAAGTATGACATCAAAAAACGAAATTCCATTGTTTAAATGCAAAATTCTAACCAAAATTCTTGAATATGAAGGTAATGAAATTACAAAAATAATAGTATCTTTGTTAACTTATAGTGAGATCTCATCCTTATATTTACCAAAAAAAAAATTTAGTTCTTTAATTTTAAATAGACTTTTTCCTTGTAAATTTATTATTAAAAATCAGGCAGTTTGCTGGAGCTGTCATATTTTCTAGACTTTAAAATTTGAAATAAAACTATCAATTGTACTTAAAATTACTATAAATCAATTAAACTAATCTTATCTTAACTAAAAATTACTATTTTTAAACCCTAACAACTAAATTTTAAACTTTTAAAAGATTTTGTTATTTGTATCTCTTACACATTATATAAGATAAGAGTCTCTCTGTTAACAAAGATTAACATTTTAAAATTTATATAAACACCTTACTCACTTATCCTACATACATTTTGTTACATAAAATGTCCTTTGTTAATGTTTATAAACTAAGTTTTTCAATAGTTTTTTCACTGTGCACTCTTTAAGTGTTCTATTAAAAAAAATTATGTGATTAAGACCAACACTATTGATATGAGAATTAGTTTACTATATTTCACCACACCTGCTACATGTTTTTAATTGTTCTTGTGTCTTTTTTAGGTACTCATGATCTATTGGTATACTTGTTTGTACAATATCGAAGACTATAATTTGTCTTTTTATATTTTTGTAAGTACTTCCTTTTTATAATATTAATTTAAATACTTTACTAACTAAAATTACATGTTGATTTCTTAAACATGTGAAAACCATTAATACTTTTGATTTTTATTTTCTTTTTATTGTTTCAGATTAAACTTAGAATTTTAAAAGAGAACTAGGACAAAAAAAATTGTTATGTAACAGTGTACTTATTATGGATTGGAAATATTTAATTGTTATAAAATAGCAAAATATGGATCCTATTCAATATAAAATGCCCATTACATTCTTTGTTTATTTTAAATGTGTGTCTTGTGAAAATTATGAACTTGGAAACTTTAGATGTACAAAAGAAAAAGTAAATGCTGATTCTATAAAACTTATTAATATATCCTTTTATTGTAAATTATAAGGTAAGTTCTACTTATTAAATTTTTAACTATTAGATATCTATCTCAATATATTTTAATAATATACTAAGTGACATGAAAATCCGATTTTTATGTCACTTAGTATAGTAATACACTTACTTTTTCATGGTTTTCAACTTGTGCATAAGTGAGCAATTTCCTGCAGCCATCGAATCTGTTAATACATTTAAATAAACATCTGTTAGCTACAACTCCGTATAGAGAGACTACTCCATCTGATTCATTTTTACTTCGGCAACATCTTCCACATTTAATACGTCTATTTGGAAATACTTTAATAGGTTTAACTGATAAATATTTGTGACATGAATCGCAGATCAATGTTTCCAATAATTTATCCGGTACTATAAATGCCATAATACAAAATATATTGAATCAAAACTATATAAAATTAATGTTACTTCTTTTATTATCGTATTATTACTATAAGAAGTAAACAAAAAATAAATTGACAATAGGTTTTTCTCTAGAACCGATATATTTCAAAAGTGACATGTGACACATTCATAGTTTTTATGTCAAATAAACCAATTAGGTTATAAGTTAGTGTAATATATACTGCTCAACTTTTCCACTCCACCCCAACTGACTATACCATATGTTAAAATATGTTTAAATTTATGTTTAAATTTATATAAAATACACCTCAATTGTTGAACTAAATAATTAATATGTGTATCCCACCTAAGATGTGGGTCAATCATAATTCCTAAATACAGGGTGTTTCTTAAGTAATCTAAAATATTATATGGGGCGCTTCGTTACTCAATTTAAAGACGAAAAGTTCATATAAACATGTGTGATAGGTGTTGTCGTTTATGAGATACAGGGTGTTGTACGTGAAATTAATTTTTCTTGGTGACGCTACTGATTTATATTTTTTTATTATTTTATTACAAGCAACATGTGTTAAACATAAAAAAAATAATACATTTCAGAGCAAATGTTCAAAATGTCCACCTCCAGCTAAAATGCAAGAATCCGCTCGATGTCTAATGGATTGTCGAATACGTTCGAAGATACCAGGATTGTTACGAATAACATTACAGCCGTCTATGATACGATTTTGAAGATCTTGTACGTTTAATATCAGTGTTGTGTAAACAAGCGATTTCAAATATCCCCACACACAAAAATCCAGAGGATTGTGTCCAGGTGATCTAGGGGGCCACGGGTGTGGAGATCCTCGTCCGATCCAATGGCCTGGAAAAACATTATTTAAAAACTCGCGTACAACCACATGCGCCTTCTAATAATAATAGGTACATCTTCCAAAAGAAGTGGAAGTTCATTTTCTAGAAAATGTTGATATGTCTCACCGGTTAACCGTACAGGAAGGAAAAATGGTCCAATTAAATAATCATCGATGATGCCAAGCCAAACATTGACCGAAAATGTTACCACATACCACATACCACTTATGGTATATGGATTTACATCTGCCCATATGTGGTCATTATGAAAATTCATAATCCCATGTCTAGAAAAGTTGGCTTCATCCGTAAATAGAATATTGGCCACAAAATTCGGATTGTTCGCGATTTCACGTAAAATCCATTGACAATACTGTATGCGTAATGGATAGTCAGTAGGTAACAAATGTTGAACACGTTGAACGTGATATGGATACAATAAATTATCTTTTAGAATATTCCAAACAGTTTTGTTACTAACATTTACTTCATCTTCAACTTTTCTTGTACTCGTTTCTGGATGTTGGTCAATAATTTGAAGAATCTGGTTTTCCAATTGGGGATTTCTCACAGTTATGGGTCGTCCAATAATATTCTTCGATTTAGCAAAAGTTCCAGTTTCTTGTAAACGAATATGTAACTTAGTAAACGTATCTGAACATGGTAAACGATTATTTGGATAACGCTGGGCATACGTACGTCTAGCTTCTAAGGCATTACCATTCGCTAATCCGTACAAAAAATGCATATTAGCCATTTCAACATTAGTAAACACTGGCATAGTTATTAACTAAACACAGAGTCAATCAAATAAAAATGTACGATTTTTGCGTTGGTTTTCAAATTTGACACTTGTCAACATTATTTCAAAGGCCACTTAGAATAAGCATGTTTTTGCGTATTACTTCTAAAAACCAGTAGCGTCACCGGGAAAAATTAATTTCACGTACAATCAGAACTGACTTATTACAATAAATTCAACACCCTGTATCTCATAAACGACAACACCTATCACACATGTTTATATGAACTTTTCGTCTTAAAATTGAGTAACGAAGCGCCCCATATAATATTTTAGATTACTTAAGAAACATCCTGTATTTAATTTGTTTTGAAGGTTGAATATTGGTATTGTTTTGAATATTGAGGGTGTAGTTTGGAAGATCTAGTTCTAAGGATGCAAATGGTAAGTAAACCGTTTTTTTATAATTGATTGAAAGGAGCCTATAATCAAACCACTGTTTTATACAAGTTTTTACTTTTAGATCGTATCAATTTTTATTGCTGTATATGAGGACTGTATCATCTGCAAAACTGATGATTTTGCTGTTACTTTCAACTATAAATAGGTTATTTAAATATATATTAAATAAAATAGGGCCTAGAACCGTACCTTGTGGTACACCACAAGTAATTTTCTGTTCTTTACTGCATTTATTTCCCACGTTTACTTTTTGAGATCGGTTTGTTAAATAGCTTTTTAGAAAAGCATGTGCTGTACCTCTAATTCCAATGTGTTCTAATGTTTCCAAAAGAAGACTATGGTCTACGTTGTCAAAGGCCTTTGCTAAGTCTAGGAAGATAGCAATTGTGGGTAAACTCGCATCAATATTTTTATATAAAATATTTGTTAGTTCAAGAAGAGCATCGTCAGTGGACTTTCCTTTTTGGAAACCAAACTGAGACATTAACTGGTATTTGTCCAGAAATGAGAAGTTGAAAATTCACTACTTTTTCTAGTATTTTTGATAAACAAGTTGTTAACTATATTGGTCTGTAGCTTGTCCTTTCATCTCATTCTCCACTTTTATAAATAGGTTTTACGATAGATGTTTTAAAAGCCGAAGGAAATTGTCCTATTTCTAATGACTTATTTATTATAATTATTAGCGGATATGCAATTTTTAAGGTACCTATATTTGGTTAATTGCATTTATTATGTAAAGTTGACTTTTAACCTCATGTTTTAGTCTGATGATGGCCTCCTTATAAGCCGAAACTAGTCACTATTATTGTTTAATCACTGAAAATTCTGTGATATTGATTTTGTTTTTTTATTTCAATTATTGTTGGGTCACATTTGATATATCGTTGATGTCGAATTAATTGTTATATTTTCACCCCTATTATTAAACTATCAATAACTTTACCTAGTCTTTTGTACCACTGTTAATACATTTTCATAAAGCCGTGTACCGATTGGCTACCTTTGAATTTGAATTTCAAATGGATAATAATTATAATGGTATAAATCATTCAATTCAAAACTCTTCATTTTTCCGATTCGGTTTTGATTTAAGACTGCCGGCCAAAACGTTCATTAAATGTTGCGTTAAAATTACGGCAATTTTCCCACAATTTGATACGTATCTGAAATAAAAAGAGTGATAGGAGCTGGAAGCAATCAACGATTAATTGCAAAAGTTGTTTGAAATGAAGCACGTCGGATAATTAAAGGAATATATTTAGAGATTAATCAAACTATTCGTCTATTTAGACGCAAACGAATACGACAACCATAAAACAATAAAAACAGGAATTTAATTGTCGATAATTGTGATTTCTTATCGTTACCGTAGACATATCGAGAGATATATAAAAGGAAAATGGACGCTAATTTCCGTGTAATAACTGTATAATTACATCAGCATCAGACTTGGTAAGTTTTTTTAATTAAGATAAATATTGACCTGCGGAAAAACCATAAAACATTTTATTTGCTAGATATAGATTGTAATTAGTTCATTAAGAATCGATCAAATTACTTATATCCCTATTTAAACAACAATTATATTTTTATATAATAATTATTTGTTTAAATGAAGCAAATCATCCATATTTCCAATGTGACTCTTCTTAAACAAAGAAAGGAAAAACCAATGTCAATGTCACAATAAAATAGTAACAATTACCTAAGTGCTGGTGCAATCAACTATTTAACAATTTTAATGGTTTTATCGACTTACTGGACTTGGACAATGTTTTCTTTTTTTTATTGGATTTTCCATATTTTTATGGATTGCCCATTTTAGCACTTATTTTCGGTTCTCTGGAACGCTAAGCTCAGAGACATTAGTTATTCTTGTTCTTAATAACCGTCTTTAAATGGTCTCTAATCTCTCCGTTTTGGTCTACAACCAAAAATTACTTTCCTTATTGGTTAGTTTTGGCATTTGGGTAGCTTCGACTCCCTTTAATTTTTAATTTTTCATTTATTTATATAATTAAATTTCATTGAGCATAATGTTTTCCTTTTTACTGTCTTTTCATTTCTTTTTCAATGTCCGCTTCTTCTCTATTTGTATAATTTAATACTTTACCTTGGTTTTAACCATTAGTTTATATATACATATGCATTATTTGTTATAATTTCAATGTTACACCATCAACTGCAATTTTACAATCTTCTTGAATATATTTAACCTTTTACTCTGTAACTTTTATAGGTAAGGAATTGTATTTATTAATCTCTGATTTGTTTGTAATGTGTTTCTTCTTTGTAGCCTGATGATGGCCGTATTATAGGCCGAAACTAGTAGCGCTTTAGATTTTCAACTTTTATAATAATAAAAATTGTGACATTGACATTGGTTTTTCCTTTCTTTAATTATTTGTTTATTTGCTCGAATTTTGAATTGAAAATAGCTCTGTACCCAAATGAAAATACCCTTTAATATAATTAATTAATAAATAAAAATGATTGATTTGTCCCACAAAATACCTTAAATGTTTCTGTAAAAATAACTTGATATGTCAAATTCAATTTTAATAACGAAATGTCAAAACATAATTGTTTGACAGTTCCTTATGACAAACGTTCAATAAATTCACATAAATTTTCGTAAATTCATTGATGTTTACTTCAACAGAATATCCCAATTATACACTTTTTGTGGGATATCGTATGTTTTGATGCTGGTTACTGGATATAATAACCTTTTAATGTTATGAAGGTATTTATTTGCCTCGCATTAACTGACAATGAATTTTAGACTTTTACAACAATAAAATAAATCTAAATTAACTTTAAAATCTTTAGTTATAATTAATTTGGTGCTGCAAACCTCGCTTCGCTTGGCACGCAGTTATTCATCCATAATAATACCAAATTTAAACATAATTGAGCTGGCAAAAATAGTTAAAATTGATTTGGTATTAGGTAGTATAGATCTATCACTGCGTGCCGAGCGAAACGAGGTTCGCAGCACCATGTAAATTTGTTTTTATATTATACCAAGTTTATTTTTATAAAAAACAATTTTTCGTCAATCAATATTAACTGCACATCAAGCCAGAAAGGGTCGCTGTCTCTGTATAAAGCATTTTTCAATGTTTTTACGTTGATTAAAATTTATTTCGTCGCTTTTAAATGCAATTAATTTCATTTTGTATTTATAAATGCGCATCAGGTAGTGGAATACCGATCAGAATTTCCAATATAAAACAAGGTGGGTTTACGGGTTCGTTTATAAAAATCTGGATATCTGGTTGTATGGTATGCATAAGATACATATCAAAAGACACAAGTGTCACTTTAACAAGATGTCTAACGGTCGCGTCTTGCCTCCAACAACAACTTCTATATTCTTATGTGTCGCTTGATATATATATCATGATTTTATACTTGACACCGGAAAGTATGCGACTTTTAGAAAGTTATTTAATGTCCATTGTAAGGAAATTTGCAAAAATACCATAAGAACAGAAAGTTAAATTACCATCTAGGAATTCATACATGTTTTAATAGACAGTTATTCTATTTCTATTTGAGGTTGTACGATTAACATATACACTGCGTCCAAGTAACGCATGCATTTTTTATCAGCTAATTCCAAAAATGTATATAAAACAAAGTTTTATACAAACAAGTAGAGGGTGGATAAAAATAAATATGTAATTATAAGAATTGTTTGAAAAAAAAGAGTCTACGTTTTCACCCACCCTATACTGATTTAAAGCAGCGTGTTTTACATTTTTTTGGAGAATTAGCTCAGTAAAGTAAACCTAGAAATTGAAAATAAATGATTTTCTCATTTAAAAAAATGACTGTTGAAAGGTAAGTAATTATTTTATGTAATTGAAAAAACCAATTGTAACAGGTTGAATAATGATCAAAATTCCTAGTATATTGTGTCACAAGGGCCCGAGTGTAACGAGGGTAGCAAATACCAGCTAAGGGATGTTAATGCATTTATACACGTGCGCATACTACTATGTATTTGATCGCCTTCATCATGAGGTATTCTGTTGAAAATCGAATTCCATCTTCTTATGTTTTAGTTTTTTTTTACTTTATAATTTATGCAATTTTGTTTGATGAAAGTTCTAACTTTGTAGAATTGGTTAAAGTTTATATTATTTCTGACTTAAAAATGTCAAATCCAAGGCACACTTTTTCATTGCTACCATAAAAAAATCTTGTAATTATGAATTTTTCACCCTTGCGTTGATAAACAATACTTTTCGCCCTATATTGGGTGTTACTACCATTAGTTATATAAGAAAATGTTTAAGTTATCCATACCTACTAAATTTAAATTTTATGTAAAAACTGCATAGAAAGAAGACCTTTGGAATAAACTAGCAGTATCCAATTTCTTAAACAATTTTTTTCCTAGTGTATGCAAAATAAAGTAGACCTACCTCAACGTTTTGTAACGGTATTTACCTTGAAGAATTGCTTGTGAAAAATGATAACAGCCAATGTCTACTTTGGCATGTAAGTATTATTTATTGGAAATAAATAGCCTGTTATTATGTTATGTAAAAAAATTTAAGCACATTACGTTTTTCAATTGATCGACCCATAGATTCATCAAACATATTGTAAAAGGTTTCGCAATACACAAACAATCACCGAACATTTTACTATTTAAATTTGAATAAATATGCGAAATTTTGTTATATTCAATTAGCACATAAGATAAATCACATTATGCAAGACACATATCCCTAAAATTGAAATAACAACCATGTGATAAAAAAATTTATATATTGTTGAAGAACTTAAAACTCGTAAATAAGCGGATAAGTCTTGGATGTCCTTCACTATTAAAGGTTGTTTGATTGAGTACTTATTTTCTACAGTCAGTACGAAAAATTTGCATAAATTATTGTTATGTCTCATTACTTCAATACTTGGTATAGTTTTAACACTCAATCAACATCTGACGATGACACATACCGTGATCTGCAGCACGGTTACTGAAATTAGTAGCTGTCTATCCATGTCTAAAGTAGTTTTAGTTTTTCTTTTTATTTGTAACACAGAATAATAACCTATAGTTTTTGTTCTGTGTTTGTAATAAAGACAGTCGTTGTAAAGCATTGTAGTTTTTCGATTTCAAAAACCAAGTTATTTTCTTCAGATACTAAAGGTTTGTCTGCCATAAATTTTGAACACAGGCGTGGATATTTGAAATGAGCTATTCTTCCTAGGTAAATCAGATTATATTCCTAATTTCGGTGGTTCAGTCTATAACTAACTATCTTCAGTGCAATATTTTATTTAAAAAAATAACATATCAATATGTTTTACATTTTTAATCTTGATATTGTGAAGGTAAACACCCTGTTGGGTAATGTAGCGCCGGTCAATGTAAAAGACAGTGATAACGCGACTGCCGACATATCTTTCCCTATACAGCAGCAATACATTATCTCTTATCTTTACGGCTAAAAGCTAAAGTTCGTTAAGACATTTTTTTCCTCTTTTCGGAGTCTAAAGTTACGATGCGACGTGATCGTATGTCAATAATTAGTTTTCGACGAAAAAAAGAGTTTTTATGTGATTATATGCCTCACAAGACAGCCGAAGAAATTTGATAGTTTAGGAACTTTTATATTCCGAGTTTGTAGAATGTTCAGTCGAATGGAAATGGGTTCGATATATAAAGTAAATGGTCTTAAAATTGGTAGGTTAGGATGGTGGTGGAGAAAAATTTAAATGTAAACGTCTTTTTAATAACTCCTGTCTGATGAATGGTTTTATTGAAGTAGTTTATAGTTTTTAAAATTCTTGAAATAAAAATATAAAGTTTACAGAATGTGGAAAATTGAAATTTTTAGGATTTGTAGGAAGTTTTCTTGGCTTTTTAACTGTGTAAACTAAAAGTGGCTATGATTTTTTGTTTTTGAGTTATGCGTCAAAAACTGAGACCATGTTTTAACGATCGATTCACTAGTCGCTACAAGGCAGGATAAATTCGTTTTTAGGAGGGTCAAATTAGTCTAAATCCAGATTTTTAGCTCATTCGGAGAGATTTCGAAAATTTTTATTTTTTCGAAGGAAGGTATAATTATGGAAAAAAGTCGATTTTACAAAGGTCATCTTTCGGTTAGAATAAAATTGGTAGAAATTACTATAGAAAATTGAAATTTTCAGGGTTTGTAGGAAATTTTCTTGGCTTTTTAACTGTGCAAACTAGAAGTGGCTATGATTTTTTGTTTTTGGGTTATGCGTCAAAAACTGAGACCATGTTTTAACGATCGATGCACTAGTCGCTACAAGGCAGGATAAATTTTTTAGAATTTTTTTGATGGCAGATTCGTTTTTAGGAGGGTCAAATTAGTCTAAATCCAGATTTTCAGATCATTCGGAGTGATTTCGAAAATTTTTATTTTTTCGATGGAAGGTATATGTATGGAAAAAAGTCGATTTTACGAAGGTCATTTTTCGGTTAGGATAAAATTGGTAGAAATTACTATAGAAAATTAAAGTTTTTAGGGTTTGTAGGAAATTTTCTTGGCTTTTTAACTGTGCAAACTAGAAGTGGCTATGATTTTTTGTTTTTGAGTTATGCGTCAAAAACTGAGACCATGTTTTAACGATCGATTCACTAGTCGCTACAAGGCAGGATAAATTTTTTAGAATTTTTCTGGTGGCAGATTCGTTTTTAGGAGGGTCAAATTAGTCTAAATCCAATTTTTCAGATCATTCGGAGTGATTTCAAAAATTTTTATTTTTTCGATGGAAGGTATATGTATGGAAAAAAGTCGATTTTACGAAGGTCATTTTTCGGTTAGGATAAAATTGGTAGAAATTACTATAGAAAATTAAAATTTTTAGGGTTTGTACGAAATTTTCTTGGCTTTTTAACTGTGCAAACTAGAAGTGGCTATGATTTTTTGTTTTTGAGTTATGCGTTAAAAACTAAGACCATGTTTTAACGATCGATTCACTAGTCGCTACAAGGCAGGATAAATTTTTTAGAATTTTTCTGATGGCAGATTCGTTTTTAGGAGGGTCAAATTAGTCTAAACCCAGATTTTCAGATCATTCGGAGTGAATTCGAAAATTTTTATTTTTTCGATGGAAGGTATATGTATGGAAAAAAGTCGATTTTGGGAAGGTCATTTTTCGGTTAGGATAAAATTGGTAGAAATTGCTATAGAAAATTAAAATTTTTAGGGTTTGGACGAAATTTTCTTGGCTTTTTAACTGCGTAAACTAGAAGTGGCTATGATTTTTTGTTTTTGAGTTATGCGTCAAAAACTGAGACCATGTTTTAACGATCGATTCACTAGTCGCTACAAGGCAGGATAAATTCGTTTTTAGGAGGGTCAAATTAGTCTAAATCCAGATTTTTAGCTCATTCGGAGAGATTTCGAAAATTTTTATTTTTTCGAAGGAAGGTATAAGTATGGAAAAAAGTCGATTTTACAAAGGTCATCTTTCGGTTAGGATAAAATTGGTAGAAATTACTATAGAAAATTGAAATTTTCAGGGTTTGTAGGAAATTTTCTTGGCTTTTTAACTGTGTAAACTAAAAGTGGCTATGATTTTTTGTTTTTGAGTTATGCGTCAAAATCTGAGACCATGTCTTAACGATCGATTCACTAGTCGCTACAAGGCAAGATAAATTTTTTAGATTTTTTTCTGATGGCAGATTCGTTTTTAGGAGGGTTAAATTAGTCTAAATCCAGATTTTTAGCTCATTCGGAGAGATTTCGAAAATTTTTATTTTTTCGAAGGAAGGTATAAGTATGGAAAAAAGTCGATTTTACAAAGGTCATCTTTCGGTTAGGATAAAATTGGTAGAAATTACTATAGAAAATTGAAATTTTTAGGGTTTGTAGGAAATTTTCTTGGCTTTTTAACTGTGCAAACTAGAAGTGGCTATGATTTTTTGTTTTTGGGTTATGCGTCAAAAACTGAGACCATGTTTTAACGATCGATGCACTAGTCGCTACAAGGCAGGATAAATTTTTTAGAATTTTTTTGATGGCAGATTCGTTTTTAGGAGGGTCAAATTAGTCTAAATCCAGATTTTCAGATCATTCGGAGTGATTTCGAAAATTTTTATTTTTTCGATGGAAGGTATATGTATGGAAAAAAGTCGATTTTACGAAGGTCATTTTTCGGTTAGGATAAAATTGGTAGAAATTACTATAAAAAATTAAAATTTTTAGGGTTTGTACGAAATTTTCTTGGCTTTTTAACCGTGTAAACTAGAAGTGGCTATGATTTTTTGTTTTTGAGTTATGCGTTAAAAACTAAGACCATGTTTTAACGATCGATTCACTAGTCGCTACAAGGCAGGATAAATTTTTTAGAATTTTTCTGATGGCAGATTCGTTTTTAGGAGGGTCAAATTAGTCTAAATCCAGATTTTCAGATCATTCGGAGTGATTTCGAAAATTTTTATTTTTTCGATGGAAGGTATATGTATGGAAAAAAGTCGATTTTAGGAAGGTCATTTTTCGGTTAGGATAAAATTGGTAGAAATTGCTATAGAAAATTAAAATTTTTAGGGTTTGGACGAAATTTTCTTGGCTTTTTAACTGCGTAAACTAGAAGTGGCTATGATTTTTTGTTTTTGAGTTATGCGTTAAAAACTGAGACCATGTTTTAACGATCGATTCACTAGTCGCTACAAGGCAGGATAAATTTTTTAGAATTTTTCTGATGGCAGATTCGTTTTTAGGAGGGTCAAATTAGTCTGAATCCAAATTTTCAGATCATTCGGAGTGATTTCGAAAATTTTTATTTTTTCGATGGAAAAAGTCGATTTTAGGAAGGTCATTTTTCGGTTAGGATAAAATTGGTAGAAATTACTATAAAAAATTGAAATTTTTAGGGTTTGTAGGAAATTTTCTTGGCTTTTTATCTGTGTAAACTAAAAGTGGCTATGATTTTTTGTTTTTGAGTTATGCGTTAAAAACTAAGACCATGTTTTAACGATCAATTCACTAGTCGCTACAAGGCAGGATAAATTTTTTAGAATTTTTCTGATGACAGATTCGTTTCTAGGAGGGTCAAATTAGTCTAAATCCAGATTTTCAGCTCATTCGGAGTGATTTCGAAAATTTTTATTTTTTCGATGGAAGGTATATGTATGGAAAAAAGTCGATTTTAGGAAGGTCATTTTTCGGTTAGGATAAAATTGGTAGAAATTGCTAAAGAAAATTGAAATTTTTAGGGTTTGTAGGAAATTTTCTTGGCTTTTTAACTGCGCAAACTAGAAGTCGCTATGATTTTTGGTTTTCCAATTTTATTATTCAACATCTTTTTGAGACAGATTATTCGAAATCATTTACTGTTTTGTCAATCAGCAATGTAAGAAATTAACCAATGATTTAAATAGTACCCTAGTAGCTACCGTAACATCAATCAATAAAATTAATCACCAACATCATTAATAAAAAGTATGCCAACCACTGCTTAGCACTAAGCAATATTGATGGATATTCTCAGTTGGATACAAGATTTAAATCGATCTTTCCATCGGCTTTAAGTCAAATTTATTTGATCCTATACATTTACAAGTTTATTAAGAATCTTTTGTTGTTTATAGAAATGTTAAGTATTAACATTAATGTTAAGGAAGTTATATTTTAATCAGTTATATTCATTCGCCTTAAAATGTATCTTAGAACAGATATTCTTTTTGTTTTACTAAAATTAAACATTATGAGAACAATAAATTTCTATTTATAAAAAAAAATTGTCGCCAGGATTCTTTCTAAGAATCCAAAAACTGAAAGATAATCGCATATAATGAAGACGCAGGTGTCAGAAATTTGTTTAAACGAGTTCCTACTCTTCATAAGTACATTTATCAAAATATCTATCAGAATAAATAGATATTATTTGTTCCCAATATCATATAAGGTCATAATTTAATTGCATCTGATAACTTTCTTCTATAAAGTTGTAAAACAAGTATACTTAAGTATCTATTCCATTTTAAGGCAGCTTAAAGTCTTTAAAAAAGTGAAGAAATTCCAGTTGATGGTGGCATTAACAGCAAATACGTGATGGAGATTTAATCAATTCTTAATATTATTTAGTTGTCTTGTAATTTTTCTTGGACAATCGATACAATCAATGCCAATGTGATTTTTCTTTATTAAACGAGTGGTTGTTCTATAAATAAATTTCTTGTAAGAAATTAAAATCATTTGAATAATTAGTAACATAAAAACCGATTTATATATATAAGTTTGAACCGGTTTAATAAATTTATATTTGAAGCGTTAGCAGAAGAAACTTAATTATATTACGCTCACACACTTGATTAACACGACATATAAATCAGTTTTTTTCTTCCCTATAAATCCTCATAGCAGAAATGATGTTAAGACGCATTTCAGCTTTTTTGTATTTGTAGTTTTTTTTTCATTAGCTTAAGCAGATGTTTTAGTTTTAAAAATGAGTGAAATATAATGAAAGATATATAAACTAGAATTTGTAACCATATTATTACGTTGGGCGCCAATTTGTAACCATATTATGACGTTGGGCGTCAATTTGTGATATGATTTACATGTTGAGAGTGAATTTATAAAAATATTTAGTTAACTTTTAAAAAAAAAATACCATACCAAAAGAAAAAATGTAATTTACAATAAAACAACCATTAATCTTAATTTCGTCTTTAGTTAGTTGTAAAAGATATTTTAATAATTAACAAAATTTATAAATGTTTATCACAGCAAAAATTATGATAGTTAAATACCTCGGCTAGGGGTGAGTAAGTTCATTAGCTCTGACTATAGTACAATATTTGTTTCTTTAAGAAATATAAGGGCGCCACTGAAATCTTTTTATTTTTTATGATACTAATGAAGAAAGTTGTTTTAAGCTGAGTTATTTAAATAAGTATCATTAGATGACAGAAAGATGTCAGAAAAAACTGTCTATGAAGATAAAAAAATGATATGAAAATGTACAAACAGATAAAAGATAAATAGATTTCCTTGTTGCTAAAATGAATGAAGTTGAAAATACGTTACAAAAAATAATCCGCACACAGTTCTTTACAACTACTTATTCTAATACAGTTGACGATACGAAAATGATTTTGATATTACGTTTAAGAAATAAAGAAAAACGAGACAGTTGTATAATATTATAAATGCATTTATTTACGTTGGTCCACTTATCTTTTTTTACATCTGCGATCCATTGGATGATCCAGGAGAGGGCTGGTCCAGTGAAGGGTTGGTCTGGTGAATAGTCCATCAAGGTAGAACCAATCAACGGTAATAATCAATCGTGGTTTAAGGTATTGGACTATGCCACATTAAAGATCGTGTATAAAGTTGGAATTACTGACAGGAATCGTTTATAATAATTAACATGTTAAGAACTCTATACAATAGATGGTGTTAGTGTTAGCCATATAATTAATTTAAAAATACTACGTTTTTAGTTAACATATTATGTTACAAATTAAAAAATCTCTTAGTTTAAAAGTTTCTTCATTTGTAATCTTATTGTACATTTTGTTAAAATCATTTATTATGTATAATACATACAATTTTAAAATGAAACACTTTTGATAGTGGTGTAAATCTTTTTATACTGAAAATATTATTCTAGAAAAGCCAATTATGTTTATATCATTATAATGTGCTAAACAAAGTTAGGTTATGTTCCAGAAAAAAATAATTAACCACAAATCTTCTCGCAGACTCACAGACTCATAATAACTAGTTAAGGGTGAAGTAAGAAAATATTATGTTTCAGATCTTGTGTAGTTCAAATTACTTGAAATTAGAATTAAATACAATATAAAATCTACTTAGCAAATTTTTAAGTGTTCCTAAATTCGAGATAGGTGCGACAATAGTTATTGGATGGATTAGAACCTCGCCTTACCTTCTAAAGATCTTCTTGGGGAATCGTGTATCTGAAATAGTTTCAAATACTAATCCTAATCATCCGCTATTTGGTGGAATGGTATTTTTTTTATTTGGAACCTGTTTTGTTCCCATTTTAACCAAATAATCGTCATACACATTTCTTTCTTTAAAACTCTCTGATTTTCCCTTCTAAAAATATTCTAGCTTCCTTTGTTTACAGCATTCGTTTTCTTATAACTCAATATTCTCTGGAACCCTTTCATTAGAAGAAATTGTTAAGGCGGTGCAAACTATAATCAAAATTGTTCATTTACAAGCTTTCAATTTTGAAATTGAGACTTTGGCATCCAATAAGGTCCTACATCGTAAGAGTGAGCTTCAATCTTTGCATCCATTTTTGGAAAAAAAAGGGCCTCCTATTTTGGTACTATCAAAGCATATTGTCACTAGACTCATCTTAAATAAAATCCATCTTTCCCTTTTCCTCTTGGATCCTGGGTGGTGAGTTGAGATAGTTTTGAGAAAACTTTTACCCTTCATTTATGAGTGAACCTAGGTGGTTTAAGTTCAATTTTGAATTTGTACAGTACAAGTGAGTCTCATCAGTGGATTAAATATGATCTATAAAAATCTTGCTTGGCGTATAGCCCGAGGAAAGTCGTCAGGATCGTAGTCAAGTACCCTCTTCAGAAGTGTATTTATGTGGTTATGGATGAGGTGATCAAGTCTTTGTTTCGAAGTCGGATTTGGTGGCTTATCGTGTCTACCATAAGGTTTCGTCGGATATTTGAGCTTCTTAAGTACCAGAGTGACCCGGTAATTAGTCTTAGTGTCTTGTTCTGTACAGTTTCAAGCCTTTGAAGATGAGAATTAGCAGTTTGTCCCCATACAGGCGATGCATAGATGATTTGTAGAAGGATGTAAGTCTTGTATAGTGTGAGTTTGTGGTGGAGACTTAGTATACTGTCTTTTGATATGAAGGGCCAAAGTGCAGGTGGGTGCCATGTTAACTTGTTGTCAAACATGACTCCCAACTATTTAACTTCGATTTTCCTATCGATAACCAAATCTTTCAGCATAAAGTCGACATTTGGTCGACTGAATTTAATTAGTTGCGATTTTTCCGCATTAATTTTAATCTTCCATTTTTCCGCCCATTCTATATAAGCATTGGTTGTGTTTTAAAGATATTCTACACTCATGGGGAATTTCCAAGAGCTTGACAAAATTGCGGTATCATCCGCAAATGTAAAGATTTTTGTAATGCCTATACATTCGGGGATGTCTGCCGTATACAAATTGTATAAAATGGGAAATAAAACCGAACCCTGGGGAACTCCGGCTTCAATTTACTTGATCCTTCAGATTTTAATTCCTTAGTACCTCTTACCTTTTCATTAGTAGATCTTTACAGTCAGTTCCTGAAACAAACTTAACGACTACTCCAGAAAATCATTTACTTTTCCATCAGAGGCTACAAACTATAAAACAGCACTTTTGGAACCGTTGGTCAATTAAATACATACCGGAACTTCAACAGCGACAAAAGTGGCACATTGGGCACACTAGTTCTTGTAAAGGACAAACTATTACCTCATTTATGTTGGCTTCTTGGTCGAATAGTAGAGTTACATCCAGGATCTCCATCAAGTGTTCCTGAGGATTGTACAGAAGAGCAGTGACTGGTGTCCGTTACCAATGGATTCAAAGTGAAAGCGATCAACAGTGTTGCATTAGCATTAGACGAAAAAAAAGATGTATCACTTGGTCTGTTTATTAAAATTTGAGGTTGGAAGTTCATACTTTCATGGCTTTCATGGCATGTCCAAACCCATCAATGTTTTTTTTAAAGGCCTGCGAACCACTTTCCTCTTTATACTCGTATAATCTTTATTTTGAATATTTAAATCAATATTGGAGTAAACCGTAGTTGAAAATTATGTTTTTATTTATTAATTCATCAAGTTAAAATATTAATCTAGTTAATATGCTTTTAGCTTTTGATTTCTATTAAAATTTTATAGAATTGAACCAATAAAACTTAATTTTATGGACAGTATGATATAAATCTATAATTATGGCACTTAATCATAGACATTAAACCCATTTTATTTGATTTTATATTTATTTCGTTCTTTCTCATTATCTAATACAACCTAAATAAAAAGAAATATGCCATAATCTTAAAAAAGAATAAAAGCTCTCATTATATTGCTTCGGAGATAACCAATTTACGGACAATTTTTTATAGGGCTTTTAGAAACCCATCGTTCGGAATTTTATTTTGGTATAGCTTTTTAGGTCGTAAATATTTTAAATTCTTAAGATGGAAGTAAGTATATTCCGAATATAGGAGAATTTCTTGATGGTAATTCTCGAAGAATTTAGATTAGATATGAAATGACGTCGTAAAATTTGCCGATTATATTTTTTTAATTGCCAATAAAGATTGCTGTTTGGTTTTCGGGTTTACAGTTCCATGTAATAATATGTAGGTAAATACAGTTTTTGAAGATTTAATTATTTTAAATAAATGGTTTTCTGAAATTTCTATTTTTATATTATTAAAATCTTCCTTAACAAATTTGTTGGTCCGAGTGTAGGTCTAATATTTTTAATGTTCAAATTGTTCAATCTAGGAGTATATTGACTGTTTTTTATGTCAACGAAAACTACGAGTTTCCTGGCATACTATAATGATTTTGTTCTCTAGTTTTATTGCGTTTGTTCCTCCACTAATGTGCCTCGGATTATTTAAAGAAAAGAAAATTTCTAATGGTTTGCAAGTGACAGAAGGCCTGAAACAAGGCTGTTGTTTATCTCCCATACTTTTTAACAAATACATAGACGAAGCACTCAAAAAATGGGGAAAAAAATGTAATGAGATGGGTATAGACATTAGGGATGAGACATTATACACCCTGCACTATGCAGGTGACCAGGTGGTTATTGCTTAAGACAGAGAGGACTTGGAATATATGGGTAGAAAACTTATGGAGGAATACAATAAATAGGGCCTAGAAATAAATCTTAATAAAACCCAATATCTATGTATAGGAGGAGAATATCCCTCAGGAGTATTGGATGTAGAATATGAAAAGAATAAAAAATGTAATCAATGTATATACCTGGGAATTAAACCAACAGAGACAGAAAGAAGCGAAGATAGGATAACAAGAGGTAAACAAGTGATAGGTGCGTTGAACCTAATATTATGGCAAAAGAGCGTAAGACCAGAAACAATATGTCTACATATGACAACCTCAAGGCAGTTAAAATTGATTTATGGAGGAGAGCAGCTAGAAATTTTGAATTAGAACATGTGGAAAATAAGGAAACAAATGAAAGTCAAAGAAACGGTTAAAGAAGACATTGAAATGCAACAACTTTGGTAAGGCTACTCAAAAAAAATCTTAAATGGAGACCACCAGAGAAGAAAAGAAGAAGTCCACCAACAACACGGATACAGGGTGTAACAAAAGCAATGTCATCAAGAAATCTTTCAGAAGAAAATTGGCAAAATAGACAGTCTTGGCGAAGGGAAAGCTTCCTTGTTAATTCATAACAAATAAAATCAATTGAAATCCAATAAAAGAATGTAGTCAATAGCTGCATTAAACTCTCCCCAATTCACTGACAGTAAACTGAATGCACACAAAAATAATTCTATTTAACTTTCCTACGCCAAGCATCAAAGATTAAATTTTGTTGACTTGGTGTCTCAAATAATAGGACCTACCCCTTACATACATATGTTTTCCAAATAAAATAAATCTGTGCAAATAATCCGGTTTGATTTTCAAAAGGGACAAATAGTTTCATATTTGTCTATATTATTTATTATTAAATTATAAACAAACATCCAAAATAATCTAGGGGACACCTATATTAATACGAGTCGCTTTAAATCAATAGCTGCAAACACACAAAAAAATTACGTTTTTAATATCTTATCTTAACTCAATCGCTAATGCCAATAAGAATGGCTATAAAAAATGCTGTTTGCTAATATTGGAAAGATGCTATTTAAATCAGTAAATGCAGTGGCGTGCATTCCAGATGCTTCAAGCTAGCAGAAATGAAAGAAACAGTTGTTGAGGTCCTTCACACGAATAGAAGTGTAATTAATCAGTTGTGGTTAAGGTTTCAAGTAACTGGTGACTTTGTTGAACGTAATACAGGCCGTCAAGAATAACCAAGACCCTTTTATTTTGTCGCAGGGTTTGCGAGATCACACTATCACACACATCGTTTATTTATAATAAATATATTAGTGGTCCCAGAACAGACCCGTGATATGCTAAATTTTTGTGATAGTTCATTTTCCACTATGCAATAGGGAGCGGTTTTCCAGATAGGAAAATATCCAATTAAGCATCGGGACCCTAACTCCTAAGGACTTTAGTTTTTGGCAGACAACATTAAAATCTATGCAGTCAAATAACAAAGAAACCACGGTATTTCCTCTATTAAGTTCTTTATACACAAAGTTGAGCAAACTAATTGAAGCAGTTTCAGTACTTTTTGTCTTTCTAAAACCATGTTGTGCAGCAGTTAGTATGTCATATTCTGTAATATAATCCAAAAGGATTTCATAAGCTGCATAAAATTTTAGAAAATACTCTGAGTACTAAAATCTGTCCATTATATGTGAGTCTCCCTTTTGGGACAAACAATTGAGGTTTTCATAAGATCAGGAAATATACCAGATTGCAAAGATAAATTGATTAGATATGTCAATGGGGTTATTATGTAATCACTTATATTTTTTAACAGTTTGCAAGAAATACCAACTAAACCGGCAGCATTTTTACCCTTTAAAGTTGTGTGTGAGTGGCCAAAGCATTTGAAATAGGCTTCATGAAGTAGGGTTAAATCGAGGGTTAAATGCTCTAAGACCTGCAGGAGATTCATAAGCAGCAAGGCGGCAGTATAATGGTATGGGGTGGCATCACTCTTGGAGGAAGAACCAATTTCGTTGGTCTGAGGTCTGAAACTGTTTCTAAATAGAATATATTCGGCAGACACATTTTACAACAAAAAATTGAGTGCAATTCACCTACAGACTAATTTTTAAAAATGTGCTCTTGGACTAGAATATACTAACTGTAAAAACCTACAATCATACTTTACAAAAGTATTAAAATAAAACAAATTTGTACAATACCTATTGTACCTTTACAAATTTAGCCAAATAGTGATTGTTCCTTTACAAATTTAGCCAAATAGTGATTGTTCCGTATTTTCATTTTTTGTCTGTGAAACCCTCCATAAAAATAGCTGTTCGTTGATTAAATTAATGCAAGTAATCGACAGCAAAGACCAAATAGGGATGTTTTGACAAAGTGAAGTTGGTTTGAATACACCAGTGAATGCGTCTTTGAAATCAAAAGGACCCTTTTTGTGTATGAATAGAAAGTCTCTCTGCAATATTTATGGGGTAGCAATACATCTTTCGAATTCACGTGTGCATAGATTGATGTATTCATTGATAAAATGATTTTAGTCTATCTAGTAAATTAGTAGTAGTAGAGTTAAGTACGTTGAGTCATTTTTGTTGAAAAGACCTTTTAAGCTATGAGGATATGAAATATATTGTACCGTAATGAACGTTATCAAACCTTCATCATTTTTAACGTACAACGGAAGCTCGTGACAACTTTGACAGAAAACATTTAGCTGATAAAATTACTTACTAACTAATGGTTATTTTCCTTATAAAAGCGAGGAATTGTACAATCGCATCTTTCGGTTTTATTACAACTGAAACTGCGGAGGATGGGTTTGTAATTACCACACCTATGTCTTTCTTTCTCTTGCACAGACAACTTGTCAGCTAGTTTACAATCCTACTCCTTTGAAGTGAATGTAAAATATTTTTGAAAATAATTAAGACACATACAAAATTGTAATTAAAACAACTAATTTCAAAATTGTTGATTCATTTCGATATTCTGTTTTAATTTCATTTCAAATTCTCCAAAAAATATAATTCCTGATTTTTATCACAAATGTGCAGCCTTAGTCGTCAAAGTAAAAAAAAACAGATGCCCACATAAAAATAATCTAGGGTACAAAAATAAAATGCGAAATATGTTAAAGAATGTATTTGAAATATTAAAAAAAGGGTCCAAACAAAAAATATAAATTTTTTTTCTAGAATTATCGCAATAGTTCTAGCAATTGTTTATATTACTTATGGGGTATGCTGAAACAAGCAATTTTTATAGAGAACCCATCGGCAATTATTGACGATCTCCTTAAAAAAATTTTGACCTTTTTCAAAAAAATGCAGCAGCTTATTTTTAATGACATGCATAAAAAATAGGAAGCAACTAATTTGATTGGATTAACTTTGTTCAAAAAAAAAGAGGAAAATTGACATTTAATGGTATAATAATTTTTTTTTATAGCCACCAGTTTTCTGGGTTGAAATCTGGGGTAAAAATAAGACTAGAAAACTGAAACTAACTACTTTTATTTTTATTGTTAACAATACATATAGCTTAATTTATAAAATAATTTATATTTATTGTTGTATTTCTTATATATTGAGATGAATAATAGCTAAGCTCAAGTATAAATAAAATGTTAAACTTACCTCAGTATGAAAATATAAAAGGATATTAGAATAATTTTCATGAAAATATCAGCCACTTTTCTTTATTTCATTTAAAATATTTGGTATAGTAATCTTAAATGTTAAACAATCAAATAACTTTATCTTGGATACAATTCTGTAATAATATTTCAAAACAATCAAGCAAGTCCCAATTCATATAGCTTTCTCTGGAAGTTAAAATCAGAATCTAAAACCAAAAGAATATAATTAAAACTATTAATTTAATTCATATGTTTCAAGGGTGAAATCAGTGTATTAACTATAAATGTTACAGTGATAGACTTAGTTACCCTACTTCATTATCAAAACTCAATTGAGCGATTTAGTTAGAAGAAATGTATGTAAATAGTACCTAATTTAAGTTTGTACTTTAGTTATAAGTTTTTTAATCTTTGATAATAACAGAAAATTTCACTTAAACAAGTATAATAGTTGCAATCAAGTTCATATTATAGATTAAAATAAAAAGCCCAATTTTCATTCTTTCAAGTCAAATTAGTATTCAAAAGTTATAATCTTAAGAGATTTATATCAATTTCATGTTAATTGCTCAAATTTACATAAATTCAAAGAGATGGACATGCCAAAATTAGCACATTTCAAAAATAAATTTTATAAGGAAAAAATGATCAAAAAATAATTTAAATAACTTTTTCATGAATGTAAGAATACAGATTTTCTATATATTATTAATGAAACAGTCAAATATGTTAAAAATTTTTATCATTTTATGTAAATTTAGGTTAAATGTTGCGAATTGAAACAATTGATTGCTAGTTTAATGTCATTAGTGTCATAATTAGGGAAAAGGTATAAAAGGCCGTGCATTTTGGTTTTCGTCCTTTTATTCCGCTAATTGGCAATTGAAATTGATCACGAAAACTGGTATCATAACCACAGTTTGAATCAAAAATTGAGTTGAATTACATTATTTAACAAAAATATGATAATCAAAGTAATTAAAATTAAATTCATTAAAATCAATCTAAATTCTGGTAAGATTGATAAGATTTATTTTATCTTTATTGGACATCAAGCAGATTCGATAAAATTTGGTAGATGGAGGATTACCGGCCTGCCTAGCCAGATCGTTACCAACCTAAAGACAGTTATTTGAGGTACGTTCATTAAAAACATTTTATTTGTGTGTAAATCAAGGACAAATATTAGCATCGATTAAATATTTCTCAAGGTATTTCTATTGTACTAGGTAAAATAATGTTTGTAATAAATCTTTGAAAGAAATTAATAGTTTGTAAAATTTTTGTATTAAATAATTCCGTAATTACAATTGGATGTTTTATAAAATAGTCAAATTGAGTTTTACTTGAATCCTACCCAAGATAATGAGTCGGGTCTCGAAATAAACCAAATTTTTACTGAGTTAGCAGATTTTTATTAGGGGGCGTTCATTTAAAAAATAAAGTATACAACGAAAACAAAAACAATAAATAAATAATCTATAAAAATCAACCATCACAATATATTTCTAAATATTTATTGCCATTTTTTCTCAGTTTTTCAATACGCAATAATTATTAACTAATTATTGTTTATTCAATAAAGGAACTTAACGTCTTTGTGAATCATTTATAAAAGATTAAAACTAAGATTTTCGAGTAACCTACCCCGAACGTTCTCGAAATGATTGCATCCCCCTGATTCAATCCACCCCAAACATCTCATAATTCTGAATTATACGCGAAATCCATCTTAGCACGTATTCATATCACACCCCGTACATCAGTCATGTATATCCCGCCAATATATTCTCCGGTCCTAATCAGCTGTAACACAAAGTAAGAGAGAGATAGAGCGAATGTCTGAGTCACCGTCACCGTGTTTACACCCCCCTCACAACTCCCCCAAGCCCACGCGACCACCCTTAACACAGGGGCAGCAGCGAACCCTTAGCCCTTCATTCGCGGTGTCTAATCACTCTTTGCAGTGTGTGTACGGAATTTTAATGATCAGAACGATGAAAAACTTGCATGGGAGTATTGTTTTTGTGTTGTGCGGTGATTTTTGGTGGGATATTGTTGATAAGTTGCGGAAAATTAACGAAAATGGAGTGATTTTGTTTGTGTTTTGTGAACACGTGGTGTTTTAGCCGGGATCGATATTCTGCTCGAGGGGTTTTCCCGCTTAATTGCAGGATACGCTCGTAGAGGTGTCCTGCAGTTGGTTTGGTATTTACATGGCATTCAGAATTACTTTTTCTATGTAGATACTGGATTCGTTTTTAAGATTTACTCTTATTTTTACTATTTAACACAAACAGACGTGGTTCGCGTTTGCAGTTTGAATGAAACGAACAGTTACGAAGGGCGTTCGGAGCATATGGCATATATACAACACTTGTGTGGTGTGTTTTGATAGGTTTTGTTCCATATTTATAAATATGTTTTATATGTCGGGAATATTTTTTTTTAAACTCAATACATTTATTATTTTTAAATATTTAAATAACTAATCTTGGCAAATAAAAATTTTATTGCATTGATAATCAATTTAAAAAATTATTTAAGAATAATTACAAGATTATTTCAGCTACTATATATTTTTCTCTTATTCTGCAATCTTGTCTGTGACCAAAGAGCAACTTTCGCAGAAATGAATCACAAACTTTTAAAACTAAATTGATTGTACTAACCCTTACTTTTTGGAAGTTCATCTTATTAGGAATAATAAAAAACTCTTCGTTTTAACAAAACTTCCAATATTTATTTTAAACTTAATGACAGCCGTTTCGCCAGACTTAGCATCGTCAGATTGACATATTGAAGTTACATTTTGTTTGTTTGTAGCTAGGTACCTGATGTTTATTAGGTAGTTATAAGGCTAGACCAAGTACGGAAGTAATAAGACATAACAATATTAAAGCCTAGATGTTATTATCCCTAAGGAATTATCCTGGATGTAATTCCCTCTAAGATCAGTATAACTGTGCAATGATATAGAAAAACCAGGAAAAAACTATATCATGCTGATCTTTACAATAACTTAATATATTTGTGTTATAGTAATGTCTTATCTATGTATAAAATGAAGACTCAATCAAAGTAAACAGTTTAATAGTGGTGAACTTCCAAGATTTATTTGTTCTTTAACTACTTTGTATTGTGGATCTGCTAGATGTCTTTTGATTTCAAGTTCTTCGAGGAAATCTAAATTTTGTTTTTTATCACAGGTGTGTAATATTTGAATGTCATTGGTGTGTATAAGTGAATGTGGATGTTCAAGAACATGTTTTGCATAGTTTGACTTATCTGGTTGTTGTAATCTATATGCTCTTAAATGTTCGTTAAATCTTACTTCAAAATTTCTTTGTGTTTGACCTATATATACAGCATTACACTTTGGACAATTAATTTTGTAAACACCAGATTTTTTTAATTTAGGTAATTTTGTTTTTACATTTAACAATTTTGTACCAATATTATTTTGTGTTTTAAATGATATTAATGCTGATGTTGCCGAAGATATTATTTTTGATATTTTATTGGAAATACTTCCACAATATGTAATATTTTTAAAACTTTTAATTTCTTTAAAGAAATTATGATCATGATATAGTTTTTTCCTGGTTTTTCTATATCATTGCACAGTTATACTGATCTTAGAGGGAAGTACATCCAGGATAATCCCTTAGGGCTCATAACATCTAAGCTTTAATATTGTTATGTCTTATTACTTCCACACTTGGTCTAGTCTTATAACTACCTAATAAACATCAGGTACCTAGCTACAAACAAACAAAATGTAACTTTAATATGTCAATCTGACGATGCTAAGTCTAGCGACACGGCTGTCATTAAAGTTAATAAAGCAATTTTTTAAATAAATATTGGAAGTTTTGTTAAAACGAAGAGTTTTTTATTATTCTTAACTTTTAGAACGTTAAAATCTATTTCTCAAAAACTGACATGCCACTAGGGCTCAATGCTCATTTTTAATGGGCAGAAAGTTAGCAACCGATTTTTTTAAATTTGCTATTCTGAACATTGTCCTAGTTTGTATCCTTTTTGTGTAACAAAGTACTGAAATATAATATTATAAATAAATATAAGTATAATGTTTTTTGGAGTAGCATCCTAGTTTTCGAATTTCAGAATTTGAACTTTGTGGGTAGTTTATACAATATTTTCAAGAAAAGGAATTAAGAGGATGTATTAGTCAAGGTATAACTCTTGCAGTTTTTGAATAATTCAACTTTTTACATTCTTGTTACAAAATTTATTGTTTTATAGACGATTTAAAAATGTCTTTCGAAGTTTTGGTATAAATCTCTACAAAATAAACTATTCCTCGCCAACATTGAAATATTGGCTTAATATTGCACCAACATTTCAATGTATAGCCTATATTGGTCTAATATTTGTTTCCATGAAAACCCTAAATTGGCTACCAATATTGGTACTATATAGCTATCGTGGCAAATAATATCGAGCCAATATTGGCCAATAATGGCTTAATATTGCTTTCCAATGTAACCTAACGTTGACTGAATATTGGTACAATATAATGCAATCTTGCGCCAATATTGTTTCTATATTGGAAAGCGTTAACATTTTTCTCTATTTCCAATATTGTTGAATGTTGGCGGCAACGTCTGGCCAATATAGTGCCAAGATTAATTTCTACGAGGGCAATTTGCTATAAACAGAGTTTACTGATGGCATCAAAAGTATATTTAAAATATTATTTTTGTTCGCAATTCTCTGAAATTTAAAAAATATCGACTATAATAATTGTTCAGCAGTGTATTTATAATTCTCCGCCATGTAGTTTTGAATTTCCAATTTTGTGTAATGTGCACCTGGAGCCTTATGTAATTGGCGACTGTCTTGGCTTGCATTGTACATTACTATCACACTGTTCTGTGGAATGTTTGGTTAAAGCCAATTCTTAAACCATTCTTCAAACAATCCTGTCGTTGTATCTTCATGGTAATCCACGTAGGAATCTTTTATATTCTTTGCAGAAAGCCACAAAGCATTTGGGACACAGCCGTTTTCTGAACATGCATGTAAAATGGTGATTCTTTTACCCTTATTTAAAACCGCTTCAGTTTAATTTTCATAATATAGTTACCACTAGATTTGAGATGTAGAGTTTTGAAATTTGGTATATGCCAAAAAATTACGATTTAAAAATCAAAACTGACCTGTTTCTGTTTTTTATTACAGTTTTTTCTTAAGTAATTCTACATGCCATGTTAAATTAAAAATATTTAGAGACAAAGTATATATTATTTGACAATAAATCCTCCATTATGAAGTCATCGGACAATTCCAGGGAAACTCCGAGTTCGGAAAAATCGCACAGTCCAATGTGCATGCCGGATATTCCCTTACCCACACCTCCACCCATGGCCAATATTATGATGACATCGAAATTCGATCTTCAAACCAGAGGAGGCTGCGGCTACAGAAGAATATTGAGCTCAAGAAGTACGGAATTCAGATCACCCTTATTAGGAAGGGCAAGTTTTTCGCAGGTGCAAGAAACCAGAAGCCCCTTGCCGTCGATTAAAAAATTCAACAGCGTTACGGACAAACTTGCCTCGTCTCCTCTTCCTAGACACAGGAATTTCGAAGATCTTTCCGGAAATATTAACTATTATATGGATTTAAGTTCTCCGCGACTGGATTGCGGATCTGCGCGAAGTAAATATCTCTCTAGAGATTCAGTTCTTTCTGAAGAATTCGAAGAAGTCCAGATGATTTCCAGACAAATGTCTTCCAAATTTGATCAATGTGACGATAACATATCACCCGAATATCAAAATATCTTCTATAACGATCACTATATGTCGGACATAGACGAAAACGAAGAAATCAAAGAGTTTATTTGCGGTTACAAGACTCCCGAACGAAGACATTCGGATAATTGTGAAAAAACTTCGGAAAAAAGTGAAAAGACGTTCAGTACGAATACGTTACCTTCGTTAAGCTCATTGCGGACTAGTAAGAAAGTTGGTTTCGGTCAAACTAGCACTTTTGGTAGTGCTAGCTCGATGAAAAGCTCGGATTATTACACGTGCAGTCCGGTATCGACAGGTTGGGCGGAGCAATTCGACAAGAAAAGCGTCTTCAAGAGTCCGCAAAGAACCGTGGTTAAGCTAGCCAAAGTCAGGTTAGTTGCTCTAATTACTTTTTGTCTTTTTTTTAACAATTCCAAAGTAAATTGATTGTACTAACCCTTACTTTTTGGAAGTCCATCTTATTAAGGATAATAAAAAACTCTTCGTTTTAACAAAACTTCCAATATTTATTTAAAAATTGCTTTTTTAAAGGCTCAATGACAGCTGTTTCGCTATGAAGCATCGTCAGATTGACATTTAAGTTACATTTTGTTTGTTTGTAGCTAGGTACCTGATGTTTAGGTAGTATTAAGGCTAGACCAAGTATGGAAGTAATAAGACATAACAATATTAAAGCCTAGATGTTATTAGCCCTAAGGGATTATCCTGGATGTATTTCCCTCTAAGATCAGTATAACTGTGCAATGATATAGAAAAACCAGGAAAAAAACTATATCATGCTGATCTTTACAATAATTTAATATATTTGTGTTACAATTACATCTTATCTATGTATAAAATGAAGACTCAATCAAAGCAAACACTTTAAAAGTGGAGAACTTCCCAGATTTATTTGTTCATTAACAACTTTAAATTGTGGATCTGCTAGATATCTTTTTATTTCAAGTTCTTCAAGGAAATCTACACATTTGTAATAAAAAACAAAATTTAGATTTCCTTGAAGAACTTGAAATAAAAAGACATCTAGCAGATCCACAATTTAAAGTTGTTAATGAACAAATAAATCTGGGAAGTTCTCCACTTTTAAAGTGTTTGCTTTGATTGAGTCTTCATTTTATACATAGATAAGACGTAATTGTAACACAAATATATTAAGTTATTGTAAAGATCAGCATGATATAGTTTTTTTCCTGGTTTTTCTATATCATTGCACAGTTATACTGATCTTAGAGGGAAATACATCCAGGATAATCCCTTAGGGCTAATAACATCTAGGCTTTAATATTGTTATGTCTTATTACTTCCTTACTTGGTCTAGCCTTAACTCCTTATCAACATCAAGCACCTAGTTACAAACAAACAACATGTAATTTCAATATGTCAATCTGACGATGCTTCATAGCGAAACAGCTGTCATTGAGCCTTTAAAAAAGCAATTTTTAAATAAATATTGGAAGTTTTGTTAAAACGAAGAGTTTTTTATTATCCTTAATTCCAAAGTAATTATGTGAGTACTACTACAAATTCGAGAAATGTACTTCAAACTCACCATTTTGTATTTTTTTTTTCATAAAGAATGATCACGAAAAACAGCTATTACATTTATATTACAAATTAAAATATGCTTAGATTTTTTGTGCAGCATTATTTATAATAAATATTTTTTTAAAAAAACCCGAATTGAAAATGCTTTATTGCTAAGCAGCGCAAAAATCGTGAGTTCTACTCTGTCCTCTTGTTTTGTATGCGAATGTCAAAGTCTGATGCATTATATAAGTTGGTAGTAGACTCGGTTCGAATTGACTTTAGTATGGAAATTGGAAAGATGAAACTTCCAGCATTTTCAGCCAAGGCAACAAAGAAAATTCATTTAGGTATGTAAATTTTTTGATGAATTCTCAAATTTTTATTTCGTTCTCTAGGGAATATAGAAAAAGATATTAAAATATTGATCTTAGGTGTAATATTATATCACCGTATTTTATAGTGAACAATATTATTTTTTTTTTGAAATCTAGGTGTACGCAAGTTTCTACGGGAACGTGCAAAAGGTGTATTTTTGCAAGAGACAGCCAATTTGTTATTTTAGGAGTCATTAACTTGTAACTAATGATAAACGTGCTTGTGTAGAAATGCCAGAAGATGCAATTAAAGAAATAACCATAAAGTTTACAAATTACAAGGTAACTTTATATGTTGGCTTCAGTGCCAGAGTAAACCGTGTAAATAACTTCGACACCAGCGAGGTTAGAAGGCTATGAAGATAATTTTACATACATCGTGAAATATAATGTTGATGTAGTGCGGCAAGTATTAAAAATGTAGACCAAATAATTGATGTTTAAATCGAAAACAACTTAACTCTTTAAACCATCAGTAGCATGCTCAAACTATAAGACGAACACTAAAATACGATTACAGTAGGTACACTAATTTTTTAACAAGTTGATGCTTAGTAAATCTCGAAGTTACGTAGATCCTATATTATTAAAAACATTGTACTTATTAATATGCTTTCAGGTAATTGAGTGCGTGGTAAATTTTTTATTATAGAACCTGCAAATCTGATAAAACTGTTCGTGTTGCAATAAAATAACTACTAACGATTTAAATCAAGATCGTCAAAACTGAGATAGTAGTAACAAGAATACCATATATAAGATTCCCATGTGAAAGACATTTTTATTATGATAAATGTCCCTTTAGATTGTCTTACAGTCTATCCTGTGATCGGAGTTAGACACTCACGTCCGCGACATTAGAAGGCACAGATCTCTTCTTTACCGATCGAGGACCCTAACGCTGAAGGCTGAAGTAAAGATCTTGTCAAGCCACGGTTTGTCAGTTCGATCACGTGGTGAACGTTGCCGTTACGCGCAGATGGTGTAAGATCTGAATGAATGTAATGTTTGAGTTTAATATTAGCTCCAAGTCTTGTTAATGGTGTTTTTGGTTTGGAATATATCGCGAGATGCTATTGGTTATTGTTGAAATGCAGATTTCTTATAGGGCCCAAGAATATGGCATTTTAAATGTACAAAAAAAAACAATCCATATATTTAAGTCATGGTTTATAATGGCCGTATAAAAACTTAAAAAAAAAACAAAGCAGAAAGAAAATTTCAAACATTCACATAAACATCTACGAAAAAGTGTTAAAACATAGTTCAAACATAAGTAATGGCTTACAAAAATCTTACTGATTAATCGAATGTCATGTGTTTGCCCAAACAAAGTTAACTTACAATTTTACTTACTTAAAACATGAAGGATAATAATAGTGCAACTGAAATGGATCCCTGAGGCACACCAATGGTAATTTTTAAGATTTTAAGATTTATTTGTGATACAACCAAACTTTAGAATAGAGAATGATTTGCAGTGTTAAACGCTTTTGGATAAGAACATTCAGAAGTACCGAAAATATCATCAGTAACTGTTGTGCCACAATGTTTAGATCTACAACTGGATTGAATGATCTGTATAATTTGGTTTACAGCCAGGTGTTCTTGTAATTGTAAATTAATAATCTTATTTTAGTAAACAAAGTACTAATTGATCCATATCAGGATTCATGCAGTAATACCTTGGCCTTGTTTTTTCTTTTTAATACCTAGTAGTTTGTAACTCTGAGAGTCCAGGGTATTTTAATTATCCTGCGATATATCAACATCTCAAAGGCTTCAATTCATAGCCACCGTTGTGAGGGTCCATGTTTCAGCACCGTATGAAATAATGGACCATATCTAGAACTTGGCCATTGTAACTATCAGCTCAATATTGAGATGTGCATCTTACAGTAGTCCTTTTAGTTAATTAGGGTTCAGTTTGCCGTCTATTAAACTGCCTAGGTATTTGAATTGATCCATTTTTTTAATCATATTACCGACTACATTTATAGGAAGAGTTACGCCGTGGTTTTCTTAGCTGTCAATCTTTTTGCTCCCTTGTGTGCCTGTTAAATCCTCTAAATCAGTTCTCCATAGAGCATACTTTTTTGTAATGGAACATGAAAATCAAGCAAGCAAGTCAAAATGCTAGTTGATAGAAAATTTATCATTCAGGCTCTGTATTTTTTCCAATAATGGTGTACAAAAAGATGATAACTATTGATGACGCTGAGAAAATTATTTAAAAATTCACTGGTATATGTATATATGAAGAAAAATTTTATTGAATCAATCCGTATACCTACTTAAGAATCCATCCCTGTCCGAAATATATTCAAGAAAACAACAAAAAATGGGAAAAAATACAACGTAGAATCTATAAAACGTTTTTTATTTATACCATATCTGTTTTTGTCGTTTCAACTTTTTTCGAACAAAAACTTTCTATAGAAAATCTCTACCGAACGTTCGCTGGAAATTGATCCACAAAATGCTCCAATAATGGACGTGATAAGAATCAAAAATTGGAATCGTTTAAGAGAGATTGACGCGGGTTATTGTCTCCATTCTCTTTTCTGTATCTTCCTTGTTGTTCTTGATATATATTTCAAGGCGATAGGGACTATTAAATTTTGTATTCGATTCGAGATTCTATTCCCCCTGTATAGAATACAATAATTATTTTTGGTTCTGGAATTGGCACGAAAAGTTCTGCTGTAATATTTTATACCATACGTGTTTTTCCTTCTGTAAGTAACGCCACTGTTTAGTTATTGAAATGTGTTTATTTTTTAATGAACACTCGACTTTTCAATCTTGAAACTGATGACACATTTAATGGAGATTCAAAATCATTAACTTTAGGTTTGAAAAAATACAAAACACACTTTTATACAGTGTGTAAAAGCCAAATGGAATAAATTCATTATTTCGGTTACTGTACATATTTATAAAAAATCCCGAAACACGTCAAATTTAAATTATAACTTGACATTCTTTAACGTAAAAATGCAACCCCTACACCTTCAACCCCCTTAGAATGACAGGTACAACCCCCAATTTTTTAAATGGGAAGTACAGGCTTGTGATATATCATTTGAAAGGTCTCTTCATTCTCTATTCAAAATGTTATTGTTTTTAAATTCAATGCAAAAATTAACATAAAAAAAATTAATATCATGTTGTTACCGAAATTCGCTACAATACAATCAAAAACTAAAATGTAATGCAAAACGTAATAAAATGTAGAACACGAAAAAGAACTATGAATGTTAATGAAGTAGATGTTCAAAATGTTCTCCGCGAACGTCTTGGCAACATCCTAATCTCAAATAAAACTGTCTTCTAATATTATTTAACATATCAGGCGTGATCGACCTAATCGCAAGCGTTATTCGTTATTTTAAGTCATTTAAATCAGAAGGTTTAGTTTTGTACACATGGCTCTTCACATATCCCCATAAAAAGAAATCTAATAATGTAAGATCAGGTGGTCGCGCTGGTCATTCAATCGATCCTCGCCTCCCTATCCACCGATTGGGAAATATTGTATCGAGGTACTGCCGGACATTAAGTTGGTAATGTGGTGGTGCTCCATTCTGCTGAAACCATATCGTATTCGCAGGAACTTGAGGGTTACCTGGATCAGGATTTAAATTTGCCAACGTTGCAATGACATCATTTTAAAGTAGTGCCAAATAATTGTTGCCATTCAAGTTGCCCTCAATAAAAAAGAGACCAATGATATTGTTCCCTACAATCCCTGCCCAAAAACATTAACCTTTTGAGGGTATTGAGTGTGTTCTTCTCTCATCCACTGAGGATTTTCCGTGGACCAGTAGCGGCAATTTTGCCGATTAGCATGACCGTTAAGTAAAAAAGTACATTCATCAGAAAACATAACGTCTTCTAATTGGATAATATTGTTATCCAACATGTCCATCATTTGCTCACAAAAAAAAGTTCTCATGAAATAGGCGAGTTACTTCCTGTTGTGTTCGGATGTTATCTCCGTAACCAATCATTTGTAAAACTGTTATTTTATGCATTTCCTTTAATCTAACCATTTTTCAGAATTGAATTGAACAAACTTTATACTTAAATTACAACAATGACAACTTAAATAAAACAATTTACCACTGCTTGTTAAAATAGCGTTGCCACGGAAATTCTTTAAAGTTTTTTAATAGGTTTGTTCCAACCAAGCAAAGAACCGTTCTAGAACGGTCATGTTACCACTCACAAGACCAAATTAGGGCACTGCGCAACTCACTACACCATTGCGCACAAAAATTACTATTTTAGAACGGTTCTTTGCTTGGTTGGAACAGACCTATTGGTTACCATCTAAAAACCACATTGCTATGGTTTTTGTTCACTTTCTCCTTATCAAGACCTAAACGAGAAATAAGTTTTAAGTATATTGTAATAAGTTTCGAGTATATTTTAGCGAATTTCGGTAACAACATGATATTAATTTTTTTTATGTTAATTTTTGCATTAAATTTAAAAACAATAATCATTTTTGAATAGAGAATGAAGAGACCTTTCAGATGATATATCACAAGCCTATACTTCCCATTTAAAATATTGGGGGTTGTACCTGTCATTCTAACGGGGTTGACGTGTTTCGGGATTTTTTATTAATATGTACAGTAACCGAAATAATGAATTTATTCCATTTGGCTTTTACACACTGTACGTAGCAGATTTGAAATAACTTGTAAATAACATTCACTATTTTACTCCTATTTATTATTTTATAAATTGTAATTTAATAATAAAGATGTTTTTAATATTTCTGACAATGTAGTTTAAATATTCAATATTGAAATTGGCATTTTAAAGGGTGGCTGTATCTTCTTAGGAAGATTAGTAATTGGACGCCTCTGAAATCCTTTATTTTTAATTCTACTTTTAAATTTAATTAAATAAAATTAACGCTGGTTTTTATTAAAATCAAGTGTTTTGCTACTATAAAAAATTATTTTTTTTGGTTATAAGATTGCAGAAGAGTGCTTTTAGTTCAATTGGTTATATTCTATTCTAATTAAACATTAATCAATTTATGGCCGTCATGCAATTAATATTCTCTTAACGTGGCCTACTCTTAAAGAACGTCATTCATTCCTTTTGGCTTATTCACCACTCCCATCCATAAAAACATGTACCAGCCAAGCACACACAAAGACACAAAACATATGGATGCAATTTACAAATAATAAGCATATTTTGTTCCTGCATACGTTCTGATTTAAGTAACAGCAATTTAGTCAGCTAAAGAGTCAAGACGATATATTAATAGCTTAAGAACACGGACGCCATCTTAATCTCTATAAGCTGTCAGATATATCTACCACTTTTATTCTTATAAAACGCGAATTGCGAATATCAAGAAGTTTTACTCCTACGTCTATTGGTGATCGAGAACACTTTATCTAGATAAAGTAAAAACTGGAAGTCACTCTATTATAGTATTTTAAATTGGAGATAGTAATCAAGTTTTTGCTGTTACATAATAAAGTGGCCATAGTAAAAAATATATACATGCGGAGCTCGAGGATGTTTCTTAAAAAATATATAATGATTATTACTATAATTGGAAGCTGTAGACTAAAAGTAAAACAATTACGTCGTAATTATGATGTTGCCTAGTAAGATCTACAAGATCGTCCGGTGGTCCAAGAGAAAAAAATATTTCTGAGACAAAGCAGAGACTAAAGGACCCCACAAATCTGAGCAATGGACGTCAGATTATTAGGATGTATAAATCCAATGGTTACAATTCATATAAAATAGGTTTTATCCTCTCTCTCAGAGACTTAAACACAGGGAAAAGTAATTTTGATTGCAGATTTATCTAAAGAACTGTGTAAAAATCAACCACATTTGAAATCTACTACATCAGTTATTCTGGAGAAAAAAGTGCACTGTTTAAAGGTGACATATAAGGAAGTGCATTTTATTTGCCACAGTGGCATTTTCAAGGATTGGTTGATACTCCTACATAAGACAATATTGTACTGGATTTTTAAGTAGTATATTTCAAAATGCCACAATTTATACAGAACGTAACAATAATGAAGCTTTAGTCTTTTCCCAAAATCTGATATCTAAAAGTGTAAGAAATCGAAGGGCGAAAAATATAACTGAAACTATATCTGACCATAATTGAAACTGCCTACTACAATAAGGTGTTGGCTTAACGGTTCACCACAGCACTGAATATAGCAATGTTCTGCGCCTATACTGTATTTGAAAATCAAGAGGGAGTAAATTCCCAAAATAAAAACTAATTCGGTATGCAAAACTATAGTACAGTACGTGCGGTAAAACTTCAATATTTGTAATGCATTCTAAATTGTTTTTTTTTCAATACAAAATTTATTAAATTTTTTGGACTATCACATTATTTTATGATCTTTCATTGTTACTGCAGTAGGCCTAAGAGGATTAACGTGCGTCATAGGCGTAACCAGATTAGAAAGGGATAATTGTTATTTAACGACCTCCGAATGGCAACAGCTTCTAATGACAGATATTTTGACTTAAATAGTGCTTAAGTTTCTAGAAATGCAGTTATTTGATTTTCGATAAACGTGACAAATAGTAGTGACTAAAAATGGAAGCAGTTTGTGAGTATACGCCAGTGAAAAAATTAAAACTAGACCATTTATCGCTCAATGAAAAGAGTGCTGTAGTGAATGTGTACCACTATTTTAAACATCAAAATCCCTCAAACACTGATAGTGTAGTTGAAACAACATCTAAGGCAATGGGATATGGAACATCTACAATATATAGAGTTCTAAAGGAGGAAAAATCAGGTGGAGTAACCTCACCAAAGCCGAAACCAGGTAGACAAAAACTATTAAAAAAGTCAACGTGGACGAGTTTTTTAAAAATGCTATTCGTAAGCTTGTTTACTCATTTTTTATAAACAAGCAAATACCAACTTTACATAAAGTTTTGCAAGCCATTACGAATGATGTTGATTTACCCACAATAAGCCGGGATAAACTATGGAAAACGTTACATGAGTTAAACTTTAAATTTGAAAAAATGGGCAGACACTCAATGCTAATTGATTCTGAAGAAATTGTATGTTGGAGAAGACAGTACCTCAGAAGAATACAACAAGTTAAAGCTTAAAATAAAAACATTTATTATTTAGATGAAACATGGGTTAATGAAGGACATTGTGTAGGAAGAGTTTGGAAAGACAAAAATATAAAATCATCCCATCAAGCTTTTCTAGAAGGATATACTACTGGCTATAAGGAACCGATAGGAAAAGGTAAAAGATTAATTATTTGTCATATAGGCAGTACAAACGGTTTTCTTGAGAATGGTTTACTTTTATTTGAATAAAAAAACCGTTGATTATCACGAAGAAATGAATGGAGACGTGTTTGAGGAATATTTTGAACAGATGATTCAATTCATACCAAAAGGATCGGTTATTGTAATGGACAATGCAAGTTACCACTGCAGATTACTTGAACCTTTACCAACCACTAAATGGAAAAAGGATGAAATTGCAAAATGGTTATCTTCTAAAAATTTAGCCTTTGAAAATACAATGCTGAGGGCAGAATTGTTAACTATTGCTAAAAAACATAAGCAAAATTATAAAAAATATAATATTGAGGAGATAGCCAAAAATCCAGAAATTGAAATCGTTCGTTTACGACCCTAACATTGTGAGCTGAATCCGATAGAATTGATATGGGCTCAGTTAAAGGTTATGTTGCCAGAAATAACACTACTTTTAAATTATCAGATGTTAAAAATCTCTTCAATAAGGCAATATCTGAAGTAACAAGTGAAAATTGGCAAAAATGTATTAGACACGTTACAGAAATAGAAAAAAAAAATGTGGGAGCTAGATAACATAATTGATATTACTATAGAGCCCATTGTAATTACTCTAGAATCAGATGGTGAATCTTCTGACACAGAGTGCGAGGAACCATAACTTTAAAATGATTAATTTATGTACTTTAATTTTATTTTTAGATTTTTATTTTTTAAGATTTAATATTGACGTATTTTTTGCATGTTGCTCGTCAAATTTTATCCTTGCGGTTGGTTTTTTTTTCTAATATACCTACTTAATTGTTTTTTTAGCTCCTCATATTAATTTATAAGTAATTGTAATTATCTGTACATATTATATACATATTTTGTAAATAAACATATGCCTAAAACAAAATGCCTAAAATAATATTGCCTTTTTCTACATTTTACTCAAATTAAATTACTACTTACGAAAGCTTATCCAAATAGCTACGCTTATCTATAGATGCATATTGTGAAAGATTTCCTTGGCTCAAATATAATACTTTCTTGGGTTGGGTTTATTGATCTTATATTTTTTGGATACATTGTTCTCCGTTAATCCTTTTAGAAATAATCTAACAAGCTACAAAATATTCTATCATTCCTTTGGACTTTCTTAATTAGTCTAGGCATTTTATACCGAAACTTTCTTTTTGTTATTACTTCAACATTTTCATACATTTTCTTTGTTGTCTATGGTATATTGAGCGTTCTTTTAAGCTTTCCATTCCAAACATTTCCAACCTCCGCTATGCAGATGATAGAGGCTTCTAATTATAAGAAATTCTTTTGAAAGAATCAGTTAGGTTAGGTTAGGTTCTGTTAGGTTAGGATCTATGTGAGTGGTCGTTTAACATCCCTTCCACTGCGACCTGAAAGATCTATTGTGGCTCACCCCTAGGTTATTTCAGCCCTATGCCTCTAATAAAGCTCACCAGGATCGTTGGCAAAACTTCCATAAAGTCATTAGGCTCGAGTTGATGCAGACCAAATTTATTGATCCTTATTTTCTCGAACTTTCGACAGGTGCAGTCCGCACTCTCTACCAGTCCAATTGTTTTCATATGCCTATAAAGGCGACTGTGTCCAGTCAGTAGTCCTATTATTATTCGTAGGTCCTGTCTGCTCATATTCAGCAGCTCTTGAGACCTCTTTTTAGAGAGATCTCCTACAAATGCTTTTGAGTGCCTTAAACCTTCTAGCTCGTTTCCTCTAATCTACCCAGTTCGATATTGTTCCTCTGGTTACCTTATTCGCTATGCCTAGGAATGGCTCCGGTAATATGGTCCAAAATTAATTTCAACAAAACTAAAATAATAATTAGCTGGGAAGACAAAGAGATCGCATGACCTCCAAGAACAGGAAACTGCGTAGTGGTCCAACTTATCTTACAAAGTTCTGGAACCTGCAAACTAGAGATCAGGAGACGTAATCACAATTGGCCAGTTTTCTATAATTAGGAAAGGACAGAAAAACTATTAAAAAAATCAAAATACAAGTCGTGGTTTTCCCGATTTTTCTTTTTAGAGTTCAGAGACATCGGTTATTCGATCTGCTGATAGCCACTATACAGTTTATATTTATGTTTTTACCATATTCGATGCTCTAGACTCTAGACCCATAATTTTTTATTACTTGAATATTTTTAATTAAAAACTGGCAAGATTCTCAAAATAAAGAAAAAAAAAGAACTAAGTAATTGATTGTTTTAGTATTGACTGAAATTATTTTTAGTATTCGTTTATCTTTCTAGTTTTATTAAACTATTATTCTTTTTATTTTCAGGTATGGTATTTGTAGAATACGTTTTTAAAATTCTTTGGTAAGTAATGAATACTTATTTGTCCAGTATTTGACATTTAGTATTAGATAGCTATCTTATATTCCGCGTTTGTTGCTGATTATATCGTCTAATATTGTTTTATAGGCAAACAAAATTTAATGCGCTACTATACTAAGAAAAACAACATAAAACGTATTACAGACGAGTTAAACTTTATTTAACAACTAATAACTGCTTATTTCTATATAAGGTGGTTATTTAAATATTCTTATTAAATCACTTTTATAGGAATGGGTTGCATTATCTAATAAAGTTCTACATCTCCATTTGCCTTTGGAAATTTTCTTGATTTGGTTGTTTATGGCACAATAAATGTTTACGATTATGTTAATTTATGAATAACTGGTTAAGATTTGTGGTTTAATTATTTTTGCAAGCTGTCATTCCTTCTATCTCTTAATAATAGATGGGAGTGTCACAGAAATAGCAGCATCTCTCGCCAAAAAGTGCTAGTGCTAGCTAGCTGAGAGTTTATTTTCCACACTTGCCTTAGTCAGGTCTTGGTGACTTTCACGAAGTTATATTAAAACTTTTGGGGAGTAATATTGCGTGTCTACTGCCTGTATGTACGACAATTTATTTACCTGTAACATTCCTGTTGAATTTTTGTTATAGTTCATTGAAATTGTATATCTCTAGGGATTCTGAGTAAACTTTACAAACCTGGTTTCTACAAAATCCATATTTTTCTGCAAAGATTGAGCTTTGTACACAGACTCTTTCCACAGGGATTATCTTGCCGCACTGTATTCTACATTAGGTTTTTAACCATTCATAAGGAAACGTTGAAGCATCTTCAGTGCTAGCTCTGCGATTCCAGACATCTTGAACTGTTGTTCGAGGTATACCAACACATAACGTTGGCTTCGGCCATCCTCAATTAAGGCCATAATACGAGCAATAACATCCGTCACAAATAAAGACATTTTTTGCTCTTACTGTTACTGTCAGTTTTAATCAATGTTAATGACAATCCTAGATTATTTACACGTAGAAATTTCTACCTGCGAACGTTTTTTGCCTGCGGACACCTTTTTCGAGGTGTCCGCTGTTCGAGGTGAAGCTTATCTTCAGTAAAAACAGAGATGATATCGTAAATTAAAAAATGAAATATTCAAAAAAGATCAGGGTTCATTGTGACTCCAGTTGACAACAGCTACTATAGCTGTTGCACTCCACAGATTGTTACAAAGTTCGTCTTATTGTTGCTCAAATTCAAATCTGAATGAAAATTTCCTACACAGTATCATTACTGATGAGAAGTCAATCTACCATAAAAAAAAACATCAAAATCAAATGAGGGGGGTTCGCGAGGAAGCCAACTTCAAAACTGCGACCAGTTTTTAGTGGCCGATTTTTTTTCCGAGGAGTTTTGGTTATCTAAAAACATTCTTTTACAATCTACAATGAATAACAGGTCGGCTGAAAAGTCCCCGGTCTGACCTATAGATGACGACACTAGAATTAAATCCATTTCATTTTTAGATAGCATCAACCTTCAAAAGATTCGTGTAAAAATTTGACAGCTGTCGGACTATTAGTTTGTGAGATATTGCATTTTTAGTGAAGCAACTTTTGTTATTTTCAAAAAGATGGAAAAAAAAGAATTTCTTGTGCTTATTAAGTAAATATTGTTATTTGAAAGAAAAAAATACAGTTGAAGCAAAAGCTTGGCTTGATAATGAGTTTCCGAACTCTGCGCCAGGAAAATCAACAATCATTGACTGGTACGCAAAATTCAAGCGTGGTGAAATGAGCACCGAAGACGGTGAACGCAGTGTACGCCCAAAAGAGGTGGTTACCGACGAAAATATCAAAAAAATCCACAAAATGATTTTGAGTGACCGTAAAGTGAATATGATCGAGATAGCTGACACTCTAAAGATATCTAAGGAACATGTTGGACATATCGTTCACGAATATTTGGGTATGCGGAAGCTCTGTGCGAAATGGGTGCCGCGCGTGCTCACAATCGACCAAAAACAGCAACGAATTGATAATTCTGAGCAGTGTTTGCAGCTGTTAAGTCGTAATAAACCCAATTTTTTGCGTCGATATGTGACTATGGATAAAACTTGGCTCCATCACTACACGCCTGAGTCCAATCGACAGTCAGCTGAGTGGACTGCGGCCGGTGAACCACCACCAAAGCGTGGAAACACTCAACAGTCAGCTGGCAAAGTTATGGCCTCAGTTTTTTGGGATACACACGGTATATTGTTCATCGACTATTTGGAAAAGGGAAAAACAATCAACAGCGACTATTACTGTGCATTATTGGAGCGATTGAAGATCGAAATCGCGAAAAAACGGCCCCATATAAAGAAGAAAAAAGTGTTGTTTCATCAAGACAATGCATCGTGTCACAAATCAATGAAAACGATGGCAAAATTGCATGAATTGGGCTTCGAATTGCTTCCTCACCCACCATATTCCCCAAATCTAGCCCCCAGCGACTTTTTCCTTTTCTCTGACCTCAAGAGAATGCTCGCGGGAAAAAAAATTGACTCTGATTCTGAGGTAATCGCCGAAACTGAAGCCTATTTTGAGGACAAACCGAAGGAGTACTACAAAAATGGTATCGAAAAGTTGGAAGGTCGCTATAATCGCTGTATCGCCCTTGAAGGCAACTATGTTGAATAAAAAAAATGAATTTTGTCAAAATACTGTGTTTTACTATGGTAAACCGGGGACTTTTCAGCCGACCTGTTATATAATTTAATAAACTGAATTTAAATTCTTATCTGGATTCTACTATAAACTACAAAATACAATACGGTTTGTTTCATTGTTTTTGTCTACCTCGGTAAACTATTAAATTAAACAAAAACCTTTCTGGCTCCAATTCCATTTTCCTGGAGACTTTACACAGATCTATTCGGCTATTCTCCAAAATTATGTAAAATACATCCAACCCCTCAGAATCCTTCTTAAGCCAAGGCTGTTCGGTCCCTAGCTAATGAAGTTAAATTATTTGCAAAGCCGTCTTATTTACATATTCAATTCACTTCGCTGTTGCTACAAAGAGATAGATGGCAATTAAAAGCGACAACATGGGTATATATTAATAGAATAATTAATATGTGCAGGTAGGGAAAGTTGTACGTGTAAATATTTAGCTGTTAATTAATACCTTCTTCGAATTTTGATATTTTTACCTAGTAATTTGGTTTTTTTTTGGTTCTTTACGTTTTTCTGGAATATTATTAACGGCATTGATATGGTAACAATGAGTAATTGGTTGGAAATTAAATATTTTTCTACAATTTCTTTTCCCATCTTTTCACTCATACAGTTGATGCCATCATTCTCAACATTTACTGCAGCAATGAATCATAAAAATTTGATTGAAGGGGAAAATGAACATTATGTTGTGTATAATGTGTTTTGTGTTGGACATTCATTAATTTTTCTAATTTACTTATCTGTTTTTGATACTTTTCATGTTTCAAAATACTGACCTGTTCTCTAATTTTATCATCTAGGCAGTCAAATTCTACAGAATGCATTGAATAAGTTAATTCTGAATGAACAGTTTTAATGTAAATGTCTAGAGACAAATGAACAATTTTATGAAAATATTTTCAAGATTAATATAACTAGTGATCGAATATACGCCATAATTCTGTCAATAATTTTTTGACAGACATCAAACTTTGCTTTGCTAACGGAAACTTAACACACCAATCAGAATTAAAAGACGAAAGCGATGATACTAGTTATCTTTGGCATGTTCTGTGACTAACTGATTGTACCAGTTGACAAGATATATGACAGGAGAGAAAATCGTGTTTATCTGTAATAAACAAATAAGACCCCTATTCTTGACGGTGATAGAATAGAACAGCCAATAGAAAGTGGGCGTGGTTCTATTGAAAATGCCAAAACCGTATTCTTGAAATTCGTTCTCTCACTGTACCGATAGAAGGGTTGCTCCCCGAGAGAACAATTACTTCTATTGGTTATTTTTAAAGAAACCACTATAACACCAAGAGAAAATGTTAGGGATTTTTATTTTCGAACCAAAAATAGTATAGAAGTAATTTCTTTCATAAACCAAACACAACCAAACAACAAATTAAACTAACGAAAATGACAGAATATTTTGTTTAGTGTTTTACTCCTTATTTGATAAAGTGTCAATCAGAGAACAAAAATATCGATATGTTTATCTCTTTTTAATGACAACAAATAAGAGAGAGAGAGATAAGTTTCTCGGTTAATATTAAAGCATATCGACAACATCGCAAATTTTCTACCAATCTTATTGAAACACGTCACTTACCACTTATGACGTATGTAACCATTAAATTTAAATTTCAAAAGCCGATTATGGCTAGAGGATTAATTTTATAAAAATTTTATTTGTACAGTTGAACCACTAAAAACCTATTTTATAAGATGCAAATATAAAAAAAATCACTAAACTAGTCCATTGCATTACTCTTATAAGACATTTTATATATGTCAGATTTTTCTCGCTCATTGATCTTCTAATGCCTTCCATCCCTGTTTTCTTGGACCTTTCTCTCTTTTGTTTTCCTAGTGGTATCCATTGCATTATTTGATTCGGTATTCTTTCGTCTTGCATCCGTTGGATGTGGTCGTACCATATTAATTGTATCTAATCTATATCCTTCATTATAGTGCCTTCTATTCCCATGCTCCGTCTAACTTTCTTATTTCTGTGCTCCATAGAATACCATTCAAATATTTGATAGCTCTTCTTGCTCTACTATGCTGTGGTTTATTTCTTTATTTTCCGTTACCTCTGTGTCAAATATTGTACCTATATACTTGTATTCTCCACAAGATGCAGCTCCTTTCTTATTGTCTATGGCATTTTATACATGAGGTAAATATTCGTATATATTATTATAAGAGAGAAAATTTGGCCTTGAAAAAATGTTCTCTCGGATGGTATTCGACAAGACTATTTCACGAGGAAAACTAGACGATATCAACGAAACATAATCTTTGTTTATTTGTTAATAATATTAAATGTACAACATAATATTAATTTCCTTTAGAAAAAGTTATTCTTGCAGTTTACGGCCTCATTGCCTCTCCAAGCAAATTCAAATGAGCAAAGGTAAAAAAAACTTGTTTGTGCTCCATCGGGGGTTTCTTCGTCGTAGCTTTTGATCATTTTTAATAGTTCTTCGGTGGATAATGCTTTTGAACTGAGTTTTCTTTTGTCTGGACAACTTTGAAGCTGCCTTCGCTTGCTGTCTCTGGCCAATCTTGCACATTTGAAAGATATATCCGTGAAACGGTCGATTTTTATGCCGTATATTCTGTAAAATATTTTTCTTGTACAATTTTTGCTGTTGTATTCCATATTGACTTTACAGACGACTCTTTATAGTCTTCGCCATTGCCATTTTTCATATTAAAGGCGTAATCCTCGAGAATTGGTTCCAAATAGAGCTCCTGAACTTCTGCGTGTTCAATGAGACATTTTCCAAAACCCGAATCTTGATATTTCGTCTGGATTCATTATTTCTTTTCAAAACTATGAAGACGTTTGTGAAGCTGACAACTATAGAAATACCAGAAACTTTAGTAACGGATCTGTCATAATTTTGTCGCTGAGATATTACGTATTGTCAATATGAAATCAATAAAAATAGTCCAGTGAAATAGTTATTATAATTTTTACCTAATTACACATAGGCAACTTCATTAATTAACTATATCTATAAATTTGATTTAGTTAAAGACTGCAAGTCGATTATTTTTTTTATAATCGAACCTTATTTTCAAAAAAGATTCATTGAAAATCTGTATTCCCTTTTTATGGAACTAAAAAACTAAATTTACTTACGTTTAATCATAAAATATTCAGTCAAATGATGTGTAGATTAAGTAAAAGTTGGTTTTAATTTGTTAGTTGGTAGTTTTTTGTTTTGCTCAGCTAAATATACTTATTGCAACTCATGTTCAGTACATTTGCATACTTACGTATCACAAATTACAGGCAATAATGATCATGTGTAGAAAATAAACTTCTTACTTTACATTATAAGTCGGATATTTGTTAAGACTGGTTATGACGCCTTCATTTGCTTAACACATTTCGTGTGTTATGTTCACGACCAGCCAAGAACGGATAATGGTGATAATTGATTATGTTATTGAACTTTTGACATGATTGAAGAAAAATATCGATAACATATGCTTATAGTAACTAGTTTTTGCTAATTATTCTATTTAATTACTATGTAACCTGAGTAAAATACAGAAATTATGTATGCGCTTTAGTCCAGGCGTGCTGTACCAAAAAAATAAAACATACGGAATATCTGAGACCTGGAATGTAACAGTTGGAGGTGGTAAAGGGGCTTATAACACATTAAAAAAAATACATTAACTATGTCAATTATGATCATAAACTTTTTAGGGGTAAAAAAGGGGTAAAAAACTGAAATATTGCTGTTTGCGGCTAAAATTGACGTCAAAATGAAAAGTGCCCAATAGAAAAGTTGTAGATCATGTAAAAATCTAAAACTTTTCTCTTGGTAATTTTCTCACATAACCTCAATTTTTCGAGGAAAATGGAAAAAACGATTTTTCGTTTTTAATTTTTAATTTTCCAACGCATTCGTCAATCTTGATGAAACTTGGTGAAAACGTACCTTTTTATGTCGAAAATAACCTCGAATTTTCTCAACCTTGTAACAATAATTTTCCGAGAACTTTGATTTTTCTGGAAAAATTTCTTTTTTTTCAACTGTAAAGTTTGCTCGGAAAATATTATTGGAAAAGATTTTCCTGGAGCTCATTTTTTTCGTTTTTACGTCTACTTTCACATGACATAAAAAAATACACCTCTCATTTAAAAATGTGCTCAAAAATGAAAAAAAGCGAAAAATAAATTTTGCAACAGTTAAATTTGCAATAATTGTTAAATTTTTGTTAAAAAATATTAAAAAATGCAAAAGCCGATTCTTGCATTACATTCTACGGAAAAAATTACAAAAGAAAATGTATTTCATTATTTACTCGGATTTTTATTTCATTTGCAATATTATTATAAACACTCTAGTCTATTAATGAAGTTAATAATCCGAGCGGGGATTTCATGGTTTTTACTATTGTTGTATGCTGATTTGTTTATATTATAAGGTTTTTCATGAGATAAATCGATTTGTTGATGATTACAAGGCCCAAATACCCTTCCATCAGAACCATATAGCCCAATTTTCATCAAAATTTCAATTTTCTTTGACTTTTTGGAATAATTTGTTTATTTTTAATATAATAATCGTTCGGTTTTAAGTAATTCCTAATTGTAATTAAAAAATATATTGAAAAGACAATATTTTGTTTGTTACGAATGATATAGTATATTTTGTATATTGAAATGTTGCAAGGTCAAAGAGAAAACAAAAGGCCTAGGCCCCTAGGCTAGTTAGAGTTGTCATGTCTACACTTTGTCACTTATGAAAGGTGGCTATAGGGCTCTGATGAAAGGGTATTTGGGCCTTGTAATATCAACAAATCGATTTATCTCATGAAAAACCTTATAATATAAACAAATCAGCATACAACAATAGTAAAAACCATGAAATCCCCGCTCGGATTATTAACTTCATTAATAGACTAGAGTGTTTATAATAATATTGCAAATGAAATAAAAATCCGACTAAATAATGAAATACATTTTCTTTTGTAATTTTTTCCGTAGAATGTAATGCAAGAGTCGGCTTTTGGATAATTTATAATTTTATAACAAAAATTTAACAATTATTGCAAATTTAGCTGTTGCAAAATTTATTTTTTGCTTTTTATTCATTTTTGAGCACATTTTTAAATGAGAGGTGTATTTTTTTTATTTTATGTGAAAGTAGAGCCCCAGAAAAATCTTTTCCAATAATATTTTCCGAGCAAACTTTACAGTTGAAAAAAAAGAGATTTTTCCAGAAAAATCAAATTTCTCGGAAAATTATTATGTCACAAGGTTGAGAAAATTCGAGGTTATTTTGGACATAAAAAGGTAAGTTTTCACCAAGTTTCACCAAGATTGACGAATCCGTTGGAAAATTAAAAATTAAAAACAAAAAATCGTTTTTTTTTCATTTTCCTCGAAAAATTGAGGTTATGTGAGAAAATTACCAAAAGGAAAGTTTTAGATTTTTACATGATCTACAACTTTTCTATTGAGCACTTTTCATTTTGACGTCAATTTTAGCCGCAAACAGCAATACCTACTTCAGTTTTTTATCCCTTTTTCACCCGTAAAAAGTTTATGATCATAATTGACATAGTTAATGTATTTTTTTTTTCATGTGTTATAAACCCCTTTACCACCTCCAACTGTTATATTCCAGGTATCAGAATTTCCGTCTAAAAGTACAGCACGCCTGGACTATTTGCTTTAAACTACTGCGTGAAACCAGTTTGGAACTATCAATTTCATTGAGATTCACATAAATACATGAAATAATCTATAAATATTTGAATTAGTACTTTATTAGTCACTCTTAATCTATCAAACACATGGTAAAATCAGAATCTCGTTATTTTTTTGAAATTCTACTTTTCACCTGAACTTGAAGTCTTGCTATAGAAAAAATATTGTATTGCACACGACGATAAAATCGCATTATTTTCTCGAGCATAATTCTCGAAGGTAAAGTACAATTTTATAGTATTGTATACAATAAATATCTGTTATAGCCCAAAAAATAAGCATTTTATTCGAAATATCATATGCTCACCCTCTAACTCTCTTTCAAAAAGACCCACAACCCCTTTATAAAATGAACTGTTGTCATATCCACTCCGAAGTTCTGCTGTAGTAGTAAAAACCGCCCGGATTTCGGCAATAAATCCAAGTAGGCCGTTACGACCCAGGTGCCATCTGTGTGTGTCTGATTAAAGTAGGCGTTAGGGAGCCAGCATTCAAAATCGTTGCTGAAAATACGTTTATGTAGGGTTGTTGATCGGTTTGTACGGTTTTGTTTCACACGATCGCTCGCTTGTATATGAGAAAGATATATTTTCAATCTAATTGTAGCCTTCCCACTAATAAAAAGAGTCCCCTGGCGCTGACAGAAAATTACTTTCCTCATAAATGAATAAAAAGGATGCTTGTTTTCAATGGATTATCTATTACGGGTATAATAGGAACCTAACGAATTGTATTTCGTCGATAAATGGTGAAATTTATTTAATACCGAAGATAGTCTTGTGTTATAATTATAAACAATTGTTTAAAACATTTTAATTAACGATAAAATGATTTCTTTAAAATACGGAAATACCTACAGCAATAGAATTTACAAATTTCTCCAAAAATTACTCACATAGCGATTTATCTTTTCAAAAGACAAGATGAACTCTTACTACAAAACCATTCTTCAGGTGAGAAACCTAGGACAGTCAGCAAGAAAAATAAAGAATATCTGATGAAATTATCAAGCTGAAGAAGTGAGCTATGAAAGACTATATTTATCTCTAGGGGAAGATATTTTTCCCTCCACACTACTAAAAGGATTGGGCATTCCGCTGCTCTTTCTGACAAGGCTTTTTAGAGTAAGCCTGACTTAATTTCTGTTGAAAATACTTGAAAGAATTATTGATAAGCATATTAAGGAAACCCTCTGTGGTTAATGGATATGTTTCGCTAATTACCTTTATACAGAAAGAACAGTTAATGAAGAAAGTAATGCAATAGCTAATTTTCTATCTGAGACTACTGCATGTAGAGTAATATCCTCTACAATATGTAACTGGATCAGATTGATATTGGAGAAGAGGCTGCTCCTAATAGTAATGCTGGTAGCCCTAGTATAGCAACAGTAATTTACTAAAAGGCTGAAGCTGTTTATTGAATTACACAACCCAAATAATAACACCCTGCTTAGCTGAATGTTGATGTCTCTTAGAAATGTGGTGACGATAATCTTTATCTTGGAATCCTTAAAGTTGTCTCATAAAAACTAGTTTTGGCATATAACTGTGGTTTTTATAATATTTGCATCTATTATTAAAATATGAGATCGTATATGAAATATTTTCACAAATAGAAGCATTATAAAAATGTGTTACTAAAGGAGTTGCGGGGAAAAACTTATATTCAACATTCCATTCATAACGTTATCAAACTGGATGGGTTTATGAACAGGTTTGCGCCTGCTGTCGATATGGTTCTTATAGCACCAACAGAAGTATTAAAAATACACTGTTAACAAAATTAACCACCCTGTACTAACCCTTACTCTGTGAAAGGCCATATTATTAGGAACAATTAACAACTAATCTTTTTATTAGATAATCCCTTAGGGCTATTAAAATTTAGGCATGTCTTATTACTTCTATACTTGGTCTAGCCTTAATGCCACTTAATCAACATCAGGTAGCTACTAACAAAGAAGATATAGCTTAATATGTTATAAACCTATTTTTGAATTAAAAGTGAAAATTTCTTTCAAACGTTTAGTTAATTATTGTTTTTAATTAAATATATACCATTTAAAAGCTGTTTCCCTTTTAAATATAATTTAACTGGTAGGTAAAAGCGATTCTTTATTGTTATTTCTACTGTTCGATGAAAAATGGCAAATCGAAAATTTATATCCATTTGGTGTTTTATATCCGCTTCGCATTGTAAGCTATCCTTTGACTGGCTTTTGTCGTAGAAGTGAATTATGTGTGCTAATAATTCATTTCAACTGTTTTCCTGAGGAGTGTCGCTACAGCTATAAATCTTATTAAATCGTGTAGTGAATGTCTGCTTAACATGTACCTACCAACAAATCGTAAACATTTGTCCTTATAATACTTTTTTAGAAGTTTACACAAAACACGTACTTTTTGTGTTATCAATCAAAAATAATACGTTCCGAAATAAAAAATACAACTAAAATTCTATAAAACTTATTAAAATATTGTGACAATATTATAAAATTCCAGTTTGCTTCTTCCTGAGTGTGTCCCTTTAGTTCTTCGTCCTACTGATTTAAAGCAGTCCTTTTTATATTGGCTAGTACTCCTTAAGGTAGAATTTCCATTTAATAAAAAGAGCCAAGGATATTTTGGAGGATTTCCTCTTCTTGTTCACATCCTCTGAATATATAGCTTAGAAGAAGTTATAAGGAGCTATTTGGACCATCGATCTCCATAAATAAATAGTTAAATAATAAATAATATGCGATAATAAACATGAAGAAACTCACTCTGAAGCGGTGTAGGAATAGAATCCACGCCGCTTGAATGTGTGTACATTAAAGTTTATTGTATAAAAATCCTTTGTATAACAGGTCGGCTGAAAAGTCCCCGGTCTACCATAGTTAAACAAAATATTTTGACAAAATTCATTTTTTTTATTCAACATAGTTGCCTTCAAGGGCGATACAGCGATTATAGCGACCTTCCAACTTTTCGATACCATTTTTGTAGTACTCCTTCGGTTTGTCCTCAAAATAGGCTTCAGTTTCGACTATTACCTCAGTATCAGAGCCAATTTTTTTTTCCGCGAGCATTCTCTTTAGGTCAGAGAAAAGGAAAAAGTCGCTGGGGGCTAGATATGGAGAATACGGTGGGTGAGGAAGCAATTCGAAGCCAAATTCATGCAATTTTGCCATCGTTTTCGATGATTTGTGACACGGTGCATTGTCTTGATGAAACAACACTTTTTTCTTCATCATATGGGGCCGTTTTTTCGCAATTTCGGTCTTCAATCGCTCCAATAATGCACAGTAATAGTCGCTGTTGATTGTTTTTCCCTTTTCCAAATAGTCGATGAACAATATACCGTGTGTATCCCAAAAAACTGAGGCCATAACTTTCCAGCTGACTGTTGGGTCTTTCCACGCTTTGGTGGCGGTTCACCGGCCGCAGTCCACTCAGCTGACTGTTGATTGGACTCATGCGTGTAGTGATGGGCCAAGTTTCATCCATAGTCACATATCGACGCAAAAAAGCGGGTTTATTACGACTTAACAGCTGCAAACACTGCTCAGAATCATCAATTCGTTGCTGTTTTTGGTCGATTGTGAGCACGCGCGGCACCCATTTTGCACAGAGCTTCCGCATACCCAAATATTCGTGAACAATATGTCCAACACGTTCCTTAGATATCTTTAGAGTGTCAGCTATCTCGATCATATTCACTTTACGGTCACTCAAAATCATTTTGTGGATTTTTTTGATATTTTCGTCGATAACCACTTCTTTTGGGCGTCCACTGCGTTCACCGTCTTCGGTGCTCATTTCACCACGCTTGAATGTTGTGTACCAGTCAATGATTGTTGATTTTCCTGGCGCAGAGTCCGGAAACTCATTATCAAGCCAAGTTTTTGCTTCAACTGTATTTTTTCCTTTCAAATAACAATATTTAATAAGCACACGAAATTCTTTTTTTTCCATCTTTTTGAAAATAACAAAAGTTGCTTCACTAAAAATGCAATATCTCACAAACTAATAGTCCGACAGCTGTCAAATTTTTACACGAATCTTTTGAAGGTTTATACTATCTAAAAATGAAATGGATTTAATCCTAGTGTCGTCATCTATAGGTCAGACCGGGGACTTTTCAGCCGACCTGTTACAAGAACAAAATATATAAAAAGGAACATTTACAATACTATAACACATTACTTATAAATAATACGGAAAATATAATTCACAAATTCACTGATTGTATGATTAATTAGGAGACAGTTAAATCCATTGCTTTATTTGTCAAAGCCAAGTTAAAGAGAGAGGTGTTATTTATAGGACAAAAATAAACTGGTAAATAGTTAGTCTTAGTTAATATCTAACAATATAAGAATTATAAACAATACCACATTAATTGTCGTCGATGAAACTATTAAAAAAGTCTTTTCCTATACTTGAAATCCATCTTTTGACTTTTTTTTACACTGTTTCTGTTTAAAGTTGTTGTTAGTGTATGTTTTAATTCTAAAGGAACTAAATTAAATAATTTTGGACCCAAATAACAAAGACTTCGTTGTCCTATTGTTTTATTACATTTAGGACCTTTTACCACATTATACCTATTTCTCGTGGGGTACGGGTGGTCTAAGGGTGTTAGAGATTTTAAGTTTTTGTGTACATTTAGCAGGATTTTTTGACTAAAAAGTTGCCGAACATCTAACACCTGACTTACTTTAAATAAATCTTCAGATGAGAACGTAATTGGTTTTTTATACATTATTCTTAAAATTCATCTTTGCAAAACATTAAGCTTCTCAAGGTAATTATTACAGACACCTCCCCATCCTAATATTCCATAGATCAACAAAGATTGAACCAGTGCATAGTAGACTATTTTTAGGTGAATAATATTTAGGAATCCAGAGAGGTGTCTGATTTTACCTATCAATGCTCTAATTTTCTTAACTAAGCTCTCAATTTGCAGATTCCATCTGAGATGTTGGTCTATAATAATACCAAGGTATTTGACAGATGTTGCTTCTGGTATATGTGTCATCGGATCAATTTTAAGGTTACCAAGTTGTGGTAAATAATTTGTAATTAGTCTCAATAAACTAAATTTCTAAGTGTAGGCTTTTCTTTAGAGGCTTTAGAGGTTTTCTATTCTTCCTGACAAAATCTGCATAAAGAACTGTCAGTTCAAGAGAATGCATATGCGTGTTAAGCTCTATTAAAGGTTTTGTGAGTTTTCTCGTATTATGTCTTTTGTGCTTCAACACATACTCTAATTGTTGATGTCTGATCTGCTCGCACGTCTCAATCTTCGTGACCTTGAGACTTTTTATTTTGCTCATATATTCATGTGCAACTTTATGGTTGATTTTGTTAAGCCACAGTTTCTGGTCCTTTAGGAGACTTCACCGTGTCTTCTTGGGTTATGAGTCCGCCTTTTTGTTCCCTTTTTGCCCACTATTATTGGGTACCCACGCAATTGTGGGCTTGTTTTTTCTACCAAGGCTTCTAAGCAGTTCCAGAACAGCCTCGAATTGACCTCTGAATGTCTGAAAACAAAGCAATGGGATGCGCAGTGAATGGCAACAATCTAAATGGGAAAAAATGAACATATTGTCAGTTGCGTAGTTTTTTTTTTGAAGCAGTTCATTTAATTATTTATTTATGCGAGTATTTTTACAATATTTGTAAATAATAATTTTTTTATTTTGCTCTAAAATCGTTTAAAAAATTTGTAATAATATAAATCTTTATGAAATTTAATTATAAATTAACAACAAAACATTGGAAATTGTTGAGCTGAAAATCGATGTAGCCTGCAAACTTTAAAACTGTGAATTTACTAAGAACAGCTGCATTTCTTTACACTCAACAAGTAAATATTTACAATTCCCGCTAACTAACATGAGTAATTTGTAAGTTACAGTAAAAAAAGTCCTCTATGGGCTGTTAAAGTGTCTCAAGTCTGGAGTTAATTAAGAGTAAACGGTCTTTTTCTAGACAGACAGTAATGTATAATTAATTTTATTTATCGCGCTTATATAACAATGAAGAAAAGTATAAGCAATTCAAACCTATTAATGTTTTAATGATTAAATTGATTAAACAATTGTTATAATCACTGATGCAATGTATCAGACAACAAATTTAAAAATTGGTGAGATATATGGAATTAATATAATACTAGATTACTGGACATTGGTTTTAGTATTTAAAACAAAGTTTTTTTCCACTGGAAGACCCCTAATTTCCTAAACAAGGTTAAGAATTGGTCGCAGAGTGTTGAATTATCAATGACGTGATCAAAATAACAACCTCATATTTGGCTGCTTATGTTAAATACAAAAAATAAGACAAGTGAAATATATCTACAACAGATGAGCAGATGAGCTGGCATGGAATGCCCCTTATATATGTAGTAGTTTTTTGATGTTCGTGAAAGTTTAGAATGTTTTCGAAAAGCACAGAACATTCCAGTAAACTCCAGACTTTAAACCACATAACGAAATGGGACAGACCAACTCAAACAGAAAGCTACATCTTACCAAATCTTACCAAATATCATAAAACTAACAACTAACATTCAGTTTTAAGGGAAACAAGAATATTTCCTGATAATTATCAACCCGATATCTAATAGTTATTTATTGTACAAGACGATAAAATCTCAGAGAGCCTTTTTGATCTTCGAGAAGATAATGCAATTATATTGCCGTGTGCAATACAACATTTTTTCTATAGCAAATATACAATTTTCAAAGAAAATTGTAATTTTGGGCACAAATATCGCAATTGTGTTGTTCTGTTGGTAGGGATATGAATTACTCTGTCAACAAATGTCAAACAAAGGTTACGTTTTGGTTTTTGCGGAGAATATTGTTGCGTTTTGTGTACAAAGTGAATAAACGAGTACAAGTTGTGATGCTCCAAAAATAGATAATTCTAATAATGTTAATTGTAAAATATCAGTTGTTTTTAATCCTTATTGAATTTTATTGAATAAAAAAAAGTTAAAACTCCTTATCTTACCCTTGCCGCAACTTAAAATAGTTGTTATAACAACACTTTAACATTAGCTAAGGAAAAAAATTCAATTTGATATCTGCCAAACTGACAATCAACGTAGGTAACAATATGAATACTATTAAAAGTATTGGCAGCAATACATACAAATTCACTTTATTATTGAAAATGAACTTTGTAAACAATACCAACAACATCAATCCTAATAAAATTCGTTATCCAGCAAATGTTTTTCTTCATCTGACATTCCATTGTCTTATTACTTTCTTAAGTATGGTAGTGGCAGCAAACTACTAAAATTTACCATCTTTGCCTTAAAAAAATATTATGTACTAGCATCTCTGTAACATGTTGTATATATATGTATTCTCTAGACAGTGATAATGGTCGGATGGCATGCGAATAAACTTTTTTGTGCTATTCTAGACAAATTAGCCAATGCTAGTCGACGAGGAATGTCGACAAGTACTTGTTGAATGCAAATGCATTTCATTTTCAATCAACTTTAAGTGCATGGTAGTACCTTTGTGTCAGTTGCCATATACTTTTAATTATAGATTGATCTCGATTGTGGAATGGTTGGTTAAAGGAAAAAAAACAATGTAATGTCTTGTTGATAGAGTAATATATACAAGTTGTGTTATTGTTGGTAAATTGATTTAAGTGCAACACTAGAAGTTAGTCTAATTCAAACGCCTGTAAGATTTTAATTTACCTTGTGTTTCAAATTATTTAAATCGGAAAATAAACGTAAATTGTACGATTTTTTTTAATAATAATGTTAATCATGTTTCCCATTCAATATCGTCGTCTGGGTCCCTGTTTGGCGAGAACTGGAATTCTAGAGAGTCCGCAAAAGGTGGAAGCTTTGTCCTGATCTATGTAAACCAGGCCTAAAGTTCCCTGAAGGGGGTTGTTTGATTTGGTCTTCATTTTAAGCGTTTTTCTGAGAGCTCATAATGGATTAGGATCATTACAATCACTGATCGTTTGTAGAGTCTCAGTCCACCGGTCATTTCAAAGTTTTTCCAGCTCTTGCTTGACTTCGTTCGATAGTTGATTGACTCGTTTTTTGTCCAGTCGGTTTATAGGTAATTGAGCCTTTTTCCGAGCTCTATTTTTCACCTGGATGAGACGTTTTATCCTAGGAGGGATAGAGCAGGGGTCTGATGCAGGGGTTGATTTGGAAAACTACTCCGAAATAACGCTGATTTCAATTCATTCGCAATTTGGAGGATTTCTTTATCTAAATCATGCATGTTGTTGAGCAAAGGGAGGGGTCGATTGATATTACTAAGTATTTCGGAGTATATGAAGAGGTGAACCTATAATGAACTCTACAACTTTATAGAAATCAAGTTGTTTGAAGTGCTTTTTGACTTTGAAGTAAGATTCCAGCAGAAAAACGTTAATGTTGTAGAGTAGAATTTTTGAGAATTTGAGAAAAAAAATTGAAGGATACAAACAATCTTAAAATTCTTGTTTTAAATGTTTCTTGTTTGAAATAAAAAAAAAAACAATGAAATTTATGATTAATAATTTTTTGCATAAATTTTTCAAAAAGTTCATAAAAAAATAAGAAATTTAAGAAAAGACCCAAATCGGACAATTTTTCACCAAGTTATGGCTATTTAAAAAAAAAATACCCGAAATTTTCAAAAATTCATATCTCTCCATTGGCTAAATTAAAAAATTTGAAAAAATTCATAGAAACCTTTTTCGAAGAGTACAAAAAGATGCCCAAATTTCAGCGAAATCGGAGATGCAAATCCAATTGGTAGGATGCCCCATAACTAACTTGAAGTGAACAGTACAGTTATTGATAAAAAGTCAAGTTGTAAGGTTATACCACTGTATCCTTATGTATTTGTGAGTAAACTATTAAATTTATCCTTATTGTGTTATAAGATGAAGAAAAAATAGAATTCACAGAAACAGGTAGACTACTACCAGATATTAATATTGAGAAAACTGGTGTGAGTAGTGGAAAAATTTATGCAGGCAGATTTGATAGACATTTATTTAAAAATAAAAATGTGATTTAGATACGTAAGCTATGGAAAATATCTACCTAGAATAGTGGCCAAGAAAAAAGATTACTGTGGAGAAATGGAAAGCCTGAAAACATAATTTTAATGCCTAATAAAAATAAGACTTATAGCAAAATGAAAGTAATTTTTTCACTCTGGTAAAATTTACTTTGCAGCTCAGCAATCTCTGGATTCTATAAATGTTAAATAACATATTATCTTTCTTTTGGATGCTCAGTATATTAAAAAAAAAACCCCTTGGATAAGAAGTATGTGTACACGTTATACTCTTTGTAATTCTTCCAATTCTTACTAATAAATTGGACTTCTTTTTGGTATTTTCAATTCCCATTTCTTCTTAGACTGTCTATGCGAATCGCTGTATAGTAATTGAACAAATTCGTTATCTCCCATCTCTATCGACAACAAGGTTCAGTCGGCAGTACACTCACGTCCAGACAAATTAAATTTTGTGGTAGGTATGGCCGCCTTGAAACGTGCGCTTTCGGTATACGTGTTTTCATCATCACAGCCAGCTTTTCACTTTTGAACCGAGGCCTATTATTTTTCCTCATGCCATAGTAAGTTCATTATCGAACTTATAAATGAAAAATTGATTCCCTTATATAGATTTCATTTGCTGTGATGTTTTTATTACACAATAATCAAAACTTTGTCTAAGAAACAAACATAATTTGTGGCGCGCAAATTCCCCAAGCGAAAAAAATAAGATAATAATAGTGCACCTAATAAGTTGTCTGTGCAAGATCATTTTCTTGATTGTGCGCCATTTTATGTAAATTATTCCATATCTTATGGTGAAACAACACGTTTTAAATCTGGAAATCTTGTAATTTAGGTAAAACAAAAACAAAATTTTCGTTAAGGAACTTAAAGGAAGAAGTTTACCTTTCCTGGCTTGTACCAGACCTGATTCGTGTGAAGAAAAATACACAAAAAACGTGTGCATACCTATTATACATGTCTCGCATATTTGGCACCCAACGTGGGGAAAGTGCAGTATAAAAGTATGTTTTATTGACTTTATGAATAGAGGGCGCCGCAGATGACAATTTAGAAATAAATGAACGATTTAAATGTGCAATCTGTAGTAAATAGTGTCAAGAAGAAAATCTTAGTTTCCATGTCGTGTGTACACTCCGCGTCATATAAAACTGGTACACCTTTATTTTCCCTATATAAATCAAACTTAACTAATCAAAATGACAAACAGTCGCATGTGTCAAATTTTTCAAAGCGCATTATCCACGATGCCAGTCCAATTAAGGGAATTTGATAAAATGCGAATAATTTCCAAAATAGAGGATGGTTGGTCCATTAGACGAATTGCCCAAACGTTTAATAGAAGCAAAACCACGATTCAAAACATTAAAAAAAGGTGGGATAACGACCAAACTATTTGCAGAAAAAGAGGAACTGGAAGACCATTTATAACTACAGCGGAGCAAGACGAAGCATTAACTGATTACTTAAGGGAAAATCCATTTCATACGGCAAGACATGCAAAAGTTGCAGTAAACTTTAATGCTTCAATAACAACCGCATTAAGAAGAATTAGAAAAACTAATTTAAAGAATTGTGCGGCCGCCCGGAAATACAAACTCAATGAAGAACATAAACAAGGTAGATTAATTTTTGCCTTAAATTATGTTTTAAACGATACATTAAATTTTTGGGGAAAGGTAATTTTTTCCGATGAAAAAGTATTCCAATCACATAGCGACGGCCATATTAGAGTTTATAGACCGCCTGGAAGTAGTTTTAATGAAAATTATATTTTTTCTAATGATAGGTCTGGACGATTTTCTGTAAATGTTTGGGCTTGGATGTATAGAGGAGGTTTAGGAATGTGCTGGAGAATCGAAGGAAGATTAAATGCTAGAAATTATTTGGATATTTTAGATGGGGTAATGTTACCATCGGTTAGCGAAATTTTTCCCCATGATAATTTTATTTTTCAACATGACAATTGCTCAGTGCACACTGCTCGCAGCGTACGCAATTATATTGCTGAAAATAATATTGAAACACTTCCATGGGTCGCTAAAATTCCAGACCTTAATCCAATAGAGAATGTTTGAGGACTTATGGTAAAAAAGTTAAAAAATTTAAATACAATTCCACGAAACAAACAACACTTATGGACGCTAATGGAAGAAACCTGGGAGAGCTTGACAGAAGATGAAAATTTAACATTAAATTTAATTGACTCAATGACTACAAGATTACAAGAACTTATCAATAATAATGGAGGTATGACACGTTATTAATTATTGAATGTAAACTTTCATGGCTTCTATGCTACCATGATCTATAATCTATTTGTTAGTTCATTTAATTGTTTATGTATGAATGATAATAGATTTTTATTTTCTCCAAATTGTTTTATTGCTTTATAAAATTTTTATTGAGCTGGCAACACTGCCATGGAAATTATACCATAACAGCTGATTTAGCATTGACACTTTTTAAAAGATCAATTTACACAACTACAAAAACACTATTTTTGATTATTAATAGTTGTACCAGTTTTATATGACGCGGAGTGTAACAGAGCATTGAAAATCCAGTTGATCAGCTATATAAGTGCACAAATATCAAAAATTGTCCGAATAACAGACAAAAACTGTAAATACATTAAATTAAATTCCAGATACACTTGCGGTACATTTAAAAAACTTTCCGGTTCTTTAAAAACGAATTCTATTATACACCTCATTTAGTAAGAAATTTCTGATGCACTGTATACCGTTTACCGACACTTTAATATTTAATATTTGTGACAAGTCTGACGAGTTTAATCTCATCTGTGTACATCGCGCACGGTTCGGTTATTAAAAACTTGAAAGGATCTTCTTTCTAAAAGATGGCTTTGATCTAAATATAATCGGCATAGCTTTCTATGATATACTCTTTCGTTCGGGAATGTAATGATGAATAATTCTTACCCGACTTCTGATGGGTTTACGGCATGGCGTCATTCGGCAAATATGTTTATGAAGTGGCACTTATTTTCTGCTGTGTAAGAAACAACGATGTCTTTCAGCTGTTACTCCATCAAATGCGACTGAGAAACTGAGATATACTTTGTAAAATATTTCGCGGAACTCGTAGAACAACCTACCGGGGTAGGTGGAGATATATAAACTCTAGGTGAACTGAATGTTGGAATATTAGCGTAACATTGCGCAAATAATTCAATATATAGCCAATATTGCTCTAATAATTGTTTCCAATGTGCGTGACAAAGAAAACCCTAAATTGGCTACCAATATTAATGTTATAGATTGCGCCAACATTGGCCCAATATTGCGGTTCAACGTTAGGTTACGTTGGCTCGTCAATATTGGCCAATAATGGCCCAATATTGCTTTACAATCGAACCTAACGTTGGCTGAATATAATGCAATCTTGCGCCAATATTGTTCCTTCATTGGAAAGCGTTAACGTTTTTCTCTAATTCCAATATTGTTGAATGGCAAGGTCTGGCCTATAAAGCGCCAAGATAAATTTCTACTAGGGAGTGTCGACCAAGATGAGGCATGATATGTTTCCATAATTGACTTTTGCATTTTATGAGGAATATGATGAATGACCGTTTTCTATATCCTGAAACTGTAATCATAACTTAGGTTTTTTTAGCTAATGAGACAACTATGCGGTTGCCATTGATGCAAATGGTCTTTGAGTGAACTCCTAGTGATATTATAATACTAGATCTGTGAAACGTGATCTATTTAGGGCTAGTAGTACTTTTCTGTTGTCAGAACTGTTTTCTATAGAAAAAAACAACTACTTCTTGCGGGCTATATACCCATACGAACTTTGGATTAGGATAGGGGTGCAGCTTTGATTCAAAGTATTTTGGAATCTTGTATACACCTTATAAGTTTTGGTGTAAAAGTATTAATCTGCATTCTTCTATCCGGGATAATAAGAAGTTTTGCAAATGAAAGTAAAGTGTTACTACTCGCAAACCTGTTTCGACATTAATATATCTTATCAGTACGAGGTAAGTACTTCTCATACCAAATAGCAGGATTTTTTTACCCCTATACTTATGACTAGTATGCAGGATTTCAAGATTCAATGAGTAAGAGCTAAAGGCTAATCCATTATAACTAACCTAAAAAATAATTTTTACTGTTACTGATAGCAGCAGACTTTACAGTTATGTTATTTTTTTATAAAAATCATTACTGAACCAACCTGTAGTATTATAAAATGTAAATAAAATTCCTTTCTTAAATTGTTGGTTATTGTTCTCAAACAATTGTTATTATTCCTTTAAATCGGTAAAAATTTATCGAGTTAGACGTAATTATAATCCTAACAAAAACATTCTCAGACTTATCTTTCATTCGGTAAGTTATGCGCACGTAATTACTTAGCCGTCGAAAGCAGAAAAAAAAGATAAATTTCATAACAATTCAACAGCAACAAACAAAAAATTACAAAGCCGAAATGTCTTTCGTAATAAAATTTCCACGGCATATTATTAATGCTTTTTATTGTGATTAAAGCAATCAATGATGGTGTTTTGAACAAAAGATCGACGAATTTTGATACGCATTAACATTCAACTAAAAGATGAACACATTTTTATTACATCAGGTTTTTACTATTATTAAAAAAAATGGTTAATTTAAACGTTGATATCGTTTTTTTGTAGATATCTGGCTTTGATTGTTAATAAAAAGATACAATCAAAATAGTATCTGTTGGAGAAATTTTGTATTTCTCATATTTTGTTGTCTTGTCTTGATGCAGAATTTCGCCAAAAACATACATGGAAAATTGAAAGATAAGATCAATATTATGGTACTAGTATTGAAATCTTAATGTTTGCTAAGTTCTGAACACAATTTTATAACGTTATGACTTTTAATACTTACAGTACAGTTATTTACATGAAGTGAATAAGTACCTACAGTAGATGAGACAGATAGCAGAATGGAATTTCTTGAACAAATTAGCAAGATTATCTAGAAATAATTAATTTAATGTGATTTTTTTTTCTAAATGGTAAAATCTCTTGTTTTCTCTTTCTAGTTTGCAATTTCCCTCCTGCAAGGTCATCATGGCTTGTGTTACCGTTTCCCCATATATGACCGATTGTTACTGGGCCCAGAATTGTTCTAAATCTTCTATACCTCTAAATCCTTGTAAATTCTTTACCACTGTATATTAGGGTGTCCGTTATTTACCGATTTAATTTTTGAGTTTGCAACGCCCCTAAAATTTTTAGTGTATGACCCAAAAATATATCGAACCTATATTATAAGCCCTTAATATTGATAATTTCCCATTTAAATAACATGGAGTTTTTGTAATTTTTGCAATCAATTTTGTTGTTCCTCCGCCAGCTCATACTAAGCTGCGGCAATCAATTATTTTTGTAGTAAATTGAATGCTCTACAAAAAAGTCTCGGTATTTTTTTCGATAAATTTACTTAATCACCCAAATTATTTAACAGGTTTGGAAATTGTAAAATATCTAAAAGTAGTCAATGATTCTGCAGAGCGAGCTGTCAAACTAAATGAAGAATATGTTAATACTTTGGCCAAGGACGAAGATCAAAAATAGTATATATGTTAATTTGTTAACGTTGGATGGTCCTGTTTTAAAATGGTTAGGTAGTTATCTATCGGATAGATTGCAAGTGGTGGGGGTTAATCATTACTATTCTCATACTTTTCCAGTAACTTCTGGAGTTCCCCAAGGGTCTTATGTGGGACCCTTATTATTTAGCTTGTTTATTAATGACATTTTTGGTTTTGCTTTTTTTTCATAAATTTAATGCCTGACGTGTTTTCTTTTTCTATTTTTAGAGCAATTTAACACTGTATATTTATTGTGAATTGGGCTTGCCCGTGAATAAATAAATAAATAATTAATTCATTAAACCATAAATTTTAAAATATGGCAATTAAAAAATAATTCAATTAGTTTTAATACTTGTAGTATGTTCCCCGTACACCTGATGTTTAAAATTCAGAGACTTGATGTTAAAAGAGATTTTTTACTGCTTTCAGTCAGCATTGTACAAACATCCTTGTTTTGGATACTGGTTTTAACTAAATAAACAGGATGAACCTGTCTTTTCAAAGCGACGAGATAGGTTTATTTCAAAGTCTCTACTGTGAATGCTGGAGACGGTTTAACGTGAACGCATAAAGATTTTATTATATATGTCAAAAGTACTACTGTTTTGAATGCGATTCGCTGTTTTGTTTGAAGATGTTATGCATTAGCGCGGAAGATTTCTAGGAACGATGAAATGGATTATTACCAGTAAATTCAAATGTTTTAACTGTATGTTGAGTTCTAACCGGCTTTATGACCAAAGTTTTACATACAAGATATATTTAACGTTATTAAAATTTCAGTTTATTATTATAAAAATATTTGTTTGTACGCTTGACATTAAGAGAAGGTAAATTCGTTATGATGAATAAATAAAGATTTAAAATACATTGAACAAATACCTGTAACAAAACTCACCAGGGGCGATGGTGAAAGCTCTGTTAAGTCAATGATCTAGAGTTGAGAAAATTTGTCTACTCTACAAAGGAGAAAGATTCTCTCCTTTTTGTATGGAAGAAACACTTTTTACACTAAATACATTAAACTATATTTTCTATGAATTAATCTGAGTACAACACTTAATTACTATAGATAAATTAAATAATGATATATCAGCAACATAGTGAACTTGATCGTGAATATCATATATTGAACCCGTCGTCCACGCATTGCTGTGTATTTATGTTTATCTTTTGTTTATTCAACCTTAGTTGAAGTCACGATGCGACAGTGAACGTGTCTTACTGTTTTTCTGGAGGAGACATCAGGAATTGATCCTACTAAGGCAATATGTCTCCGGAACTTTTATTTATCCAGTGATATCAGTTCTTATTGTTCTTTATTATTTTATGTGTTAGTTCTCTTGGAAATTAAAGTGCCCCGCATGATAGAGCAAGGTTATTGCATCCAGAGGCCAGCGTTTAAAACTGAGTCTGAGACCTGGACAAATGGCAAATCGAAGAATAATAGATGCCTTTGAAATGTGGGCCTGCAGAAGAATGCTGCGAATATCGTACTAACGTATCAATTCTTAAAAAAGTTAAATATCACCACAAGGCTATGAACCAGGATAAACCAATTATACCTACGATATTTTAGTCACATTTCAAGAAGAACAAATTGGCTGGAAAAACTTATTGCGGAGGGAAAGATAAATGGGAAACAATCAAGAGGAAGGTTTTCGATGCGATGGATGGATCAAACCAAAGAAATCATTGCACACGGTCTGCAAGAAGCTTCTCTTTCAGCTCAAGGCAGAGACTCATGGAGAGCTACGATAGGAGCAATTGCAAGTCCTTTGACCATAATTGCTTCTTACAGCTCCTTCTACGTCAATACAGAGATGCATCAAAGAAACTAATTACATTGAAACACTAATTATTTGCAAAATTTCCATTAAAATAAAAAAAAATCTTACACCCTCTAGATTGTGATATATGTTTCCTACATTTTGTGTTAGTTTGTTTATTGGTTTTATTTGTTAAGACCATGAAAAAAAACACAGCAAGGAATAGAAATTATGCTATTAGAGACGAACATTTTTATACCTTATCATTTGCGTATGATCAGGTGATAATAGCCGAGATAATAGCACAAGGAAATTCCAAAAAAATATCAAAAATCAGTGGAAAATGGTATAAATAACCTGGCAATAGAGAAAAATGTAGAAACCGACGGTAAATTTACCTTCAAATACATGAGATTTTCAACAGATGAAGACGATAGTAGTAGATTAGTACAAGCTAGAATCGCAATCAGGCAGATATATTCAGTTATTTGGGGCACGAACATTAAAAAGCGTATGAAAAACTAATCAAATGATATTTAACTCTCATAAGGGCTTATTTCTAGCAACAGAAATGGAGAATTGGAGGAGATATTGAATATAGTGACGAACGATAAAATGCACAGAAGAATGCAGGTAGAAAATGATAATCAGACATATTAAAAAGAATAGTCTACTGTAGTAGGATAGCAGAATGGAGTGTAATGGACTTAATGAAGAGAGAAAATACACAGAGATTGTGGGAATTATGCCAAGGAGGATAAGGATTGAGCGAATAGAAGAGAATTGAGTACCTTGTTAAAGATTGGAAGGCAGTCTCAACCTTTGAACCCTAAATATAAAATAATATATCGTTTATTGGTAAATTAACATTTTTGCATGGATAATTATCGCAGAAAGGATCCAATGAAACTCTAAGTCAAAACCACAGATTTTTATTTGTTTAAAATCCACTTATTGCAACTAGTTTAGGTCTCAATTAGACCATCATCAGGCTGTAAAGAACACAATATACAATTGCTATACAAGAAAAAAGAAACCAATGGTTGAAAAAGATGCCAACAGTTAAAGGCGGTAAAAATTAATTAATATTAAACAGATTAAACAAATATCTGAGAGATAATAGTTGCAATAAGTGTATTTTAAACGAATAAAAGTCTGTGGTTTTGACTTACAGTTTCATTGGATACTTTCTGTTTGGATTCAGCCACATTTGAGATGGATGACCTATCTGATTTCTAATAATTATCGCATTGACAATCTGTTTTTGTGGATTACTAGGTTAAGTTTATAGTTTATAGCGAATTGGCACCGTATACTCTCGCTATAATATAGAGAGATATAACTAATGTAAATAACTTGACCAGAGGTTCTAAATTTCACCAAAGATAAGTGTACATTTATTGCACCTTGCTGACAAGGAAGACATAAAGTAAAACGCATCCGTCTGTCGTCGTATATGTGACTCAGTGTCGGAGGCCGAACGCAAACGACTCCCACCTCTTCGTCCAATAACTTTTTCAAAAAAACAACAACTTCTCTCTCTCTCTCGTCACGTGATCGTAAATCATTCGCGAACCAGTTGAAATTTTTCTTGAGTATAATTAAGCGAGATAGAACGGATTTGGGAACAGCGGCGCACTATTGAATCATGTCAGAGAGAAATGTGGTTTTGAATCAAGTATGTGCCTCTATTGATTTGGTTGTATCTTGAAATTTTGCAATGAGAATGAGTAACTTGATAGATTGGTTATATTGTACAGTCGGTTTTAGAATAGCATATACATGTTAAATGTGAATTTCCTTTACCTACCGAAGTTATAAAAACGCCCTTTAAACGCCTACATTAAATGGTTTTTAGGGATTAAGTTTATTTACAAGGGACAGAGGACAGACCATTTGTCAATAAAATACCTTATGCTGCAAACATTAAAGATGTGGGCGTGGACAACTGTTTAACTGATTTCAAATTTATTATTATTTAAACCGTGATTGGTTATAAACAATAAATAGGCCATCCTCAAAATGAATACAATGCAAGCGATTCGAGTTTGAAAATGTATATGCTATTCTCAAAAACGCGAAAAAATTATTTTTTAAAATCTGAGGTGAAATAATGAAAAAAAGTTGTAAAATGGGTAAAAAATACGGCTGATTTTTATTCAAATTTTTACAAAAATATTTAATCGCGTCCAGAGGCGCCGAGATCATTTTCTTTCAAGGTTATGTTTTAGATTTGGCATAGCAAAAAACTGATAGGTATCAACTCACTTATGATGCAAAAAAAGTTTGCGTAAGATATTTTGAATTTTAGCCGAGCCCTGCGGCATTTAAAATTTTATTATGCAGCTTTTCGCTTGAAAAAATAATGATAGGATTGAATCCCGCACTCAAATTTTTTTATAACATTATTTAGACAACCCACAACTCACCACGAGGAGGTGGCTGCATGTCGAGTTGCAGCCACGTAGTTTGACCATCTAAATGTTGAAGAAGGTGACGTAGAGGTAGTTCGTTACCATGTAGCAAACAAACTATCCATTGAAGTGGTTTTCCAATTTGACCTTCAATTAATTTAATGATACCACCTTTCCATCCTGTATTTACATTGGTGCCGTCACAACCAATTGCTTTGAGGTTCTTTGGGTCTACGGAATTTTCATTCATATATGATAGGATATGCTTGGAGATGTTTACAGCACTAACAGATGGGTTTATTGATAGGTGACCAAAGTATTTGTTTCCTGGCTCCTCTATCAGGGCTACATGTTCCTCTAGTTTAACAAAATAGAGAGCTTCAATATGGTTTCTTTTTTTGTAAATCAAACCCTACATTCCTATCTATCAGTTTTTTAGTAAACCAAAACTATTGTAATATTAACAAAATTACTTTCAAACGGCTAAACATTAAAATTTTTCACCAAATTTTTTTCTCTGTCATAGGTGACTTGATCAGTTTTTCACTACATATAACAAATTAGAAATTTGATTTTGAAAAAAAAATTCGACGCCACTGGGGCGCAGCTAATATTTTTTAAAAATTCCTACCCCGAGGTAGGAATGGGTCAACTGAGGCTGGGAGGCTGTGGAGGGAGGCACTCACTGCGGTGCCTCTGCTACAGGCGGCCGGTGACGCAATTGAACCCAGTTTTGTGTTTAATAAACCATACAAAATACAAATAAAACAGGGGCTGATGCTGCAAATGCAATACGCATATACACAGACGGCTCAAAAACCAAGGAAGGATCAGGATGTGGAGTCTACTCCAGATCACTTAGCCTAAGGATTAAATGGGGAATGGGAAAAAATACCAGCTTGGTTCAAACAGAACTGGCTGGTATCTCAATCGCCGCAAAAGAGCTAACCAGAAAAGAAATTTGTGGCAAAAACATAATAATCTGCACTGATAGTAGACAAGCCCTACTAACCTTGAATAGACAACGTTTTATCTCAGGGTTAGCACTAGAGTGCCACCAAAGATTTGGCTAACGCCTCGATAGATAATAATATCGTACTAAGGTGGGTGAAAGGGCACGACAGGTGCAAAGGTAACAGTATTGTTGACTTTCTGGCCAGGATGGCGGCTGGACTGAAAATTTTGGGACCAGGCGACACCCATGGTTTGACGACTTCGACAATTGCGGAACTAGCCAAACGTTACACCCGTACTCAATTCCTTAAGAGATGGGATGAAACCAAAGGATGCAGTTTTGCCAGGATTACCCTGGGCGACCCTGAGAAGCTGGATACGAATAAATGACCAGGAAGAACCTACGTTTAACAGTAGGATTTCTGACTGGACACTGTCAACTAAGGAAACACCTCCATATTATGGGGCTAGTGGACATACCTCTATGCAGGTGGTGTGAACAGGAAGATGAAACTGTCAGGCATGTCTTATGTGAATGTCCGGAGCTATCGTCGATAAGAGAGTGTGTGTTCGGTGAGTCTTGGCCTACACCTACCGACATTAAGGAGATGTCCCCTGGTGACCTGTCTTCCTTCCTGGATAAGGCAGGATGGACAATGTCCTAGGAGGGCGACTCCTTGGGGGGATGTACAATGGGCCATATTGTGGCCTAAGTGCTGTGGGTATATACTCACCCTTCCTACTCTACAGATACAGATCAGCTTGCAACTTTTTTTCACTATGCAAGCTTGCAAGGTCTCTTCATTCTCTATTATTTTCATGTATTCATTCTGTCATCCCCGGTCTTCCTTTTGATATTCGTGATTGTGTTTCGGTTTTCCACACAATTTCTATTTGTCTTTTATCTTCCATAAGAACTAAATGTCCTAATAATCTTAGTTGGTACTTTTATATATTATGTTGGTATTGGCTGTACTGCCAATTCTTCTCTTACTCCTTAAATATTTCATTTACAATTTAAAAATCATTAGTTCTAATTAATCAGTAATTATTTGTCTGTAATGTCTTTCACTCGTTGTTTAATTTGTGGGTGTAACAAAAGTGAGGTGGCCAGAATGTCTTATTTTTCGCAAAATGCTTTACAAACAAAATATGCAATTGGCTTTGTAACAAACATATTAATTTCTAAATGTAAATTATGACTAGAGAGTTTGGAACCCAAAATTTTTCCACATATTAAACGCAACTCTAGAATTTGCAGTAAACATTTCAGATAGAAGGATTATAATGTTTCATTATTGCTTGAAATATGATTCATTACACAACGAATAGTAAAATTTATAATACCAACTATTACTTTGTTTTATTTCAAATAATATTCCTGTACTAGTATATTTAGATCCGAAATCCTCATAAACACAGTGGGCGATATTTATTTAAAAACACTGTTGCGAGTGATTCTTTTAAAATGTGTGCACAATATGATGAGTCTCGTTTGTAATGTCGCGCCCACCACTGATGCACTTACGTTAAAAGTTGAATACCGTAGTCTCTGCAATTTCCTTTTTCTCGTGACTTGTATGCGTCGGTTCATTTTTAACTTGCCACGGTTATTAACCGTCGGGACTGTAGAAACGCTACATTAATAATGGGGTTATTATAGGTTAGGCTAATTTACGCGTTCGGGTTAAGTACTCTCAGACCCGTCACTGATGATTTTTCCGCCGTTCCTTTGGGATATTGTAAGTTCTAGACCTTTTACAATACTCATCTGAAGAATATTCATCCTCCGAGTGTCCTTCCAACATTATTTGTACCAATATTATTTGGCCCAATTATGTTTATGGACAACTTAGAAAACAAAATCTTTAAATGCAGTTTATACAACGAATGTTATCGCGAATTAGTATAAATATCTCTCTAATTATTGGAACAAACGGCACTACATTTTCCTCAAGAACCTCCCTTATATATCAGCTGTCAGTGATCCTCTACGAAACACAATTAACTCCGTGTAGCCTTCAAAACAGATGCCTCCCCATGCCATAATCGACCCACCTCCATAATTTCTGGCTGCTCTTATGTTACACTGAGCAAATCGCCCATGTGATACTTTTTTTAACGAGTGTATTTTTGAAAAACAACTACTCAATAAGGCCTTGGGGTCTGTTCGGTGAATCTTTTCCCATGAATGAATTACTTTTTATATTTTTTCTCTTATTCAAAGAAACCAAAACCCCGAAACTAGGCAATTTTTCTTTGAATAACAGAATACTTTAAAAAAAGACAGAAAATAAGGAATGAATATTAATAATACAAGAATAACCATGGAACACATAATAATACTGGTCCATGGATCCAAAGGAAGATAGAGGAAATTTAAATTAAATTTGGCATTTGGTATTTGTTTTTAGTTTTTAATTTTCAATTTGTTCTCATTTGCACAACCTTCCCCTTTTTATATTTTTCATATTTTTATATACTTTTATATTTTTTTGTTTTCCAAATATTTATTTGTATAAATCATTTTCTAATTCTGTAATTTATAATGATTACTTTACTTCATTTGAATTGTAATTACTCCTTGTTTTTTGAATGTCAATGTAATCATTGTTTATTGACAAGTAACCAAAAATTCAGACTACTCTTCTTCTTTTACATTGACTTTCATTTGATTGGGGGTTGGTACTTGATAATTAGTTTGATGCCTTTGTTGTATTTGACATTATGTTGTACTAACTCTTTTGCTTAATTTAATTTGGTTATCCATTGATTGATTTGTATGACGTTTCCTGAGTGATTGCAGTATTGTCGTTGATTTGTTCTTTTCCTTAACTACTTCGATAACAGTTCCATTGACTGATGATGGCCGTATTGTAGGCCAAAACTAGTCGCTTTTTTATAACAAATTCATATAACAATAAATAAATATTTGTGACATTGACATTGGTGTTTCCTTTCTTCAATTAAGAAGAGTCACATTCGAGAAATGGATGATTTGCTTCATTTAAAAAAAAATAGATAATTTAAAAGTATTATACTTTAATTATTCTCTACGTTATGTCCTGTAATGCCCCACTGTCAAATTCGATATTGGATAATCCAAAAAACATAACAATTTGCATTAACTTACATATTTACTTAAAAATACTTTACATACACAGTCCTGTAATTGTTTTTAAATTTAATATTATTGTTTAACATACCCGCCATAAAAATTATGGGTTTCCTTAAGCCCCCATAGAAAAACTATTCGAAAATTATCTTTATGGGTTGCCGTATCGGTTTCAGTGACATGATTACGGTCGTGGAATGGATGAAACGATCCTTTACAAATCTGCAGCTAGCAATAATGACGACGAAATCGACATCAAAAAGAATCAACCGCTTTTTACCACTTATCTCTATACCACTCTTGATATTTTATTCGCTGCCATTTTATGAGGATTACGGATAATAAAGGTGGGTTTTGATTTTTATTGATCATTAGGTATTGATCTGCCATCAAAAAAATTCTAAAAAATTTATCCTGCCTTGTAGCGATTAGTGAATTGATCGTTATGACATGGTCTCAGATTTTGACGCATAACTCCAAAACAAAAAATCATAGCCACTTCTAGTTTACACAGTTAAAAAGCCAAGAAAATTTCCTACAAACCCTAAAAATTTCAATTTTTTATAGTAATTTTTACCAATTTTATCCTAACCGAACAATGACCTTCGTAAAATCGACTTTTTTCCATATACCTTCCTTCGAAAAAATGAAAATTTTTGAAATCTCTCCGAATGAGCTAAAAATCTGGATTTAGACTAATTTGACCCTCCTAAAAACGAATCTGCCATCAGAAAAATTCTAAAAAATTTATCCTGCCTTGTTGCGACTAGTGAATCGATCGTTAAAACACGGTCTCAGATTTTGACGCATAACTCAAAAACAAAAAATCATAGCCACTTCTAGTTTACACAGTTGATAAGCCAAGAAAATTTCCTACAAACCCAAAAAATTTCAATTTTTTGTGGTAATTCTTACCAATTTTATCCTAACCGAAAAATGACCTTCGTAAAATCGACTTTTTTCTATACATAAGTAATAAGAACAAGTATTTTAAATTGATTTTAAAAATTAAGATCAGACAACTCAAATTCCTATATTACTTAAAAATTTAGCTATGGGATAGTAATAATTAACTTTTATCTTTTTTATATGACATTTTTTATCATCTATAAGCTGTAAAACCTGTACGCAAATGCCGGTTAAGGATAATTTGCATTAATCCTACGCAGATAAAATAAAACGATTTTATTATATCCATCAACAATTATATTTATTTGTGTGCTAAGAAAAAAAAATTCTTTGTTGTTTGATTGTGTTCAGTAGTGACTCGTGCTATAATACAAAACCTACTTACTTTTTTCACCTTTATTTACTGAAAGAACTATTGAAATGTTAAAAATTTGCTGGAATTCTTCCAATAATTTGGATTTTTCAATGTACCTACTTGTAGACCCGTCTAATACCTTTATCTAATGCTATTCATTACACACTACAACTTTTTGAACAAATCTACTTGATCATAAATCATCTAAACCTATTGCGGTGCAAGAAATAAACCAGATAATACATCCAATGCCAATTACCGGATTTCTTACGAGAGTATAAAACAGAATAAATAGAATATACATCTCGTAGATAGGAAATAAATCAGAATCGAATAAGGTTGTTGTCATGGCAACGGCCTTTTGGGATGACCGACGCGGCGCCTTTCCCGAGCGACGTCGATTTCACTTTTATTATCTTATTTTTCTCTATTTTCTTTTAAGTTGCAGGCAAACGGAATTGAATAAGTTAGATATTGAGGTATAGAGTTGTAGCATTGGAATATAAAAACTTTTTACATAGACCAATAATATATTTACATCGTGGACATGTTAATAAATAATCAATATTGTTGCATAAGTTTTTTTTAATTCCAAGCTGCTTTATTATTTTCATTAAATTGTAATGTTTTTCTCACTATGGCTAACTACTATCTATTTATTTACTAGAATACTTACTTAAATTCATTAATTTATATACACTCGGTATATCAGCCCTAATTTATTTATACTACTTGCTCTCGCGTTTCCGAAGGTCGTTAGATTAAAACTGACTTCTCGTAGGTATCAGCTTATATACAGCGTCCAATCCGCTCGGATGACGCCGACAACTTCTAGATGATTCTAGTCTAGAATATTCTGGTGACAATGTCTATAAAACAGGCTCATTCGCCATTATTTAGGATTTAGTTAGTCAGTGCCATGCTTGAGCATGGCGAGTTTGTAACAATATTTTTTTTTTGGAGCCGTCTGTGTACCAAAGCAGTTTTGCTTCACCTATACAAGTCTTCTCTTTTTGTTATCTCTATCTGAGTTTTTTTTATGTATTTACAGTTTAAATTGTATTTCTTTATTTAAAAAATAGATAATCAAAATAGATAAGTCATTTCTTTACGTTCATACTTCAACTATACAATTCATACATGTTTTACAATAGTTTTTAAATTAGTTAAAATTGATTTGGTATTATTATAAATCAATCACTGCGTGCCGAGCGAAGCGAGGTTCGCAGCAACAAATTAATAACTTAACCTAACCTAACCTAACCTAACCTAACCTAACCTAACCTAACCTAACCTAACCTAACTAATTTATAAATAATATAAATAATACAGATTTTTAAAATTTAGATTAATTTGGTGCAATATAATATGTTTTAAATTTCTTGAATCTCTATTATATTTTTCAGTTCTTTAGTCCGGTCAATTTAGACATTCGAAGTTACATAAAGTCCCAACAAGCTGAATTTCTGTGAAATTGTTCAAAATATAATTATAACAATGTCTAGAAATTCCCCATCATTTCCGTTTAAGGAAAAAATTTTATTCAAGATCAAAGGTCGAAAAAAATGAGTTTTTCGCGATTTTCATCAATACGGTAAGTTTTATCATAAAAGTACCTTAGATAAAAATTGTAGATCATAAAATTATCTATATAAAATGTATTAATAGTTTTTTCCTTACGTGCCACTGTTTCTGAGATATAACGATTCAAAAAGTTATAAAAGTTGTTATCGTCATAATATGCACAAGTTTCCACGCCATCTATGAGGTAGTGTACTTAGCCCGTTTTTTTAACGTGGTTTTCCCAGTAGGCCTACTCCACGAGATCCTGTTTAATAAAAAACTATTACAAAATAACGGAAATTTTCAATGATTGGAAAAGATAAAAGCGATGTAAATTAAAAAAAAATATTGAAGTTTATTCGTTTTATTCGTAAGTTTCAAATTCTTGATCTTCTTCTTCATCTTCATTTTGGATGCAGGTAAATTGCGTCAATAGCGGTAAATCTCATGATACTTTGTCGGAGTAAAACGAATCTTCCATTGAGCACGACCGGCCTTGACAATTTGTGCATGCCAAAGAACAAAACAGTCCAACTTTTTGCAACCACATTTAACACTGCATCCCTTTTTTTGCAGTTGCAAAAAATAGTGTCCAGCAGTTTGTCCGGCGCAGGTGGAAGTAAAGTTTGAACTGGCTCTAATATATTGTTGACCAACTTCCAACCCCAGTTTGTAGGGTCTAGCCAAACCACACTGGGACTTGGTAATATACTCGAAAAAGATGTTGGTGATCAGCAACTTAGGTTGGAGGAAGACAAGCCAATTGAACTTGTTTTTTATTCTTAGTATTTTTAACAAAACAAGCATATCCATGCTTATCTAAACAGGTAGTTTTTTTAGGAACTCCGTACATAGAAAGTCTTTTTAAAAACTTCAGCACATTGAATTAAATCTTGTTTTTTAAACTCTAGATGTATATAAGTGGCGTACTCATGCATATTGTGACGATAACAACTTTTATAACTTTTTGAATCGTTATATCTCAGAAACGGTGGCTCGTAAGAAAAAAAGTATTAATACATTTTTTGTAGATAATTTTATGATCTACAATTTTTGTCTAAGGTGCTTTTATGATAAAACTTACCGTATTGATGAAAATCGCAAAAAACTCATTTTTTTGACCTTTGACCTTGAATAACATTTTTTTCCTTAAACGGAAATGATGGGGAACTTCTAGACATTGTTTATAATTATATTTTGAACAATTTCACAGAAATTTAGCTTATTGGGACTTCAGGTAACTTCACCCTCATTTTTTGTACTAAATTCACCGGACTATATTATCAAATTTAAATTGAATGAAGATTCTTTTAGCAATATTTTATCCGTTTGACATGTAAGTTAGAAATTTCGATAAACATCATTGTGAACAACGCAAATTACAAACACCATGTTTCAAAAACAAAATACACACGCAGACATAAATTGAAATTGTGCGAACTACAGCGTAATTCTCTAGCAAGGAACCGTGTTAAAACCGAACGGTACCTGCACCACGGAGTTTGTTCCGCTCGCTGACAACATTCCACGGCTGTCAGCAACAAAACTCATTTGGACTCTAACAAATAGCCTTAATTATTCATCCAGTTAGCACGTTATGTCGTTATTATGTCCACGCGGACGACCCCTTTTGCATAAATGACAAACTGCGTCCGTCACTAACAAAATTTCTGGTGTTTGTTTAAGACACATATTAAGTTACATTTGGATGGATTTTTTTACCAATAAATTATTAATTCTCAACATTAGCTACCCTTAAGGATAATAAAAAACTCTTCGTTTTAACAAAACTTCCAATATTTATTTAAAAATTGCTTTTTTAAAAGACTCAATGACAGCTGTTTCGCTATGAAGCATCGTCAGATTGACATTTAAGTTACATTTTGTTTGTTTGTAGCTAGGTACCTGATGTTTAGGTAGTATTAAGGCTAGACCAAGTATGGAAGTAATAAGATATAACAATATTAAAGCCTAGATGTTATTAGCCCTAAGGGATTATCCTGGATGTATTTCCCTCTAAGATCAGTATAACTGTGCAATGAAATAGAAAAACCAGGAAAAAACTATGTCATGCTGATCTTTACAATAACTTAATATATTTGTGTTACAATTACGTCTTATCTATGTATAAAATGAAGACTCAATCAAAGCAAACACTTTAAAAGTGGAGAACTTCCCAGATTTATTTGTTCATTAACAGCTTTAAATTGTGGATCTGCTAGATGTCTTTTTATTTCAAGTTCTTCAAGGAAATCTAAATTTTGTTTTTTATTACAAATGTGTAGTATTTGGATGTCATTGGTGTCAAAGAGTGAGGTTGGATGTTCAAGTAGGTGTTTTGCATAATTTGACTTATCTGGTTCTTTTAATCTATATGCTCTTAAATGTTCGTTAAATCTTACTTCTAAATTTCTTTGTGTTTGACCTATATATACAGCATTACACTTTGGACAATTAATTTTGTAAACACCAGATTTTTTTAATTTAGGTAATTTTGTTTTTACATTTAACAATTTTGTACCAACATTATTTTGTGTTTTAAATGATATTATTGCTGATGTTGCCGAAGATATTATTTTTGATATTTTATTGGAAATACTTCTACAATATGTAATATTTTTATAACTTTTAATTTCTTTAGTTTGTTTAGGAAATATTGGTTGTAGTGCCACTTTCTGTTCTTTTTTATTAATTAATGTATTTATCAAATGAATTGGGTAGCCTTTAGATGTAGCTATTTGTTTTATGATATAAATTTCTTTATCAAAGTTAATTTTGTCCATTGGAATTGAAAATGCTCTATGTATCATGGAATTATAAGCTGCTAATTTATGTGTTATAGGATGATTTGAATTATATGGTAAGGTTACATCTGTTTGTGTTGGTTTTCTGTATATTGAATAATTTAGTAAATTATTAACTTTTTCAATTTTTAAATCTAGAAAATTAATTGAATTATTTTCTTCAACTTCTAAAGTATTATCCTTAATAAGATGGACTTCCAAAAAGTAAGGGTTAGTACAATCAATTGAATTAGCTACCCTCATATAATTTACTTCATTTGCATTTTACGAATTGTTGTTTTATCCACCGCTTATTTAAAAAACCAATACCTTTACAAGTATAGTTTATAAATGATCTCATAGTGCGGGTTGTGACAGCTGACAGATATAAGTGATTATAATTAAACGATAAATGACACACCGATACGCAAGACCTCTTACGAACTATTGAACAATTTTATCCAAAGGGAAGTTAACATTATCCGTACATACATTTGTGATATTAAATTATAAGAAACTAATTGCTTTTAGTAAAATCCCGAATCATCGTTAGTAAATGAATTTGAATACAAACTATATTTTGTGAACACTCGGTATGTATGTTGTCAGGTAAAATCTTGTTGGACACATATGTTGGATTACAAGCAATTTTCAATTGTTAATAAGATAGGTGTTATAAAAATAAAATACTTCCAATTACTCAGCAAAATTTCAATATAGTATTGTTGACTTTGTTGCCTCTAACAGTAATGGACTTGGGTTGAGCCTCCTTTCATCAAAGTTAAAAATAAAAATTTTATAACATATTTTTCCTGTTATTTTCTTTATTATTCTTATCCAGGACTCTGCATTTTTAATTCTAATAGTACGTGTTTATTCTATTCCATATCAACTACCAGTAAATGTTATATTAGTTAAATTGTTCCTAAATTTAACAAAGTTTTAATTTAATATATACATCTAGGATATCTAAACCAAATCCACATAAAGCTAACTTTGACTCTTCTCCAATGGAAAGGCTCAACGTATATACTTTTTTTAATTTTCTGTATTTTTAATAACTGGTAATTTTTATTAAAACAAGATTATAACATTTTGTTACTGTTTGTATATTTCCAACGTATTTTATTATTTACTAATTATTTGAACAAAATTATGTTTTGTTGTACGAGAATCAGTAAATACGTTCCTGTGTTGTAATAAGACAATATTGAATGAGAATTTGATTAGTCACGGCTTTGATTCATCGAGAATTATCAAAAGATTCTTGAATGTCCTCTCTTGTAGATATGTGATGTTGCAAGGATGAACAACAAAGGAACTTTGGGTGGTGTAAATGTTTGTTCTTTTCGTTGTCTTTAGATATCAATATTGATAAATGACGCAGTAAGAATATTATTTATTAAAATAATAATTAAGTTTTTTTATATATAAATAAAAGGTAGGGTTTTTAACGGCGCTAACTAGAAGTGGCTATAATTTGTTGTTTTTGATTTATGCGTCAAAATCTGAGACCATGTCCCACTAGTCGCTAAGAGGCAAGATAAATTTTTTAAAAATTTTCTGGTGGCAGATTTGTTTTTAGCATGGTAAAATTAGTCTAAATCCAGATTTTCCGCTCATTCGAAGAGATTTCGAAAATTTTCAATTTTTCGAAAGTATGCATGGAAAAATGTCGATTTTACGAAGGTCATTTTTCGGTTAGGATAAAATTGGTAGAAATTACTATAGAAAATTGAAATTTTTAGGGTTTGTAGTAAATTTTCTTGGCTTTTTAACTGTGTAAACTAGAAATGGCTATAATTTTTTGTTTTTGAGTTATGCGTCAAAATCTGAGACCATGTCATAACGCTCGATTCACTAGTCGCTACAAGGCAAGATAATTTTTTTGGAATTTTTCTGATGGCAGATTCGTTTTTAGGAGGGTAAAATTAGTCTGAATCCAAATTTTCAGCTCATTAGGAGAGATTTCAAAAATTTTTATTTTTTCGCAGTATGGAAAAATGTCGATTTTACGAAGGTCATTTTTCGGTTAGGATAAAATTGGTAGAAATTACTATAGAAACTTGAAATTTTCAGGGTTTGTAGGAAATTTTCTTGGCTTTTTAAAACTAGAAGCTGTTATCACTTTTTGTTTTTGAGTTATGCGTTAAAATCTGAAACCATGTGTAACGCTCGATTCACTAGTCGCTACAAGGCAAGATAAATTTTTTAGAATTTTTCTGATGGCAGATTCGTTTTTAGGAGGGTCAAATTAGTCTAAATCCAGATTTTCAGCTCATTAGAAGAGATTTCAAAAATTTTTATTTTTTCGCAGTATGGAAAAATGTCGATTTTACGAAGGTCATTTTTCGGTTAGGATAAAATTGGTAAAAATTACTATAGAAACTTGAAATTTTCAGGGTTTGTAGGAAATTTTCTTGGCTTTTTAACTATGTAAGCTAGAAATGGCTACGATTTTTTGTTTTTGAGTTATGCGTCAAAATCTGAGACCATGTCATAACGTTTGATTCACTAGTCGCTACAAGGCAAGATAAATTTTTTAGAATTTTTCTGATGGCAGATTCGTTTTTACGAGTGTCAAATTAGTCTGAATCCAGATTTTCAGCTCATTCGGGATGATTTCGAAAATTTTCATTTTTTCGAAGGCAGGTATATGTATGGAAAAAAGTCGATTTTACGAAGGTCATTTTTCGGTTGGGATAAAATTGGTAGAAATTACTATAGAAACTTGAAATTTTTAGGGTTTGTAGGAAATTTTCTTGGCTTTTTAACTGTGTAAACTAGAAGCTGTTATCACTTTTTGTTTTTGAGTTATGCGTTAAAATCTGAAACCATGTGTAACGCTCGAGTCACTAGTCGCTACAAGGCAAGATACATTTTCAGGGATTACTAAATATAGAATTTTTTGTTGAATTTATGCAATGTATGTCAATTTGGAGGAATTTTTAATGGAACCAAAGGAAAACTTAACGACGAACAACCTTTTACCTCGACCAATTTATGAGAATAACTCTAAAACCCAAAAATATGACCAAACTCACCTATAAAACCCAATAAATTGAAGAAGAACCTACAAACAATGCACAAGGAACATTTCAATCATTTTTATTGTCGTTGACAATGATAAAAACAGTTGGTAAATAATTACTACAAAAAAACACCTACAAATTCATTTATTTAAATTGTATGTAAGGAAAGTTTTCTACTTTAAGATGCTACGTGCTTTTTACTTTTGAGTCCGTTAAAAGCTCTACAGTTTCACAAAGTTGGGCGTATCGTTCTTTTGGGACAACTTCAACTTTATTCAGTTAAAGTTTAAAGTATTTTCTGTAGCATTATTCAGCAGAAATATCTTTGATTCCCTTAAAAACAACGAGCACTTTATAACTCTTTTGCATTCTAATTCAATATCATAAAAATAAGTATTTAAGAACAAAAAAATGGTCTAAAAATAAGAGTACCCTTTGTATTTTACCTTCCATGATAAAATAGATCTTATTTAACAATTTTTTTATGTCTAGCTCGCTTAAATAAACCAATACACTCTTTAGCTTTATAATATTAGTATTGATTATCAGGATTATTTTTATCTTATGGTTTGCCATAAATTCTATAACACTGTCTATAAAAAAACTCCTTGAGAAATTCTTTGTAAACAAGAACTTCACAATTTTCCTTTTGCCAAGTCCGTGCTTTCGCTCGACATCCGACGGCATTCTACTGGTAATCAAAATTAATGAATATTCTACTCTAGCCGTGCTGCTTTTGCCAGTATTAGTCTAGTTACTCAATTGTTTTCGGAAGGGTGTTGTAGATCAGAGGTTCCGTTAGATGCAACCTTTATTCAATTTTATGGCAGAGTCAAGTAGTGTTAATTTTCATTCGAAACAGATGGATTTGATTTTCCTCCTGTCTGCCTGTCTGTTAATTGTGCTTCGAATCATTTGATTTAATTTCTCTTGATAAATTGACTCGCTGATTCTCGGCTTTTAATGAACGCGACGTAATGTAATTAAAAACGTTTTGCAGGATTTGAAGGATTAGACGATAATGGCATGCCGAAATATTGTTTCCATTTTCTATACCGTGGGTTCAATATCTATAAAACTTTATTAAAATCGTAATAATAAGTTTTCAAAACTTTCATTGTTTAATGTTCATTTTGTGAAAAATTGTACAATATTATAATTTGAAGAGTTCATCTACACCAGTTATAGAGAAAAATTGTAAGGTATCCAATAAAATCCACATAACTAAAGCAATCTTATAGAGGGACACTCAGTCTAGTGTTTTTTTTTCCAATTTTTCATAGAGTGATACTTATTTTAAGAAATTTGTTGCAAAGGATAATGTTCCAACAAAATTTGGTCCAGTAATGTCAATTGGAATGGAAAAAATCTTTTGTATCAAGATAACTAATACTGCAAGTTGCAGTATCATATCTGCTATTGCTGAACATTGGGATAAAATGCAAGAAAATCTAAAAAAGGGTAGTGGACGTAGCTTTAGTGATGCCTGCTGTTGAAGTTTATTCTCTCTAGTGGCCTTCTGCTGAAATTTAGCCCAATATATCGGAGCACCATGCGTAATCATAGGCCGTATTACTGTGTGATACATTTGTTTGGGTTTCATTCCCCATGACACCGCATATTCTACGGCATGTCCGAAAGGAGAGCTTTGCTTTTTTGTAAATTCTCTCCAAATGAGCGTTCTATGTAAGTCTCTTATCCAGCGTAACCCCTTTCAATCGCTTTCTTAATAGTTTCTCCATAGAAGGCGAGTATTTGGAGTTTTGTCAGTTTCTGCCTCCTGGTTAAAGTGACAACTGTTGCTTCACTACTGTTAACTCTATCCACAAGAGAGGAAAATTACCCTTCCCTGTGAGCACCCCTAGCAGCCCCTGTCTTTATTTTTTCATGTATTAAAAGATCAATGTTTTATCAATATTGATTTACGTTTCGGGGCTCATTCGGAGAGATTTCGGAAATTTTCATTTTTTCAAAGGAAGGTATAAGTATGGAAAATAGCCGTTTCCGACATTAGATGACCTAAATAGGCTGGTCTCTAAGTCTATAGAGGACAAAGAGATTGCAGTGGCTGCCTTTCTGGACATCGAAGGAGCGTTTAACAATGTTACAACGAACTCATTGATATATGCAATTAGTAGACGGGGCACACCTCAAGTGATAGGCAGATGGATAAGGGCAGCTCTAGAGAATAGGATTGTAATATCCTCACTAGGGCAAGCTATCATCAAAGCGAAAGCAGGTGGAGGTTGTCCACAAGGAGGAGTTCTGTCACCACTACTTTGGACAACCCTAGTAAACGATCTCCTCAACGAATTATTCAAAAAAGACTTTCAGTGTCTAGGATATGCAGATGACATAGCGATTGTCATCGGAGGCAAATTTGCCGGGGTATTATCTGACAGAATGCAGATAGCCCTAAACACGGTTGAAAATTGGTGTAAGCGAGAGAGACTAACAGTCAATGCTCAAAAAACACAGATTATCAACTTCACGAAAAAGACAACATTGGCCGGTCTAAAACCACTAACACTGGGGGGAACAGTGATTCCAGTTGTCAAAGAAATAAAATACCTAGGAGTATTCCTAGATGAAAGACTCTCATGGAACATACACATACAAAAAACCACGCAGGAAGCTATATTGTCCTTGGGCAGATGTAGACGAATGTGTGGAAAAAATTGGGGGCTTAACCCCAAAATGACCATATGGTTATATACAAGGGTTATTAGACCCATAATAACCTACGGGTCAGTGGTATGGTGGACAAAGACACAGCAAACAGGAGCAGTAAGGTTGTTAAGTAACATCCAAAGTTAGCTTGCCTGTGCGTTACGGGGGCCATAAAAACTACTCCTTTAGCTGCACTGGAAGTCTTGTTAAACATTCCACCACTACACATATATATATACAGGGCGAAGCGAGAGCAGCCATGCACAGATTAATACATATTCAGCAGCACATAAGCCAATAGCATGGGGCTGATAATGGTAAGCTAATCGAGAAACTAAAAGCGGATAACATTTTGGGGCAACCCATATCAGGTAGGGAAGACTGGGAAAAAGGTGTACCCGTAGAGGCGGAGTCAACCTGGTACACGGACTGCTCAAAGACGCCGTTTGGCGTGGGAGCCGGCGTAGTCGGAAGGAAACAAGGAATAACATACCCAGTAAGTCTATCCCAAAATGCCACGATTTTTCAAGCAGAAATTACGGCAATTCACTACTGTGTAGAAGAAATTAAAAGGCTGAATAGGACGTACCGTTCAATAGCCATCTTCACAGACAGTCAGGCGGTGCTAAGGGCACTAGATTCTGTAAAGGTCAATTCTAGGCTAGTATGGGACTGTGTGCATGCTCTGAGTACTCTGGGGGATCGTAGCAAGGTTACGGTAGCTTGGGTACCAGGTCATAGGGGTCTAAAAGGCAATGAAAAGGCAGATGAAATGGCTAAACTAGGCTCATCAATGCCTTTCACCAGGACAAAGGCAAGCGAAACAGTTCATAATGGAACATTCGCAAAAGTTTACGTCAGACTTATTGAGTAAAGACAGGAAAACGGTCAAAACTGTAGTAAGTCTATTGACGGGTCACTGTAAGCTAAACAGGCATCTTAAGCTGATGGGGTTGACAGAGACGGATCTGTGCAGATTCTGTCACCTAGAAGAGGAAACACCAGAGCACATCTTATGTCAGTGCGACGGACTGGTAAATATGCGGTTCCTGACTTTAGGAGAAGAATATCCATTGGCAAGGGACTACATGAAGGTTACAGTCTCAAAGCTTATAGACTTCGTTAAGAGAGTCGGACTGGGGGATGTAATCTAGTTTTTCGAGGACCACAATAGATCTGAAAAGGTCGCAGTGGAATAGGCTTCTGGCCACCTCTTAAACATCTATCTATCTATCTATGGAAAATAGTCAATTTTAGGAAGGTAATTTTTCGGTTAGGATAAAATTAGTAAAAATTACTATAGAAACTTGAAATTTTTTTCTTGGCTTTTTAGCTGTGTAAACTAGAAGTGGCTATAATTTGTTGTTTTTGAGTTATGCGTCAAAATCTGAGATCATGACTGCGTGCGAACTGCGTGATTAAAACATGTTTAAAAATTAGTTATGATTAATTTGGCCACGTGTCCACATAAAGAAGGGAAATCCGACAAAAACATTCTGTAAAAGAACTAATCAAGTCTCGATGTTGCTTGTTTTTGTGGGATACATTTTTTTTATAATTCGTATAGGGAAATAATTATTTACAGCCAATAGTTTTATAAAACGATAATTGAAAATGCAAGAAGTAGAATCGACAACAGCCTCTTGAAATAAAAACAAACATAAACAACATTCAACGTATTCTAAAGACCGTAAAACGTATATTTGTTTTTAAAACTATCTTTAAAATGCCTTTTGATGGGACGTTGTGCAAAAAAATCGCCGGTTTTAATTTACTTTTGCCCTGAATGCGCATCAGCCATTCCGAAAACGCTAGTTATAAAAACTCCATCAACCAATTTACTTTACCAAACATGGAATATTAATTTAAAAGAAAGAAAAAACGTAAAATATCGCTTGAACTTTTTTTGTAAATTACGCCAAATCGTAAAATGTAAACTGTTAAATATACGGAAATTTTAATATTCATGTTCATTAAAGTAAGAGACGGCATATTTCGCTTTTCATTAGCTTTTAAATTGACTGCATTTTATGTAAATTGTTACCGCCATAAAACGAAGTTCTCGTCAATCTTTTCCCGAACCAAGAAAGTCTCGTCTAATTTCATTTGGGAGAAGGCCAACGTTGCCAGGTTTAAGCTACGTATAGATACATTTAAAAATTAAAAAGTTGTTGAAAAAGAGACAAGTTTTTGCTTTTAAAGCTTATAATGAAGCTGAAAATTCTTCAGTGAAGAAAATAGAAGAGTAGATTTCGTCTTTGCATCAGTCAATTTAGTTCTAATCAACTCATATTTTACTACCTTGGTTAATAATGAACAACTTTACTGTCTTTTTTTGAGGTGGTTGAAAATCTGCTTTCGTAAGTTTACCTCAGAACGCTGAGGTAACTCAGGGGATGTGGGGATATAAGAGCTGCACTCCATTCTCCCATCTACTTAAACGAAAAAATACCATCTGGAACCAAACTCTAAGTTAAAAAAAACTTCAGGTTGCATTTCCCTCATCCTACCCATTTACGCTGTTTTCCCTTCTTCTCTGCTTCTTCCTTTTTTGCCATGGCACCACATATAAATGTATGCAAGGTTTCTCAAGCCATGTTACCCTTGGTCATTTCACCCATTAAGTTCACTGTTTCCGTGGAGATCTACTATTTTTTTCCTCTCACTATTCCATCTGGCGCACACCCAAATGGTGTGCTATGGATTATCTGGAATCAGGCAAGAAGGGCACATATATCTGTGTCTGTTTTCATATTATTTTTGTAAATGATCCGTATGACCCATTAGCGATTTAAATTTGGAGAAAGATTTATTTATTTATTTATTTATTTTTAACCAAACAGGCTAGATGCCTTATTACATGGTTAACAATAATGAATTACATCTATATTGTAACGTAATCAAAAGGCCTTATTAGAAAATTAACATATTTAACAAGAATCTTATTAATCAATGAGAGGAAAGGTAGTTTATTTAAATTTAAACAGATAAAGGAAAGTAATAAAATTTAAATTATATTTACATAAATTAAAATTGTCAACAAATCACCTGATACATAATATAAGATTTAATAATATAAGATTTACCATACAGACGAGTAGGTTGATGGTTTCTATGTATTATCTAGATATGTATTCATGATGCCTATAACAAATTATTCAAAATTAGTACTTATAGAATTTTCACTGAAATTTGCTTACATCTAACTATACAATCTGAAAAAAAAAATAAACAAATAATGGGGTTATGAGTGAAATGACAGTGACAATAATTGTCACCTGATATAGGGTAGCTTTTAAAGAGATATTTTGTTATGTCAACTATGACAGAAGAAAAAGATTAACGTAATTTAGTTAAATTAAATAATCACAGATAAAACACAAACAATTCAATTTAGAAATATAAGATGTAATGTTTTCTATTCTCAAAGCAAATCTTTACTAGATATTATTAAATTTATTTATAAACAACCATAAGGTTAATTTGATTGGACAAGGAATGATATAAAATTTAGAGATATAGAGGGCAAATTTTAATATAAGAAAGAAAAAAAGGAAAATCGGGGTAGTTATTGATTGATTTTTGAAAAAGAGAATTAGGGAGTTTTTTGGTTTTTGTAAAGATAAAAAGGTTTTTTTTTGTTAAGAAAAGTTGTTAGAAACAGATTAATTAAAATCATATGTGAAATTTTGTTAAAATTGTAATTAGATAAATAAATAGTGATTTGTGACCAGTGAAAGTTACCTTTTACACGTGCTTTAAAGTAAAAGGTGGTCCTGAGTGATCTTCGAAACATCTTAAACCGGATTCCACGAGGGAGGAAGGCGTGAGATCCCCACGTGCATTCTACCACAGTCTACAAAGCAATATAAAGGTATTCATATTGTTTTAAAACATTGAGACAGTATCAAACACTACTAGAAGAAGTATTAAAAAGGTATTTAATGAATTTTTGTTATATAAACTTACCAGTGCGTGAGAAACTAAATTTTCAATAACGTTGAGTAATCTATCGTTCATTTTTGTATAACTGTAATTACAGAAAGGACTACCAACTGTAAAACTTAAAAAACTCACTCATAATTGTTATGTGAGTTGCATATTTAACTGTAATAGGATTAGTTTCATTAGCGTGAATGTGTGATGTATGAAAGAACATTTAAACAATTTGAATTTGTATTTGTATAATGAAATGTGTCTTTTGAAACACTTATGTAATAAAACACTACGTTGAATGTAATTGATCTGTTTTTAATATACTAGAAAATGTAATAATTAGAAAGTTTATTTTTGAACATAATGATAATAATAAAACAAAATAACAATTGATATTTGGCGTTCAAGTAATTAAAATAGTAAAACAATAATAAATCATAATACATATAGCCTATGAACCCACAGAACCCTGAGAAAGAGAGACATTATTAATTCAGTAAGTAAAAAGTTATGTTAGTGTCTGTAATAAAATCAAATTCATTATAACATAATAAACATAAACAAACACACGCAAAAACATATAAATTAATATTAATAACTAATAGTGATGATATTAAAAGTAAAATATATAATCACTAGAAAGTTGTTGAATGTATAGAGAGACAAACACCATACATTCAGACACACTGTGGTTAAGCGAGCATTAAAACTTGATCTAAAATTAACTTATGAAACCTGGTTGCTGGTAAACACCAATCTATATTAGTTAAATTATTATAATTATTTACAATTTTTAGAATGATTATAAGCGGAGCTTTTGTTGTAATTAAAACCTTTGGTAAATTGAACATAAGGAATGTTCTAGTACATCGTCCAGGTACATTAAATGGTATTAAGGATAAAATTTCCGAACAATTAATTTTGTTATTGATAATTTTATATAAAAACATAATCGCATTTAAGTATCTTCTTTGTTCTAACGCTAATATTTTAAATTCTTGTCTAAGGCAAGTGGATTCAGTAAACCATTGGATACTTGCAAACTCTAACTTTGTTCTCACTAAAGTAACATACAGAAGTTTTATTGTCGTAATGTTAGTAAAAAATTTAGTTTGTCTCATAATAAATCCCAATAATTTATCAGCTGAAGAAACTATATTACTAATATGCAAATTAAATGAGAACATGCAATTGTATGAAACACCAAGATCCTTAGTTTCGGTACATCGTCTTAATGTTTCTCCTCCCATATCATAACTAAAAATAATCGGATTTTTAGAACGCGTTATTGACATTATTTTACATTTGCTTAAATTAAAATAAAGTTTATTCAGTAAGCTCCATTCATACACACACTGAATATCTCTTTGCAACCCTACACAATCACGAACTGTTTGTATTTTTTTATACAATTTAAGGTCGTCTGCAAACAGAAGGCACTCCGAATGTAAAAGAATAGTTGGCAAATCATTAATAAAAATTAAAAATAAATGGATCCCTGTGGTACCCCCGAATTGGCGTAGAATTTACCCGAAACGTTTCTTAGATATAACTTGACTATCGATGTAAGCACTCAGCCCGTCCTTTTTTGCAAAGTTAGACCTATCTGGTTATTTTTGTAAACACCAACATTTTTTTTAATTTGGATAATTTTATACCAACCATTATTTTGTGTTTTAAATGTTATTATTTGGTAGATAAGAGGAAGGCGTGAAGAGGTTACCTCTAATATAACTCTTACTAGGTGGTGTAACGAAGGACAACTCTGTCAAAACTAGTAAAGCAAAAGCAATTATACATTAGGAAGCTGGATAAACTCCAAATGCCCTCCCTCTATGGAAAAACTATTTAAGAAGCGAATATCTAAGGGTTAGGTTTGATAAAAGACATACATGGAGCGTCACCATTAGTATTTTTAATAAAAACTACAATAAATATTCAATTTCAACAGAAAAATGTCAGCAAATATACAAGAACCAATTTTAAACAAAGATTTCACTACATTTTTCATTGGATTTCCTACAAATTAATTTTCCACTTATGAATAGCAACATTTCAGCTAGTAAAAGTATTTTAACAAATGTCATTTTTAAACTAAACCAATTATTGAAAATATTCCTGACTTTTAATAGTATATTAAACAACGCATTTCATATGGAATTCTGTTATGACACGAGTTCAAGTTTAAAAAACGAATCGCGAAGCGATGAGTTTTTTAAAGAACGAGTGTCACAACAGCCATATGAAATAAGTTGTTTATAATATTTTTATATTTTGCCATTTTATTATTTTTTAAATTAATTTATTATTTTTATGTAATTACGAAAATTTTTATTTTAAAAAGTATGTCGGTAGCACTGTGTAATTTATAACATTTGACAGTTTTGACATTTAAATTATGAAATGTTAATGTTTTCAAATATTTTAAAATGACTAATACACCAATAATAAAATATTATATAAGTAAAAGATGATATTCATATTCACAAATACTTTCTTAAAGAACAATATAAAATTAATAAATTTCTATTAGCCACAAATGTCATTGTCAATAGTCTTGTCATTAGATACTTCACTCATGTCGCCAACCATTTAAAACAAAAATTTGCGTGCGTTAAAGTTATATTACGATACGTAAATGCGTTTTATAATGATTTTTATAAGTGCAAAATATAAAAACTATTTTTAATGAGTAAATTATAGAGGAAATAATTTCAAAAAGATTCTGTCTTGTTTATTACAACTTTTCATATAAATGTGGCAACGCTGGAAAATATCTAAACTGATAAACTGTCAAGTATGTGTCGATTTCTTTGGAATTCTGCACGGTCATGAATACTTGAAGAACCGAGGAGAACTTTTCTCATTTATTTAAAAGTGGAATATCATTTTTCATGATTTCATCTATTGGCAGCTTATATTCAATTTAAACAAGAAAAATTATCTTTCTTCGAAATTATTATACGCAAGAATAATAATATCCGTATACGATATTCAGGGATAAATTGAATTTGCAGTTGATTCTTAAACAGACAGGCGATGCCAATAAATGAGCATTCGGTTTGATGTTGACTTACAATTATTTTTTGATTAGGATTTTGACAAAATTGTAATGTAGCATTTCTAAATTATCCATATTTATAAAAAAATTTATTTTATTTGTAAGAGTGGATTCTCAAACTCTTTCCTTTTGATACTTGAGTTAGAAAAAACAGTTTGATGCTCTACAAAAAGAGTTTATTTATACGATATGTGTATAACAAAATATACAAGGTGAGTCATAACTATTGGGACATAGACTAAGGACAGATTATTTGGACCAAAATATGGCTATTGGGCCAAATATGCCTTAATATAATGTTGCTGAGAAAAAAGATACAGGGTGTTAAAGTTAATTTTTGTTTTTCGTTTTTTGCTAATAGTTTCCCTGTATATTTATAAATTGATATCAAAATTGACACAGAGGCATAATCTTAGACAAGAAATAGTATTTTATTTACAATTTTACGTTTTGTCATAGAGGGCGCCACGTGGATCAATCCTAATGATCAAAATGAGTCTAAACTTTTTCTGATTAAATTTTTTAGTAATTTTTATTAGAAAATATGACGTAAACATCATTTTTACGTAAAATTGGTACTCTTGTTTAAACATGATAATTTCAACCGTTTTCGATAAAAACGCAGTCGAACTGCTTAGAGTCTTAAAAAAGGATTTCAAATATTAATTCATTTATGAAAAGTATGCTTTGGACTGTCAGATAATTGTTGTTGGTAAATGTCATTTGTTTAGAGTAAATTATTTTTGATGTGACAGTGTAGTGTAATGTTGCATATTTTTAAAGTAATCATTACTTTTTTTGATTGAAATGCCTCGTCACAATCATTTTTCTAATGAAGAAATGCGAAATATGATTTGCGTATACGCACAAGAAAATTTTTGCGGTCGCTCGGCAGCCAGAAGGTATAGAATGTTATACGCAAACAGAAGGCAACCAAATCACAAAACTTTTGCAAGATTAAATCGTAATTTAGGTGAAACTGGGTCATTTCACACTAAAAATCGGGGTGGTCGAATGAAACAAATCACACCTAATCAAGAAGATGAACTTTTGGTTCGAGTAGATGAAAATCCTGAAATTAGTTCACGACATCTATCAGCAGCAACAGGAGTAAGTCAGTCGTCTATAATTAGGATTCTAAAAAAAGAGAACTTCCATCCTTATCACTTCACTCCTGTTCAAAATTTACTTCCAACAGATCTTCCAAAACGGTTACAGTTTTGCCAACGTATTCTGAATAAACATCGCAATGACAGACACTTTATTAAGAATATTATGTTCACCGACGAAGCAACTTTTACCAGACGAGGGGTTTTTAATTGGCGAAAAGCTAGACATTTTCAGCATGAGTTTAAATTGAATATTTGGTGTGGAGATTCTTATTTATTCTTTTTGGAAAATACTCTGATATTTTAGATGATCTGTCACTGGATGTAAGAAGAAAAATGTGGTTTATGCAGGATGGAGCGCAACCTCATTTTTCATTAGCTGTTAGAAATCATCTTAATGACGTATTTCCTCAACGATGGATTGGCAGAGGCAGTGATTTTCAATGGCCACCAAGAAGATTTTTATTTTTGGGGACATATGAAGTCCTTAGTTTATGTCAATGAAATTAATACACGAGACGAACTTTGGAGATACATTCAAAATGCAGCTAATCTTATAAGGGGACAGAATAACATTTTTTTTAACGTCCGAAAATCCTTTATAAAAAGAATTAGAAAAGGCATAGAAATCGGAGGAGACCATGTAGACCATTTGGTTTGATTTTTGTGAGTTCTTTTAAGTTAAATTGTGTTTAGTTTTGATTTATCGTCAAAACGGAAACCTTACGTTAGTTGCAACTTTGTTTATTAGTTTGGTATTTGATAGTGGAATTGTAAATAAAATACTATTTCTTGTCTAAGATTATGCCTCTGTGCCAATTTTGATATCAATTTATAAATATACAGGGAAACTATTAGCAAAAAACGAAAAACAAAAATTAACTTTAACACCCTGTATCTTTTTTCTCAGCAACATTATGTTAAGGCATATTTGGCCCAATAGCCATATTTTGGTCCAAATAACCTGTCCTTAGTCTATGTCCCAATGTCCCTGTAAATAATACTAACCTACAAAAAGAAGGATTTTTATATCATTTGGTATATCTCTATTAGCTTTATTTGTAACTCTATTTTGAAAATGAAAATGTCAGTAGATTTATTTATCCCTTCAATAAAGACTAAAATCAGTTTACGACTGGTGGCAGTCAACATAAAACTAATTAATCCAACTCAGTAATGTTTGATAGATAATTCGCTAAAAACAATTTTGACTGTTTGGTATGAAATGCGTTCGACTGTATTCAATGATAAATTCGATTTATTGTAGCCAACAATAGGAGCGTTGGATTACTACGTTTGAAGTTGCAGGTGCATAAGTTCTGTTCAAAATTCTCATAAATTTTACGTCGTAATTAAAAACACACGTTCAAATGTTGCATTTGTTAAAATATTATTACATATCAACGTTTATGGGTCTATAAACAATTTAATATTTCCACGTCTCACAAAGTATTATTGCAAGAAATATATTATGACCGTTAGTAACATTTTAAACTTAGACAATATGAAGTGCGTTAGATATACAATCCGTCTAGAATGTATCCGGATTTTTTTATTTTTTCTAATTTGTATATATTTTCTTTTCGTAACATTCTAAGACAAAAGTAATGCGTCAAGTAGATTGTGCCGATAGTGGGCTATGAATAAAATTGCGTGATAACAGTATTAATCAAATATTGTTGATTTGTAAATAGATGTGAGTTTTGTAAAATAATGTCGCAAGTAGAAAAAAGAAAACTGGTGGAATATTTGTATAGAAAGGGTGTTCGAAACGTTCAAAAACTAGTGCAATTGACTGAACTCGGAAAAAGTGTAGTGTATGAGACAATTAAGAGGATAAAAACTGGTACAGATATAAGACTTAGATCAGTTTCGGGAAGACCGCGTAAGATTCGTGGAAACAATTTAAACGCTTTAGTGAATTTAGGACGACAAAATCCGCGCCTAGGGTTTCGAAAACTGGTCAGAAGATTTAGAAATCAATGAAGAATAAAGGTGTGTCCAGAAACTGTCCGCGTGGCACTGAAAAGACAAGGCTACATATCAAGGAAACCAAAAAAAATCCCTGTAATAACACCTCTACAAAAGCAACGAACAATGGAGTTTTGTCAACGTTTTCAAGAAGATAATTTCAGCAATATTTTTATATCTGACGAAAGTTGTTTCCAGATTGATGCAAACCATCTTAAAATCCTGTCAAAAGAAAATGTTACCGTTCAAATTTCCAAATTTCCCTCTAAAATAATGGTTTATGGATCAATATCTCAACGTGGTGCTATACGCCTCTCTGTATAGTTGATGGCACTGTTAATAGTGCAAAGTATTGTGATAATTTAAATGGTTTTCTTTTTGAAGCAGCTCATGCTTTATATCCAGAGTGGCGTTTTCAGCAGGATAATGCAAGATGCCATACTTCTGCCTTTACTCAAGCTTGGATGCAAGAACACCAACTGACAACAATTCCATGGCCAGCAGCTTTACCAGATCTTAGTCCCATTGAAAACATATGGTGCACCTGGACGTTTACTTAAGTGTTTAGAATTAAATGGAGGTTGTATATGTAAATGAGATGAATTGTTTGTGCTTAACAGGTCGGCTGAAAAGTCCCCGATCTACCATAGTAAAACACAATATTTTGACAAAATTCATTTTTTTTATTCAACATAGTTGCCCTCAAGGGCGATACTGCGATTATAGCGACCTTCCAACTTTTCGATACCATTTTTGTAGTACTCCTTCGGTTTGTCCTCAAAATAGGCTTCAGTTTCGGCGATTACCTCAGTACCAGAGTCAATTTTTTTTCCCGCGAGCATTCTCTTCAGGTCAGAGAAAAGGAAAAAGTCGCTGGGGGCTAGATCTGGGGAATACGGTGGGTGAGGAAGCAATTCGAAGCCCAATTCATGCAATTTTGCCATCGTTTTCATTGATTTGTGACACGGTGCATTGTCTTGATGAAACAACACGTTTTTCTTCTTCATATGTGGCCGTTTTTTCGCGATTTCGGTCTTCAATCGCTCCAATAATGCACAGTAATAGTCGCTGTTGATTGTTTTTCCCTTTTCCAAATAGTCGATGAACAATATACCGTGTGTATCCCAAAAAACTGAAACCATAACTTTGCCAGCTGACTGTTGAGTGTTTCCACGCTTTGGTGGCGGTTCACCGGCCGCAGTCCACTCAGCTGACTGTCGATTGGACTCAGGCGTGTAGTCGATGGAGCCAAGTTTCATCCATAGTCACATATCGACGCAAAAAATCGGGTTTATTACGACTTAACAGCTGCAAATACTGCTCAGAATCATCAATTCGTTGCTGTTTTTGGTCGATTGTGAGCACGCGCGGCACCCATTTCGCACAGAGCTTCCGCATATCCAAATATTCGTGAACGATATGTCCAACACGTTCCTTAGATATCTTTAGAGTGTCAGCTATCTCGATCATATTCACTTTACGGTCACTCAAAATCATTTTGTGGATTTTTTTGATATTTTCATCGGTAACCACCTCTTTTGGGTGTCCACTGCGTTCACCGTCTTCGGTGCTCATTTCACCACGCTTGAATTTTGCGTACCAGTCAATGATTGTTGATTTTCCTGGCGCAGAGTCCGGAAACTCATTATCAAGCCAAGCTTTTACTTCAACTGTATTTTTTCCTTCCAAATAACAATATTTAATAAGCACACGAAATCCTTTTTTTTCCATCTTTTTGAAAATAACAAAAGTTGCCTCACTAAAAATGCAATATCTCACAAACTAATAGTCCGACAGCTGTCAAATTTTTACACGAATCTTTTGAAGGTTGATACTATCTAAAAATGAAATGGATTTAATTCTAGTGTCGTCATCTATAGGTCATACCGGGGACTTTTCAGCCGACCTGTTATTTTATAATTCAAATAACTATATTTAGCGTAAATTTCTTCAGATGCTATGAAGCTATGAAGTGAACTCCATTAGTCTATCAATCTGGTACGCTGTAATTAGACATACAATAGTAACAATCATGATTGACGATATGTGGTTTGTTATTACCCCCTGAACTTTTAAGAATTTGTGAATTTTATTTGGAAATTTCTTATTCTTCTATTTTTTTTACTTATGCCAAAAATATTGGTTATAAATATGTATATTGTAATGCGGAAATTAATATTTTGATATTTTTTAACAAAGATTCGATGAGGAAAGAGCAGCCCGAAAGAAGGATGACCAAAAAAGAGGAAAAGGAAGGATAGGTAACAGCAGGAAGACAGACAAAGGGTCCAAAAGGATGAGGAAGACACTCTCGTACAACAGTGTAAACATGAAGAGATGAAAGATCACTACAATTAAATTTCGGGAACTCCGGTTTGCTTGACTCATGGTGGTTCCTAGTAACCACTCAGGATGAGACATCAAAGAAGTGGCTCCTAAGCTGGTGGTCTCTAGACCAAATAGAGGACGTTAGCTTCAGGGCTTCCAAAGCCAACGAGACGCCATGACCTGAAAAGATCAGGCTTCGTGCTAAAAAATCTCGGAGCCTCTTCTTGACATATTTTGTTCCTTTTGTTGTTATCCAGCTGTTGTCGTAGTCTTGGATGTCTCCTGTAGTCGTTTGCTGTGTAATTTGTAAATTCCCTAAGTGTTTAACACCATAGCAACACGATTTGCATAGCATTACACTAAAGTAACACACTTTGTCGACATTTCGATTACTGTATACTTGCGATATATTTTTTAAACATGAATACGACTGCTGGTGGAACAATGAAAAACTCCGAACGCTACTATTTTACAGAAACATATTTCCACGGTATTTTTTTACTTGTTTCGAGCACAAATGAAGTGTTTCCGGCAAGACAGAAGCTTTTTATTTCTACGTCTCGACATCAAAGAAACTTTTATTAAAACTTTGCAAGCTCGAGAGCTTTCTCACACAGAAAAAAAAAACCGTCTCTCTCGCTACATACTTCTTTTGGACAAATAGAAAGCACTATCGCTTCTATGTGCGAAAAAGATTCTCCCTCTGGTGTAAAAATAACCTAATCTGTCACCCGCGTAGAAGATGTACTTCCTTAATAGGATAAGCTTAACGAAGTTATGATCGACCCCCCTGTATTCTTTCTCTAAGCATTAGTAGTCGGTGGTGTTGTCGTTTTGCTTTTACCACGACTGGTAATTTGATATTTTTCACCTCCGATAAAAACGAGGGGATAACGATAGCGTGATGTCTAATTATGGAGATCGTTTCTAAATATTTCCTAGCTGTTTGAAAGCGGGATTCTTTAATTCTTTAAGGAATATTTCCCTTATAAGCGGAGATTCTTGAACCTCTAGTAGATTCGGTGACGATATTCTTATTTCCCAGCTGACAGGGTCACGTCATATAAACGTCGATATTAGGTAATTATTGGTAAATGACGTCGACGACCTAACATCCACGTCTCTACAACGTGATAAGTTAGACCAACCATATACGTCATTTTTCCAACGTCGATACTTCGTCGACCTAAAGTGATGCAATAATATTTAACTATAAAACATGCACATTTGCATAGTGTAAATAAAAATTTTATTTCGTAGCTTTTTCTCATTTTCTGATACTTAGCAGTTAGGTAAATATGTCATTTCATTATATATGATACATGCAGTTGAAAATATTTCTAAGTGGTAATCATTATCAATAGTATTGTATACCTTACGTATTTATTTGCTTATTACTAAATACTTAATACACCTACCTTTGTCATTTAGAGTGATTTATCAACTTAACTTGTGAAAAATGATAAATTTTAATATTCGCGCCAAACGCTCGTTACAACTCGGAGGCTTGTCGGGCAGATCGTGTTTGCCACGCCTTTCCTCTCATTGTTGTTGGCGTCTGTAATGTAAGCCAACAGCAACAGCAAGCACTTTATGACCAAGGATTACAATGAGAAGTGTTTTTGTGTATATTTATAACAGTATTCGTTGCAGATAAATTTAGGTAAGTAAGAAAAATTTTGCTATTTCCTTACATTCAACTAAATAAATGGTTTATAATATTTTTATTTGCCAGTATTCTTAATTGGCGTAAATGGCTACCAATAAAGTTTTAGAAAATGTAAATATATTATTATTAACCAGTTTAATATGTAATTTTGATAGGTAAATAGTTAGAGCATTGTATTTAAATTATGATTATTGTATAGTATTCGTATACTGATATTGTAATTTTTGTCTAAATATAGCGGCGTTAGAAATACTTCGTATGCATCCAATTCTACCAAACTGGCTTAGCACCTATTCATTGTAAATGGCTAACACTAGAGAAATCAGATTTTTTTTCGGCATCTACAAAGTACCAGAAAGCATTATAATTTGGCGTTTCTCAGGAAAAAGGCTGGACATCCTACAATGTAAGAAAAGTTTACTTCGAACAAGGTAAATTTAACAATAATTATTTAATTTTTTTGACTAAAATATAATAACTATTAGTGACATGCTGTGTGCTATGCATTAGGTAACTTGTAATATTTAATTCAAATTAAGTTGTATCAATAATTTTTTTAATTGATGAATATCTCATTTTTTAAAGATACATTTTATGAATCAGAATTGATTTTAAATAGTTGCTTCACATTTAACTTATACTTCGCACACAGACTACGTTGTTAATTCGATGTACCTAACTTTTACTATGTAATGTGCAACATTTTATATTATTTAAATATTATTGTTAAATATTTTATATATTTAAAGTAACTTGTAATATTTGTATGTAAAATTGAAATTTAAGGTAATGGTTAATGCAAATAAAATTGTCTATCAATATTTTTGGTTTTTATTCTGTCCCAAAATCAATGCATACGTCATAAATAGGTAGAAAAAACTACGTCATGAAATAACGTAACCATACGTTACAATTTCGTCGATAAAACATGTCTATTGTACGTCATGGGGTGACGTAGTTTAACGTGACTGGGTGACGTCTTTGGGCTGTGACATTTTCACGTCATATTTTAGTAGATTTGACGTCATCCAAGAAGTCTAAACGACGTAACGGGTGACCAAAAAATTACGTACAATGTACGTCATGCTGTCAACTGGGTTCTAAATAAATTTTAAACACCTTCCTTTGTATTTTGTCTAAGATTAATAAATAAGAATTTAATATTAATTATATTGACTATTTCACTAGACTATTTTTAACTGACAAAACTGCATAGCAACGGCACGTTTCATATTGATAATACGTAATATCTCAGCGACAAAATTATGACAGATCCGTTATTAAGGTGTCTGGTATTGCTATAGTTGTCAGTTTCACAAACGTCATTGAAGCGTCTTCTTAATTTTGAAAAGAAATAATGAATCCAGACGAAATATCAAGATTCAGGTGCCGGTCAGTCGAAGAAATCAGAAAATTGGTTTCAGAAAATGTCCCATTGAACACGCAGAAGTCCAGAAGCTCTATGTGGAACCAATTCTCGTTCGTTCCTACGGGTGAGAAGTTTTACACTTTAAAAATGTACTACCATAACGGAACTAGCAAAAAATTTTCGAGGATTACGCCTTTAATATGAAAAAAGGCAAAGGCGAAGACTATAAATATTCGTCTGTAAAGTCAATATGGAATACGGTAATTATTTACAAGAGCTACTTCTGGCTAATTTCCGCAATTTTTACAAAAATAGTTTAATTATGGTCTAAAAATCATGAATTGAGTATTCATTTAATGCGCTCAGTCATATTTTTTTCAAAATTAATTTTTAAAGTTGGAACTCTTTTTTGATCGCGCTGCCATTTTTAGCAGTATGGCGTCTGAAAATCGTATGCAAATAGTAATACGCGACAAGGTTTGGTTAGGTCTGTTTTGGTTTAGTTTGGTTAGGTTAGGTTAGGTTAGATTAGGTTAAGTTTGGTTAGGTTTGGTTTGGTTAGGTTTGGTTAGGTCTGGTTAGGTCTGGTTAGGTTAGGTTAGGTTAGGTTTGGTTAGGTCTGGTTTGGTTTGGTTAGGTTGGATTAGGATAGCATCGCCACCCGTCACTGAATTTTGCGTGTTTGTTTATCTTTGTTTTATCTTTTATAATATGCAAAAAGACCGATTAGATTTTGTTAGTAATATTCTCTCTACATTTCACATTTTATTTTCAATATTTTGTATATATTTATAATGTAAAAAAAAGGATGGTAATATTTAGGTTTTATTTAGAGATGTGGCAACGCTGGTACCTACATGACATAACGCAAGTTATGTTCGGAACAGCAGATAGCGCTGTTAAAAATTTGATTTTAGTATTGTGTATTGCAGAATAAATTTTGTTGTTAAATAGAACATTTTGTTAAGATGATTACGAGTTATAATTATTGTAGATTTAGTTTTTCAGAAAGTACCTATATTTAATTATATAAATATTGTGTGGTGCAGATTTTAATTAAATAAAATACAGAAAGTGAATAGTGTAGTGATGAGTGTCGATACATCTTTTTAGGAAAGCCATTTGTTAAAAGTAAGTCATGAGAGTATATTTATATATCATGAGATTACTTTTTTAATGTTTTTTCGGTCAAATTTATAATGTAATATAAATATATCAAAATAATTTATTTTCTTTGTTATTTGTCGCGTATTACTATTTGCATACGATTTTCAGACGCCACACTGCTAAAAATGGCAGCGCGATCAAAAAATAGTTCCAACTTTAAAAATTAATTTTGAAAAAAATATGCCTGAGCGCACTAAATGAATACTCAATTCATGATTTGTAGACCATAATTAAACTATTTTTGTAAAATTTCGGAAATTGGCCAGAAGTAGCTCTTGTAAATAATTACCGCACAAAAAAAGTTTTTTCACCTTTGCTCATTTGAACTTGCTTGAAGAGGCATTGAGGCCGTAAACTGCAAGATTAACTTTTTCCAGAAGGAAATTGATATTATGGGAGAATTTACGGGTCGAATTTAATACAACAGCATTTTTTCGAAAACAACTCAAGGAAGGTCAAAAAGTTTGGCAAGCAGCAAATGGTTGGTAAGAAATTCATCAAACGAAAATGTATGCCCAGTTAGACTATTCTTGAAATTAATGGAAAAAAGAGGACCAAAGATTTTATCAGACAGACTCTTTCTTACCGTTTACCCCAATTGGAAGAATGGATCTTGGTTCAAAAATTGTCCACCTGGAATAAACACCGTCTCTAAGTGGACAAAAATGTCAGCTGAAATAATTGGAATAGACACAAAAAACATAAAATAATAAACCGTTCTTATCGATCTTCAGCTGTGACAGCCTTGTTTAAGCAAGGTGTTGCTGAACAGGAATTAACGGGTCACTCAAATGCAAGCTCGTTAAAACCTTATCTGCAGCTGGATTCCAATCACCACGAGAGAAATTATTATTTTCCAAATTATGGTGTGAGATTTTCTTACCAAATACCACACAAACTTATTTCTGGAAATTTGAAGAATATTTTAAGAAAATTTTACTAGAAAGCAAATACAATCAGAAATTATAAATCAGTAGCGTAGAGAACAAAAGCCAAGCTTTTGCAAAGAAGGGTATTATCATTTGAACCAATTGTGTTGAATCCTTCCATCCTTATGCATTTTAAATTGATGACTGCAGTTAAATATGAGTAATGAAAATTACCTTGTATTTTATTTAAGACTTACAACGGGTTTTGTGATGTGATTTTGAGGGTCATTTTCCCTTGGGGATAATGAGATATATATTTATGTCCCTAAAACAGATTCAATATCAGAGAATTACATCATATAATGAACTTACACTATGGTAGCATAGAATATATAGAAACATGTTTTGATTATTGCACTTTTATATAAATATATATATAAATTTCGGTATTTTATGACAGCTTTCTTCTTGACAGGCTAGTTTTTATTGAATTATTCCAAATAAATAATTAAACATTCTATTTCAAACTGATTACTGTTAAAAAAGCACTTACTATTCAAAAAAACTGAATAGCTTATTCAGTTTGTTTTCGTATTTTTGCCAAATAAAAAAACTTTCATGGAAACTAAAAATACAACGATAATATTTTACCGAGTATTTTACTGACTCGTGGTATTGCTTTTGATAAAACACTTACAGCTTTAACTATTTATTATCTCAAAAAAACATCTTGATCTAGTACTAAATGTGGGTTTAACTGTAGGAATCGATTGTAAGAATCGTCCTACTCTGAAGAATATAGTTAGAGTTGAAGTAATTCATACCGCATCTTGAAATCTCAAACTAATGGTTAACCTGAATTTTAAAGTCACGAATTGACCCCAAAAGATTGGAATAACTAGTCGTGCTACATGCGATCGAAAGTATAATAAGGCCACTAATAAAAAATGTTTATATTGTTATAAATTAATTAAATTATTGCGATATTCCAGTATTTATTCAAAAAATTGTTTTTTTAAATTCAATAACAGCTGTTTCGCTAAAAACTAGCATCGTTAGCTGTCAGTGGGTTTAAAAAAGCGGTTTTTTGAAGAAACAGTGGAATTTCTGTTTAAAATGTTTTATTTTTGATGTTCTTAGTAAGATGGACTTCCAGAAAGTGAAGGTTACTACAAGAATTACTAATTCATAAGTTTACTGTCACTGTTGAAAAATTAATTAGAAATAATGATTTTTTAATTAGTTTAGATTGATTTGGTAGGAGAGTTTTAATAATTTCAGTTTATTGCGTTAAGATATTGCAAAGTATTTTCATATTCTAGTTAGTTTTATTGTTGAGTTACGTGCCTTGGCCAGTCTCCGTTTGATTTCTATGTCACAGCTGCCTTTATTTTTGTTATAAGCGATACCAAATAATTGATTAAATTTCTCGATCTACCCAACATTGGCAGAGTTGCGGGCTATTATCATAATTTTCGTTTTATTTTTGTTCAATGTAATACCATGTTCTCTGCAGATCCTATCCAACTTTCTGATGAGTTCCGTGAGTTCTTCTTCGGAACTAGCTAGTTTTAAGGTATCATCTGCATATCTAAGGTTAGTAATTGTTTTTCCTCCTATCGTTGTACCCCCTTGCCAGCCTTGCAACATTTTTTTCATTATATACTCTCCGTATATATGGAAGAAAATCGGTGACATAATACACCCCCTGTCTACCGTGATAAGTATACAATTTAATAATAATGTTCAAATTTTACTGTGACATAAATTTTATTTGCTTAGTTCATTTTATACTAATTGCAAAATTATTCGTTTCAGGTAATAGATAGTTTAAGTTCACTCGTATGCATACTACTGAGTCAAGGGTAAGTTATTTTAAAAATTACAGACAGTTTACCTTCGATGTCTGAAGAAGTTAGCTTGGATATCGAAACTAGCGTTTGGTGGATGAAAGTATTTATTTCTTTAGAGCTAGTTTCGGAAAATATACAGTGTGGTTCTAAAGTCCCTTCCCCCCCATTTATTTTTTGAACCGTTAGAATTAGAAATTTGAAATTTTGGGAAAGTAAACTAGGGAATGTATATTACTTTTTTATGGATAGTAGGTGACGTAATCATAAAAAATGGCGGACGTGGGTCCTTTTGGAAGATAATTTTAAATGGCACCATATGGTAATACATCATTTGAAAGCTGGTTTCAAACCCTTTCCAATGATACCAAAAAAAATTAATTCTTCTTCCTTATTTACAACTTTCAACCCAAAATTATAAAATTATTAAGGTTTTAAAATATTTTATTTGGTAAAAAAAATACGTTCTAATAATAAAAAATGTTCAAAATGTTCACCATTTACTTCCTGGCAATAAAAAAGTCTAGCAGAAAACTCTTTCCGAACGCGTTCAAGTGTCTCTCTAGAAATTAACCTGCATTCTTCACTAATTCTTCGCTTTCATTCGTCAATGCTCTCAATTGGTGTACCATAAACTGTTGGTTTTAGGTACCCCCATAAAAAGAAATCTAGTGGGTTCATATCGGGAGAACGCGCAGGCCACTCTGTTGGACCCCGTCGTCCGATCCACCTATCTGGATATTGTTCATTTAAATAATTTCTAACAGGTTGATAATAATGGGGAGGAGCACCATCCTGCTGGAAAGTTATTTCCATATCATGGAACTCATCAGCATGATCCTCAAGAATCTCTAAGATTCGGGGTTCAATACCATTCTGGAGTAATTCCAGGTAAATTTTCCCAGTTAAATTTACGTTTAAAAATAAAGGCCCAACAATGTAGTTACCCAAAATTCCTGCCCACACATTCACTTTTTGAGGGAACTGGGTGTGACCTTCATAAAAAAGGTGAGGATTTGTGTCACTCCAGTATCTTACGTTCTGGGAATTAAATTTACCATTAAGAAAAAAAGAGCACTCATCACTAAAGCAAATTGTTATAAGATAATAAGGATCCTGTTCTATTTTATTTCTTATTTGCTCACAGAATTCAATTCTGCGATCTGGATCATCTTCTGTCAGCACATGGAGCATTTTCATTTTAAAACTATTTTTACAGTTGATGAAGACACTTTACAAGTTTGTGCAACATTTGAGGTGGATTGTATGGGGTTGACTACCATTTCGGCAACTATTTCGACTTGTTTGTCTTCACTAATTCCAGGTCGACCACTTCGCTTAGCGTCTGCAACGTTTCCCGTTCTATGAAATTTATCTAAGAGTTGTCTCAGGTACTGTCTGGATATTGGTAGATCTGGATGCCTTTCATTAAAAATCCGTTCGGCTTCATGCAGATTAGTTCTAGCCTCACCAATAATTAATATTTTCTCTTATTATTATTAAGGGATAATTTACTAAATCGCAATAATGGTAAAGAGGTAAAATTTTACTATTTTTACAAATTATAATTAAGATATGAACCAAAAAGAAATAAAAAGAAAAACTTTGAATTTAAACAAGAATAGTATAGTGCCAAACATTTTAAATTTTTAGTACGCCAGTTAATAGCATTGTACCTACATTTAAAGCAAAGAATTCGATTTAAATAAAAATTCGGAAAAGTTTTTTTTATTACGAAGAAGTAAATGGTGAACATTTTGAACATATTATTTAATTTTTTTATTATTAGAACGTATTTTTTTACCAAATAAAATATTTTAAAACCTTAATAATTTTACAATTTTGGGTTGAAAGTTGTAAATAAGGAAGAATAATTAATTTTTTTTTTTGGTATCATTGGAAAGGGTTTGAAACAAGCTTTTAAATGATGTATTACTTACCATATAATGCCATTTAAAATTATCTTCCAAAAGGGCCCACGTCCGCCATTTTTTATGATTACGTCACCTACTATCTATAAAAAAGTAATATACATTCCCTAGTTCACTTTCCCAAAATTTCAAATTTCTTATTCTAACGGTTCAAAAAATAAATGGGAGGAAGGGACTTTAGAACCGCACTGTATATTTTAATAAGAAATACGCACAAAGTAAAAGAATTTCAATAGATATAACTAATTATTAAAATCAACTTCTCCAAGAAATTAACGCAACATTTTGAAAAATTAAAATATTTTATCACCGTTAATAAAAATTCCCATTATAATGTTATATTTTAGAAGCCACTTGATATTTATTGACTGCGATTTGTAGCTATAGTTTTTATTTTGCAACAAAACACAAAAAAACAAATTTCCAAGTTTAATTTCTCGTACAACCCCCGTTTTCTCGGTCTCTTATTCGCTACGTTCAATAGACAATGACCCTAAAAACCCACCGTTGAGTCAACTTCTTCCACACAGCTACTAATTAAAACGAGCTGTCAGTGGTACAGATAAAGCTCTCACATAAGTCATACTCGGTGATACATAAATAATTAATCCTGAAAAATGGCGAACCACAATAATTTATGTAAAACATAATCTTTGCAAGGCACAGAACAAACTTATCTGCCATCGACGATTCTAAACAGAACAAACAAGCTACCGCAACATGCATTCATATACCGGGATTAGGAAAATATGCTTGTCATGAAATTATTTATATATAAAGGAACGCAGAGTCGGTCTATATGCACGATTACAACTCATTTATTTACGAAAATTATTTTATTTAAACGACAATTAGAATTACATTCGACGTCGTTAGAAACCGATTTGAATTTATATGATTTTGTGAATAGAATTGTTCTAAATAATTGATTCATTAATGCCCACTTGCACTGCTATTAACTCGATTAAAACAGTGATTTAAAAACTTACTATTAGTTAATTTTGGATTTTATTTGCCGACGAGTTGTATTTGATATAAAATTTATTACGAAACCTTTCTTAAAGCATTTCTTAAAGCCACTGATTTTGGAGGCTTAAATCAGTTTAAACCACTGTTAGTTTGAATTGTTACCTTAAAAAATATACAAAAATATACAAAAAGTAATGCTTAGTTTCTAAAGAATGGAATTTTGGAAATACGACATATTCCTAGAGGATGATAGGGGTATATTAGATATAATTGATATGGATTTTCATAGAAGGGTATATGATAGAACCAACCACTTTCATAACATGGATAATCTCACATTTTTCAAGAGTTTTCGTCTCTTGAAACCAAAATACTAAAAAGAATTGAGGAGGACCTAAAGTTTTCTCATAATTTGTAGGTGTACCAGATCAAAACTATTATTTTACGAAACAGAGGTTAAATTAATTGTACTAACCCTTACGTTTTGGAAGTCCATCTTATTAAGAATAATGAAAAACCCTTCGTTTTACCAAAACTTCCAATATTTATTTAAAAAATTGCTTTCTTAACTTTAATGACAGCCGTTTCGCTAGAATTAGCATCGTCAGATTGACATATTGAAGTTACATTTTGTTTATTTGTAGCTAGGTACCTGATGTTTATTAGGTAGTTATAAGGCTAGACCAAGTATGGAAGTAATAAGACATAACAATATTAAAGCCTAGATGTTATGAGCCCTAAGGGATTATCCTGGATGTACTTCCCTCTAAGATCAGTATAACTGTGCAATGATATAGAAAAACCAGGAAAAAAACTATATCATGCTGATCTTTACAATAACTTAATACATTTGTGTTATAATTACGTCTTATCTATGTACCTATAAAATGAAGACTCAATCAAAGCAAACACTTTAAAAGTGGAGAACTTCCCAGATCCACAATTTAAAGTTGTTAATGAACAAATAAATCTGGGAAGTTCTCCACTTTTAAAGTGTTTGCTTTGATTGAGTCATTTTATACATAGATAAGACGTAATTGTAAAACACAAATATATTAAGTTATTGTAAAGATCAGCATGATATAGTTTTTTCCTGGTTTTTCTATATCATTGCACAGTTATACTGATCTTAGAGGGAAGTACATATAGGATAATCCGTTAGGGCTCATAACATCTAGACTTTAATATTGTTATGTCTTATTACTTCCATACTTGGTCTAGCCTTATAACTACCTAATAAACATCAGGTACCTAGCTACAAACAAACAAAATGTAACTTCAATATGTCAATCTGACGATGCTAATTCTAGCGAAACGGCTGTCAAAGTTAAGAAAGCAATTTTTTAAATAAATATTGGAAGTTTTGGTAAAACGAAGGGTTTTTCATTATTCTTAAACAGAGGTTGTTTTTTACATTTATAAGGGTGTTTCAGCAACCACAGCTTGTCTCCAATCAATTAGTTACTTACGACTTCACAATATTATACTAGTTCTGGACATCTATCGGCTAAAAGCGACTTCATGGGCATACAAGGATCAACAGTAAGCCGGATAGTGGCTAAAGTCTCAACCTACCCTGAGGTTGTAAAAGTACCAAGGAAATATCGACAACTGTGACCATTGCCTTGAGGAATAACACATTTTCTAACCTCAAAATATCGCTGTCTGACTAAGAATAACAGTGTGTTATTTAAAACAGTGAGTTGGAGAATACATTGCAAGTATGGGCATAAATAATCCTTTTTCCAAAGACTATATAATTTATCGCACCTGTTCTGGTGCAAATTGTCCAAACTTCCTTTTTTGACTGTCTTTGTAAAACGTCGCTTAAACTTCATCACCAACTTCGAACTTTTTTGTGACACGGTCTTGTTGATAATGTTCTGTAAAACATTTATTGCTCTGCACACAAACCAGTGAGTGTATTTGGTATTTTTCTCTCTGGTATATTCGTAGTCTTGCTAATTTAGCGTTATCATCGAGCATAAATATTAGTATTGTTCATGTAGTTCTGTTTCGAAAGATCTGGTTCTAAGCATGCAAATGACAGGTAAACCAATTTTTTTATAAATGTTTGAAAGAAGCCTACAGTAAAACTTCTGATGATTTTACTGTTGCTTTCAAGTTATTTAAATAAATATTAAATAAAACTGGACACAGAAACGTCCATTGTGGTACACCATACGCACTTGTCTGTTTTTAACTTCATCCATTACGCACCATTACTTTTTTAAAACAGACAAATACTTAAACTACAAAAGTTTTCTTACCTCTGGCCTAGGATAAAAGGAGTAGCAACTTATATATAACATTCTATAGGTAATCCTTTTTATATCAGCATGATATAGTTTTTTCCTGGTTTTTCTATATCATTGCACATTTATACTGATTTTAGAGAGAAGTACATCCAGGATAATCCCTTAGGGCTAATAACATTTAAGCTTTAATGTTTTAAAAACGTATTTTTTGAATAAATAGTGTTTTTGTTCTTAATAAGATGGACTTTCACATAGTAAGGGTTAGTACAAATTATAAAATCATAGCGGGACATGTATAGTAATAAATTTGACTGGTATTGTTTTGGATTTTGTATGGAGCAATATTAATTGGTGAGCTGTTATGTAAATTATACAAAATGATACTGTTCCATTGAAAACTGTCATGATATTGGTCAATAGACATTTTTATATTATCACCATTTTTTAAAAAGCGCTCTCTACTTGTTCTACAAAGTTGACGAGTTCCATATTTTTGATTTTTCTTCTAGATAGGCAAAGACTCGAGCTTAAAAGAAATTTCGCATATTTCGTTAATATGGACTGGAATTTATAATTTTATATTTTTTTGCAAAAATAACGAAAGTATCCAATTAACATTATTTGAAACGTAATTTTTCCAAAATAAATGAATAAATAAAATAAAATATTGTTATCTTCTATGGGCTATTTAATATCTAAATACAAAGATTCCATTTAGACCTCGCAATAGTCGAAATTCTTAACCCTGTTTCTTTTCTAGCTCTCCCTCCTTCGAATTTCGAATCTTGCGAATTCCTTTACTTGATTAAATTCTGAATCTCTGTTAAACAGAAAATATTTCTACTTGGTCTTCTGTTTTGCAATATTCGTGGTGTTCGTATTTTCTCTTGGATTCGGACTATTTTAATGGAATGTCTCATGTAGCAGAACTATTTACGGTAACCGTCAGGAATTTTAACTTACTTAATTTCAACCTTACTTCGACCTTGTGTGTCTATTAGTAGGTTTCTTAGGTAAACAGGATCATCAAATGTATACAGTATGATGCATTTAAATATTTATTTCTATAGGGTTAACCAAAATTATGAACTTTGTTAAGTAACATAGAATTACGATAAATATTCATTCACTGATACCGAAAACCGTTTATACTACCACTACACCAACACACACTTTTATATGCCTGACGCGCGTTTCGATAACCAAGTTATCTTCTTCAGGTACCTTCGGTCTCTGAAGAAGATAACTTGGTTATCGAAACGCGCGTCAGGCATATAAAAGTGTGTGTTGGTGTAGTGGTAGTGTAAACGGTTTTCGGTATCATTTTCGCCAACGGTTCCAGATTCAACATTTTAATTCATTCACTGAACTAAAATACACTAAGGACCGCCACTGGGAATAAAACAAAATAGTGTTTATTGTTGGTTCCGAAAAAAAATACATTTGTAGAAACAATGCTCCATTCTAATTTGAAATTAATTATTGTAGTAAGTACTCGGAATTATTTTACAAAAATATTTATGGCAATATTGTCATTGACTCGTCAATCTGTCAAATAATAGACGTCAAATTTTTAATCCTTGGAGTTTTTTGCCAACATTAATAACAGCATTTACAAAAATGAAACTAACAGAAACAGAACGAATCGAGATTTTAACCATGATTGGTTATGGAGATAGAGTGAGGACTCAAGCAGAAGTTCGCAAATTATTTAATGCTAAATACCCCAATCGCGATCCAATTACTCAATCAACAGTAAGTAAAATTGAAAAAAAAAAATAGAGAAACGGGCCATGTTAAAGATCATCCCAGAAGTGGTAGAACATCAATATCCCAAGCTAAAAAACTGGACGTTGAACTGGCGTTTCAAGAAAATCCTCATACCAGTTCTAGACAGGTCGCACTAGATAATAATGTCCACCAATCAACTGTTGTAAGAGTGCTAAAAAAGGAGAAGTGGCATCCATACAAAGTACATCTGGTCCAGGAGCTATTAGAAGATGACTTTGATAGAAGAATTGAATTCTGTGAAATCGTTATGGAACAATGTAACAGAGTTCCGGGTTTCATACAAAAGGTACTTTTTTCAGATGAAGCGTCTTTTATGCTGAACGGTCACGTAAATCGCCAGACATGTCGATATTGGGCAAGTGAAAATCCACATTGGATAGAAGAGTATAGGGCACAATATCCCGAGAAGGTGAATGTTTGGGCCGGCATTATAAACAATCAAATTGTAGGGCCATATTTTTTTGAGGAAACCTAACTGCTGCTAGTTATCTGAAATTTCTTCAATATTATCTGTTGCCACAACTGAATCAGCTATTTCCAAATAGAAATGATTTATGGTACCAACAGGATGGGGCTCCCCCATGGCGTTGAGGTACGAAATTACCTTAATAAAGTTTTCCCAGGAAAGTGGATAGGTACAAGGGGACCTATAGAATGGCCACCAAGATCTCCAGATGTGACTCCGTTAGAGATTTAAAAAGCAGAGTATATCAAAATCGACCGAATAATGTAGAAGAGTTGAAGGAGCGAAACCGAATGGAAATTGTACAAATAACACCTGAAGTCCTCGAAAACTTTAGGAAAGAATTTACTGCTCGCCTTTCTCATTGTATCATTGCTGAAGGTCGGCAATTTGAACATTATTTGTTGTAATTTAATTGTATTTAAGTAAACATTTATATTAAGTTAATTGTATTAATAAACCAATAGTTTTGGTTAACTTTTTTTTTAAATCGTCTGTTTCTGAAATAACGAATTTATTCCATACATTTGCATCATACTGTATAAGACCAAGTCTCAAAGACTAGAAGAAACATAATACAAAAATCTTCAATGCACCAAACCATAAAACCAAAGTTTGTTTGGATAACATAAATCGCTCCTAAACAAGATGGCTCTGTAAAGAAACCAGAAGAAATTCTAACAGTATGTCAAATTACAAGGAAGGCCTGAAACTTCAGCAAGCCAAATTGATTCTAAATATCTTCTGGTATCCTCCACACATTTTTTGTAGCTCGATTTTACTTGATACCTCGCTGCACTGTAATGTATCGGTATGCACCATGATATAGTTTCACACCGATTCATACAAGAAACGAAAATAACACATCTGCAACAAGAAATAACAGAAACATTAATCGATTTACTGATTTCAAATGCAGATACTTTATACAGGGTGGTCCTTAAGTAATTGTACAAAAAGAAACAGTAGATTCTACACTCTAAAATATTACGATTTAACCAAACTTACTTCAATAAAATGTTGATATTAAGAAAGATACTGGGTGGTAAAGTTGAAATTTAAAATTTAATTTTTCGCCATAACTTTCATGTTTATGGAGATTTATTTACGAAAATTTATAAGTAGAGGTTTTGAGTATGAGGAATTATAATTTGATGCATAATTTTGATGTATCTCATAGAGGACGCCACATATGCCACATATTTGACATAAATTTGAGCTTAACTTTTTTGCTCTTCGACTTAACAATATTTTTCTGATAAAATATGAAAGATACGATATTTCAACAAAAAAAAAAGGTGTACTTGTTAATAACTTCAAAACTGACCAGTTTTTTAGATAATCGCATTTTACAAATCAGCTGCATAACTCCGTGTAACGCAATTATTCCAAGCAACGAATGAAAAATAGAAAAAACCATCAATAATTATAAATTTTGGTATGGAATATCTTCACTAAAGTTGATAGTTTCCAAAACATTAAAGAAAAAATAGTATAGGGTATTATTTTTTTACATACATCATTAAGATAATTAATAATCTGTTATTGGAATCAGCTACATAATAATTATTAGTTGTGATATTTGTGAGTTAAAGCACTGAATACCTGATAAATGCTTCATTTAGAGCCTTTTGGATGTCATCATTAGCAACCCAAGACTTATTTAATTCATTACGGCAAATTTTAACATAGTAGGCTGATAGCATGAATGATTTTGACAACTTCAAATAAGTATTGTGTCAATAAATGAGTGGCTTTTGTAATATTTAGTTAATTTTGGTTTATTAAACAAAAGCAGAAAATGCCGAGGCATAATAATTTTTCAAATATCGATATGAGAGATATGATTGCTGTTTATTGTCAGCAAAATTTTAACGGGCGTGCAGCGAAAAGGGAATATTTAAGACGATACCCAGACAGGCTGCAACCTAATCACCTATTTAGGAATTTAGGCGAAAGTGGTTCATTTCGTCCTAAACGTGACAATTTAGGCCGACCGAAAATGATTACGCCTGATCTAGAAGATGAAGTAATGGTTCGCGTTGACGATGATTCTCAAGTAAGTACACGACGTTTATCTTCATCAGACTTAGGAATTAGCAAAACTTCAATTTTAAAAATCCTACACCGCGAGCATTTTCACCCTTACCACTTTACACCTGTACAAAATCTATTGCCAACAGATTTACCTTTAAGATGCAGATTTGCAAATGATATCCGAAACAGGCAAAATCTTGACCACTCCTTCGTCGATAAAATATTATTTACGGACGAAGCTACATTCACACGCCGTGGGGTTTTTAATTTAAGGAACAATCATTACTGGGATATTGAAAATCCTTATGTTAAAAGAGAAAGGCATTTTCAACATGAATTCAAAATAAACGTATGGTGTGGAATCATTGGAAATCATTTTTTAGGGACATGCGAGTTACCTCGTAATTTAAATGGTGATAACTATTTACATTTTTTACAAAATGATTTTATTGATTTGCTGGAAGATTTGCCATTAAACTTAAGGCAAAATATGTGGTTCATGCAAGATGGTGCACCACCACATTATACGAGAGCAGTGAGAACATACCTGGATAACAACTTTCCTGAACGCTGGATTGGTCGTGGTAGTCATTTTCCTTGGCCACCACGTAGCCCAGAATTTAATCCGCTCGATTTTGGTGTATGGAGAGCAATGAAACAACATGTCTACAAAAATGTCATAAACACTCGCAACCAACTTTGGGAAGAAATAAATGCTGCAACTGTTTCTTTTCAACCAATGATGCTATTTAATATGAGATGATCTTTTATGGAACGCATTGATAAATGCATTAAAGAAAATGGTGGATATATCGAACACTTACTTTGATAAAAAGTTTTATGTTATTCAGTTAAACTATTTCTTAATTTCAATTGAAAATAAAATATGATATTATTATGACTTCAATTTAATATCAAATGTAAAATGTTTGATGTCAAATCCAATAACAGATTATTAATTATCTTAATGATGTATGTAAAAAAATAATAGCCTATAGTATTTTTTCTTTAATGTTTTGGAAACTATCAACTTTAGTTGAAGATATTCCATACCAAAATTTATAATTATTGATGTTTTTTTCTATTTTGCATTCGTTGCCTGGAATAATTGCGTTACACGGAGTTATGCAGCTGATTTGTAAAATGAGATTATTTCGAAAACTGTTCAGTTTTGAAGTTATTAACAAGTACACCTTTTTTTTGGTTGAAATATCGTATCTTTCATATTTTATCAGAAAAATATTGTTAAGTCGAAGAGCAAAAAAGTTCAGCGCAAATTTATGTCAAATATGTGGCATATGTGGCGTCCTCTATGAGATACATCGAAATTATGCATCAAATTATAATTCCTCATACTCAAAACCTCTACTTATAAATTTTTGTAAATAAATCTCCATAAACATAAAAGTTATGGCGAAAAATTAAATTTTAAATTTCAACTTTACCACCCTGTATCTTTCTTAATATCAACATTTTATTAAAGTAAGTTGGGTTAAATCGTAATATTTTAGAGTGTAGAATCTACTATTTCTCTTTGTACAATTACTTAAGGACCACCCTGTATACGATATGCCTTTATTAATTACGATGCCATTAAACAAAAGCAATTTGTACAGTATGCCAACAAAAATTGAAACAAAGGAAAAGCTGTTCGACCACATCAATGGATCATCAAATCTATTCAAGCTTGAAAACCGTTATTTTATTTGATTGGAGTTCGAATCTTGTTGTTGCGCCCGCGGTTTTACAGAAACATTAATAAATTAGTATTCAACGGTGTAACAAATTGATTCGATATTGTTTCGTACTTACCAATAATAGTTTATAGCTCTACGAAAAACCGTTTAACTGAAAATGTATTTTTTTTTGTTCATGAAGAAGTAAAAGATTTTAAACACCAACCATGATATATACGGTTAGAGGATCGATATTCACCTACAAAATTAATTTGATTAAATTGTTTCTACCGATGATATAACTGTAAGAGGATTAAACCATTAATTTATGGTCTGTTAGTTAATTTTGTTTTGGATTACGGTATAAAATCGAGAATTAATCGATTATATCTTTAAATGAAACAACCACTTACTTAGTTTTTTTTCTAAATAATTGATTTTGTAGCATCACTGAACTTTAATTTGTATTTGTAGTTTTTTAAAGGTTTTTTAATAGCAACCAAACTTTTTCTAAAATTTTTTAAACAGGTTTTTTATCGGTAAAAGGTATGGAACAAAAATGTCAAATAGCAAGAGTTCACAATTTTAAATGTAGCAAAGCATAATAAAAAAGTTTGCATAAAATAGAACAAAATTAAGAAAAAAAGAACAAAAAAAAATAATTAAATACACACGGGTGTTTTACAATCATTATTCGTTCAATACAAAACAATAAAGTTTTAAAACTCCATAAAAAAAACAACACATTTTCGTAAGTTTTGGATTATCCAGTAATTTCACAAACTGGTCAAAATTTTCTAAACTATAAAGTTCGCGAGGTCTGACTTCACGGTATAGGATGCAGTTCAAAACGATATGTTCAAGTGTTTCGAGCTGTCTTGTATTTCACATTGTTATAAACAAATAAGACAATTTTCTTAAATTTTTACTGTAACCGATTAACCTTTTTTTTGTAAAATTTTCTCCTCATTTAGGATTTTTTTCAATATTGACGCTACCTCTAACAGTTTCACAGTTATTACCAAAAAATGAAGGCCATCTTTTTACCTTCTAGTTTTTTGTTAATAACGTTTGAAATTCGAAAATTCTCCATTCTCAGAATCGAATTCTGAATCCGATAAACCAAACCATTTTTAAATTTATTCTGACAATTTTTTGTAGGAAACTCACTATTAGACTAATATTTATTCGCAAAATCCTGCAAACCTATGAATAATAAATAAAACACCTATTTTTTTAAGAAAATCAATAGCCTAACTTCTTTAAACACTGTAAAAAATTGGTAATTTTTAATAAAAATTAAAATTAGCGACAGTTACACCTGCCAAATCCACTAGCTGTTCATCTTTTGATAGAAAAATATTCTCTGATATATCAGTCGACCTTAGTTTATGACTTTTGATAACCGTTTCATATTTTAAGGTTTAAAAAAGCACAGAAAACTCATTTTCATATTATATCGGTCTAGTAAACGTAATCGCAATACAAGTTGTTGTTATAAACCTAAAGGAGAGTTTTGATAGGTTTTGAGCTGTGGGTAAAATTGACAGGAACTTTTATCCACTGGAATAAGGACCGGACATATTGGGATTTTTATATTTTCCCCGTTATAACACTGAAAATAGCTATAACCTTCATCAACAACTAGACGTCATGAGGAGATTATGTCAGAAATTTAATAATGTCATCTAACTCCAGGATTTTTGACTTTTTAGCTTTGTATCCTCCACTCAAGTTTTTTTAGTAATGTGGTTAACTTGCTTAATTTAGAAATGTCACAATTTTTATTCACCAACAACGTACGCTTCAGCATCGAATAATACGATCATTATGACGATGGCATCGGTTTGTTCGATTTTTCAGAAAAATACGGCAGATTTTTCAGAAAAATACGGCAGAAGTATTTTTTCATTCACGCCATTGATATTTTTAATATTTTTCCACTTTTTAAAAGACTGGTATTCTTTCTCAAACAACATCCTAGATTTTTGTGACAACAATAATCTTTCTGCTTCCAACGCTACATTTTCTACATCTGATGGCAGGTTTTCCTTTTCTTGTGTCAATTCTTTTCTGCTCATTTCGTATTTATTCCCTTTTCGACACCCAAAACCCAAAACGTAACATTTGTTTCACATTTTTTGATACAGTAATTCATATCCCTAGCAACGGATCCACATAATTACGATTTTTGTGTCCAAAATTACATTTTCTTTGAAATTCTATTTTTTCACCTGAAATTGAAATCTTGCTGTAGAAAAAATGTTGTATTGCATACGACGATAAAATCGCATTATCTTCTCGAGCATCATTAGCATCTCGACTGACGTCTCGACGCTAAGAAACGCTAATATACAATTTTATCGCCTTGTACATAACTATTATGATATTTAAATTTTTGAAAACACTAGAAAATCTCACATATTTGTTTTTATATCCATTTTTCATTATTTCCAATAGTCCGTATTGTATTGATTGTCAGCATCAAATAAACCTAATTTAGTTAGAACTTCAAATAAGTAAATATCTGTAGAGGAGACGTTCAGTAATTTATGGTGGACGCGCATATTATGAGATTGGTATTCCCAGCTCATTCGCCAAATATTAAACTTTTCTTCATTTTTGGTGTAAGCCAAATGGAATAAATTCATTATTTCGGTTACTGTACATAATTATAAAAAATCCCGACACATGTCAAATTTAAATTATAACTTGACATTCTTTAACGTAAAAATGCAACCCCTACCTTCAACCCCCTTAGAATGACAGGTACAACCCCCAATTTTTTAAATGGGAAGTATAGGCTTGTGATATATCATTTGAAAGGTATCTTCATTCTCTATTCAAAAATGTTACTGTTTTTAAATTTAATGCAAAAATTAACATAAAAAAAATTAATATCATGTTGTTACCGAAATTCGCTACAATACAATCAAAAACTAAAATGTAATGCAAAACGTAATAAAATGTAGAACACGAAAAAGAACTATGAATGTTAATGAAGTAGATGTTCAAAATGTTCTCCGCGAACGTCTTGGCAACATCCTCATCTCAAATAAAACTGTCTTCTAACATTATTTAACATATCAGGCGTGATCGAGCTAATCGCAAGCGTTATTCGTTCTTTTAAGTCATTTAAATCAGGTTTAGTTTTGTACACATGGCTCTTCACATATCCCCATAAAAAGAAATCTAATAATGTAAGATCAGGTGATCGCGCTGGCCATTCAATCGATCCTCGCCTCCCTATCCACCGATTGGGAAATATTGTATCGAGGTACTGCCGGACATTAAGTTGGTAATGTGGTGGTGCTCCATCCTGCTGAAACCATATCGTATTCGCTGGAACTTGAGGGTTACCTGGATCAGGATATAAATTTGCCAACGTTGGAATGACATCATTTGAAGTAGTGCCAAATAATTGTTGCCATTCAAGTTGCCCTCAATAAAAAAGGGACCAATGATATTGTTCCCTACAATCCCTGCCCAAACATTAACCTTTTGAGGGTATTGAGTGTGTTCTTCTCTCATCCAGTGAGGATTTTCCGTAGACCAGTAGCGGCAATTTTGCCGATTAGCATGACCGTTAAGTAAAAAAGTACACTCATCAGAAAACATAACGTCTTCTAATTGGATAATATTGTTATCCAACATGTCCATCATTTGCTCACAAAAAAAGTTCTCCTATCAAAATCGTCTTCCATGAGCTCCTGAGTAGGTATCATCTTATACGGATGCAATTTATTTTCTTTTAATATGTGTGCTATCGATGTATGGCTATCATTGAGTGTAGTGGATGCCTGTCTACTCGATGTATGTGGGTTTTCCTGAAACTCAAGCAACAGATCTAATTTGAGTTCATCACTCAGTGCATTGGCAGCTGCTTTTTTTATCTGCCTTACATGACCAAACTTCCAAAACTGCTTTTCTATTTTACTTATTGTTCCTTGGGATATAGGCGGTAAATTAGAAAATTTCTCATGAAATAGGCGAGTTACTTCCTGTTGTGTACGGATGTTATCTCCGTAACCAATCATTTGTAAAACTGTTATTTTATGCATTTCCGTTAATCTAACCATTTTTCAGAATTGAATTGAACAAACTTTATACTTAAATTACAACAATGACAACTTAAATAAAACAATTTACTACTGCTTGTTAAAATAGCGTTGCCACGGAAATTCTTTAAAGTTTTTTAATGGTTACCATCTAAAATCCACATTGCTATGGTTTTTGTTCACTTTCTCATTATCAAGACCTAAACGGGAAATAAGTTTTAAGTATATTGTAATAAGTTTCGAGTATATTTTAGCGAATTTCGGTAACAACATGATTTTAATTTTTTTTATGTTAATTTATGCAAAAAATTTAAAAACAAACATTTTTGAATAGAGAATGAAGAGACCTTTCAAATGATATATCACAAGCCTATACTTTTCATTTAAAAAATTGGGGGGTTGTAGCGGTCATTCTAAGGGGGTTGTAGGTAGGGGTTGCATTTTCACGTTAAAGAATGTCAAGTTATAATTTAAATTTGACGTGTTTCGGAATTTTTTACAAATATGTACAGTAACCGAAATAATGAATTTATTCCATTTGGCTTTTACACACTGTATACATAGTAACCCAACAAATAAAAATCAACGTTACTAGGTACATAAAATAAACTTACAATTTTTTAAATATTAAATATCAAAGAAGTAGCTCTAATTTATTTGATTCATTATAGTATCTTAGTGAGCTTAACCGGCAATTTCTTGAATGCAAATGAATAGCTCGCACATTAGAAAACGGTAATTTTCCCATAAACAAAGTTATACCTTGCATAAATACCATTTGACGTGACCCTTTTTCTTAGACCTACCGAGTTGCTTTTATGTCTACCTACACAAAATGACTGTGTGAACGTTTTAAAAGAGAGTTTATAATGAAAAGCCATTATATCGACTTTGTCAAAGACTTGTAATGACTTTAAAAGCATTGACGAGTATTTTAAGATTTTCCTCAGAAACAACAGCCTCTTTTAAGACGATTTAAGTAATTAGTTCTAAATGTTTCGATAGGTAGGTACTTAAAAACTGCTTAATGTAAAAGGGTTTTTGAAGAGAAATCAATAATTGCATGGTACATTTTGTTTAGAGAGATTTATGCTGGATATAAGATATTACAATTTTTAAAAATTTAATTTTTTCATCGTACTTAGTTGTTTAAAAATTACGTTATAAGAAATTTTGATGAAATGCAAGATTTTCTTAGAAGAGATATAAAAAAAATCACGTTCAGAAACATCAGTTAAATAATTAATTTTGTTGTTTTACAATGTTACAATTTTAGAACACATAAAGTGAAAAATCCTTCAAAAAACTATCATAGCAATGTTATTTTGCTTAAAACCCCTCAGCAAATTGGTTTGTGATAATTATAACTGTAGGATATTGTCAATATTATAATTGTCGATTAAATTACGTTGACTTTAATTCATAAAAATGGTTAGATTAACAGAAATGCATAAACAAACAGTTTTACAGATGATTGGTTACGTAGATAACAGCAGAACACAAATGGAAGTGGCTCAAGGTTGTCTGGCCCAATGGCCAATCTAAAACTTGGATACCAACTTCTTGAAGATTTTCCAATAATTGGAACAAATGGCACTACATTTTCCTCAAGAACCTCCATCGCGATCTACACTAAATCCAATATTCATAAACTTCATAAACAAATCAGTATTCGTCAGTACCTCAAATTAACATTTCCAAATCGCTGTTTCCTAATTTTCTTAAAATCTTAAGAATACTGCCAAATATCGAAATGATTGTTTTCTCTCGCCGACTCTGTATTGAAAATAAAATACCTATTATTGTTGTTTTAAAATAATGTACGATTATCTAGTTGTATCTTCGACTTGAACAAACAGTATTTTATTATTCCGTAATCTTTTATCTAATCTTTTATCGAAGAAAAATGTATCCTTAAGGGAATGCGCCAATGGTCTTTCAACATACTGTTATATCGACATAATGTTCCGCATTCCGTTCGACAACCAGCCCTGAAGCTTGTAACAGGAGTGTTTTTGGATAAAAAGCATAGACGTTACTGTTATTTGTTGTTATTTAAGTATAAAAGTTGTGATATTTTGATTTAAAATAATTTTAAGCTTCAATTTCCATAGTACCATATAGTTTTAATAAATCAAAGAGTATAATAATTATAAGATACGTTCGCGATTTACACATATGTCCAAAAATTTTAGAATAAAGAAATATTTCATCTTTTTATTGATTAAAAGGTATGCTTAAATAGAGACAACCCACACAGTTTTCAAAGATACTTTTGGAAAACGGATTTCGGATTGTCGAGCAGTATATTTTTACCAAAAACCCAAATCAGTGAAGACTACGTCTCTGGCCTCAAAATTGCTAGAACTTTAAACCCCATCTTAATTTATGTGTCTGATGTTGGAAGAGATTAATCTGTAGCAATTATCTCATTAGTAACGCGCAGAAATTACGTATTAACATCGGTTAAATCGGTATACGTTAGATAAACCTTATCTTAAGATTTTGGCTAAAGAGGTGCAAAGTTTGTCTTGGAACTTTAGAAGTTGGTTTAGGGATAAAAGGGATGCACTATCGTGGAAATGTCAGTAAGAATAGAAGCTATCGCAACTTTAAGTTGGGGGTAAATGGCTTGGAAATTCTGTACAAAACCGCATCAAGCACGCTAAATCATTACATAATCTTAGCTGTAATTATTCGCTTTTGTGTAACGTGACACTATGTTTTAATATTTACGTAATAGCTTGGAGCATATAACTATTAATGGAGTTTCTCAGGAGTTAGTCATATAAAATGGAAAAGATACAATATCTATTCTGAAAAACTGAAAAACGTTTTGTCAGTGTCACTTTATAATCAGGTACTAATTAATGCAATTTCTAACAGGAAATTTTTATAATGTTGTAAAGAAACACAGCATATGTAGCATATCTACTTTTTTCATCTCTCAGGATTGTTTTACCTAACCAAACCTTTGAAAGGATCAGTCAGCAGTCCTTTTTCGTCAACCTTACATACATTTAAACAACCGTCGTGATAGAAATAACTCGTTTTTTATTCTTTCATAACAAATAACGAATCTTCTTCGAAAACCCAAATAAATATTTTTATTGACTGATAATAAAAGAATACGTTGTCTATTTTTATTGGCAATAGGTGGCTTTCCAGTCGTCGTTGAATATATTACCAGTGTGGTCGATACGTATTTTCGCTACCATCCATAAACATTTGTGACAGGTACCATGTGTTTTCCGGTTATTTACTTAGATAGAATTATTGTAGCAGGTGGCTTGGAACTCATAACATTTTTATTTGTTTTAATAAATGGCTTAAAGTAAAATATTTTACTGTGAAGGGTGAAGTCGGAGAGATTTTCTATTTGTACATTTTTAAAAAACATTTTAATCACACATCAAGACCAAAAATACTTCGATATTATGTTTTTTTTACAACATTCACATGATTTTATTTGATTGATTGATTGCATAAGTTTTATATTCTATTCTAATTGCTTCTTTATAAGCCAAATGGAATAAATTCATTATTTCGGTTACTGTAGATATTAGAATGACAGGTACAACCCCCCAATTTTTTAAATGGGAAGTACAGGCTTGTGATATATCATTCTCTATTCAAAAATGTTATTGTTTTTAAATTTGATGCAAAAATTAATATCATGTTGTTACCGAAATTCGCTAAAATATACTCGAAACTTATTACAATATACTTAAAACTTATTTCCCGTTTAGGTCTTGATAATGACAAAGTGAACAAAAACCATAGCAATTTGGTTTTAGATGGTAACCATTAAAAAACTTAAAAGAATTTCCGTGGCAACGCTATTTTAACAAGCAGTAGTAAATTGTTTTATTTAAGTTGTCATTGTTGTAATTTAAGTATAAAGTTTGTTCAATTCAATTCTGAAAAATGGTTAGATTAACGGAAATGCATAAAATAACAGTTTTACAAATGATTGGTTACGGAGATAACATCCGAACACAACAGGAAGTAACTCGCCTATTTCATGAGAAATTTCCTAATTTACCGCCTATATCCCAAGGAACAATAAGTAAAATAGAAAAGCAGTTTCGCGAGTTTGGTCATGTAAGGCAGATAAAAAAAGCAGCTGCCAATGCACTGAGTGATGAACTCAAATTAGATGTGTTGCTTGAGTTTCAGGAAAACCCACATACATCGAGTAGACAGGTATCCACTACATTCAGTGCTAGCCATACATCGATAGCAAACATATTAAAATAAAATAAATTGCATCCCTATAAGATGATACCTACTCAGGAGCTCATGGAAGACGATTTTGATAAGAGAACTTTATTTTGTGAGCAAATGATGGACATGTTGGATAACAATATTATCCAATTAGAAGACGTTATGTTTTCTGATGAGTTTACTTTTTTACTTAACGGTCATGCTAATCGGCAAAATTGCCGCTAATGGTCCACGGAAAATCCTCACTGGATGAGAGAAGAACACACTCAATACCCTCAAAAGGTTAATGTTTGGACAGGGATTGTTGGGAACAATATCATTGGTCCCTTTTTTATTGAGGGCAACTTGAATGGCAACAATTATTAGGCACTACTTCAAAATAATGTCATTCCAACGTTGGCAATTTTATATCCTGATGCAGGTAACCCTCAAGTTCCAGCGAATACGATATGGTTTCAGCAGGATGGAGCACCACCACATTACCAACTTAATGTCCGGCAGTACCTCGATACAATATTTCCCAATCGGTGGTTAGGGAGGCGAGGATCGATTGAATGGCCAGCGCGATCACCTGATCTTACATTATTAGATTTCTTTTTATGGGGATATGTGAAGAGCCATGTGTACAAAACTAAACCTTCTGATTTAAATGACTTAAAAGAACGAATAACGCTTGCGATTAGGTCGATCACGCCTGATATGTTAAATAATGTTAGAAGACAGTTTTATTTGAGATTAGGATGTTGCCAAGACATTCGCGGAGAACATTTTGAACATCTACTTAATTAACATTCATAGTTCTTTTTCGTGTTCTACATTTTATTACGTTTTTCATTACATTTTAGTTTTTGATTGTATTGTAGCGAATTTCGGTAACAACATGATATTAATTTTTTTATGTTAATTTTTGCATTAAATTTGAAAACAATAACATTTTTGAATAGAGAATGAAGAGACCTTTCAAATGATATATCACAAGCCTATACTTCCCATTTAAAAAATTGGGGGTTGTACCCGTCATTCTAAGGGGGTTGAAGGTAGGGGTTGCATTTTCACGTTAAAGAATGTCAAGTTATAATTTAAATTTGACGTGTTTCGGGATTTTTGATAAATATGTACAGTAACCGAAATAATGAATTTATTCCATTTGGCTTTTACACACTGTATACCTTTTACTACATGGTACTTAACATAAATAACCACTAGACAAATAAGTATTTAAATGATTTATTACTTTTACTGACAAGTGCACTAAATTGTTTATAACAACTAAAAGCAATCAATAATAATAAATAGATTAATGAAAATTTGTACAGTGTGGAAGGGTATTTGAAAAAACGCTGGCGCCCTGTCCAGGTACATATTTGAAGAATAGTGAATGTATTAATATTAATAATAATTGGTAATATTATCCAAAGGGTCGTAAACACACACAATGTGTTGAAAATACACTAATAATAGCGGGTGTCCCAGAATTTCTGACCTGAGGCTGTACACTGCAAGGCTGTTAATCGTACAGGATTTCATTTGGAAATCATCTGATACACCAAACTGATTCATCTGAAAATTACAGAAATATTATTACACCAGCTGGTACCGTGGACAATCATCCTTTTTTTTACTTCGACTTGCGGCGTATTATCGATCACGCAGCTACAAATTACAACCGTCTCACCAATCACATCCGCTCTAATAAAAATCTCACTAAATCTCCCCCTTAACACGACTATCTATCAAAAAATATTATCAAGAAAAGAATAGAGAGGCGTCCCAACAATACGCGTCTCGACGAGCGATGACAGAGAATCCATCGTCGATATATTAGTCTAGTGTGCCCTGCTGCCACCTGAGTCTTCGAGGGAGATCAGAGCAAAGGGCGGCACTATTTTCACCCTGTTTCCACCCCCGCCACCCACCTCTTAGACGTCAGTTGTCGCGTTTTGTGACATCGATCAACGGGACTGGAGATTGAGAATGGTATGTACCCGTAGCGAATACAAGAACAACTCAGGGTCGGATTATGAAGATGTCTGCAAATAAATTTTAAGAGTTTCTTAAGGTAAGAATCTGTGCATTCAACTTCTAAAGTAAAATTCATTTTAGGATGCATGGTATTAAAACAATTTCAAAAATAATATCTTCGGCAACATCAGCATTAATATCATTTAAAACACAAAATAGTATTGGAACAAAATTGTTAAATGTGAAAACAAAATTATCAAAATTAAAAAAATCTGGTGTTTACAAAATTAATTGTCCAAAATGTAATGCAGTATATATAGGTCAAACACAAAGAAATTTTGAAGTAAGATTTAATGAACACTTAAGAGCATATAGATTAAAACAACCAGCTAAGTCAAATTATGCAAAACACCTACTTGAACATCCAACCTCACTCTTACACACCAATGACGTCCAAAAACTAGATACACATTTGTGATAAAAAACATAATTTAGATTTTCTAGAAGATCTTGAAATTAAAAGACATCTAGCAGATCAACAGTTTAAAGTAGTTAATGAACAAATAAAACTTGGAAGTTCTTTACTATTAAACTGTTTACTTTGATTGAGTCTTCATTTTAAATATAGATAAGACATTATTGTAACATAAATATATTAAGTTATTGTAAAGATCAGCATGATATAGTTTTTTCCTGGTTTTTCTATATCATTGCACAGTTATACTGATCTTAGAGGGAAATACATCCAGGATAATCCCTTAGGGCTAATAACATCTAGGCTTTAATATTGTTATGTCTTATTACTTCCTTGCTTGGTGTAGCCTTAACTCCTTATCAACATCAAGTACCTAGTTACAAACAAACAAAATGTTGTAACCTTATCTTTCTAAGAATGTTTAACTTTACTGAAAGTTATTTGCCAGAAGGCTTACTGTTCATCGGTGAGCATATAAGGGGAAGGTAAGGAGTGTACCATAAGGGCGCCACCGCAATTTAGAAAAAAAATTGGTGAGTTTGTTAAAAAATTGCGGAAAATACAAAAAGGCAATTTTGTTTTGTTTTTTTTTTGTTTGATGAAATTTAAGAAGTTATATCCGGTTATACTTATTAAAAACGAGGAATCAATGCTCAACAATTAACTTATTGCTTAAAAAAACATAGTTAAATACTAAAATTATTAAAAGTACGTTACGGTTCTTAGGGTAATATCCTAACAAAAAATAATACCTTTGCCATTAAAGGTAGACAACCAAATGAAAATATGTATTAATTATATTAAATAAAACATCAATCAAAAATAAGATTAAATACCTCAATTGGGGTGCACCTCACTTGCAGTTTACAGGTTCATTAAAATATATACTATGTCGTGTATAATAATAACAAAGAAATGGCAAGGAAATTAAAAATTAATTAGGTTCACTCTTCTATTTATAATTCTATAATTAAATAATAAAAAAATCAAAAAAAAATCTGGCCTTATTCTCCTGTTTCCTGAGGTTCCATGAGTATTGTGTAGTAGTATCTGACACCTCTAGTTGATACCAATACTTTATAGTCTGGATTTTTTTTGGGCAGTTTATATTCTTAACTCATTAGTACCAAAACTAACAACCATCTTGAACTTTTGATAATTTCCAACATATAAACGGTTTAACGGTTTTTCTTTTATTCAACAGCATTCAAAAAAACAAAAGGGTAGGATTTAAAAACTCTACTAACAGGATCAACGATTTTGATTCCTACGTATAACCCTAAAAAGACAATATTTTTACAATTAACCAATTATTTAGAAAATTACTAACCTTTTCTAGTAAAAGGGTATCCAAAAAAACTAAATTTGTGGGCACTGGAATTAGCAAAAATAAAAAACTTTGCTGATATAAGCACCAACACCACAAGTTAAACTCCAACTCAACCGAAAACCAAAATTCAAATGACCATGAATTTTTAGCACCTGCGTTTTCATTTGGACAAAAGATAAGACCTGTAGGTAATTTGTGTTGTCTATAATATAAAATATCAAAAAATCTGAAAATCTTTTTTTTTAAATGCTAGAATGTAATTTCAATATGCCAATCTGACGATGCTGGTTATTAGCGAAACAGCTGTAATTGAATTTTAAAGCGAATTTTTCGAATAAATAGTTGAAGTTTAGTTTAACTGTTCAGTTATTTATTGTTCTTATGTCAACAATCAATCATCGATTACCAATTACAAAACCCATTTATTAGCTTAAAGTATTTCTTTGAACATTCTTGACGGAATTATTTCATTTCAAGCAGAAAATGTAAGTACAACTATTACAAAAAAGTTGGAAAAAGTTGAATAAATATCTAAATCAAATTAGGTATGTTATTTTTTTTGGGGCTTCATTAAGTTTTACCCAAATGAATCAACAAATTTTTATGTAGGAAGTGATGGAAGACTGCTTGACAGATACACAGTATTCGATTTGGTGATAACGCTGCTATAGTAGCCAAAAGAGAGGAAGACCTTAATAAAAAATATCCTTAACAAAGAATAGCCCTTGGAAAACAAATATCCATGAAGAAATATTAAGTTTTAACAGATATAAATGTGGATATGGAGGATATTAACCAGTTAAACTGACCAAAAGTGTGGTTGGTGCCATCAAACGTTGTCCTCTTTCTCTTCACACCAATAGTCTACCATCCGTAAACATACAGTACCTCCAGTTCTGGAAATTCCAACGACTGTGTTCTCTTGTCCACCGATATCTGCATGCACGCTGATCCGCAGTCAATCGTGGATGTGAACTATGTCTTTTGGCTCTTAAATTACATGAATGCAACCTTCTTCTAACAGTTTGACTAGATATCACTTTTCCGGGAGCATGCCTAAAGAAGCTGTTAATTCTCGAAGCAGTAAATTCCTACAATGGACTAGTTTAGTGATTTTTTTATATTTGCATCTTATAAAATAGGTTTTTAGTGGTTCAACTGTACAAATAAAATTTTTATAAAATTAATCCTCTAGCCATAATCGGCTTTTGAAATTTAAATTTAATGGTTACATACGTCATAAGTGGTAAGTGACGTGTTTCAATAAGATTGGTAGAAAATTTGCGATGTTGTCGATATGCTTTAATATTAACCGAGAAACTTATCTCTCTCTCTTATTTGTTGTCATTAAAAAGAGATAAACATACTGATATTTTTGTTCTCTGATTGACACTTTATCAAATAAGGAGTAAAACACTAAACAAAATATTCTGTCATTTTCGTTAGTTTAATTTGTTGTTTGGTTGTGTTTGGTTAGGTTAGGTTAGGTTAGGTTAGGTTAGGTTAGGTTAGGTTAGGTTAGGTTTGGTTGTGTTTGGTTTATGAAAGAAATTACTTCTATACTATTTTTGGTTCGAAAATAAAAATCCCTAACACCTGCTCTTGGTGTTATAGCGGTTCCTTCAAAAATAACCAATAGAAGTAATTGTTCTCTCGGGGAGCAACCCTTCTATCGGCACAGTAAGAGAACGAATTTCAAGAATACCGTTTTGGCATTTTCAATAGAATCACGCCCACTTTCTATTGGCTGTTCTATTCTATCACCGTCAAGAATAGGGGTCTTGTTTGTTTATTACAGATAAACACGATTTTCTCTCCTGTCATATATCTTGTCAACTGGTACAATCAGTTAGTCACAGAACACGGTGTTTTGTGCCGCCAGTTCTTTGAGAATACTTGAAACAAACGTAGCTAAAATGTGACAACGTTGACTTTTAAACACACTTCATTATTGGTTATTAGTTGGCGCTACGTTTAAAACTTACTATTTATTGTTAAATTTTACGAAATGAGAAAAATTAATTGCGAAATGAATACCAATATAAGTAAGTAGGTATCTTATCCTAAATATATATTGCTATCATTTTGATTAATATGTACCTACTAAACTAGTCCATTCTGCTTAAAGAGAGACCAGCGTATAAAAAGAACAAAAAATCGACCAAAATAATTTGCTATAAAAATAGTTTACTGATTTAATTCCTGTTTTAATGGAACAAACATAGTCTTTATTCTCTCCCATTTTCAGTATCTATGTATATTTAATATGCACAAAACCATCATTCGACCGGCCAATTTTACATTCACGAGAATCAGTCTGTGGGGTTTCGACAAATAATCATTTATGGTCTTTGCGGGAATTGTGCATTCAGAGGGGAATCACATCGAAGGGATAAGCGCTTAAGCGTCCCCTTAAGGTATATGGGAAAACACCCGACTAGGAAGCAGTTACGACACCGTTGTTTCGAGTGCCCTTATCCATCCCTTATCTACCTAAGAAAAAGGGATTAAAATTGCATACGCTCGTTTTGAAATTTTGAAGTGTTGTAAAACCAGCAATGTCTTCGACGTCCCACTTTGGGAAAATGTGGTAATTAACTTTGGTGATATGATGTTCGAGGGATATGCTAATTTGCGATAGGTTCGTGTTCAGTCATCCTAATTAAACTAATTAATTGTTGATACTAAAACGTAAAAACAGTTACGAAGAAGGTGTAGATCATAGAAAAGAAATATTCTCTCAAACTTCTCACACTGTACCCTAAAACACAAAAGAACAGTGAAAAATTAAAATATTAATATATTTATAGGTATTTTTGAAATTTGCATTCAATGTCTGGATAGCTGGTATAATTGGTAACCAAAGAAACATAATATTATTATACTTAAATATGCAATGTTAATTATACTGTTAGTGATTCACGAAATAGCTCAAGATCAACGAAAATATAACCATTTATATTAATATGAACAAGAAATAGGCAATTTCAAGTTAGATTTGATGGAACTTAGTCCCACATTATTCCTAGCTGCATTAAACACAACAATAGAAAAATTTAAACGCCCAGTGCAGTACGCAGATGACCTTTTAGAGGAAATAATATTGCAAATATACTCGAAATCCTTCAAATTTTCATAACACATGTAGAAAATTGGTGAAACACCTCCAAAACAAAAGCAGTCTGGTTCTTAAATTCAAATATTACTATCTCTATGTATGGAAAATCAAATTGTTGAAGAAATCCATTTTCCAGGATTGATCTATCGTAAACTGACGTGGAAATCACACATACCTGGAATAAATCTATTTAGATCATTTGCTTTTATAAACTGGAGAGCTTTTAGAGGAAATAATATTGTAAATATACTCGAATTCCTCCAAATTACCCTTACACATGTAGAAAATTGGTCAAACACCTCCAAAACAAAAGCAATCTGGTTCTCAAATTCAAATATTACTATCACTATGTATGGAAAATCGAATTGTTGAAGAAATCCATTTTCTAGGAATGATCTATCGTAAACTAACATGGAAATCACACATACCTGGAATAAATCTACTTATAGATAACATGCTTTTTAGAAATGGGGAGCTGACTATTCATGCTTACTTCACGTATACAGAGCTATAATTCGCTCAAAGTTGGACTACGGGTCAATCGTCTATAATTCTCCCAGAAAAACACTTTTTAAAACATTAGACACAATTCACAATACTGCTATTCAAGTTTCTCTTGGAGCTTATCCTACAAGCCCCATTCAAAGCCTTTACTGTGAACCTGGAGAGCTTTCTCTATTCTACAGAAGACAGTACCTAATTCTTTTATATGCTGCTACAATTTCTGCAAATAAAAATAATTCACAATCATCATTTCATTTGAATATAGCTTTTTCTTCCTAATTTTTCTTCTATACTGTTTGTATATTTTGTATATTGTTTGTATTTTTCTATGGAACTAATTTCGGCTGTGTCCCAGTTTTTCTTATTTCTTTTTGAGTTTTTCCAGGTTTTCTCCTGGATTTTCTAGGTTTTCCCATGCTTTATTTTCTAGATTCCTGTAAGTTGTATATTGTCCATTGAATGTTATCTTGTGTTTTTCTAGTACCTTCTTTTGGGTGAATATTGTAAATTGTGTTTTAGCTTCATTTGCTTTTAGTTTCCATTTTCTCATGTACGTTGTTACTCTTTCCAGGTGTCTGTTTATCTTATTTGTCACGTTTTCTGCTTTTTTATCTGTTGTATATATTCCAGTGTCCTCTGCATATAGTGCCATCCTTCTGAGATGTTATCCTCTTTTTCACCTGAAAATTTCTGTTTTCTAGGAAGCTATTTGTTATTTTTTGTTAGGTATGGTATTTGCTGATCGATTCTCGACTAAATTTGATTCAACTTCCCGTACAGACTCTGAATTTTATTAGCGTTATGACCTTTCCTCTATTTTCATCCTATCACCTTGGAAAATAGGCTTACCTAGACTTGAACTTAGTCTGACGAGCTTTAACCTCGGCTTTAACAAATCTGAGACTCCAACAAATGTCATGACACATAAATTCTATCACATAATGAACTCAAATGAAATTTGATGACCTGGTAAGAGTAGCCGTAAACAATTTTCAGCCTTATTTAAATTACCAAACAACAAACATTCTTTAAGATAGCGGAATGAATGATATCACCAGATGCAAGTGCAGGTGCAGCGTTTTGCATCTTTGATTTACTATTTTTTGCTAATACTGCAATAAACCAAATATAAATTGTACGTATTCATCCTTTCTGGTCCAATTGTTTGCATCTCGAAGGGGAGTAAATTGAGATAAAAAAAAATATTTGATTGATTCGTTGCTCATACTGTATATTAAATATTATCACGCTATCTGTCAATAATTTAATTACATAAATGAATTAATGGAGCAAATACTTTCGCATAAATCGTACCGAAGCATTGCAGCTACTTCAATTCGCGATGCCTTCTTCCATCCTCAATAAATTCAACTGTAAGGTAAAACGGTATTCGACACATGATATATGCCACCAGGAAACTCGACCCATTATTTATGGTCCGCCGCCCTGTATACCATAACAGAAACTGTCTATTAGTAAGTCATTTTATGAATAAAATGTTCGTGGACGAGAAGAGTCCATTTTAGTCGGTGGTACAGTAAAGATGCTTACAATGTGCGTTGGTTGAAAACTGATAATAATTGAAATACGTTTAATTGATGTAAATGGGAATATTTCGACTATAAAGTAATATTTTCTGGAAGATACATAGTGAAACAGCCAAATTGAATTAATTCTATAACAGATATATGTAGGTCGGCTGAAAAGTCCCCGGTCTACCATAGTAAAACACAATATTTTGACAAAATTCATTTTTTTTATTCAACATAGTTGCCTTCAAGGGCGATACAGCGATTATAGCGACCTTCCAACTTTTCGATACCATTTTTGTAGTACTCCTTCGGTTTGTCCTCAAAATAGGCTTCAGTTTCGGCGATTACCTCAGTATCAGAGCCAAATTTTTTTCCCGCAAGCATTATCTTCAGGTCAGAGAAAAGGAAAAGTCGCTGGGGGCTAGATCTGGAGAAAACGGTGGGTGAGGAAGCAATTCGAAGCCCAATTCATGCAATTTTGCCATCGTTTTCGATGATTTGTGACACGGTGCATTGTCTTGATGAAACAACACTTTTTTCTTCTTCATATGGGGCCGTTTTTTCGCGATTTCGGTCATCAATCGCTCCAATAATGCACAGTAATAGTCGCTGTTGATAGTTTTTCCCTTTTTCAAATAGTCGATGAACAATATACCGTGTGTATCCCAAAAAACTGAGGCCATAACTTTTCCAGCTGACTGTTGAGTCTTTCCACGCTTTGGTGGCGGTTCACCGGCCGCAGTCCACTCAGCTGACTGTCGATTGGACTCTGGAGTGTAGTGATGGAGCCAAGTTTCATCCCTAGTCACATATCGACGCAAAAAATGGGTTTATTACGACTTAACAGCTGCAAACACTGCTCAGAATCATCAATTCGTTGCTGTTTTTGGTCGATTGTGAGCACGCGCGGCACCCATTTCGCACAGAGCTTCCGCATACCCAAATATTCGTGAACGATATGTCCAACACGTTCCTTAGATATCTTTAGAGTGTCAACTATCTCGATCATATTCACTTTACGGTCACTCAAAATCATTTTGTGAATTTTTTTGATATTTTCGTCGGTAATCACCTCTTTTGGGCGTCCACTGCGTTCACCGTCTTCGGTGCTCATTTCACCACGCTTGAATTTTGCGTACCAGTCAATGATTGTTGATATTCCTGGCGCAGAGTCCGGAAACTCATTATCAAGCCAAGCTTTTGCTTCAACTGTATTTTTTCCTTTCAAATAACAATATTTAATAAGCACACGATATTCTTTTTTTTCCCTTTTTGAAAATAACAAAAGTTGCTTCACTAAAAATGCAATATCTCACAAACTAATAGTCCGACAGCTCTCAAATTTTTACACGAATCTTTTGAAAGTTGATACTATCTAAAAATGAAATGGATTTAATTCTAGTGTCGTCATCTATAGGTCAGACCGGGGACTTTTCAGCCGACCTGATAGGTTTTTCAAATTTTTTCCTGAAAAATTAGAACGAATTAAGGAAATTTAGAAAATTTGTTGCATTTAATATCAAAGCGAAGGACAGCAGACTCGTTAAAAGTGTCCAATAGGAAAACGGTCACAGAGAATCCTGGACCGCACCCTCCGGAGAAGACTTGGTTCCAAAGAAGAGTCAGGAGCCTACTAACATAATTAATCATACCAAAAAGAAGAAGAAAAATGTGTTATTAATTATAAAAGTTAATGATGCAAACATTCAAAATGTTCTCCGCAAAATCCTAATTTTTTCCACCTTATTTAACTTAGTTTTATAAACAATGTTTTTAAAATATCCTCGTAAAAAAGAGTTATGGCTTAAGATCAGGTGATTCTGCTGGCAATTGCTGTGACCCACGCCTCCCTATTCATCGATTTGGTAGTATTTAATTGAGGTACTGCCGGACTTTAATTCGGTAATGGAGTGGTACTCCATCTTGCTGAAACCATATCATATTCGCGAGGATTTGTGGGTTTGCTGCACAAGAAAACAAGTTTGCTAAAGCTGGAATAACTTCATTTTGGATGAACTAAATAATCTTCGCCATTTAAATATAGGCTTAAGATAGGATATCCAGTTATTTCCACCCTAACATTATCCTTTTCTGGATAGCTGGATTGCTTATTATTCTAAGTAATTATCTGGTTGTTAAAATGTGTTTCATACAATATACATTTTTTCATACTTAGTGTGACTGCTACAATCCTTCATTTATAAATTATAATATTGTATTTAATTACACATATAAGATAATTTATAGAAATCCATTTTCATAATAAAGTTGATGCTGATAAAAAGGTCAGACGTGTTTCAAATAATTCTATCAATTTTTATGATACATATGATAATTATGTCAATTGTTTACCTATCATAACTAATTGTTGGTCTACCAGATCTATTGGCAAGTTGAACACTATATGTTTCTTCAAACTTCTAAAGAAGCTCCCTCAAATAAATCCTTGATATAGGGCGATCGGGGTACTATCGTCAACGAAAGTAGCCTGACATGGCAAGGGCGAGTTTTCTTTGAAACTTCCAACACAAAAGAAAACGGTAAGTACATATGTATCGGTTATTTCCGTTAAAACAGTTATTTAATTAGCATTAGACATCTTTTTAAACAATAATCAATATAAATTGACTTTTTTTACTAAGAATCAGAGGCGGACGTCAGGAGGGGACTTTTGGCTAACATTGTATACTCTCTTTCTCTAGTTAAATCCATGATTGATTCCTTTTTTTCCCCGAATAAAGTTTCCAATTTAAATTTAAACTATTATTTGTTGAGCTGGCCTTATACCCGAAAAAACGTTGGCAGGCCTGCTTCGCAAAACTCGGTTAATTTGATAATTTGCATATGAAAGAGGCAACCCATCCGAGCCGGGCGTAGCGCCAGCAGTGATGCCACATACTATTAAACAATATCTGGCGTAATAATAGGAACCCAGTGAGGTAATAAAGGTTTTGCATAACGAGGTGTTCTATATGGCCATTTCGCAGACTAGCATCGGAGGATTTTGTTATAATACGCGCGTTTTAATAGAATACGAAATGAAACGCAGTCTGATAGTATTTGCACATAAAGAAAAAGTTTGGGGTACCTATTATTAATTTGAATAAATTTAAAGTATATTAGAAGTAAAATAGGTTAGTGAAAATGCAAGGTTTAGCGGTTGTTGCTAAATTTATAGAGCGACTATTTTAAAAAATCAGCTATATTAATGTCGCAAATTTTTATCACATGAAATAAAGGTATATAAGACTTGCAAATCAGACATCAAATAAATTAGTATCTTTAGCCACTAAAGTTTACAAAACATTGAGAAAAAAAACTGGAAGCAGCAATCACTTTAAAGTTGGTAAACTTTATCAGAAAGTAAAGGCTGGATGAGGTGTTTCAAAATACAAAGATACAGCAGTGGACAGTAAAATAGTTCTAACTATATATATGCAGAACCTATACAGTGCGGTCCATATGTATGGAATAAATTCATTTGTAACGTTATTATGTACTATATCAAAAATTATTCTTAAATTGACAATTTACAGTATGAAAATATTAACCCCCTCCAGCACCCCTTCGGAATTATAAGCACCCCCTCGAAAATTTTAAATTACAAAGGGGTCGTGTGGCACCTCGTTGGAAAGGGATTTTAGTCCTCTGTTCAGCAATATAAAGTTTTTTAAGTTTGGTGCAATCATAACTGAGAAAATTGATTTTTAAGATGTAAAATTTTGATAATGTCTCTAACACAAAACTTTACGTAGAATGAAGATAATAATGTCACATAATGATTAGAATGTGTTTTTCAATGTATTTGACACTTAAATTAAATGTTCAAAATGACCACCATTCACTTCTTGACAATAACCGAGGCGATATTGTTTGGTCTATTAAAATAACTTTAGAAATAATCAGGTATTTTCGTATCTGTTCTACTAAATATTAGGAAAAAACTTTGAAGATATTAAAATAATAGTCAAAAAACTAAATAAACAATTGATATAAATCTAGTAGACTGGCTCATTTGTCCGAGACTCAAAGAATAGACATTTTAATTATGATTGGTTGTGGTAATAAAACCAGAACTCAAAAGAAGGTTTGTGAAATTTTTAATAATAAATACCCTGGTCAACACGTTTCGCAGTCTACAGTTAGCAAAATTGAAAAAAAGTTTCGTGAAACTGGACATGTAAACAATATTGAAAAACCAGGTAGAAATGTTCAATTTACTGATGAAAAAAAGTTAGATGTACTTCTAGAGATTGAGGAAAATCCGCATAAGACAACTCGAGAACTTGCCGCCGACAATGATGTAAGTAAATCATCTATTTTGAGAGTTCTGCATAAAGAAAAATTCCACCCTTACAAAGTTCAGTTGGTTCATGAGTTAAATGAAGATGATCCTGATAGAAGGCAAGAATTCTGTGAATTGATGATGGATAGAATGAACGCAGATTTGCAGTTCATAAACAAAATAGTTTTTTCTGATGAAGCGACGTTTCATTTAAACGCAACGGTTAACAAACAGAACTGTAGATATTGGAGCAGAGAAAATCCTCACTGGATGTGTGAGGCTCACACTCAATATCCTAAAAAAGTTAACGTTTGGGCTGGTATCATTAACAATAAAATTATTGGCCCTTATTTTTTTAAAGGCACAGTTACTGGTGAGGTTTATCTAGATTTTTTGATTAACTTTTTAGTGCCTACATTACAAAGAGTTTTTCCTGATGTTAATCATCCAAATGAGATAGATCGATCTATTTACTACCAACAAGATGGAGCTCCACCGCATTTTGCACGTACTGTTAGAAATTATTTAAACGAGGTTTTTCCCAATAGGTGGATTGGAAGACGTGGGGCGATCGAATGGCCGGCTAGATCCCCCGATCTCCTCTCGATTGCTTCTTATGGGGTTATTTAAAATCTAAAGTATATTTTAATAGACCAAACAATAGTGCTGATTTAAAAGTTAGGATAACGGAAGAAATTAACAAAATAACCCCCGAGGTCATACAAAATGTTGTACGAGAATTCCAATATCGCCTCGGTTATTGTCAAAAAGTGAATGGTGGTCATTTTGAACATTTAATTTAAGTGTCAAATACATTGAAAAACACATTCTAATCATTATGTGACATTATTATCTTCATTCTACGTAAAGTTTTGTGTTAGAGACATTATCAAAATTTTACATCTTAAAAATCAATTTTCTCAGTTATGATTGCACCAAACTTAAAAAACTTTATATTGCTGAACAGAGGACTAAAATCCCTTTCCAACGAGGTGCCACACGACCCCCTTTGTAATTTAAAATTTTCGAGGGGGTGCTTATAATTCCGAAGGGGTGCTGAAGGGGGATAATATTTTCATACTGTAAATTGTCAATTTAAAAATAAAAATCGACCTGTTTCAGGTTTTTTTCATATAGTTCATAATAACGCTACAAATGAATTTATTCCATACATATGGACCGCACTGTATATATGCAGTATATGTTTAATAAAACAATAACAAATAAAGAAAAAAAATAATAAATTATGTAAACGAAATTTAAATACGGAATTTAACTCGAGTAGCTGATGCGAAGTCCAAAATTCATTCAGCATACAGTTTTGCTTTTGTTTGAATTTCCCTAATCATGTTTCTGATTTCGCGTGACCAGATTTAATTAACCCCTCTGTCACCCTTGATCTTCCCTACACCCATTTTATCACTCCTATATGCTTGGCTAGATGTTATCATTGGTTTTTGTAATGTTTTTAGGATGTGCTTAAAACCATTAAAATTAGCCAAGTTGATATAAATATTGATAGAATTATTTGAAACACGTCTGACATTATTATAAACTATAAGTGAAGGATTGTAGCAGTCACACTAAGTATGAAAAAATGTATATTGTTTGAAACACATTTGAACAACCGGTTAATTACTTAGAATAATAAGCAATTCAGCTATCCAGAAAAGGTTAATTGCTAGGGTGGAATTGACATAACTGCAAACTCTACTTCTTCTACAGCCCAAGTTGCGTCTATCTGTGAAATCAGTACATCGAGTGTTTGCTAAAAACAAATTTCATTCATACAAATTTAAAATGGATGTTAATTGAATGATGAATGATGAAATTGAGGAAGATAATGATGAATTCAGCAACTTGGAAATAACGTTTCAACAAGATGGTGCAGTAAGATGTTACCTACATGAGAAATATCGTAGTAGATAGATTAGACGACAAGGTGCGATAGAATAGCCAGCTCAGTCACTGGACTTGACACCATTAGATTTTCCCCCTATATATTTGAACGAGTACGAGAATAGTTTAGCAAAAAAGTACACATTCGCAGCAGCAAATTAATTGTAACTAATTTATATACATGTTTTAATCGCGTTATCATAAATTTATAATAAAACAGATTTTAAAAATAGTTGAGTTATAAAAAAATAGTTTAGATTGATTTGGTGCTGCGAACCTCGCTTCGCTCGGCAAGAAATAAGAATTATTCACATTTTGAAACTTTTTTAATAGATCCTTGCACTTAATAGTCATTGAAAAAAGTGAATTCGATTTTTACAATCTGCTAGATCGTTTTAGTTACTGTCTCATTTCGGACTTGGCGACGAATTACCTCCCACAAAACATTTGCACGTTTCGCGTTTTCACTGACAGTAACTAAACGTGTTCCACGTGTGTAAATTCAAAGCGATAATCTGCATTTGTCGCCGAAACAGCTCTCAATTACTACGCGACAATATTTGCTAGAGACTCGTAATCACGTTATGCGAGAGCCAAGCGTGAAATAAGATAAAAACTCTAAAAAATGAGATTCAATTTGTCGGGGGAGGAAATTTGGTTTTTTACTACCTCCTGTCTCGCAGTAGCTGCTGCGTTGTGGATATTTTCAGCGGCGTGGGCTTTTGAATCATTTTAAAAACATGTAGAATTATAATTTCAGTTCTATACCTTTACTTTGTGGAATAAAGAACTTTAACTGAGGTCTTTGGACGTGAAATTTAGGTAGAAGAAGAGTTTAAGTATCTAGAGGTAAGATTGGACCAAAACCTCACCTGGAACAGCCACTTAACCTATGTCGCAGCTGGTACTCAGATCACGCGGCAAACTCTAGGATGCATCTGGGGTTTGTGGTATCTACACCGGAGTGTTGAGACCAATGGTAGCGTACGGAATGGTGGTATGGTGACCAAAAGTCCAGCAGTCAACAGGAGCCATAAAAGAAACATCAACTGCATCAATGGAAGTAGTACTAAACCTCCCTCAGCTAGAGTGAACCTGAATATATGAAAAGAGCGATCACCTGGTACAATGATGGTTTTAAAAAGCCCTTGGGAACTGGGGCAGGAATACTTTGGATCAGACCCGGAGTGCAGTTTATCGTAAGCTTGGGGAAGCTGGCCACAGTGTTTCAGGGAGAAGTTATGGCTCTGTGTGTATAGATAGAGGCCTACGTATGCAAAATCTGACGGAAACCAACAGGGTGAAACTGATGTAGGTTCCAGGGCACAGAGGGGTTGCTGGAAATGAGATTGCGCACAAGTGGGCCAATAAAAGTGCTGAAAGTCCCTTCGTAGTCCCAGAACCAAGAAGTGGGGTGGCTTGCTGTCTTGCACGAAGAGATGTTCACCAGTAGGTGGAAAAAGAACACCGCAGTGCTGGGAAGAAATAGGGGAAATATTCAGTCCATTTAGCAATAGCCTCAGAAGCTCTAGAATTTTTTACTGATCACTGACAATTCAGAAAACCAGTCCTGTATCCAGTATTTTAGTAAAAAAAATTAAACATAGCTTGATAATATAAAAAGGTGAATATTGGTGGTAAAATAAGGTTTTTAAATTCCGTTTTATGAAACTGTACATCCAACATTAAATTAATTTTATAAATAATTAAATTTATAAGCCGTCAATGAACGATTTATTGTTTTTTTTTTTGGTTTTGCAAACAATAACATTTGTGCGAATATAAAATTTCCCTTAGGGCGCACAACACTGCCATTGCTCGGAATTATGACTGTAGGATATCATTATTTTCTAGAAGAAGGAAAGCAAGGGGATGCTGCAATGTTAGCGAAAAGCGTTTATGGCTTTTTCAGATTTACGTGTCAACATGAGAAAAACGTCGCTATTTGATGCAGGAAAGTTTTATGTGAATCATATTTAGAACGAGCGTGTATATGCGAATTTGCTGATTCGTGTTAGCATTCTTTCATCAGATATATGAAAATAGCTTATGGAAGTTGGCAGTTTATCCGCTTTATGGATGTCATTATATTATTTGATAGCTAATGTCGGTATTTATTTAAAAAGCACATTTTTTATTAACTCTTATTATATATGTTACAGGGAAAGTACCTACATTGTTAGTAAAAGTTCACCCTTCCTAGACAGAGTCATCTTTTACTAATAGTATCAGTAAAAATTGCTCAAAATAAACGGGTATACTCTCCCTAGAAAGAGTTAACTATTTTGTAGGTTAGTTGAAGTTGATTCAGAGATGTTTACTAGTGAATATAATATGGTCTCAGATTTTGATGCTTAACTCAAAAACAAAAAATCATAGCCCCTTCTAGTTTACACAGTTGAAAAGCCAAGAAAATTTCCTACAAACCCTAAAAATTTCAATTTTCTATAGTAATTTCTACCAATTTTATCCTAACCGAAAAATGACCTTTGTAAAATCGACATTTTTCCATACATATACCTTCCTTCGAAAAAATGAAAATTTTCGAAAACACTCCGAATGAGCTGAAAATCTGGATTTAGACTAATTTGACCCTCCTAAAAACGAATCTGCCATCAGAAAAATTCTAAAAAATGTATCTTGCCTTGTAGCGACCAGTGAATCGAGCGTTAAGACATGGTCTCAGATTTTGACGCATGACTCAAAAACAAATAATCGTAGGCAATTCTAGTTTACACAGTTAAAAAGCCAAGAAAATTTTCTTCAAATCCTGAAAATTTCAATTTTCTACCGTTTTTTCTACCAGTTTTATCGTAACCGAAAAATGACCTTCGTAAAATCGACTTTTTTCCATACCTTGCTTCGAAAAAATGAAAATTTTCGAAAACACTCCGAATGAGCTGAAAATCTGGATTTAGACTAATTTGACCCTCCTAAAAACGAATCTGCCATCAGAAAAATTCTAAAAAATGTATCTTGCCTTGTAGCGACCAGTGAATCGAGCGTTAAGACATGGTCTCAGATTTTGACGCATAATTCAAAAACAAATAATCGTAGACAATTCTTGTTTACACAATTAAAAAGCCAAAAAAATTTCCTACAAATCCTGAAAATTTCAATTTTCTATCGTAATTTCTCTCAATTTTTTCCTAACCGAAAAATGACCTTCGTAAAATCGACTTCTTTCCATACCTTCCTTTGAAAAAAAAAAAGATTATTTTTGAATTAGTTTTTTATTAAGGAATCTAATTAATTGAAACGATGATTTATAGTCTCATTCAGCAACGTCTAAGTATAAAATTTTTCTAATAATTGAGCAATTTTACTAGTTTTATTGCAATTGAACGCATTTTATAGGGAATTTTCAAAAATGGCGCCATTCTCTTTTTCGTACACCATAAGTAACTTTCGGCAACTATGTTAATTTTAATAATAATCTGATATCAATCGTTGAATGGTGTATATATGAAATAAATGTACGATTCTTGTGAATTCTTTCTCCTCGTGGAATATTACGTTAAAGCTCTTTCACCGAGCTATATTTCAAATTCCCGTTTACTTTGATAGTGTGAAATTCCAAGAATTTATTGTTCTCATAACCCCTCCAACGATGAGTTTCATCATTGCCGAGAGAAGGGTGGATCTTGAATGTTAAGTTTGCCGCTCAACTGTGAAATTAAATATTAAAAGTTTTTGGAGTTGGAACGATTTTGGCGCTGTGGCTCTTCGTAGCGCGGTGGTATTCGGGTATACAGTGCCCTTGGTGTCGAAACTTTTATATATTTTTGAAATACGATGTGAAATGTATAAGAATAGGGAGAGTTTATATTAAGAATTGCTTTCCAGAATGCGCCGGCAACGTAATATCTTTGTCACATTGAACCTCTTAATAAAATCGTCAACTTTGTCGGTGTTATGATTATATTAAAATGGGTAATGATTTAGAAAATAAGAAAAATGAATCTACTGTAAGCTTTTCTGGACCATATCGTTCCTGTGATAAGATTTTTACGTTCTTAACCACAATTTCTTAACCATTTTGTATCATCTTCAAAATTTTTAAAAGCAATAAATTTACAAAATATAATTGATTGTATAGTAAGCTCATCTTATTAAAAACATTAAAAATAGAACTTTTAATAGTGGAGAACTTCTAAGATTTATTTGTTTGTTACCTACTTTTAATTTTTGATCTGCTAGATGTCTTTTTATTTCAAGTTCTTCAAGATGTCATATGAATACGTTGATCTGAGGATGCTAGTTTTTACCGAAACAGCGGTTATTCAGTTTCTAATAAATTCATCGATGTACATATGTCTATATTTTATTGTCTGAATGAACTGTAGATTTATTTCAATAAAAAACACGGATTTTAAATGCTCCGCAATGAAACCTACTTCTATTCAAATTTTTCAATGTATCTAATTGTTTTGAATGTTGTTTTATTTGACACAATCGACTTTCAATTGATCCAAACTCGTACAGACTAGATACACTGTATATTTGGCAAAAATAATACATTATTTTTATCAGGGAAATTTAATTTTGAATAAGGGAGTTTTTTATAGGGGTAATAACCCCTATAAAAAATTTAATTACAAACCGGTGAGTTAAAAAAAAACTATATATAACAGGTTTGGTGAATTTCTCAACCAAAAAAAGTGGTTTTTTTAATTTTATTTAAAGGGAGAAATATAGAAAACGATCAACCAATCTGCAAAGTTAATATTATCTCGTATATTCTTACTTTTACGAGTTTGTAATTACGTATTGTTGGTTGCATATCTAATAGTAATCAAGCTTAGTAGGAGATTTCAAATTTTGGCGAAGGAACTGGGAAAGTAAAAATAACATTATTTTATGTTCTACCTTCAACAGTTGTTAGTTATGATGTGGTAGTTTTAAAGTATTATTTTATTAGCAATCAGGGCCGTATAAAATCATTAATTATGCACAATCGGTAATTACCTATATACCAAGCCATTTTAAAAACGGTATTCTATACATTTGTTTATCCAGTTTATAGCCATGCTGTCTTTTATAATTTAATAATTGTAAAAGAAATAAATGGTTTCATCATCAGGGTATAAAATAGAAATGGTACAAAGGATGTAATTAAACATTAAAATGTCCTCTTATGCTGGGTTTATATATTTACATGTGTCAATTAAATTTAAAGGTTGGTCTACTTTCCGACCTTAACTTGAAGATGGCAACACTCGTAAACAAAAGTTGGGGATTGAAAGGTACCCACCAAAATTTTAGCCGTTTTGGACGCGCAGTTGTTAGTTTGACAATCATTTGAGTGAGTCGATGTGAGTGTTTTTTGTGAAAATGGAAAAAATCGAGTATCGAGCTGTCATTAAATATTTGTTTTTGAAATGCAATACGCCTATGCAAAATCTGCACCATCATTTACCACCGTGAAATTTTGGGCTGCTGAATTTAAACGTAGCCGTACCAGCTTGGGTGACGATGAACGTTCGGGACGTCCAAAAACTGCAACCACTGTCGATAATTTCGCTCAAGTTCACCAAATGGTCGAATTAAAATTAGAGAGATAGCAGAGGCTATAAACATGTCCAAAGAACGTGTTTGTCACATATTGAATCAAGATTTAGGCATGAGAAAGCTGTCCGCGCGTTGGGTGCCCCGTTTGCTCACTTTGGACCAAAAACGTGTTCGAATGAACATTTCTCCAACTCTCTGTTGGCGCAATAAATCAGAGTTTTGGCACTGTAGATAAAACTTGGATACACCAGAAACAAAAACACAGTCAAAACAAAGCTGAAGGCAGAAATTGCCTTTGTTTCACCAAGACAATGCGCCGTCTCCCACCTCAGCGGTTGCCATGGCGAAAATCCACGAATAACGGTTTGAACTGCTTGACCACCCTCCTTACTCACCAGATCTAGCCCCAAGCGACTTTTTTTTGTTCCCTAAAGCTAAAAGTTGCGCTCGGAGGACAGAGATTTTCTTCGAATGAGGAGGCCATCACCTTCGTAAACAACTATTTTGCAGAGAACGACGCCGAGTACTATTTGGTCGGGTTGAAGAGATGGCAGCATCGCTGGGAGAAGTGTATAGACTTACAAGGAGACTATATATGTCTAGTATCTTTGTTAGGTCGGAAACTTTTCAGACAACCCTCCTAACAACTAAAAATTAAGACATTGCAGACACAGAACACGTAAAATATCCTAACCATCAACTGTCAATGTAAATTTTTCTATTAAAAGTGAGATTTGGTAAGGTTTAAGTTCAGGTTTATGGTTTCTTGTTTTTGTAACACTTTCTAACGTCATTTTAAGCTTTAATAACGAAACATCTTAAATCTATAAGTCAAGTTATTAGTTTTATATAAAAAAACCTTCCTAAGAATTGGTTGTTAATGGATGATTGTACCTAGACATGAATGAATTTAATTCATTCATTCAAATTGTGGCAAATTTAACTGTAATTAGTGTAGATATTAATATGGTGGGAAGTAAGTGTAGTAATATAGATTATGATAATCCATCTAATTATTATTATGTGTTACATTTAATTAGAAGTCATTAAGTATATTAAAGTCAAAACCTAACCTTTTAAGCACTAACAGTATGGAACTCTATTGCGTTTTGTGACTATATATGTTGAGTTTTTATACTGTCTCACAATATATCCTTTCTTTCTTCCTTCCTTCCTTCCTTCCTTCTTCATTATTTCATTTCCAATTGATTTATTTATATTTAGAACAACTTATATTTCCCATAGATTATGTATAAGATTAATAGTTAAAAACATTATTTTGTAATATAAAATTTGGCTTAAATATATTTTTAAAACCAACTGTAGGTACATATAGAACATAACTACCAACCTTTCGTATTCATCAGAACTGTTAAAACAAACTTTCTAAGCTAAAAACCGCAAACCCGAATAAAATATTAAAGGACTCGTATCGTTATCCTTTTCAAAAAGTTAAATTAGCATAATCTGCTCCTAAGAATATATTTTTTAGACTACCAAAATATTCCTTTATTGTTACTGTAGGCGAAAACTTTATACATCCTTTATAAAGAAGTTTTAGCTGTGCATCTTGATGGTTGGTCGCTGCCTCCAGCTACAGGATCGTAAGAAATACGTCTGGATTCTTACATCATTACAGAAAATGAAACATCGACGACTGCAAGCTATGAAATGATTTAGGGACGGGTATAACAATCGCGGCCGACGTATGGCTACAAAAGATCTGCTTAATTTATTTAAGATAAAATGTTGTTGATTAGGTTTGATAAAAAAATATTTAGTTATAATTTATAGCATCCGTAAATAATTAAACCCTAAAAAGTAAGAGAGTAACAGTAAAAATCGATTTAATCTTGATAAAATTAGTCAATAAAGTTTTTATATAATAAGATGAAAGAAAAATTTAGTTTTAAATTGATTTAAAAATATTTGGTTAAATGTAGTAAAGTTATCTAGAAAATTTCTATTTTTAATGGAAAAAAATGCAAAGTCACTTCTTGGCATAGTGGATAGCGTATCCAGAGGAAAAACTCTCAAGAGCTGTTAAATTTCATCCGATAGGACCTAAAAATTGTAATAGGACTACTGCCTTGATGGGCATATTTTGTGAAGAAAGCTATAATAAAAAAAACATGGGTATATACAATATCAAACACTCTTTCATTATATGTAAATTTTATTATCATTTTAATTTGATTTCGTTTGACTATGGCCTCTAAACAGATTGATTTGTTGTATTTGGTATTATTTTAAAAATTCCTACTATTATTTTAATCTATATAAACAATTTAAATTTTTATAAAAACAATACACAACACTTTTTACATTTCTGTGAAATTCTTTACGTGATTGTGGCTGATCAGTTCCACAAAACTAATTTTCCCAGTAATAATTTGAGCTTGGCAGACCAGTAATTACTTTGCTTCTTTTTCAGGTAAGCATCGGTGAATATCATCCTTTACCTTTCATCAGGATATACTAACTGAGTAAGTAATGACATATCATTAAAATGGCATAATTTCAAAATTTGTTGTTATGATAATTTTAAAAAAGTTACGTAATTGCGTCGAGGTGTTTTCAAGATGTAAAAATAAAAATGTCCTACCGGATGTTACGTCAACTATTTTATGGGAAATAATTATAATAATATCTATATATAAAATTATAATGTTTGTCCCAAAATAAAAGATCTGTATAGGATTTTATTAATTAATTAATTAATTTTTATTCATTTATTAAAGTTATTATTTTAGGAGCTAGAACGTAAAGAATTTGAGGATTTTAAAATTTATTTTTCCTACGACTATACTGAAATATTTTACTTGTAAATCTCTGACTGATTAGTAAATGTAGTATATTATACACTGATTTCTATTTCGCACTAGTTACTATAGAAACTAGTGCATAATGTGTCCATTGTGCACTAACAAATACAAGAACATAACTAATAATAATCTTATGTCTACAAAACAATTTTGACAGTTGGTTGTCATTATAGCTTACAAAAGTATTATAATAAAAGTGGATTTTTACTTAAAATAACATGGAAAACAGTGATAGTGAGCCTGATATTATTTCAGAAGCCGCTAATGATATGTGTGCCAAATTAATACCGGAAATATTCGTTTATTCAATGGCGTACAGAGCATAAAACAAATTCACTTTCTGAAAATATTCTGTTTGTTGTATTTTGGTATTTTATCCAAGACATTTAAACCTTCAACATTATGGGCAGAGTATTCTATGTTAAGAACAATTCTTAGTATTAATAATAATGCAGATATAGCTAACTACGCAAAATTAAGAGAATTTCTGAAGCGAACTTCAGATGGCTATCGTATAAAGAAATTTAAAATATTCACATCAGAGGAAATGAAGAAATTTATCAATGAAGCTTCAGACTATGAATTCCTGCTGACAAAGATATGTGAATATTATACAGTGTAATTCAAGGGTTTATAGTAAACATAGAACAAACTTAAAAATACTTATTTTCCGAAAATCGATAAGAAATAATAAAAATTTTGACAACATATTTGAAAGAAAAAGTCAATATTTCCTCCAACTTGATTGTTGCCTGGCAACCGAAAATAACAGTAAGGAAATATTAATTTCTGTACTGTAAGGAAATGTTATTTCTATACAGTAAACTTTAGAACATAAATGCGAACAGGTTTTTTCCGAGGTTTTTTCCTAAACAATTTTATTTTTAAAACTTTCAGCACAAACAAGGTTAACATTATATTTTAAAATTATTACTTATTTGTTATATTTACTGTTATTTGACAATAAGTACAAGTATTGAAAACTGGAAAAACTTGGGAACTAATAGCATTATTTTGTTGAATATTTTCCAACGTAGTGCAGTAATTTTACATAACATTCCAAATTTTCTAATGCAGATTCTGTCAGCATGGGGATCAATTGATTTGGTCTGACTTCATGGAAGTGTCGCCATCAGCAACCCTGATGAGTTTCACCAGAGTCATAGGGCTAATCTAACGACTACAACCTAGGGGTCCTTAAAGTTTGTGGGTCTTTTATGCCAATGAGCTGCCCAAAACAATAGAAATAGGATTGACAAATCAAAAACTCACTAATTCATACATTACATGTATCATAGGCTTATTTTTAATAAGTAGTTATTTGCAAAATTAGGTTTGTTCTATTAAAATTATTGTTCGTAATCCAGTAATCTAAAACAAGTAGATAAATATCTTTTGTACTAACCCTTACCTTTTGGAAGTCCATCTTACAAGAATAATAAATTTAATTAAAACGTCTTAGAGAGAATATTTTTCACAAAAATATGTGTTTGTTCATGAATAACTGATATTATGGAATCTCTGAAAGAGTTCACTCTGAAAACAGCCTTACCACTTGGTTTAAAAATTATTTTATACAAAAAACATCGTCAGACCAATTTACGAATTATTTTTCCAAAGAAATTATTGAAAGTGTCCATGAATAAATATGTTAAATAAAGTCTCTAATATTTACAGCTATTTTGATTTACCGTGCAGAATGGAGGTTTTGATTTACATTTCTATAATATATAAATAATAGTTCTTAATTAAACCGACAATTTATTTAAACGTTTGAACATTTGAAATGTCTATACTTTTTTTCTCGTTTGTTATACGACTTCTTTAAAATCACGGAAATATTCAAATGTCCATATTAACATGCAAACTAACCAGTACAACCTGTGAGGCGTGACAATTATTTACAACTCGTTACTAATAAATACTTCTAATCAATGGTTTAAGTTCTCGCAATTTGTTTGGAGTTTCTTTTAAACATTCGTTACAGTTACTGAAGATTGTTTAATAAATCCAAACCCACGATTTCTACATAAACTGCGTTATTTCTTTTTATAGAAAAGAAAACACATTTTACTCACACGTTCCAAAGTGACTAGATTAATTAATCATACAAATACAAAGTCAGATCTTTAAAATATTCAGTTTCCCAGCAATGTCCATGGATTTTTTTGATCGCAATGTTTAAATTGTAGATAATGCAAAATTTAAAACATTGTCACACATTATTAAAGGTATATAAAAGGGCTTTAAGGCAATGCGATCATTTTAAAATTTTTATCATTTACTTATTTTTATGTCACTTAGTATATTATTTCTTGTCTTCTAAACCATAAATAACCTATATATACTTCTTGCGAGTTAGATACACTGTTTATTCTTTAGTTATTTTCTAACAATATAAATAAATTTGCATAAAAAAAACCTTTAAATGTTCGAAAATGTTTGAGATATTTCTCTCAGCACGATTTTCTTTTTTTCCTTATAATAGAATGTATCACACGAATAGTTGTGAAATGACCGAACAAAACAAAGAAAGGCGTGTTCGAGGGTTATTTAGGACCGTACTATTTTAATTTTACCTCTACTAAGAATTTTAATCATAAATAAATACTTTACAATGAACAATCTATGATATTTTGCTGCTGCTGGTACTGCAGAAGTTCTTGTATATATCTGAAATATTTATTAAGTCAAAATTCATCACGAAGAATGGGTCGTAACATATTTTTGTAGATAATTTATCGTGATTATAAATTAGAGTCCGGAGCTGAATGTATGCGTGATAGAGAAATAACGTTTCAGGTCGATTTAAAGGTATCCAGTCGTTATTAAATACAATTAGATAATTAATAGTGTGAATATAAACCTAGATGCGTCGGATTTAATCTACAATTAGCGTGAACAAATAATAAATATGTTTATTTAAATTACGACCGTTGAAATAAAAATAGAAACTGTAGTAATTGTAGGTTTTGATTTGAAGGCGGAGGAGTACGCCATTTTTGAATGTGCCGTAGCTAATCTCCAAAATAATAACCAGAAGCTGAGGCTACTCGATAAACGCAAATGGGCAAATGTTAACGTTCTTTAATTATCCATATCAACAGTAAATATAGTACACTCCGCGTCATATAACACTGGTACAACTATTATAATCTAAAATAGTGTTTTTGTAGTTGTGTAAATTGATCTTTTAAAAAGTGTCAATGCTAAATCAGCTGTTATGGTATAATTTCTATGGCAGTGTTGCCAGCTCAATAAAAATGTTAGTAGATGTAATGATGAAATTAAATTTTATAAAGCAATAAAACAAATTGGAAAAAATAAAAATCTATTATCATTCATACATAAACAATTAAATGAACTAACAAATAGATTATAGATCATGGTAGCATAGAAGCCATGAAAGTTTACATTCAATAATTAATAACGTGTCATACCTCCATTATTATTGATAAGTTCTTGTAATCTTGTAGGCATTGAGTCAATTAAATTTAATGTTAAATTTTCATCTTCTGTCAAGCTCTCCCAGGTTTCTTCTATTAGCGTCCATAAGTGTTCTTTGTTTCGTGGAATTGTATTTAAATTTTTCAATTTTTTACCATAAGCCCCCAAACATTCTCTATTGGATTAAGGTCTGGACTTTTAGCGACCCATGGAAGCGTTTCAATATTATTTTCAGCAATATAATTGCGTACGCTGCGAGCAGTGTGCACTGAGCAATTGTCATGTTGAAAAATAAAATTATCATTGGGAAAAATTTCCCTAACCGATGGTAACATCTAAAATATCCAAATAGTTTCTAGCATTTAATCTTCCTTCGATTCTCCAGCACATTCCTAAACCTCCTCTATACATCCAAGCCCAAACGTTTACAGAAAATCGTCCAGACTTATCATTAGAAGAAATATAATTTTCATTAAACCTACTTCCAGGCGGTCTATAAACTCTAATATGACCGTCACTATGTGATTGGAATACTTTTTCATCGGAAAAAATTACCCTTCCCCAAAAATTTAATGTATCGTTTAAAACATAATTTAAGGCAAAAATTAATCTACCTTGTTTATGTTCTTCATTGAGTTTGTATTTCCGGACGGCCGCACAATTCTTTAAATTAGTTTTTCTAATTCTTCTTAATGCGGTTGTTATTGAAGCATTAAAGTTTACTGCAACTTTTGCATGTCTTGCCGTATGAAATGGATTTTCCCTTAAGTAATCAGTTAATGCTTCGTCTTGCTTCGCTGTAGTTATAAATGGTCTTCCAGTTCCTCTTTTTCTGCAAATAGTTTGGTCGTTATTCCACCTTTTTTTAATGTTTTGAATCGTGGTTTTGCTTCTATTAAACGTTTGGGCAATTCGTCTAATGGACCAACCATCCTCTATTTTGAAAATTATTCGCATTTTATCAAATTCCCTTAAATGCACTGGCATCGTGGATAATGCGCTTTGACAAATTTGACACATGCGACTGTTTGTCATTTTGATTAGTTAAGTTTGATTTACATAGGGAAAATAAAGGTGTACCAGTTTTATATGACGCGGAGTGTACAAATGTTTTTTTTAAATTAGATAGGTCATCCATCTCAAACTCAAGTCAAAACCACAGACTTTTATTCGTTTAAATTACACTTATTGCAACTAGTTTCGGTCTCAATTAGACCATCATCAGGCAGTCACAGAACCAGTAATCAAGGATCCTAACACATGATAGGCTAGGGTTAATTTGTAATATTGAACTTTACGTGGTACTAATAAAATTTGATATGAAAGTTATAGTATGTGGTTTTAAAAAATATATTATTAAGGAAAGCAAAAGTAATTTAAGGGGTAGAGGGAGGAAGGAAAGTAGCTACTAGATGGAGTAAAAAACCAAAAGTAGGACAAAGGTTGAGGAGAAGAGGGAAGGAGAGTGTGTCCTACTGGATGGAGTAAAAAACAAAGAGTATAGGACAAATGGAGAAGAAGGAGGATGCCCACTAATTGGAGTAAGAAACCAATAGTGTTATTGAATTATTATTAAAGAATTGAAGGTGATCGGGTAGTAGAAATTGAAGGAAGACGACATAAGTAGAAAACCAATGGTAGTAGTAAGCAGTACTCGTTAAAGCTTTCTTAAAATTGAATAAATTGAAAGAAACAAGTTTCAAATGGTATGATGAATGAATGTGACCATTTGTAAGTGTGGTTTAAACCACAAAATTTATTTTCCAGTTTAAAATATATACCGGGCCATATCAAGAGAGGTATAATAAGGAGTAATTGCACAATCATTGTTGAAAAAGTCCTTAACAGTACAACAAATAATTTGGAAAATGTGAGGGACTAATAACGGCACAATAAGTCGAATTGACATGTGATTTTTTTGCTGCCAACATGATCCATGTGTACGCAGAAAATTCCTTAAAAATCCTCTAGGAATAGTCAATATGTATAACTTTAAGCCGTACTTCTGTTTTTAGGTAATGATACTATTTGAATATATCTAAGTCTTCCTCATCCAAAGAAAGTTCACGTCCTAGAGAATATACTGTGGACATTTTATCATTAAGAAAATTTATAATTGGTTGTTGTACACCCATATGTAATGAAAATATGGGAAAGATCAATAGTTTTTTGCTTGTTATTGATTTTCAAGTCGTTAATCTTGATTTCTATTAAATTTAGAAAAACTAGCATTTATATAGGTTTCATTAATTACTAATAAAGTTCATCAGTCAGTAATTAACACTGCTTTTAGTACAGTCATCATCAAAATTGGGATCTAAGTTCTCATGATCAACATTTTCGTCATCAGGTTCATTATTTAAATCTTATAATGTTATTAAAGCAAAAAACTAGTTCAATTCATTAGCAAACATCATTTACCTAACGTCTAATGTCACTCAATTTTAAATTTGTATTGTTTCTTGCCACCTCATCTTTACCCAGGTCCATATTAATTTTATAGGGTTCAATTGACAGTGATAAGGTGGCAAACGTAATATAGTTATTTCTTTTTCTATCGCCATTCTTGCTCTGGAGTCACTTTTTAATATCTCCATGACGTCGTTGGTAACTTTTCTGCCAGTTTTGAATGATAGCTAGCAGACAACCACTGCAGCACTTGGCAAAGAGTCCAATAGCTGGGAAAAATAATCTTTAAAAACATCAGAGGTAATTTCCTCGTGGTAATCTTTGGTTGACTTTGATACAAAGTCTAATAAACCATTTTCTACTGTAGACTATTCAACCAATGATTGGTACAATCATTGATTCCTCAGCAAGTAATTAGATAGTTAGGCAACACATTTTGCAATACAGAAATAACAATCTAACTGACGTTTGCGTTTTGCATTGTTGCCAGGCACTCATTATGATTTTGTAATATCAAGCAATCAAAAAATCTCCTTTTATTATTTATATATAACAAAAAAATATTTTCTTGGATAAGTTATTTAAATAATACATAACGTTTATTTAGATATAACTGTTACCTTCACTGATATTTGTTTAACAATTATCCAGTCATTTTCTTAACAATCTGACCCAGTTATAATGTTCTGGAATGTGAAATTTGAAACTTAGATACTTATTCAAATCATCGGTTGCATTCCTTCATTATCTATCTGAGCGCTTCAATCAAAACGTAAAAAAAATCAAAATTAAACTCGGCAATAAAACTGCACTTTAACTGTAACTGTACCTTTATTAAAAAAAGTTAACAACATGTCATTATGTAGATTAAGCAAAGCCTAGAATAAAACCAAGCCGCGGTTTAATACACTGGCATAAATTACAGTTTGAATGCGTCTTGTTTTTCTAATTCTATGAAAGCATGACTACGTGATATCCAATAAAAGGCTATTAAAACTATATAGGTGTAGGTTGTAAAAAATTGTACATAACCAGTAAGGAAAGTAAATAAAAAGTGTCAAGTCGCGTTTTCTGTTGACCTAATCCACTAATATTATTTTTTCGTTTGTATGAATGTGTCTCTTTTTTTAAATATTCCTGTGGAAAATACAGGGTGTCCTATAACTAATGGACAATATAAGAACTGTAGAAAGGGGTGATAAAAATAAGTCGTTTGATACAAACATGCACCAGTAAAATGTTAATAGTAAGCGAGATATGGGGCGTTAAAGTTGACAAAATATTTTTGAAAATTCGTAATATTTAGAAAACAACTGAATGTATTGGTCTCAAAATTGGTACACTATGGTTTTTAATGGTAATAAGCATGATATTGCCTTAATTTTTAATAATACTTCTAGATGGCGCTGGTTACACAGTTAAAATTTGATAGATCGACGGTATTTTTTTACCCCCTGTATAATGTGCACTTTATTACAAAATAATAAAAACTGCATCATTTTGAAACAAGAAAGGTATACTTGTTCTATTCCCATATTTGAAGTCGTTTTCAAGATATTGCTATTTTAATATTGCAGTGCATATCATTACACTGCAACTTAATTACTAGAATATTTTAAAGAGGGCTGTGACTATTAAAAGAACTGTCATTAATTTACTAGTTAAAAGCGAAAAGTTGTCATTACTGTGTTTTTAACTTCTGAACTAACAATACGGCTTTCATTAAAAATGCCTAGAGGCAATGAATTTACAAATAATGAACTAAGGGATATGATTTGTGTTTATGCACAAGTAAATTATAATGCATGTGCTGCAGTTAGACGATATGTGCAGTTATATCCAAACCGAATTGTACCCAGTCGTAAAAAATTTCAAAGATTGTACTCCAATTTAGGTGAAAGCGGCTCTTTTCGTAAGAAAAATTCTGGTGGTCGACCTAAAATAATTACAGCTGATATGGAAGATGAAATTTTAACAAGAATTATAGAAAATCCTGAATTGAGTACTCGGCGCTTGCAGGCAGCTACTGGTGCCTGTACAAAATTTATTACCCAATGACTTACCAAGGAGACTACAATTTTGTCAATCAATGCTCGGTAAGATCAATCAAGATCCAATATTTTTAAAAAAGGTACTGTTTACGGACGAGGCTACATTCACACGCAGAGGAGTATTTAATTGGAGAAATAACCACTATTACGATTTTGCTAATCCTCATCAATACATAGAAACTCATTTTCAGCATGAGATTTCAATCAACATCTGGCGATAATTTCATTGGTCCATTTGAACTTCCTAACAGATTAAATGCGGTAAATTATTTAGAATTTTTGCAAAATTATTTAGGCATTTTACTTGATGAAGTTCCTTTAATTGTAAAGCAGGATATGTGGTTTATGCAGGACGGTGCTCCCCCACATTATCCACTTATAGTCCGGGAGCATTTAAATAACAATTTTCCCCATCGTTGGATTGGTCGGGGCAGTGAGTTTCCTTGGCCGCCTAGTTCCCCAGAATTTAATCCTTTGGACTTTTATGTATGGGGATATCTAAAATCGTTAGTCTACAATAGTGAAATTCATAACCAAAACGAACTATTAGCAAAAATTCATGAAGCCGCAAATACTTTAAAAAATGGCAGCGCGATGTTTTTGTAAGACAACATTTACAAAGAAGTTTACAAAAATGTATTGAAGTGAACGGTGGTCACTTTCAACAACCAATGTCTTATTTAGATAATAATTTTTAAATGCCGGAGTGGCAAGCAGTATTAAAATAGCAATATCTTGAAAACGACTTAAAATATGGGAATTGAACAAGTATACCTTTTTTGTTTCAAAATGATACAGTTTTTATTATTTTGTAATAAAATGCACATTATACAGGGGGTAAAAAAAGTACCGCTGATTTATCAAATTTTAACTGTGTAACCAGCGCCATCTAGAAGTATTATTAAAAATTAAGGCAATATCATGCTTATTACCATAAAAAACCGTAGTGTACCAATTTTGACACCAATACATTCAGTTGTTTTCTAAATATTACGAATTTTCAAAAATATTTTGTCAACTTTAACGCCCCATATCTCGCTTACTATTAACATTTTACTGGTGCATGTTTGTATCAAACGACTTATTTTTATCACCCCTTTCTACAGTTCTTATATTGTCCATTAGTTATGGAACACCCTGTATTTTCTCTAATTTTTATTGCGGTTCATTTATTAAATAAATATTTTTACATGTTAGTTATTTCAATTTGTAGAGTATGACAAAGAAATTTTCGGGTGGTATATTACGTTACTAAAAGTAATAAAAGTTTTCTCATTTTCCGATGTAATTGGCGGTACTAAATCCCTTCAAATGAAAATAGGAAATCACATGCAATAGAAACAATCATTATGGTCCCCAAAATCTTGTCACGAATATCGTTTTAAATTACGTAAGTCGTTTGAAACATATTGTCGTATAATTTCGTCTTTTGAATGTTAAGACACATTAGAGGAACATGTTACCAAACCGTAACCCAAGATGATCGTCTATTTTGGGTTTTAGACTTTTGAAGATTGTTAGTGTGTTATGAAAGTGTCATAAACCCGTACAGCAATTAAGACTCCCTCTATTTTGAAGGAATTAATACGTATTTGACAGAAAGTAATATTAAATATACGCGTGTAATGTTAGGTTAGGTTAGACTAGGGGCCAGTGCAACCTGGAAGACCTATTGCTGTTCACCCGGAGGGTATAGTCGTTTTATCAGCCCTTTGCCTCTGAAGAAGCTTCCACGAAGAAAAAGATCTCTTAAAGATAGTAAAGACGTCTAGTTTTTATGTTGAACCATTCTGCCTGCACTAATTTGTGAGATATATGATCAAATATGATCCCATAGATAAATCTTAAGCAAGAATTTTGTACCTTTTGTATCATTAATTAAAATGACTTAATACTAAAGAGTCAGAAAGTAAAATTTTGTTTTTTTCCGGTAAAAGTAGTCTATGAGGATATAACATTTTCAAATTCATATAAGATTTCTTAAGACATTTGTTAAAAGATAATTTTTAAACCTTAAGTCTGTATCTAACCCAAGTCCGAGGTTCCTAGCACTATTAGCACAGCCAATATCTTCACCAGCTAAAAAGACCTCAATTCTATCCTTCATCTCGTGACGATACTTACCAAAGAAAAAGTACTACTGATTTGGAGGGATTTATAGATAAATTATTTGGTCTAGATTCGCACGCTAATAAATCTAAGTCAGAATTTATCTCATATTGAGCCTGTACGTAATCCAAATGATCAAAAGAATATATTAATTGAGTATCGTCAGCGTAAAAATAACATTCACAGTGTTCCAAATGAGAAGTGATATTCGCTGCATACAGTGAAAAAAGAACTGGTACCAAGATAGATCCTTGTGGTACTCCACAAGATATGAAATTTGTTGATAACATGCCCGCGTCTGTTTCGACATATTGTTGTCTGTGATCAAGGTAATTTATTAGAAAATTGATAGCACAAAAATGAAGTATAGCCAGTAAGATTTCATGATTGATGGTATCGAAAGCCTTTGAATAGTCAAGCAGAATGGGTGCAGAAGTTTTGCCACAGTCAATATTTCTCAGCAAGGTATCAGTAACATCTAAAAGTGCTGTAGTACAGCTATATCCTTTTCTGAAGCCGGATTTTGTAGCTGGCAATAAAGAGTAACTATTAATGTGCTTATTTATTTGATATTGCATAATTTTCTCTACAACTTTAGATAATACTGGTAAAATCGAAATAGGTCTTATTGGATATATTTTCTTTTTTCGGTAAAGGAAAAGCTTTCGATAGTTTCCATTGATCTGGGAAAACCGATATAGACAAGCAAGTATTAACAATATGAGATAAAATTGGTAAAATATACGGACAACACAACAGCAACATCTCGACATTGGATTTGATATCTACAAGATTTTTGTATACTGTATTTTGATTCACACATAAAAAAGAAAATAATGATGAGAAATTAGTTTTAAGATTTGTATTGTAAAAATTGATTAAATCATTATCAGGTGGACTATTAAATAATGAAATATTGGCCATGTTTCCGGGCAAAGGTTTATTTATAGATTTATTACATACATTAATTTCTCTTAATTTTCGCCACATAATTTTAGAAATATAATTGTAAAATCATTGATAATTTATTTAACTGTACTTATTTAATAATAATTTAATCAAAATAATGGTATAAATGGAAGATTATAATTAACGTTCTAAATTTAGTTCGCATTCCACTTCCTATTTTATTTGTTGGAATATTTCTTGCTTGATAAGATTCGATTTATTCGACTTATTAAAATGATGTTTATTCATCCGACATCTTTATCAATATAAATTTACAGTAAGTAATTAACCATAAAAGAGTATTTATTAGACTAACAGTAGTGCTATTTTTTTTCTAATATTCACTAGAAAATTTTACAAATCCGTCTTAGAAAGTTCTATGGACATGGTTTACTATTCGAACTAATGTATTGAATGGAAATGAGTATCTTTTACCAAAACGACATTTTTCTTAGTGATTACAAAATTTAAAAAAATTTTCTGACTAACTTTACTATAAATCTATCAATCAGTAAACCAAAGTGGTCATCACGCTTCATTAAATTTATATAGAGGTTTTAAAAGATCTTCAGTTGAGCGGTTGATGACCTTATTTTAGATAAAACTAACTAACAATAAAAAAATAATTAAATATTGCATCAATACGAAGGTATCTAAATAATTATTTTACATGTTAATTATTAAAATAGTTTAAAGTATTATTAAAAATTCATTTTAAATATATAAAATATATATAAATAAAACAGTGGGTACCTATCATCCAACTGGATGTTTTTGCAGATTTTAAAAGAACTTTTTTAATTCATACATACCAAGTTTTGGAAGAAAAAATTTGATGAAAAGTGTCTGTAGATAATTTTTTTGTATTATGTCTTATTACTTCCATACTTGGATACAGGTAGACGTATTGTGGAATATTTCTCCTCGTTGTAAGCCTCAGCAGGTTTAAGTTACTTGAACTCTTCAAGAGAATGGCCAATTTCCACAAAATTTTTGGTTTCGACAAGATGCAGCGTTTCCCCACTATGATCGACGGATTTTTTGAAGGTGACTTCTCCAAATCGATGGATTGGACGTAGAGGAGTCGTAAAGTAGCCCTTTCGTTCTCCGGATCTCAACCCGTTAGATTTTTCTCTTTGGGGTTATCGAAAATCTGTTTGAAGGATTTAAGACAAAGAATAATTGAGGAATGTAGATTAATCTTGCAAAGAATGACTCACGAATTTATTTATTAGAGCTTGCACGTTGTCAGGAGGTCAACGGCGAGCATTTTTAACAATTGAAATGATTTTTTTTTATTTTTATAATCGTTGATCCAACGTAAATAAATTAACCTATTTTTTAACTGTTTAGAGGTTTATTTCTTGTTTTTTCTTCCAAATTTGATATGTATGAATTAAAAATAACAAGTTGTTTTAAAATCTGCAAATGCATAGGGGTTTTCCCATTTATAGTAAATAAGTTAAGGGTATTTCCGGTAAAACCGGAAGTGAAGTAGTAACAAAAAGTATGGCATCAGATGCTTTTTGCCTCGCTGTACTTGCATGAAAAGTTTCATAAATATTATTCTTTTCGTTTATTTATCCCAACCCAGTTTATTTCTACGCGCACTAAACTTCATTTTAAATATTTTGCAGAATATCGCGACCGATTTAAACCGCCATTAAATTTCTTATTGCATTTTAATTCAGTGTTCAGTTTCAAAGGAAAGTTTAATAGACGGTTATAAATTTCAGACTCCATCAGTACACACAACAATAGTTTGTTATATTCTTTTTTGTCGTCTGAAATGCAAAAGTACATATAGCCCGGAGCCAATAAAACAGTTGAAACGTTCAGCTGAATTAATCAAAGAAACTTATATACGTAGAGTTCAGTTTATTTCCTCATTGAAAGGAATTAAATGTTGCAGGACTGGAGCTAACAATATCATTTATTTATTTGCTGCCTTAGAGATTCTCTTAAAATACAAAAAGGGATGCTTTGTAGTGAATTCTTTATTTAGTAGCTTGTTGCATCTTCAATTTTATAAAATACCCTGGTCACTTTGAGAAATCTCTTAACTGTGTTTTTATCTGAGTAACTAAGTAGGGTCTTTCAAAGGCTAGAACCTTTTTTCTTATCTTATAGGATCAGCCACATCTCAATAAGATTTATTGATAGTTCAGGTCCAAAGATATTGGTACTGAGTTGCTGCTTGGATCATTTAAGAGCAGTACCTAGTGCTTATCTTTTGTTCTTGTAAATAACAATGGATTTTCATGTGGTGTTTTTGTTGGTTACCTCTTTTTGCTGCTGTAGTTAAGCCAGTAATAAGTTGGTTACTTACAATAGAGTCCATTGCTGATTTACTGTGAACTCTACATTCTACAGTTCACGACCAAGAAAGATCGTATTCTGCAAGAAATTACATACCATCCTAGATCTAGTGAAGGTTAGTGATAAGAGGGAAACTTGGCTTTCTTAATTCACGTAGATATATTATAATTCAGGAAGTTGTTTTGCAGATTGGCTGGACTGGAAAATTAAGGAGAACTTTCCACATCCCACCTCAATCCTGAACTCGGAAATATCAGCGTACCACTTCAAGCTTCCATCCATAAATAATGTGTTCAAAATATTCACCAATGACATCTTGACAATAAAAAGTGTAACATAAAAACCTTTTTAATTAAATTCTATGAGCAAATTAGCAACAAAATTACAAAGGATCCTTATATATTGATCATCAAACAATCTGTTTTGGTGATAAATGCAGAACCAAGAATTCTGAGAAACTACATTGTTAGACGCAAATTTGATTGAAGAAATTTACCTAGAATGGATTCAGAATGCTGTTGTCCACCGAATCTCTGTAGTACTACAAGACAATATTTAAATAAACCTAATCTTGGATGACAGGGTTCAAAGAGTGGCCTGCGTGTTCTCCTGATATGAACCCACTCGAATTTATTTTACTACGCTAAAGATTTATAGTAAGCCAATAAAAAGAAGCAATTTGTGGAAAAAGCAAAATAATTTCCAGATAGATAAATTGATTGTACTAACCCTTACTTCTTGGAAGTCCATATTATTAAGAATAATGAAAAACTCTTCGTTTTACCAAAACTTCCAATATTTATTTAAAAAATTGCTTTATTAACTTTAATGACAGCCATAGCAAATATTTTTATGGATAATTTAGAAAACATAATATTTAATTCTAGTTATAAAAACAATATTGTATTTTGGTATGGATATGTTGATGATGTGTTAGCAGGATTTGTAGGTAGCGAACAACAGTTAGATATATTTTTTAATTATATTAATACCTTGCATCCTAAAATTAATTTTACTTTAGAAGTTGAAAAAAATAATTCAATCAATTTTCTAGATTTAAAAATTGAAAAAGTTTATAATTTACTAAATTATTCAATATACAGAAAACCAACACAAACAGATGTAACCATACCGTATAATTCAAATCATCCTATAACACATAAATTAGCAGCTTATAATTCTATGATACATAGGGCATTTTCAATTCCAATGAACAAAATTAACTTTGATAAAGAAATTGATATCATAAAACAAATAGCTACATCTAATGGCTACCCAATTCATTTAATAAATACATTAATTAATAAGAAAGAACAGAAAGTGTCACTAAACCTAATATTTCCTAAACAAACTAAAGAAATTAAAAGTTATAAAAATATTACATATTGTGGAACTATTTCCAATAAAATTTCAAAAATAATATCTTCGGCAACATCAGCATTAATATCATTTAAAGCACAAAATAATATTGGTACAAAATTGTTAAATGTAAAAACAAAATTACCTAAATTAAAAAAATCTGGTGTTTACAAAATTAATTGTCCAAAGTGTAATGCTGTATATATAGGTCAAACACAAAGAAATTTTGAAGTAAGATTTAACGAACATTTAAGAGCATATAGATTAAAACAACCAGATAAGTCAAATTATGCAAAACACCTACTTGAACATCCAACCTCACTCTTACACATCAATGACATCCAAATACTACACACTTGTAATAAAAAACAAAATTTAGATTTCCTTGAAGAACTTGAAATAAAAAGACATCTAGCAGATCCACAATTTAAAGTCGTTAATGAACAAATAAATCTGGGAAGTTCTCCACTTTTAAAGTGTTTGCTTTGATTGAGTCTTCATTTTATACATAGATAAGACGTAATTGTAACACAAATATATTAAGTTATTGTAAAGATCAGCATGATATAGTTTTTTTCCTGGTTTTTCTATTGCACAGTTATATTGATCTTAGAGGGAAGTACATCCAGGATAATCCCTTAGGGCTCATAACATCTAGGCTTTAATATTGTTATGTCTTATTACTTCCATACTTGGTCTAGCCTTATAACTACCTAATAAACATCAGGTACCTAGCTACAAACAAACAAAAATGTAATTTCAATATGTCAATCTGACGATGCTAAGTCTAGCGAAACGGCTGTCATTAAAGTTAATAAAGCAATTTTTTAAATAAATATTGGAAGTTTTGTTAAAACGAAGAGTTGTTCATTATTCCAGATAGATACTTAAGAAGGAGCACTATTCAAATATATTAAATTTCGAAATGTTGTTTTCATTTATTTTACTAAAACAGAAGTAATAAATTTATTCAACAATTTCAACACCACAACTTTGGACATTTATATGTTTTCGTATCAAAAAATCAAAACCCATTCGGAACTCAGCAGGCTATTAAATAATTTTAAATAAATTTCCTACGTTATACTTTTGAAGTAGACTAGTTATTCTTTAGTTTCTCAGTAGTAGATAGTCAAATTCACTTTCACCGCGATAAATTGTGCTCGAGTAGGAGTTCCGATGCGACCCTGTCGACACGACCTACTCGGCAAATTGATTTCCCAATCAAATAAATCGCTTTTCTCTTTTCTGATTCACTCACGAAGCTAGTAAAAGGCGACAATTTGAAGGTTGTAAAAATACCCCATCGTAAAATTTTCCTTTAAGGGACCGCAAACGTTAGAAGGGCGATATAAAATATATTTCTGGACATCACAAAAATCATTGGTTGCGTTCAGTAATGCAGACACCCCTAACAGTCATCAATAACGTCACAAAAAAGGTTTTACTATACTTCTCAATAATAAATGTGCATAGTTTTAAACTTCCTATACAAATACCACTACTAGATTATGTACTATACAGTATTTTGCCTTGATTCCCAGGTTGATTCCTATTTAAAGGGGGCAATAACTAAAAATGCGTTATTAAGAAACTTATATTTGTCTTATATACATCTAAACGATCTTAAAATTCTTCCTTATACTTCAGCCGAAAGTCACAATCCACAACAAGAATAACATTTGTTTCGCTAGTTCACAGATTGTTTTCTCAGTGCTTTACCACTCCTAATGAAGTAGAAGCAGTAAGTACTTTTAAGCTTAACTGCCAGAAAGAATACTGACGTTCATTCCTTACGCACGCTCTCTGGAGCACTTGCATCAATTTCTAATAATTCTGCCTTGAATACTCAAGTGTATTGCTCTATTGTGCTGCTCTATATACACCAGCACCGGTTCCAGTTTCCATTTTGGACCCATCAGTGTGTTTCTGGAAGAGCTAGCTGCTATCCTTTACCCCGTGTATTTCCATGGTGTTGAAAGGGAGTTTTGGACATTACATCAACCACCATTTCAACCAGTGATTCATGAAATATGCTTTAAATCTTTGTGTGGCCTTGATAGGATTTTCCCTCCCAGAACCACTCTATTTCATGCTAAGAAAGACCACAATTGCCCCTCTAAATTAAGATATTCAATGTATGAATATATGAATGAGTTAGGGGTGATGATTACACTGCGACCCATAGGATCTATTGCGCCACCCCTTACTTGCCATGTTCTAATGTTTTCTCAGATTTATAGCAGCTCTTCGAGTCCTATTTTCCTGAGGAAGTTTAGGACATCGTCGGGCTTCAAATCAGGTAGATCCCCTTCCTCTATTTCATGTGCTCCTAGGTATCTAGCCCTAGAATTTTGCAAGGCAGGACATTCTGAGAGTATATGTATTGAGGTTTCATCCTCTTCCTCACAGAATCTGCACTTTGCTTCATCTGCTAACCCTAGTTTCTTCATGTGGCTTCTTAACCGGCAATGCCCGGTTAATATTCCCGTTAGAATACGGAGCCTTTTTTTACTGAGGTTGAGGCAGCTAAGAGATCTCTTCTGGTCATAGTTCCCCAGTAGTATCTTAGATTGCCTCAGTCCTTCCAGCTGATTCCAGTACTTGGATTTTTCCTTCTCCATTTCTTCCCTTAGTTTTCCTAAGATTACTCTACTGCTGATCCCACAAGATGGTTCTGGTCCCAAATGTGGGATTTCAGCTCCTTTTTTTGCCAGCTTATCTGCTGTTTCGTTCCCCTCTATTCCTATGTGTCCCGGGACCCATAGGAGGGTGACAGTGTTCTTCTGGCCTAGTTCATTTAGTTTGCCTAGGCATTCCCAAACCATCTTCGATCTGATTATATTTGAGCTCAGCGCTTTGATGGCTGCTTGACTATCCGACATGATCACAATCCCTTGTCTGCGATAGTTTCTTCCAATATTGAATTCCACACATCTTTCGATGGCGCGGACTTCTGCTTGAAAGATGCTCGGGTATGTGCCCAAGCTTTCTGAGTATTTGGCTCTCGGTCCAAAAACTCCTATCCCAGTTCCCTCGTCTAGCTTGGAACCGTCCGTATACCACTTTATGGTATTCTGGTTTAAATTCTGTATGGTGTCTTCATCCCAGATATCCAAAGGGGACAGTCCCAGCACAGCTGCAGTTTGAGTACTATTCATAGCTCCAGTATTAGTTAAATAATCCAGGCGTTGAACGCCTGGTTGAGGGTTGCATCCAGGCATACTACTTCTACGTTGGAATGGCACCATGGCTTTGAAGAAAAACTTTCAGGCTCTCCATGTCACACCACTCTTCAACTTCCTTCAGAGGATTTGATTGGATCAAATCTGATACTACACCAACAAATGGCCCCCTGCTAAGGATAACCACGTTCTCAGCATAGCCCTGAACACAAAATCCAAGATGGTGCGTTGCTCTAAAAGAAAATCAACAACGATGTTTAAAGGCACCCTCCCTGGTCACTAAGATCTTCAATAATTCCCTACGTAGCTTGGCATCTATAATCCAGTTCTCCATCGTGGATTTTATCCACCTATATATAGAGTTACTCTGATAATTGAGGACACAAAAGTGAATCAAGCAACGCTATTTCACAGAAAGTCTCTTGTTGATAGGTATTGTTATTGTATCTTAACTGTCGGTCCAGATTTTATTTGTATACGAATTTATGCTGCCCATTTCTTGGTGGTGGATCCTTTGGCTTGTGGGTAGCTATATGTTTTGGGGGTTTTACCTATTTGATAGTCTTAATTAATGAGACAATGACTGCTACAAGAGAATAATAGACCAAAAGTTGTTCCATTTTTTGGTCCAATCGTCAAACAACTTGTTCCGATTGATGTTAAAGCTCGTTCTTACAGCTAGAAACCAAAAATAGGTTGGATTTAATTTTTTTGCCTTATGTTTATTTCATAAGAAAATCAAATTGCTAAATAGGTAGCATGTAGTTGTATTTTACTTGATGTTTTTAAAAAATCCATGTATTTAACTAGCACCGAAAATTGAAGCTATCGTGCATTTCCATAGTTAATTATAATCACGTATACCAACAACATCAACGATAATGGTTATAAAATTATCGTTAGGGGTAATGAGCGGAAGTAAGAAATCTGCTTACATTAAATTGTTATGGAATAACGTTCCCTAAAATTGTGATTAGTTAACCCGAAATTCACAGTTAGACCGTATTTATTTGCTAATTATCACCATGCCATTAGTCTGTTAATTAACATGGCATTTTAAATGATTTAACACAAATATCCACCGATTTCGCTGGTAAATCAGGTTTGTTTATAAAAATTTAATAATTTGGAATAGATTTGTTCATAAATTGTTTCTACTATAGTCTATATAGAAAGGACAAGGATTAATAAATCATTCATTTAAGTAGATTTCAAAGACGTACCAAAATATATTTTAAGAGGGTATACCGTGTTGATGCAAGTGTTGATGATATTGTGGAATTAACGGCTGCTATGTTGTGTGTTGCTAATTCAACAATTTATAGATTACTAAAAGAAAGCAAGAATGGAACTCTTCAACCCCCTAAAACTCCTTCAGGCCGAAAACCAATTGAGATCGATGAGTCATTAAAACAAAGACTAAGGCGTAAAGTCCATGGATTTTACTTACGAAAGGAAATTCCAACACTTGACAAAATTATGACATCAGTGCAAGAAGATACGGACTATACAAAATTCTCCAGAATGACATTATGCAAACTTTTGAAAGATGTGGGTTTCAGATATACAAAACATAATAGAAAATCTCTCTTGATAGATAAACCGGAAATAGTTTTTTGGAGAAGAAACTATTTAAGAAGCATTCGACATGCCAAAGAACAAAATTTGAAAATCTTCTACTTAGACGAAACATGGATAAATGCTGGATATACAGTTTCCAAATCTTGGAAAGATGAAAACATTAAAAGCGGAAGGCAGGCATTCGTGGAAGGTTTGTCGTTAGGTTTGCAGCCACTATCTGGAAAAGGAAAAAGACTTATCATTGTCCATGTTGGAAGTTCTGAAGGTTTTGTTGATGGTGGATTATTAACTTTTATTTCAAAACGCACGGGGGATATCACGAAGATATGAATGGGGATGTCTTCGAGGAATGGTTTGTTCAAATGTTGAATCTGATTCCAAAAGGGGCTGTTATTGTTATGGACAACGCAAGTTACCATTTACGGTTACGAGAAGCATTACCCACAAGTCGTTGGCGTAAAGCAGAGCTTTTGGAGAGGCTTATTTCGAAAAATATTAAGTTTCCAAAAGATCCACTAAGAAAAGAACTTTACAGAATTGCAAAAATGAACAAGAATAAATATAAAACCTACATTGTAGAAGAAATGGCTTCTTCTCGTGGTATATCAGTTCTTCGACTTCCTCCTTATCTTTGTGAACTTAATCCCATAGAATTAATATGGGCTCAGGTAAAGGGGAAAGTTGGAAATAAAATACTACTTTTAAAATAAACGATGTTGTGAAATTGATTGAGAGTGCTGTAAGTCATGTTAGTAAGGAAAATTGGACAAACTATATCGAGCATGTTATCAAAGTAGAGGCAAATATGTGGAAAATTGACAATATTTGTGATGATTTAATCGACCCTATTATTATTAATATCAACAACGATTCTTTCTCTTCCGAGTCGGATATAGAATAAAATGTAAGTAATAAATGTATTCCAATAATTATTTCTTTTCATTTTTTATTATATTATAATTTAAAACGTATTTTTTTCCCAAAATACACAACACTGCATTGCATTATTGCTTATCTGCTAATCCTTTAACAATGAAGAAAACCCTAAACTTTGCTAAAACTGAAACAAATACGGGGTGAATCTTCCTGGTTTTTAGATTTACGGAAGAAATGTAATTTAAAGTAAGAGATTTATCAAAAATTTTATGGTGCTCCCTGTAAAGGTTTTGCATACTTAATTAGGGTTTATTACTCTTCGTACTTTTTGTACAGACTATAGAAAGATTCAATGAAAATATAAATCTTTCTTTGGTAGTATTATGAAGTTTCCAAGCTGAATTATACAAATTCAAAAGTTTATCTCCAGTATAAGATTATCAAGATAAATATCTAAATTACAAAGAACAATAAACAATAAAATCGATTATAACAGTGGATATATCAATTAAAAGATCTCATAGCAATTTCTTCAGCCTGGAATTTTATTTGTCTTTTATTAGATTATGATCAATTTATTCATTCACGTTACAAATTTTTAGTTAAGTATATGAAACTAAAAGTTGACTAGATGAAATTTTAAACGGTTTTCAAATACAATCTAGGATCTGTAGGATTTTATCTATAAGCCAACTCCCTATTTATTGTAAAACGTATTGAATTGCACACATCGTCCATTACGAGAAATAAATATATTTCACAAATGTAGCGTGAAACCAAACCAACAAGATTTTAGATTAAACACTATCCAGTATATTCTGCTAATTAACCATCAACACTGTTAATTGCCTATATCCTTTTTCAAACCAAGATCTTTTTATGTTATTGCCAAGTATCTAATAACCATTACGAAATCAAGTACGGTCTTAAAACAAATTTAGCTAGCTGTGGGTGTATAATAAAAATCTATAAAATTCGGGATAACAATTTCTGTTCTATGGTATACTATATAATTAAGCAAAATACCAAAAAGTTGGAATTTCCATAAAAACAAATAGAATGTTCAATTTTCAAAATTTGTAAATCTCCAAAAAATGTATATACAACCAAAAGGAGTAAACCCAAGGTCAATGTTCCTCCTTTTGTACTGAATCTACTGATTTGGAAATATTCTTGTAAAAAACAATCATAATTTTGGTCATACGGGAAATATCCTACGATCCTTCTTTGTTAACACTAGGGAAGTTTCTTTTTTTGATCTGGAATGTGTAAGTTGCATTGTGATGACTGCTTTGTTGTGAATATTGACCAATATGGACGCCTTTTGGACACTAGAAGAACATAGTATTTTAATTATGTTAAAATAATCCAAAACTTTGAGCCAATTAATTCACCATCTACATTCTGCAGCCATATCGTAGCTAAAAATCACACTTTTTCTAATTCCATCCTTTCTAGATTAGTTACATAAATATTTTATGGTCCTAGGATAAATTTACTTGAGATCAATGAAGCTACTAGAGATAATAATAATAATAAATCTAAACTAAAATCAGTTTTTTTAAATCAATTATTTTATTATTATTATTATTTGAATGAACAATTATGATAAAAAAATCCTTGTATATATATTTTTTTCTTTCTCCGTTAATAATTTGATGTTTGTAATTGATTTTGACCTTGTCCTCTACTTGTTTTCTTTCTTTATTTTCAATCTTCCCTCTTTTTTCAAAAGTCTTTTAGTTCTTTTCTGATTTGATTTTACATTTATTTTATTTTACAGGGTCTAAGTTACGTTATTAAGTGGCTGATGCAGCTGTATGTCGTTTTCATAGGGGGTCTTAGGAAAATACATTATAACATTTCTTTATTTTTATATGCTTTTGAGTAATTTTAACGATACGCCACTGGAAATATTACATTTTTATTAAATACATGTCGAGTACAGCAAAAAAATCATTAATTTTAGTCTTTTTTAATTTGTTATGGTTTATAGTCTATATAGAAAGGACAAGGAGTAATAAATCATTCATTTAAGTAGATTTCATAGACGTACCAAAATATATTTTAAGAGGGTATACCGTAAGGTACATTTTGTATTGAACGAATGAGTTGCAGCTATATGCTAAAGAATATACGATTTAGGTCAGAGGTAACGGGATGTACTAATTTTAATAAAAAAAAGTGATAGAGGTACATAAATTTTAGTAAGTTTGATAAAGAAAGGCAACACAGTTTATTCATAATAGAAAACAAACCAATCTGTAACAATAATTATTTAATATATTTTTGTTCTTTTTGTAAGAAGATTAATTCAAACTTTGAATATTGTCACAAATAAATTACAATGAAATATATTTTTAAAAAATTAATTAATGTCAAGATAGCAAGATATCGTTACAATTTTTATTAAATTCAAAGAAGCAAAATTAACATTTTTTATTTGTATTACTCCTATATGTAGTGTTTGGGGAATTTTTCTCAGAAATTTTCAATGGCAAGTGGCCTACTGTAATCGGCTTAATACGATTACACCTATTTACAGATTATTCGATTATTGGGAGGGATTTTCCAAACAACCCAGTTTTCTTAGAAATATTATCGGGAATATTATTTTAAAAGAAAGTGAGTACATTAAATCAGTATTTAGCATTAGTTCTTTGAGTAAAGTTGTATAAAGTTGTATGGTTTTCATAATATTGTAAACAGTTGGAATATATTTAAAACATTTGTTGAATGTTAATTGTGCATGGACCAAACAATGTCGATAAGCCAAGGACCATCTAAACGACCAAAAACAGGTCCATTATCTTTAAATGAAAAAACTCTAATATTGAATTGTTATATATCATTGAAAAACAAGGATCCAAGTGCAAGTGTTAATGATATTGTGGAATTAACGGCTGCTATGTTGTGTGTTGCTAAATCAACAATTTATAGATTACTAAAAGAAAGCAAGAATGGAACTCTTCAACCCCCTAAAACTCCTTCAGGCCAAAAACCAATTGAGATCGATAAGTCATTAAAACAAAGACTAAGGCGTAAAGTCCATGGATTTTACTTACGAAAGGAAATTCCAACACATGACAAAATTATGACATCAGTGCAAGAAGATACGGACTATACAAAATTCTCCAGAATGACATTATGCAAACTTTTGAAAGATGTGGGTTTCAGATGTACAAAACATAATAGAAAATCTCTCTTGATAGATAAACCGGAAATAGTTTTTTGGAGAAGTGACTATTTAAGAAGCATTCGACATGCCAGAGAACAAAATTTGAAAATCTTCTTGGCAAGATGAAAACATTAAAAGCGGAAGGCAGGCGTAAAGCAGAGCTTTTGGAGTGGCTTATTTCGAAAAATATTAAGTTTCCAAAAGATTCATTAAGGAAAGAACTTTACAGAATTGCAAAAATGAACAAGAATAAATACAAAACCTACATTGTAGAAAAAATGGCTTCTTCTCGTGATATATCAGTTCTTCGACTTCCCCCTTATCATTGTGAACTTAATCCCATAGAATTAATATAGGCTCAGGTAAAGGGAGAAGTTGGAAAAAAAGACTACTTTTAAAATAAACGATGTTGTGAAATTGTTTGTAAGTCATGTTAGTAAGGAAAATTGGACAAACTGTATCGAGCATGTTATCAAAGTAGAGGCAAATATGGAAAATTGACAATATTTGTGATGATTTAATCGACCCAATTATTATTAATGTCAACAACGATTCTTCCTCTTCCGAGTCGGATATAGAATAAAATGTAAGTAATAAATGTATTCCAATAATTATTTCTATTCATTTTTTATTATATTATAATTTAAAACGTATTTTTTCCCAAAATACACACCACTGCATTGCGTTATTGCTTATCCGCTAATCCTTTAACAATGAAGAAACCCTAAACTTTGCTACAACTGAAACAAATACGGGGTCGATCTACCTGGTTTTTAAATTTACGGAAGAAATGTAATTTAAAGTAACAGATTTATCAAAAATTTCATGGTGCTCCCTGTAAAGGTTTTGCATACTTAATTAGGGTTTATTACTCCTCGTACTTTTTGTACATACTATAAAATTAATATATAAAGAAAAAATAGCTTTTAAAAAGGCCGTATAAACTATTTAAATAAAAAAAATAAGAGAAACACCGAGAAATTAATAGCCATGAAGTAAGATCAGACAAATATTGGCATAAAGAAGAAACTCTTATGTAAAAATTCCAACAGAAATCGATAAAAACTGATGAATTCCCCATATAAAATTGATTAACTTTTTATTTTAGGTTGGCATTACCAAAACAAAACTTTTCTTTGTTTCGGATGCACATCCCTGTATTAGTTAATGTTTTTATAATAAAACGTTCCTTTGTCTCATAATGATAAGTAGTGAACTAGCGTATAAAACAAAATAAAAGTATACGTTCAATTAAAAGCTTACCCCTGCTATCGCCACCCCTGGATACACTAAACGAAAGCTATAAAAGAAACTCACATTGCACTAGTCATAAAATATATGTACAATTATGGTCTATGAGGGGTCCTTAATTGGCTGGAGTTAATAAAAGACTGAAAACTGCCATAAATAGTCCGATTAATGAAGTTAATAATGGCGCGGTAATTGAAAGGGCGGAACAACTAACTTTTTATCGTATTTATTTAGGTACTTGACCTAAAGCTACGATTCATTATAAATAGCAACAATTTTTGTTTAAATATTGCCGTCAGGACTGCAAAACGGTCTTTTAAGCGAGTTGTAATTCGTTATAATACTTTTAAATGTCTGTTTGTTGCAGATTCAGTTAAGATAAAAGGGGTTTTGGTAGTGATTATCTGTTAAAACTGCAACTTTAAAAAAAAACCTCTTTAATTTGGGGTGAACCTATCTAAATATTAGTTTTAGTAAAACATGTCATTCTTGATAAAAAGTTTTGCTTGTTCTGAAACCCCATAAAATATAATAAAATTCAAGTTTATCAAAATCCGTCTTATTTTATAGCCAGTTGTATGAAAACCGTATGAATTTGTGCACTAAGTTCGAAAATAATGTATTAATCTAGTGAGTGACGTTTACGGTGTACCCAGTAACTGCCAACTTTTATAAATAATTTTCAAATTGTCATTCTTTAATAAATATTTGTTTGAAAACAATGTTAACTATTCAAGAATTATAATCACTATCAAAAATAACAATGCAGAACAATAATGTAAGAAACATTAAGTAAACAAAAAAAATCTTATCAATATATCCTCCCCCAGCTTCAAAACATCTCTCAATTTTCTTTCTAAATTCTTTGTAAGTATTTCGCAGCATTTCTGGGGTAATTTCGTTAACGGCATCAGTGACAGCTCGTTTCAAGTCTTCAATATTATGGTTTAAATTATTTGTGTAAACTTTTTGTTTTAAGTAGCCCCATAAAAACATCTGAAATAGTTAAATCGGGGGATCGGGGCGGAAAAAATATTGGTCCATAACGTCCCATCCATCTTCCAAGAAAATATTCATCTAGCCATCCTCTAATTAGCAAAGTCGAATGTGACGAACATTCATCATGTTGAAAGTACATCTTAGACCTTTGCTCCAAGGGAATATTTTCTAATTCAGGTATTAAGAAGTTGGCAAGCAAGTACAAATATACCTCCTGATTTAATGTATCTTCCAGAAAATACGGTCCGATTATTCGATCCGGTAAAACCGCACACCAAACATTAACTTTTTAGCAAATTGACTAAGTATTACAGTGAATCCTGTAGCTCGGGTTTTCATTAGCCCAATATCGACAATTTTGGGAAGAAACAACTCCGTTTGTTGTAAACGTTGCTTCATCAGAAAACAAAATATTATTATGAAAGAATCGGTCTGTATATACAGACCCGTATCTAACTCAAAATGACCCGTACCATATCATCAAATTCATATTTCTAACATTTCTTAGTATCCCTGTATATGATTAGATTATGTACCAAGATATCTATCACAGAAGATTACCAAATTCAATGAAAACTGTTCGATCAGAATTTAAGAACGAAACCTCTATTTGTACCATACCCCGTATATAAACAGATAACTAAAACATTTTTCACGTCTGCGACGTCCATCTGATATTTAGACGGTCTCGATATGCCCTGTAGACATACCCCTTATGAAAAATTGACATCCCCCGTACCTCTTATGAATGATCTTTACGTACACTCGTAATGACCACCGCACCATATACGTCTTGCGAATGATCGAATTGACATTTTTAATATAAAATTCATACCATACCCCGACATTTTTGCCACATACCCCGTAACCGTTTGCGTTTTAAAAATGATCATAATTCGATATTTCGATGATCTAATTCGCGACAAACCCTGTATATATCCCGTACCATATCATCAAATTGATATTTTAAATACAAAAATTCTAAGTTGTTGCATAAGTTTTTCACCAATCATCGCACAAAAGTCCAACCTTGTGTCATAATCATAATCTTGTAAGGTATGAATGAATTTCGGTTTGAATGGATAAATTTTGTTTTGCTTGTAAGTAACTTTTGCAAAAACCAACCTCCACTGCTCTTTTTTGTAGACTCAACTTGGGATTTTCCCTTAACGAATGCATAGCTAGTGCAGTAGCTGCATCATCCTCCTCAACGAACGCCTTTTTCAATTTCTTTTTGTCTTGAACAGATCCTGTCTCATCAAACTTCTTTATTAATTTTTTTAATCCACATCGCGTAATGGATACATCTGGATATTTTTCGGGAAATTTTGCAATTGCATACTGGTACGGAACTTCCCCAATACCATAACACTTAATAAGATATACTCTTTGTTGAATAGTTAACATTGTTGTCAAATATTTATTAAAGAATGACAATTTGAAAATTGTTTATAAAAGTTGGCAGTTACTGGGTTTTAGAACAAGCAAAACTTTTTATCAAGAATGACATTTTTCACCTATAGGATACCCCATCCGCGGACACGCTGTATATTCTTAAAACAAGAAGAATATTTTTGTCCTATGTGAGTACCACATCCATTTTGCAATAAAGATGTCAGCGAAATTAAAATGTGATAAAATTGGGAGTCTTTCAAAGGGAGCGTATAAAATGCTGATAGGTCGAAGATCGGAATATTCTTAGGGATTATTATTTTTACCAACAGAATTACGAAAGCTTCCTTTCTTATTATAGTAAAATAAATGCAATTAGTTAAAAGATAATTTAAAAAATGTAACTTTAAGGAATTTAAATCAATTGTGTACTGATAAAAAACCAACGTACATATTATTTTTAATTAACCAAATTAATAATTACTAAATGCAAATAATTTTTTTAGTTGACATTGTTCAAAAGTAGTAATTTTAAAGTTGAAGGTTTTCCGTAAATATGCTCACTGCAACAGTTACAATAATTTATTAATTGGTACAGGATTTATGGGACGACAGGTGTTGCATGATAGAGTGTTTAATTAATTGTAAAGTTTTGATTAATTCGTCGCGCAGGTTATATCCCGGCGCGACGTAGAGTTTCCAGACAGGATATTTTATTAAACTTAAGTTCAACTTTCTGAAAAGATCATAATTCAAAGTAAAGCGGAAAAAATAGAAAGACATTCATATTATTGCTAGAATCAATGAATTATAAATGAAAACAATTATATAATTTTATTTACAGCACTGAAGTAAGTTCTGTTTTGATATAAAAAAATCAACAAGTAAATTTTTCAAACAAAACTTTATTTACCTGAAAGATTATTTTTTTCTCTATATACGTCTCCACATATTTTCCATTATTATTAAGGCACTTGTCGTATATTGGGATCATCTTGTGTACGCTCTTGTCGTCAAAGAAGCATGCCTGGACAATCACTGCTGCACAGACGTTTTTACTTCTTCATCATAGGAATGATGCTTCCCCAACAAAACACCTACTTGAACATCCAACCTCACTCTTACACATCAATGACATCCAAATACTACACACTTGTAATAAAAAACAAAATTTAGATTTCCTTGAAGAACTTGAAATAAAAAGACATCTAGCAGATCCACAATTTAAAGTTGTTAATGAACAAATAAATCTGGGAAGCTCTCCACTTTTAAAGTGTTTGCTTTGATTGAGTCTTCATTTTATACATAGATAAGACGTAATTGTAACACAAATATATTAAGTTATTGTAAAGATCAGCATGATATAGTTTTTTTCCTGGTTTTTCTATATCATTGCACAGTTATACTGATCTTAGAGGGAAGTACATCCAGGATAATCCCTTAGGGCTCATAACATCTAGGCTTTAATATTGTTATGTCTTATTACTTCCATACTTGGTCTAGCCTTATAACTACCTAATAAACATCAGGTACCTAGCTACAAACAAACAAAATGTAACTTCAATATGTCAATCTGACGATGCTAGTCTAGCGAAACGGCTGTCATTAAAGTTAATAAAGCAATTTTTTAAATAAATATTGGAAGTTTTGGTAAAACGAAGAGTTTTTTATTATTCTTAATAATGTGATAGTCCAAGAAATTTAATAAATTTTGTATTGAAATTAACAAAAACAATTTAGAATGCATTACAAATATTGAAGTTTTACCGCACGTACTCTACTATAGTTTTGCATACCGAATTAGTTTTTATTCTGGGAATTTACTCTCTCTTGATTTTCAAATACAGTATAGATTGAACCTTGGAAATTTATTTGGAAATTATTATTTGCTGCACTTCTTTTTTATATTTCTGGTTAAGAATTTGTCATCCTTGTGGTTATATCTGCCTCAGTGCGATTTTGGAACTTGGTGATTTCACTTGTCACAAATGTGCGGTTGACCATTGAGTTGACTCCGTTTGTCTTGTTTATATTTTTATTAAATGTGTGGGTTTTTCCAAATATTTTTAGTTTTTGTTTTTAAAATATAGACGAGACATCAACATTCATTTATCTTCAACGTTAAAAAATTATTAAGAACAATAAACAAACATTTGTTTAACAATAATCCTATAAATTGTTTGGAAAAAAAATTGATACGCTGAATGATGGAATTTCCACATAGTAAGAATTGGTAGGACAAATTTCAAGAAATTATTAAATTTTGGCAGCTTTCCATATTGTTTTATATCCTTTTTCGAGTTAATAATCGTGGATTTGCAATTTAATGATAAATTTTCAATAAAAAAGTCCTTTACAAATCGATTGTCATACATTAAAAGAAAGATTTACTCAGTTTTTGATATCAACCACCCGTAAACGATTTGACGGAAGCTTAAAAAATATTGAATGAGTGTAACAACGTCCGTTAGATGCATTTAGTATTAACGGAAAAGACACTTTTTTAAATAAATATCACGCTTAAGTAGGTAACAAATTTAAAATGGTATCAGTATATTTATTATTATAACTATTTACGTGTCGTGGATAACGGTCTGATTTTACTTTAATGGTTTGAAAGTTGACGATATACAAGATGATATATTGTATGTTGACGTTTGATCTGGGAAGCATATTATGGCCAAGAAATTAATCTGAGTTGATTGATGTGTGCTTGGTAGAAGGATGAACGACAGTGTGACGTATATGGTTAGAATTTATGGTAGGTATGCCTTATAACGAAAAAAAGAAGAATACGTAAAGAAATAATCAAGGTCAAAGATATAAATTGTTAAATAGGGTAATAAAATGCTAAAGTTATTATTTTTTTTAATAATATATTCAACTTTTATAGCAAAAAAATTGTTTCTTAAATACATACGTCTTACATTTAAAGTTTTAATTATACAAGAAGATGGATTTTTAATAACGCGATGGAAACTGTGAAGGATTTGAAAATAATTACAACAATAAACAATGCAATAACAAAATTGATTGTAGTAACCTCATTCATTGTTTATAATAAAATAGACACAAATGTGATAGCACTTGGTAGCATTCCTTTTTCAGATGAAATAATTTTCTCATGTTAATTCAAGCAGGAATTTATTTTTTTTGCACAAAAAGAAGTTAACAAAGCCCAATAAATGTGGATTAAAGAGAAAAGTAGAAAGTGGTTCAAAATAAGAGATTCTCTAGACATTTACATTAAAACTGTTCATTCAGAATTAATCTTCATTCCCAACTTGTTACAAATTTCTTGGAACAGATGGCTTTCGAAGTTCCTTCCCTGGTATCTACCCATATTGGCTAATGAATTTTTTCACCAATACATCCGCGACAGTTGTGTCTTCTTGATACGGAATAGCGTAAACTTCTACCCATTTTGTTAAACAATCCATCACAACCAGAATGTATTGACCACCATTTTCTGTGGACGGAAATGGTCCCGCGATGTCTAGAGTAATCCTTTCATAAGGGCTTCCAATATTATACTGTTTCATAAGTTCCCTGATCTCGCGATGTGGTCTATTAGCTCTTAGCACATCTTACACCAGTCTTTCACACTGCCAGAGCTGTTCACGAACTCGCTGAAGGATTTTCTTTACTCCCAGATGACCTTCCGACGGACTGTAGTCTTAGTACATCGGCTACTCTTGTTCTCGGGATAACTATCTGTCTTTTATTATCGGAACCATCATTGTTTTAAAGGATTCGTTATCTTCCAGGATAAGGGAGTCCCATTGACCTCAATAAGCCTTGAGCGTTGGTGAGAATCTTGAGACTTCTTGCCAGGTAGGTCACCGATCTTCTTTCTTCCATTGTCGGATCATCTTCAAGTGGAAATCATTCTCCTAATCTCAGATCCTGGTGGGTGACCATTTTTACTGAGTACCGTGGTTCTTAAAACTTAAAATTTGTTTATACAGTGTGTAAAAGCCAAATGGAATAAATTCATTATTTCGGTTACTCTACATATTTATAAAAAATCCCGAAACACGTCAAATTTAAATTATAACTTGACATTCTTTAACATGAAAATGCAACCCCTACCTTCAACCCCCTTAGAATAGGAAGTATAGGCTTGTGATATATCATTTGAAAGGTATCTTTATTCTCTATTCAAAAATGTTATTGTTTTTAAATTTAATGCAAAAAATAACAAAAAAAATTAATCATGTTGTTACCGAAATTCGCTAAAATATGCTCGAAACTTATTACAATATACTTAAAACTTATTTCCCGTTTAGGTCTTGATAAGGAAAAAGTGAACAAAAACCATAGCAATTTGGTTTTTAGATGGTAACCATTAAAAAACTTTAAAGAATTTCCGTGGCAACGCTATTTTAACAAGCAGTAGTAAATTGTTTTATTTAAGTTGTCATTGTTGCAATTTAAGTATAAAGTTTGTTCAATTCAATTCTGAAAAATGGTTAGATTAACGGAAATGCATAAATTAACAGTTTAACAAATGATTGGTTACGGAGATAACATCCTAACACAACAGGAAGTAACTCACCTATTTCATGAGAAATTTTCTAATTTACCGCCTATATCCCAAGGAACAATAAGTAAAATAGAAAAGCATTTTCGCGAGTTTGGTCATGTAAGGCAGATAAAAAAAGCAGCTCTGCCAATGCACTGAGTGATGAACCCAAATTAGATGTGTTGCTTGAGTTTCAGGAAAACCCACATACATCGAGTAGACAGCCATCCACTACATTCAATGCTAGCCATACATCGATAGCAAACATATTAAAAGAAAATAATTTGCATCCGTATAAGATGATACCTACTCAGGAGCTCATGGAAGACGATTTTGATAGGAGAACTTTTTTTGTGAGCAAATGATGGACATGTTGGATAACAATATTATCCAATTAGAAGACGTTATGTTTTTTGATGAGTGTACTTTTCTACTTAACGGTCATGCTAATCGGCAAAATTGCCGCTACTAGTCCACGGAAAATCCTCACTGGATGAGAGAAGAACACACTCAATACCCTCAAAAGGTTAATGTTTGGGCAGGGATTGTAGGGAACAATATCATTGGCCCCTTTTTATTGAGGGCAACTTGAATGGCAACAATTATTTGGCACTACTTTAAAATTATGTCATTCCAACGTTGGCAAATTTATATCCTGATCCAGGTAACCCTCAAGTTCCAGCGAATACGATATGGTTTCAGCAGGATGGAGCACCACCACATTACCAACTTAATGTCCGGCAGTACCTCGATACAATATTTCCCAATCGGCGGATAGGGAGGCGAGGATCGATTGAATGGCCAGCGCGATCACCTGATCTTACATTATTAGATTTCTTTTTATGGGGATATGTGAAGAGCCATGTGTACAAAACTAAACCTTCTGATTTAAATCACTTAAAAGAACGAATAACGCTTGCCATTAGGTCGATCACGCCTGATATGTTAAATAATGTTAGAAGACAGTTTTATTTGAGATTAGGATGTTACCAAGACATTCGCGGAGAACATTTTGAACATCTACTTCATTAACATTCATAGTTCTTTTTCGTGTTCTACATTTTATTACGTTTTGCATTACATTTTAGTTTTTGATTGTATTGTAGCGAATTTCGGTAACATGATATTATTTTTTTTTATGTTAATTTTTGCATTAAATTTAAAAACAATAACATTATTGAATAAAGAATGAAGAGACCTTTCAAATGATATATCACAAGCCTATACTTCCCATTTAAAAAATTGGGGGTTGTACCTGTCATTCTAAGAGGGTTGAAGGTAGGGGTTGCATTTTCACGTTAAAGAATGTCAAGTTATAATTTAAATTGACGTGTTTAGGGATTTTTTATAAATATGTACAGTAACCGAAATAATGAATTTATTCCATTTGGCTTTTACACACTGTATATTTAAATAACCTTTAATTTTTAATTTGACATTTTTAAACAATTCGGTAACAAAATTTGAAAACTAATTTCATTTTCAATTATACATATCGTTAAAATTACCAAAAATTATATTTTCCTTTTAACCACAATCACCACGCATAATTATCACCAATTTTGTTGAAACCGACACCGTATCATAAAAAATAAATCTTCGCTACTGCAATAATATGTCTCTTACTAATAATTCTAGATTAGTACCTACAGCAAGCAGTACGAGGAGGATCGTACGTAATTATTTCCTAATTTTAATGGCATTTTTCAAAAGTGCCGCTCGGATTTTAAATTCTTTAGATGCGGTTATAAATCATATTAGGACCGTATGTCTTTTATGCCAACCGAGTACGAGATTAAGTGGAGAGATGAAAGAACGCATCATATTGTACGCAGCAAGTCAACCATTGTTTAATTCTGATCCTGCTGATTTACAAATTCAAACGTACACGTTGTATGTGATTTCTTTTGTTCAAACTGTAATTTATAATAATTTTCTAGCATTTGTTATTCGCCAAACCTATGAATCATTAAATTAAATCGAGATTTTCTCTGCCGGTAAGGAGTTGTCGTGGCAATTATACTTGTACAAATAACTTAAGAAGTTTAAATTGTATAAAACGTAAAAAAACATCAATAATTAAAGAAATATTAACCACCCTCCAAGAATTCTTCCACCAACAACAACTTTGTAAACATCTCCTTCATTATTAACTATTTTCAATCAATTTCTGACTATAGGTTTCTTCTAATTGTTTCCATCTTTCCCAATATCATTGCGATCTACAAATTATGAAACAATCTTCATTAGAGCATTTCTTTTACCTAAACTAGCTTACCTTACCTTGTGAGTAAGAAATTCTTCATCCAGTACTTTAATCAGAAATTTTTAAAATTGCTCCCTTGTAAAAATGCTCGCTCTACAACCATGATGTCACCATACTCTTCCGAGAGTAAAAGGACAAGAAAAAGACTATTTTAAAAGAAATATCTTTCAATCAAATAAAATAAATTTGCATAATGGTGCCGCATTTTAAATTCCCTTGTTAACTTTGGAACCAATAGATATGCGTCTCGTTAACTAATACTTTAATAAATTTTTTAATGTACTTAAATTCCCACAAAGGCCTGATATATCAACTAACAACAATGGCCATCCATTATCAGCTTGCATGGAGAGCCAGTACTCGTAAAATAAACCTCGTAATAATTTCCTAGTTACTATAATTAACAACTTTCCAACAATAGCCCATCGCACAGGTTCAAAGTGGCCAATATGCAGATCGTTGGTAATGAACTGATGGCCGATTAAATTTCTATCTGAATTAATTAGATTTTATCGTGTCCCATCTCACAAGTGTGTTTCGCGAATATCTCAGAAACAGCTCTATCTACGTGTTAGTTTATTTTAATGTGAGTCTCATAAGCATCCGAATTGGCTTATTTGGAGTCGAGAAGGCATTACCCAGCACTATAATAACGTATTAAAGTCACTTTTATGGCTTATCTCTATGTGGAGTTTTTTTATTTTTAATTACAAACTTCGAAGCAAACAGGACCATTAGCAATGATCAGTTTTAGTCAATTTGTCCGTAAAAAAGAGAGCTAAATGTATTATAGTATATTGTGGAGAACGTGTAAGGGTTTTATACCCTTACCCTTAGCGGTTACCCTTAGCGTTCAACATGCTTATAACGTTTTTTGCACGATTGATGCTATTATAAATTATAAAATTAAAGATTTTCGTCTTATCGACTAGTTTCATTCATTGTTTTCATGTTTTCTAAGAAAAGCCACAAAATTCTCAAAATTGGGGTAACTTCCGTTTTATTTGCCAAACTCTGGTGCTAAAAAAACTAACTAGCTTTAAAGTACACCGACTCTTAAGGATCGGGTGAAAGATTGGAGAGTATCGAACGAACCATCCCTCTCTGATCATAGAATGATTATGTTCAGATTAGAGTGTAATCCTCCTGAGCCAGCACTCAGGAGAAACCCCAAGAAAACTAACTGGGAAAATTACAACACTAACCTGAACGTAAATCTTGCAAATCTCAAGAATAAAAGAAATGTCAGGAATCACCTAGCATTAGAAAACGATCTCATAGAACTGAACGAGGCAATACTCGATGCCTATGAATCCAGTTGTCCTCTCCAAAGGACTAGAAAAGCAAAAGATGCGATATGGTGGAACAGTCATCTGTCAAACTTAAGATCCGAGACGCGACAGCTCTTCAACCGAGCCAAACGTAATGGGGATTGGCAGAGCTACACCGAGAAACTTACAATATATAATAAGGAGATTAGAAAAGCTAAAAAAACAGCTTCAGAAAATTCTGCGAAGAAATAGACTCTACACCCTCTACAGCAAGGCTACACAGTCTTGGCAAAAGGAAAAGTAGATACTGTAATGGCATTGCGGAAGCCAGATGGAAGCTTCACAGAAAGCGAAAAAGAACGAGCTCTGCTCCTGTTAGAAACTCACTTTCCCGAAGGAATTGTCCCTTCGGGAAAAACAAGTGAGAAAACTAAAAGACCTACCAGGGAATGAACAAAGAAGGAATTATCAGGGAAAAACCTCGATCACTTCAATTTGATCATACTTGGGAAATGCCCCAAGATGATATGCCAAAGAAATTCAACTTTGTGAGAAAATTCATCACAAAGTTGAGTAATAAATGGGATGAAGACACCATACAGAATTTTAATACCATAAAGTGGTATACGGACGGTTCCAAGCTAGACGAGGGAACTGGGATAGGAGTTTTTGGACCGAGAGCCAAATACTCAGAAAGCTTGGGCACATACCCGAGCATCTTTCAAGCAGAAGTCCGCGCCATCGAAAGATGTGTGGAATTCAATATTGAAAGAAACTACCGCAGACAAGAAATCGTGATCATCAAAGCGCTAAGCTCAAATATAATCAGTTCGAAGATGGTTTGGGAATGCCTAGGCAAACTAAATGAACTAGGCCAGAAAAACACTGTCACCCTCCTATGGGTCCCGGGACACATAGGAATAGAGGGGAACGAAACAGCAGATAAGCTGGCTAAAAAGGAGCTGAAACCCCACATTTGTGACCAGAACCATCTTGTGGGATCAGCAGTAGAGTAATCTTAGGAAAACTAAGGGAAGAAATGGAGAAGGAAAAATCCAAGTGCTGGAATCAGCTGGAAGAACTGAGGCAATCTAAGATACTACTGGGGAACTATGACCAGAAGAGATCTCTTAGCTGCCTCAACCTCAGTAAAAAAAAGGCTCCGAATTCTAACGGGAATATTAACCGCATTGCCGGTTAAGAAGCCACATGAAGAAACTAGGGTTAGCAGATGAAGCAAAGTGCAGATTGTGTGAGGAAGAGGATGAAACCTCAATACACATACTCTCAGAATGCCCTGCCTTGCGGAATTCTAGGGCCAGATACCTAGGAGCACATGAAATAGAAGAGGGGGATCTACCTGATTTGAAGCCCGACGATGTCCTAAACTTCCTCAGAAAAATAGGACTCGAAGAGCTGCTATAAATCTGAGAAAACATCAGAACATGGCAAGTAAGGGAGGACACAATAGATCCTATAGGTCACAGTGTACTTATCACCTAATTTACACATAAATACAACTAGCTTTAAATCTTTTCTCCCTTTTTATTTACTAAAAAGCAGCTACACGTAAACTTAGATTTATAAAGCGTTTATAATTTTTTTTAAACATCAAGCTATAAATCTATCAAATGCAATGTGAAACAAAAAAGTCATAAAGAAATTTTAATCTCACAGAACCTATTCATTATTTTTAATTAATTTTTCTGCTTTATATTTTGTTTTTGTAAGTTTTTTTTTTGTCGTATATTGCATACACACACTACTCAGTAATTTCATATTCTACTGTATAGCGGAGGCAATACATCGCAGTTGAATGTGCTGAATTCACACTTTCATAGTCAAAGGGCTGAAATTATTTCTCATCGAAGTTACAGTTTGCGTTCTGATGGGTATAATTGGAGATATATTCAATCATTTCTTTCATACGGCATCATCAGTTGATTAATAGCAATGCGAAGTATTTCATCGATTATTAATGGCGGTCTTTATTATTTTTTTATACCGACTACATTGTCAATTTTACCGTCGAACCCATCATCAAGGGTTATTGACAGGTATTTTCTCGATTTCATAATGTGTAACAGAAGTAATAAAGTTTAAAATTGTTTTTTGTTGGATTAAAGCAACAAAATATAAAAAATATTTAGATATAATACGTGGAGGGGCTGTCACAGCTACTACAGCGCGATCTACTGCCTCGATGCGAAATTACAGCGTCATTTTGTGTTCTTAAATTGTAGTTTGGTCCGTGAATCCAAAAAACAATGGCCGCGAAAATCGTTTATTCATTTTTAATTCCTATAATGAATTCAACTCTGATTTATTGGTAAATTTTGTCCATTAAGGTGTTTGGTCGTGCTATGTTGGACTATGGAAGGGCAATACTAGATGGAAACTTTGCCTCCCAACTAACACGCGTGTGAAAACGGGGGCGGTTAATTTACATTTTAAATGGGCCGCATTATGGGAGTTAAATATTAGTGCGACAGCTATTGAAATTGATTGTGTTATTTGTAGCTGTTGTTAAAATTAATGGATAGAATGTTTGCGTCGAATACTTTGTCCATTGAACTATTCTGTCAACGTATAATTGGTTATATGAATAGTTGTTGGTGTTTAACTTGTTTATACACTGTATCTTCTCTTTTCCACTATCCCTACTATCCGCTAAATCGTTGATATTTACACGGTAATTAATTGCTCAGATTGTGAACAGATTTCGGACACACGAGCATCGTCAGATGCAATTGTACAGGAGTAACTATCATTTACTAGCTGATATTTGATGGAAATATTAATATATTTTTATATGTATACAGTGTGTAAAAGCCAAATGGAATAAATTCATTATTTCGGTTACTGTACATATTTATAAAAAATCCCGAAACACGTCAAATTTAAATTATAACTTGACATTCTTTAACGTGAAAATGCAACCTCTACCTTCAACCCCCTTAGAATGATAGGTACAACCCCCAATTTTTTAAATGGGAAGTATAGGCTTGTGATATATCATTTGAAAGGTCTCTTCATTTTCTATTCAAAAATGTTATTGTTTTTAAATTTGATGCAAAAATTAACATAAAAAAAATTAAAATCGTTTTGTTACCGAAATTCGCTAAAATATACTCGAAACTTATTACAATATACTTAAAACTTATTTCCCGTTTAGGTCTTGATAATGAGAAAGTGAACAAAAACCATAGCAATGTGGTTTTTAGATGGTAACCATTAAAAAACTTTAAAGAATTTCTGTGGCAACGCTATTTTAACAAGCAGTAGTAAATTGTTTTATTTAAGTTGTCATTGTTGTAATTTAAGTATAAAGTTTGTTCAATTCAATTCTGAAATGGTTAGATTAACGGAAATGCATAAAATAAGAGTTTTACAAATGATTGGTTAGGGAGATAACATCCGAACACAACAGGAAGTAACTCGCTTATTTCATGAGAAATTTCCTAATTTACCGCCTATATCCCAAGGAACAATAAGTAAAATAGAAAAGCAGTTTCGCTAGTTTGGTCATGTAAGGCAGATAAAAAAAGCAGCTGTCAATGCACTGAGTGATGAACTCAAATTAGATGTGTTGCTTGAGTTTCAGGAAAACCCACATACATCGAGTAGACAGGCATCCACTACATTCAATGCTAGCCATACATCGATAGCAAACATATTAAAAGAAAATAAATTGCATCCGTATAAGATGATACCTACTCAGAAGCTCATGGAAGACGATTTTGATAGGAGAACTTTTTTTGTGAGCAAAAGATGGACATGTTAGATAACAATATTATCCAATTAGAAGATGTTATGTTTTCTGATAAGTGTACTTTTTTACTTAACGGTCATGCTAATCGGCAAAATTGCCGCTACTGGTCCACGGAAAATCCTCACTGGATGAGAGAAGAACACACTCAATACCCTCAAAAGGTTAATGTTTGGGCAGGGATTGTAGGGAACAATATCATTGGTCCCTTTTTTATTGAGGGCAATTTGAATGGCAACAATTATTTGGCACTACTTCAAAATGATGTCATTCCAACGTTGGCAAATTTATATCCTGATCCAGGTAACCCTCAAGTTCCAGCGAATACGATGTGGTTTCAGCAGGATGGAGCACCACCACATTACCAACTTAATGTCCGGCAGTACCTCGCTACAATATTTCCCAATCGGCGGATAGGGAGGCGAGGATCGATTGAATGGCCAGCGCGATCACCTGATCTTACATTATTAGATTTCTTTTTATGGGGATATGTGAAGAGCCATGTGTACAAAACTAAACCTTCTGATTTAAATGACTTAAAAGAACGAATAACGCTTGCGATTAGGTCGATCACGCCTGATATGTTAAATAATGTTAGAAGACAGTTTTATTTGAGATTAGGATGTTGCCAAGACTTTCGCGGAGAACATTTTGAACATTTACTTCATTAAAATTCATAGTTCTTTTTCGTGTTCTACATTTTATTACGTTTTGCATTACATTTTAGTTTTTGATTGTATTGTAGCGAATTTCGATAACAACATGATATTAATTTTTTTAATGTTAATTATTGCATTAAATTTAAAAACAATAACATTTTTGAATAGAGAATGAAGAGACCTTTCAAATGATATATCACAAGCCTATACTTCCCATTTAAAAAATTGGGGGTTGTACCTGTCATTCTAAGGGGGTTGAAGGTAGGGGTTGCATTTTCACGTTAAAGAATGTCATTTAAAGTTGACGTGTTTCGGGATTTTTTATAAATGTGCGGTAACCGAAATAATGAATTTATTCCATTTGGCTTTTACACACTGTATAATGTAAAATGTAAATATTTTTTTAATATATGGACGCTGACTGTATATATTGCATAAAAAACTCTAAAAAGAAACTGTATAACAGAGATGAACCAAGATTAAATTTAAAACGTTAACAACATGTTTTTACACTACCAAGGAACAACCAAAATAAGACAAAAATATTGTGACAGTTGATTTAAAGTTGATTAATTCATGTTAAACCTCAGGAGTCAGCTATAGCTACATAATATGATAGATTCAGAAGTTTTTATCGTCCAGAGTTGTCTATCTAAGAGGTATCGAAGCCTCAGAGGAAAACCATAAGAGATAGAGAAAGAGACTTCACCCAAAGAGTAAGGAAAAATTGATATAACCTTAACAAAAATATTAAATACAGTATGCAGTATTTGCACAATAAAAGGTAATATTTTTGTTGCTTATTTTGTAAAAATCGTATACAGCGTACTTTTTTCCACAGCATGTGCGGACATACCGTATAAGATTGCGAATACCAAACCAAATCAGATATCGTCCAATCTCTTTTTCTACCCGACTTACTTATCTGGACCATTAGTAATCGGCCATGCTGCGATTGTCCCATGTCCACTGCTAAATTATGACGTCATACATCTTCCGGGACAAGCGCAAGCGACCGGCTGCAGCACCACTCCCGGCAACGGCTTGTACTCTCCGCAGGTCACGTGACTTATGACCGATGGTATTTACGACCTTGGCGTCGCGTATCTACCGCCCCGCAGAGAGGGTTAAACGTACAAGTGCGATAATACAGATCGGCAGGGTTGCCAGTTTGCGGGGTTTCGAAAAACTTAACGTCCAATTTTGGGCACTCATTCCACATATACAGGGGGACAGTTGCATAAACGCTTGTTATATCTATGTTAACATCCAACTCCAACGTTATCTTAACTGCAAGTTAAATTCATTTTTTAGGTGCGCTTTTTTAAGTAATATTATGTCGAACCTTTGACAAGTGTTTATGCAACGATAGAAAAGTTAACATAGATAGAGGCCGCTCTAACATAAGTGACATTTAAAAATATATAACTAAGAAAAAGTTAAAATTTTCTTCGACTTAAAAGTTTCTTTACAGTTTTGTCGATAACTCAGATTGATTATTAGTCTAATTATACGTTTCTGACATTTAAATACACGTTCCCAGTTTGTCGAAATTCCCTAAGCAATTTTGTTAAATGATATGTGGCTGTATGCATATGCGTAATAAATATTTAACAAACTTGCTTCATTTAAAACATTTTTCATTAGTAAAATTGCATAAAATGCTTTATTTAGTTGAGAACACACTATGTAATAAATATATTAGTGGTCCCAGAACAGACCCCTGAGGGACACCAAATTTTTTTTTGATTTTTTTGAACCAATAGGGACCAGATAGGAAAATATCCAATTAACAGGTCGGCTGAAAAGTCCCCGGTCTACCATAGTAAAACACAATATTTTGACAAAATTCATTTTTTTTATTCAACATAGTTGCCTTCAAGAGCGATACAGCGTTTATAGCGACCTTTCAACTTTTCGATACCATTTTTGTAGTACTCCTTCGGTTTGTCCTCAAAATAGACTTCAGTTTCGGCGATTACCTCAGTATCAGAGCCAAATTTTTTTCCTGCGAGCATTCTCTTCAGGTCACAGAAAAGGAAAAGGTCGCTGGGGGCTAGATCTGGAGAATACGGTGGGTGAGGAAGCAATTCGAAGCCCAATTCATGCAATTTTGCCATCGTTTTCGATGATTTGTGACACGGTGCATTGTCTTGATGAAACAACACTTTTTTCTTCTTCATATGGGGCCGTTTTTTCGCGATTTTGGTCTTTAATCGCTCCAATAATGCACAGTAATAGTCGCTGTTGATTGTTTTTCCCTTTTCCAAATAGTCGATGAACAATATACCGTGTGTATCCCAAAAAACTGAGGCCATAACTTTGCCAGCTGACTATTGAGTCTTTCCACGCTTTGGTGGCGGTTCACCGGCCGCAATCCACTCAGCTGACTGCCGATTGGACTTAGGCGTGTAGTGATGGAGCCAAATTTCATCCATAGTCACATATCGACGCAAAAAATCGGGTTTATTACGACTTAACTGCTGCAAACACTGCTCAGAATCATAAATTCGTTGCTGTTTTTGGTCGATTGTGAGCACGCGCGGCACCCATTTCGCACAGAGCTTCCGCATACCCAAATATTCGTGAACGATATGTCCAACACGTTCCTTAGATATCTTTAGAGTGTCAGCTATCTCGATCATATTCACTTTACGGTCACTCAAAATCATTTTGTTTTTTTTTTGATATTTTTGTCGGTAACCACTTCTTTTAAGCGTCCACTGCTTTCACCGTCTTCGGTGCTCATTTCACCACGCTTGAATTTTGCGTACCAGTCAATGATTGTTGATTTTCCTGGCGCAGAGTCCGGAAACTCATTATCAAGACAAGCTTTTGCTTCAACTGTATTTTTTTCCTTCAAATAACAATATTTAATAAGCACACGAAATTCTTTTTTTTCCATCTTTTTGAAAATAACAAAAGTTGCTTCACTAAAAATGTAATATCTCACAAACTAATAGTCCGACAGCTGTCAAATTTTTACACGAATCTTTTGAAGGTTGATACTATCTAAAAATGAAATGGATTTAATTCTAGTGTCGTCATCTATAGGTCAGACCGGGGACTTTTCAGCCGACCTGATAAGCATCGGGGCCCTATCTCCTAATGACTGCAGTTTTTGCCAGACAATATTAAAATGTATGCAGTCAAATGCTTTTTTTAAGTCAAATAACAAAGAAACCACCATATTTCCTGTATCAAGTTCCTTATACACAAAGTTGAGCAAGCTAATTGAAGCAGTTTCAGTAATTTTTGTCTTTCTAAAACCATGTTGTGCAGCAGTTAGTATGTCATATTTTGTAATGGAATCCAAAATGATTTCATAAGCTGCCCTTTTTAAAACTTTAGAAAATACTCTGAGTAGAGAAATCTGTCTATATTGTACTGTTTAGTACGTCTTTTGTTCTTCAAGTGTCAAATTCTAATTGACGGAAATAAATTGCACAATTTAGAATGGTTCAATTAAGTGAAAAAGAGCGTATTGAAATTTTAATGATGATCGGTTATGGTGATCGTGTTAGAACTCATGAAGAAGTGTGTCATATTTTTAATAATTTGCATCCGGAGAGAAATCCTATATCACGCTCAACAGTAACTAAAACATTACAACGTTTTAATACTACTGGGATGGTAAAACATTTGCTAAAACCTGGAAGACCGCGGACTGCAACGAACGAAACTGTTAAACAAAATATTGCAATCGATTTAGAAGAATCACCTCAAACTTCCACCACAAATTTGGCACTAAACCATGGTATCAGTCGACGTTCTGTAGGAAAGATATTAAAAAGTGAAAAGTATCATCCGTATAAGGTACAGTTGGTTCAAGATTTGTCATAGGATGATTTTGACCGACGGCTGGAATTTTGCGAACGGCTAATGGACATCTGCAATGTCGACGAAAATTTTGCTTCTAGCATAGTTTTTTTCCGATAAGGCAACTTTTTGTTTAAATGGAACAGTTAATCGACATAACTCAAGGTATTGGTCAAATGAGAATCCTCATTGGATTCATGAAGCACATACCCAGCATCCACAGAAGTTAAATGTTTGGATGGGAATTGTCGAAAATAAGCTTATAAGTCCATTTTTTATCGACGGAAACTTGAATGGTGACAAGTATTTGGATCTACTAAATAACGAAATTATTCCTGCACTTCAACAGAATGGGCAATTACCACAAAATATTTGGTTTCAACAAGATGGAGCACCTCCCTACTATGATAGACGGGTTAGGGATTTTCTGGATGCGAATTTTCCAAATCGATGGATTGGACGTAGAGGATTCATAGAGTGGCCTGCTCGTTCTCTGGATCTTAGCCCGTTAGATTTTTTTCTTTGGGGTTATCTAAAATCACGTGTTTACGTTAGACGACCAACAAACTTACAGGAATTGAGACAAAGAATTATTGATGAATGTGAACTAATACGTGGAGAAGTCTTGGAAAGAATGACTCAAGAATTTGTTAATGAGATGGGATATTGTCAGCAAGTAAACGGCGAGCATTTTGAACATTTGAAGTAATTTTGTTTCTCATTATTCTAAAATAATGAAATGTACATCTATTGTACTACTAACAGTGAGTTATTCCTCGTTTTTACAATTTTTTTTACACTAAACTCAGTATGTATGAATTCAAAATAACAAGCTCTTTCAAAATCTGTAAAAATATATAGGGTGTCTCATTGAAATTAAAGAAGTTGATGGCATTTCCGGTTAAACCGGAAGTATATTATTATCAAAAAAATGTACATCAGATGCGTTTTGTTCCATTGCACTTACCTGCAAATTTTCATAAATATCGTTCTTTTCGTTTAAAAGATATTTACTTAGTCCGCGATACAAAGTTTTTACCGAGACGTTTACATCTATTTGAAAATTTTTCGATAACGCCGCGTAAATATCGGCAACGCTGTTACCGCATACACGATGCGATAACAGAAAGCTGAATATATACGACGACATCGCTAACGATCATCTGATTGGACCAGAGAATTAATGGCGTAGGTAGCCGGCGCGTTAATGACTACATATTGCTACGCGGTTAATTAAAGGTTACCCTGCAATTTTTATGAGAAAATTATGCGCACACTAACTGTGGTTTTGCTATCGTAATCGAGAAAATCGAAAATGAAACCTGAATCTTTCAAAATATTTTACAGCTGATGCAGAATGGGGATTATAGACCGAATACCGACTGTAGAAATATGATTGATACAGTTTCCACTGAGTCAAGTGACGCAGGATGTAAAAACCATGAATTGATTCGGAATACTAAGTGTCATATAAAATCGGTCTTAAAATTTTTTTTCTTATTCTTCTTAAAGTTCCATCTCCTATCGGAGGTTGAATATCATAATGGCTATGCTGCTCTGAAAAGTTGTAATGAACTACAGTAAAACCATTTTTCATCCAGGAGATTTTATGGTTAACCATAAAAAAGGGACAGTATGCAAGAAATTTTAACCCAACTATTTCAAATACATCAATTTAATAATCCTGGGTTGCAATTGGAGTATATTTTCTACGACGCCTGTCACCCTTACCTGGATTATACCATTTATAAGAGAATTACAGTATTTTCTAAACAAATGTAGAAATAACAAAGCTCCGGGTTCTGATGACGTCCTTTATGATAGTTTAAAATATCTTCAGCAAAACTAAATATTGTACATAATGTGTTCTCTCTTTAACAAAATTCTTAAGACGAAGGAAACTTCCTCCTGAGCCTTACCCTTTATTACATCATCCAGCCTACTAATTTGAAGTTGTCAACGACTTCATTCAGAGGAATCTTTCTTATGTTGACCAATACTCATTAAGGTTGTATTTCCGTTCAATTCAGAGTACTAAGCAGGCAAACAGGAAGGTTCCTCTTCTTGTTCACATCTTCTGTATAAAGGTGTGCTACCTATTTACATTGCTTAGGTCTAACCACCCCACTTTGACCCTTTCGTATATCCTAGATCCATCTGTACATCCTCTTCCAGTTCTGTTGCATCTTCTTTTCCTACAACCACTTCAAACTTCGTCTCAAAGTAAAATGGTTGATTTAAGAATTTTTCTCAGGATGCTTAGATGACCAACCAAGTGACCAGGTTTTAAATTTTGCATCTCTAATCGTTGTAAGGCATCAATTGCATAATGCAAGACAGCAGTTGCACTATCTGTAACTTAGAAAAGATGACGGCGATTAATGCTACAAAGTTAGATTGAAGATAAGCAAGGCCCTGAATGCAGGCGCATATTCTGGCTAGAAAATGGAGTGGCCTCAACATCAACAGACTTCTTGTCTACATTGCAGTGATAGGTCAACGTGATCGCCAACAACACAAGAAAATAGGCACCTTTAGAAGAAGAAGAAGCTGTTTTAATTCAATGACAGCTCGTAAGATTAATTTTACTCCATTAGTGGTTCTCACAGTGTACGTAATTTACTACTATCTGCAAAAATAGCAAGAAACATATGTTTTTTAATCCATTTATATAAATGACAATACAAAACCAAATTTTTAGAGCACAATTCTTAAACAATTGTGTTTGAACAAAAAGCGTTGTTCTATGGTCATTAATAACGACTTCACTACCACGGATGTTAAATGTTGTATTAGAATGTACTCTGTCGGATAGCTATTAAGACTCAGATAACCCGTCGCGTTATGTTTATTGTCGTTCCCTGTTCCGACACAACGTTTCGAACATTTCTCCTATTTAATTAGCAACGTTTACCCATGGAATTTCTATCTACGATTCTCGCTGTATTTGGATTAGTTAACGCTGGCGGGCCTTGATTGTTGTAGAATCTCCGTGAGTGTTTAGTGTCTTGTGTTATAATTATGATCTAGGCGAGCCTTGTTTCCGTATTTGATATTTTTAATAACATTTTTTTTGCGTTGAAGACATTGAAGTTATAATTTAAATTCCAATCAAAGGGATTCAAATAATCACAGTATATTAAATGAATATAACTGGATTTAGTCAAAGCAACCAACAGGCTTTAGAGTTGGTTGTGGTTGTATCGATAATGTTTACACTTTGGGTTCTGTCATTAATTACTCAACAATAATGGACTAGTTTAGTAGGATCATATTAATCAAAATGATAGCAATATATATTTAGGATAGGATACCTACTTACTTATATTGGTATTCATTTTGCAATAAATTTTTCTCATTTCGTAAAATTTAACAATAAATAATTAGTAAGTTTTAAACGTAGCGCCAACTAATAACCAATAATGAAGTGTGTTTAAAAGTCAACGTTGTCACATTTTAGCTACGTACGTTTCAAGTATTCTCAAAGAACTGGCGGCACAAAACACCGTGTTCTGTGACTAACTGATTGTACCAGTTGACAAGATATATGACAGGAGAGAAAATCGTGTTTATCTGTAATAAACAAACAAGACCCCTATTAAGTGGGCGTGGTTCTATTGAAAATGACAAAACCGTATTCTTGAAATTCGTTCTCTCACTGTACCGATAGAAGGGTTGCTCCCCGAGAGAACAATTACTTCTATTGGTTATTTTTTAAGGAACCGCTATAACACCAAGAGAAGGTGTTAGGGATTTTTATTTTCGAACCAAAAATAGTATAGAAGTAATTTCTTTCATAAACCAAACACAACCAAACAACAAATTAAACTAACGAAAATGACAGAATATTTTGTTTAGTGTTTTACTCCTTATTTGACAAAGTGTCAATCAGAGAACAAAAATATCGATATGTTTATATCTTTTTAATGACAACAAATAAGAGAGAGAGAGAGATAAGTTTCTCGGTTAATATTAAAGCATATCGACAACATCGCAAATTTTCTACCAACCTTATTGAAACACGTCACTTACCACTTATGACGTATGTAACCATTAAATTTAAATTTCAAAAGCCGATTATGGCTAGAGGATTAATTTTATAAAAATTTTATTTGTACAGTTGAACCACTAAAAACCTATTTTATAAGATGCAAATATAAAAAAAAATCACTAAACTAGTCCAATGTACGTTGTACCAACTCCTGGACTCAACGGGTACAAACGAGACGAGGTCCGTTGCTCAGTAACAGTAGAACTTTTAATGGGGGGGGTCATACTAGTAATACCAAAAAAGAAAACTAATAAATTAGGGCGCCACTCGATTCTTTATTTTGCAACTGCAAGAATGAGAAGAACAGTTTCAACTATATACATAAGAACATAAAATAAAAATCAAAATCAGTATAACAGCAATTTTTCAAATAGCAAAAAAAAATATAACATATACCTGTAAGAGACATAAAACAACAAAACAACTTTTCTCATATCTGAGTCATCAATAAGCATGCAATAACAGAGGTTTTAACAACTTGATAATTGCGAAATCAAATAAATACATAAAAATCATATTAAGATGTTCGAACTAAATAAATAAATATAAAAATATATTAAAGTTTCCGAAACAAAGTGAATAAATAGAAATAAATATTTTAAAATGTACGAAACAAACTAAATAAATAAAAAAATATATTAAAATGTCTGGAACAAACTAAATAAATAAAAAAACATATTAAAATGTCACTTTGTTTTATAGTACACCTGGTAATCACTGGGTTACTCGTCAGAAACCAATAAATAAATCTTAACGATTAAAATTCAAATAAAAGATTATTTTTACAACAAAAGAACATACTCGTAATTTCTGAAACAATTTAAATAGAACAAAGATATATAATATGTAAAAATAAAAACTGTAAATAAGATGGTAATAAAAAAAAACAAATGAAAAGTTCACTTTTGTATTATCACAAATATTTAGTCAATCAGTAAAAGTCTAAAAGGAAATGAAAAGTAGATACGTATTGTTCAATATCCACGTATTACAGGTGTAACAAACTACTAGTTTAATCACTATATTTCAAATCCATAATGTACCTAGTTTTTGTTTTACTTTTTACGTAAATGAAAAGTTCAATATTTACGGTTTTGTCTCCTATCAATCTTGAATTTTGTCCTGATGACGAGAATGGCGTAACCGGCTTTTTGTTGCACTGCCGCTGCTGTGTGCTGGGTGTGGTGGAACACAATGAAACGACGATATATTACGATTTTACACTTAAAATTGAGATTTACAATAATATCTCTTATAATCGTGACGATAATTACTTTACTAATATGTAATAGAATAACGATAAATATTCAGCCCTACTATGCGAGGGCGATATTATAATTTTTACACAAAACGATAAAAAAAACATAACGGTAAATACGAAATCTGGTTCGCTATTTCAACCACCTTGCTCTTCCACGTCTCATCGGGAAAGAGAGCGTGGCGTGCACCTGCACCCCACTCATGAACCTGCCACCCTGGCGCGCTTTTTCGTAAATTTAAACTTGACTAATCACAGCAAAGCAAGGGTTGCTCGGTTTGAACTGGTAAGAATGACGTGAATATAAGATACGGGGGGAATATACAATACAGGGGTCGTCTGGGAAATTGGGCGGTAATATAAGGAACATTTTCGAACTGTTACACAGCCCCTCCTTACGATTTTAACCTGGCCACAGGTCAGCGTTAACATCGGAATTACCAAACAAAACGTAACAGTGCGAAATAACGAATGAAGACGGTAGCGGTAAAAGAGAAAAACCGAGCTATGAATCTTCGAAACCTAAACCAAAGCTGAAATGATCTGTCGTATAAAATGAGAAAGGGGAAATCCCTTACGTGATATTATCTTGAAAAGAATAAAACATTACATGTTAGGATTGGTGATAACTACGCGTATCAAACGCCTGTAAACAGGGACAAATTCGGTGAGGTCATTATTGGTAGAGTTAAAATCGGGTAAGGTCTTTATCCTAACATGGGTGAAAAAGAAATGTATCCACCTCTTGTCTATATCAATTGCGGTAAGATAAAATCTCGAAAAGGGTTCGTTAGCATCAATAACACAATAAAAATTATTGGGTTTCGGGGAGAATAGAAATTGTAAAGGGATTCGGTTGCGAAGAAATATTCGGTAAAGTCTTCTCTTTGCGATACGATAGGGATAAGGTTTTTTCTGTTAACGGTACAATTATCAGAAAACAAAACGATATACAAGCGGTAGACGGTAACAAAGAAAAGGTCTCTTTAATCGTCATCTTGTAGGGACTCGGTATCTGTGTCATCATTAGAAAGGTAAGGTTTTAAATCTTTGACGTGCCAGTTGCCAGCATTTGAGCCGTCTTGATTTTTTAAGCGATAAACTAAGGGCGATAGTTTCTTCACAACGGTGCACAGTACATACTTAGGGGCTAACTTGGCCATAAACTGCTTTGGGGCACTCGAGAGAACCATATTTCTTCGCCAGACTTTATCTCCTTCATTGAATTGGACATTTCTCCTGCGCAAGTTATATGTTTTAGCATTTCTCTGATATGCTTTCCGGATGTTCGTCCTTACTCTTGAAAAGACTTCAGATAAGCCTTTTACTTGGGCTGCGTAGTTATTACGGTCCCCAGGGACAACTTCCATATCAGATAATTCCGGTGGGACTTGACCATAATAGTTGCCGGAAATCGGGACATGTCTGGCAAAATTTAGGAATGCTGGAGTAAACTGGGTAGCTTCGTGCTTGGCTGTATTTATTGCTTGACGAATTTTTGGGTAGTTCTTTGTCCCATTCATTGTGGTCGTTCACGTAGCTGCGAATGGCGGTACCAATGGTTCGATTATTCCGTTCTACGAAGTTACATTGTGGTGAATAAACGGCGTTAAACCAAATCTTTTGGACGTCGTATTGATCGCACAGATTCTTCAATAACTTACAGTTGAGGTTCGAAGCGTTGTCGCATATAAGATGCTGAGGAACTCCGAACATAAGAAAGACTTGATTTTCCAGAAAGTTGCAAATGTTTGAAGCCGTGGCCTTCCTTAAGGGATGCAGAAGAGTATACTTCGAAAACCAATCCGAAACTACTAATAACCAAGAATGACCTCGTTTGCTGCGAGTAAGAGGTCCGATAAGGTCGATAGCTATTATTTGCCAGGGAAAGTCCGCTTTTTTCTGGTGGCCCATTAGTCCTAGTGGTGCGGTATTTGGTGGTTTTTGGGCGCCGCAAGTCTGGCAGCGTCGAATATACTTAACGACGTCGTTGCGCATCTTCGGCCAGTAATAACGTTCTTGGATCCGGAGCTAGTGTTTTATAAACACCAAAGTGAGCACACACAGGTGGTTCGTGACAACAACGAATTATTTCCTCTCGTTGAGGTTTGGGTACCAACGTTTTCCATTCTATGGAATTCGAACTAAATGGCAAACAGGATGGGACATACTTGTAAACCCGCTCGTTTTCCACTTTCCATTGAGGGAATTTTTCCGGTGTAGAGATAATTTTGGAACGTAGATTGTCAAACCAAGGGTCAATTCGATCGATATCGACTGCAAGATAGGCCACCTCGGAGGTTTCTTCTGCAATGTCCTTTTCATGCATTCTACTTAAAGCGTCTGGAACCTGATGGGACGCACCTTTCCGGTGAACGATGACAAAATCGTGTTGTTTTAACCGCATCGCCCAGCGGGATAGACGTCCTGTCGGATTCTTTAGGGTAGTGAGCCATAAAAGTGAATAATGGTCTGTAACCACGGTAAATCTTGCTCCTTCGACGTAAGGGCGAAACTTTTCAACCGCAAAAATAACAGCAAGGCATTCGCGTTCTGTGACCGAATAATTCCTTTCTGTCTTTGTCAATGTTCTGCTTGCGTACGAGATAACTCTTTCTCCACCGTCTATTTCCTGCGTGAGGACAGCTCCAAGTCCAGTATCACTAGCGTCACATTGAATAGAGAAGGGTTTAGTAAAATCTGGTTGTACTAATACGGGGCTGACACCAAAGCCTCTTTTATGGAAAGAAATGCTGACTCTGCTGCAGGTGTCCAGGAAATAGCTTCTTTCTTTCTTTTTCCTTTAAGTAAATCATTTATTGGGGATACCAGGGTAGAGAAATCTTTAATAAAACGCCGATACCACGAACAGAGGCCAATAAAGCGTTTGATTTGAGTCGTATTTGTGGGTCGGGGATAATTTATCATCGCCGATATCTTGTCAGGGTCGGATCTCAGAGAATTATCACCAACGATATAACCAAGGTATTTTAAGTGGGTCTTGAAAAATTCACATTTTTTTAACGTTAATGGTCAGATTAGCTGCCTTAAGTTTTTCCTTGACTTGATGTAACAAAGAGATGTGTTCTTCAAAAGTAGCCGAACAGATAATTATATCGTCTAGGTAGCAAAATATGTACGGTTCAAATTCAGGTCCAAAGATTGCATCAACCAATCGTTGCTGGGTTTGTGCAGAGTTACACAGACCAAAAGGAACCACAGTAAATTGAAAAGAACCACGTCCTACTACGGCAAATGCAGTTTTTTCACGGGAAGAAGGGTCTAAAGGTATTTGCCAAAAAGCCTTCTTGAGATCTATTGAGCTAATGTATTTAGCACCACGAAGTAATGAGAGAATGCGATCTATATTCGGTAAGGGGTATGTATCATGACGAGTGACTTCATTAAGACAACGTCCATCAAAACAGAACCTAAATTCACCTGTCTTCTTTTTTACTAACAGCACTGGGGAACACCAGGGACTGTTGGAAGGTTCGACGACTCCCAATCGGAGCATTTCATCTAGTTCATCATTTAGGATTTTAGACATGTAGGGAGACATAGGAAAAGGGCGTTTCTTGAATGGTTTTGCGTTTCCGGTATCAATTGTCAAGCTAATCTTGTCGGTGCGGCCAATTCCATCTTTACCACTGATTTCATCGAAACTAAGAATAACATGTTCGGCAAATTCAAGCTGCTCTGCATCCAGGGACTCTATGGAGCATAGGGATGGAGAAGGTATACTAACTGTGGAGGTGGATGCCTGATGAAGAGACTCACTACCTCTATTTGTTTTCCAGGTATTTCGACTGAAATTAATGGACAAACAGAACTGTGTAATGAAATTACTACCGAGAATAAACGTTACGGGGAGAGATGGAACTATGAGGCAGTTTATGACATGACAAGTAGCATCAGCTACTATGGGGAGGTCGGCCGTGCCAACGACTTTCTTGGTAGAACCGTCTGCCAAAGAAACATTTTTGTGGGAAGAAGTATTTATTTTAACCTTGTTTTGCTCAAGAAACTTCATCCCTAAAGAACCGATGACAGTAGTTGAACAGCCTGTGTCTAATAAAAGTGTAAAATCCTGGGAGAAAATTTTTACTTCAAGATATGGTCGCTCATCTGGGGATTTATGAATAATTAAAGGAGAAACTTGGGCTTGTTTTTTCTGGCGATAAAAGTTTCTTACTACTTCTAACCATTTTGACCACTCTTTAGATGTAGTAAATTCTTGGTGTGGGCCAGGAGCTGAATAGGCCGCACAACAGGAAGGTTCGGGTTTGAAGTTTACTGGTGAGACACTCCTACCGAACTGGGGAGTCTCGGCAACTAGTTTTTTGAACAAGTGGGACAGGTGGTGACTGTAAAGCCCTCAGCACCGCATCGGAAACAAAATCTTTTTCTCTTGTGCTTACATTCTGAGAAAGAATGTCCTGTTTCTTTACAGTTCCAACACTGATAACATTGTTTGTTACCACTTGTAACACGAGAGGAAGAATACGAATTGTCGGATTCTTGAACTTGGGGACGAGAGAATTTTTTTGGGTGTTTGGATGTAGATGGTTTCATAGTTGGTCCATTTTCTACATAAGACAAGCTAGATGAATTCTCTTTTTTCACCTGAGGGAGCTGAGCGTTGTTCTCCAATTTACGAATTATTACGGATAGTTCGTCGATAGTGTTTGTGTCGACGAGGGCTATGAGTGGGATATATTCGGGCAATATGTTTTGTCGAAGATACTTAACCAGAGTTTTCTCTAAAGGGGTTACTGTGAGACGCTTCGAAAGAGAGAGTATATGGGCTTGAAAAAGAGCAAAAGGTTCGTTGCGTTTTTGCTTGCGTGATTTAATTTGGTTCCACAGGTCTTCATCATAATCGTGTGGCAGAAAAGTGGATTTTAGAAGAATAACTAGTTCCTGCCAGTTAGAAACTGTACTTCGAACGCTCCTGAACCATGTAGATGCACTGCCAGAAAACAGTTCAACAGCTAAACGGAAGAGCACTTCGTCAGAAATATTTCGAGAGTCTGCTATATCTCGAATTTTTTCGAGAAATGTGAAAACTGACTTAGGATCTCCATTGAACTTTATGTTCCACTCAGATAAATTCACGGGGTGCGAGACCTGTATTATAGAAGTGGGAGGTATCGCTGACGACGGGCTGTGCGAGTGGTTTGTCAATGGGGTTGGGGGATTGGTAAGAATCTTATCATCTAAACGACCTTCAAGCAAAAAACACATGGACAATGACTCGTTCTTAAACTCTGTCTCATCCGGATTATTTGCCTCAATCGGTAATCGTTCAATCCTAGATAACAAGTGACCTAAACGTGCCTTAGCCCTACGATATGTTGAATCATTCACATCACCTTCGAATTCCTCAACTATGCCTGTAATGTCACCAATGATATTGTCTATCTCAATTTTTTCTTCAGGAAAATTCAAAACATTCTCATTAAGATCAATTTGAGTTCCCTTGCTAAGAAGTTTTCTAAGAATGGTTTTCTTTTCACTAATGTTTTTTCTTGTTTTAATACCCCTAATATATAATTCATAGTCAAGCTCGCCGCTTTTCAAAAACTGTACGAAAGAAGACTCCATCATGGAAGACAGCGAGAGCGAAATTAGAATATTGCCTAATGAAAAATACAGGGCATGAGCGCCAGAATGACTTTTGACCACAATAAAGATAATAGAGACAAAATAGATGAACTAAAACATAAGATTTATGCTCGTTAAACTCAACAGCCCCACGTTGGGCGCCAAAATTGTGTACCAACTCCTGGACTCAACGGGTACAAACGAGACGAGGTCCGTTGCTCAGTAACAGTAGAACTTTTAATGGGGGGGTCATACTAGTAATACCAAAAAAGAAAACTAATAAATTAGGGCGCCACTCGATTCTTTATTTTGCAACTGCAAGAATGAGAAGAACAGTTTCAACTATATACATAAGAACATAAAATAAAAATCAAAATCAGTATAACAGCAATTTTTCAAATAGCAAAAAAAAATATAACATATACCTGTAAGAGACATAAAACAACAAAACAACTTTTCTCATATCTGAGTCATCAATAAGCATGCAATAACAGAGGTTTTAACAACTTGATAATTGCGAAATCAAATAAATACATAAAAATCATATTAAGATGTTCGAACTAAATAAATAAATATAAAAATATATTAAAGTTTCCGAAACAAAGTGAATAAATAGAAATAAATATTTTAAAATGTACGAAACAAACTAAATAAATAAAAAAATATATTAAAATGTCTGGAACAAACTAAATAAATAAAAAAACATATTAAAATGTCACTTTGTTTTATAGTACACCTGGTAATCACTGGGTTACTCGTCAGAAACCAATAAATAAATCTTAACGATTAAAATTCAAATAAAAGATTATTTTTACAACAAAAGAACATACTCGTAATTTCTGAAACAATTTAAATAGAACAAAGATATATAATATGTAAAAATAAAAACTGTAAATAAGATGGTAATAAAAAAAAAACAAATGAAAAGTTCACTTTTGTATTATCACAAATATTTAGTCAATCAGTAAAAGTCTAAAAGGAAATGAAAAGTAGATACGTATTGTTCAATATCCACGTATTACAGGTGTAACAAACTACTAGTTTAATCACTATATTTCAAATCCATAATGTACCTAGTTTTTGTTTTACTTTTTACGTAAATGAAAAGTTCAATATTTACGGTTTTGTCTCCTATCAATCTTGAATTTTGTCCTGATGACGAGAATGGCGTAACCGGCTTTTTGTTGCACTGCCGCTGCTGTGTGCTGGGTGTGGTGGAACACAATGAAACGACGATATATTACGATTTTACACTTAAAATTGAGATTTACAATAATATCTCTTATAATCGTGACGATAATTACTTTACTAATATGTAATAGAATAACGATAAATATTCAGCCCTACTATGCGAGGGCGATATTATAATTTTTACACAAAACGATAAAAAAAACATAACGGTAAATACGAAATCTGGTTCGCTATTTCAACCACCTTGCTCTTCCACGTCTCATCGGGAAAGAGAGCGTGGCGTGCACCTGCACCCCACTCATGAACCTGCCACCCTGGCGCGCTTTTTCGTAAATTTAAACTTGACTAATCACAGCAAAGCAAGGGTTGCTCGGTTTGAACTGGTAAGAATGACGTGAATATAAGATACGGGGGGAATATACAATACAGGGGTCGTCTGGGAAATTGGGCGGTAATATAAGGAACATTTTCGAACTGTTACAACGTAAAACAAATTTATCTAAAATTGGTATTTGTTTGTTAAGAAAAAAAGAGTGAACCATTCTACGAATTGCATTTTTAAAAAATTCATCCACATTCACTTTTGACAATTTTGGTCCTCCTGTTCTCGGTTTGGGTGGGGTTATACCAGCTGATTTCTCCTCTTTTAAAATTTTATATACAGTTGATTTTGCATATCCCATTACTTTAGTCGAATTTCAAATATACTGTCAACAGCAGTGGAGGGATTCTGTTTATTTAAAAACTAATTTTTTCAAATAAACTTGGCAGTTACGTCCAAACGAAGTTTTTTTTTAAATTACTACCCGGTATTTTTACAATTAAGTAGAATGAAAATACCATTCGCAATATTTGCAACCATGTCGGGGCTGCCATAAATCTTTACACATTTTAATTATCTACAACTTTTCATAAACTAGCGTACAAGTTAAAAAAAACTAATACAAACATAAACTGAATTCTAATGACAAGTAAACCACATATGGACAAACTTCACTTTACAACATGATAACAATAAATTTATTAACAAACTATGATAGGAGATATTTACAACAGTCGTAAAGGTATTTGTTAACCGTCTGCTTTCTATATAAAACTCACCTATGTTCTACTAATAAAAAAGTAAAAAAATACATATAAATCTGTCTTCGTTTAGATTATTTTATCGATGCTCAATGAAGCATCGCAAAATCAAACTTACTGTTTCCTTATGGATGCCGGTCAGACATTTCTACAAAGTGGAACGATAAAACAATATTAAAAAGAATAAAATAATGCGAGGTCGAGCCAACAAGTTTAAAGATCACTGCATCTACGAGTATATCTTATTATTATTATTAATGACTAAAGTATAAGCAAATCCCACAATGTACTTATTTAAATTTGATAACCATGCTACGGTAAGTTGACATGATAAATTTATTGATTCTATCAAGATAAATTTTAATAAACGTTATTTGTTTCATATATTGCAATATGTAGTGTTGCAGGAATGGCACACAAGAGGAAATCATAAAATAAGTAGGTTTTAAACTTAGTAGACCATCCAGATCTCAAATGTGACTGATGGGAAAAACCAAAACTCAATGTCACAGAATTTTATTATACTATGATGGACAGAAAATGTTTTTTCATTAGTTTTTATTTACACTGTCCCTGTTAATCGAGTGTTTTAGATAAACAAAATCACTTTTATATTTTTATTGTTACACTAAGCCTTATGATGGCTTCCATGTTAGATTGAAATTAGTAGCAAACATTTCTTTTACATCAAAATTGAATAAAATTCTGTGACATTGACTTTGAGTTTTTCAATTGGTTTTTAAAATAAGTATTAGGTCTTTTTGTTGTACTGTGTTAACTCTAAAATGAACAAAAACTGAATTAGAAGGTATTCACAGAACAACAAGGACTGTGATGACCAAGGGTAGATATCACAATCCAATATCGTCAGTGCTTAGAACAACTCAGCTGTGAGGAACAGCATGTGACATAATAAATCTGCACAACAAACAGATAAATACATTACGAGACTGTCATGTCATCGAATTTACAGAAATTTGTTATAGCAGATAATAGTATATTGTGCAACAAGGTGGAAAAGTGTCTTTTCCACCGTGTGGCACACCATACTTTTTCTACGGCTGCATATTAATAAAAAAAATAAAGAAGTAAATTCATAACAAATTAAATTTATTGTACTAACTCTTACTTTTTGGAAGTCCACCTTATTAAGAATGATAAAAAACTCTTCGTTTCAACGTAACTTCCAAGTTTATTTGAAAAAATATGTTTTAAATCACAATGACGGCCGTTTCGCTAAGAAGCATCGTCAGATTGACATTTAAGTTACATTTTGTTTGTTTGTAGCTAGGTACCTGATGTTGTTTAGGTAGTATTAAGGCTAGACCAAGTATGGAAGTAATAAGACATAACAATATTAAAGCCTAAATGTTAATAACCCTAAGGGATTATCCTGGATGTAATTCCCTCTAAGATCAGTATAACTGTGCAATGATATAGAAAAACCAGGAAAAAACTATGTCATGCTGATCTTTACCATAACTTAATATATTTGTGTGTTACAATTATGTCTTATCTATGTATAAAATGTAAACTCAATCAAAGTAAACAGTTTAATAGTGGAGAACTTCCAAGATTTATTTGTTCATTAACAACTTTAAAATTTGGATCTGCTAGATGTCTTTTTATTTCAAGTTCTTCAAGGAAATCTAAATTTTGTTTTGTATCACAAGTGTATAGTATTTGGATGTCATTGATGTGTAAGAGTGAGGTTGGATGTTCAAGTAGGTGTTTTGCATAATTTGACTTATCTTGTTGTTTTAATCTATGTGCTTTTAAGTGTTCATTGAATCTTACTTCAAAATTTCTTTGTGTTTGACCTATATAAATTTGTTAGGGACAAAACTACAAAGTTTTTTTACAAAAATCCCAATCTTCCTTTATTATTCTTATAGAAATCCCAGTTTTTAACTTTTTTTCTACAAAAAATCCCAATTTTCTTATTAGTTTCTTCAAAAATCCCAATTTTGCTTTATTTCTTTTACAAAATCCCTGTTATTTCCCTATTTTTTACAAAAATCCCAATTTTTCTTTATACCCTTCAAAAATTGAATTTTATTTAAAAAATTTCAATCGTCTAATGTGATCTATAACAGATTACATTGAAAAAGTGTAGACGGTGCCAACAAACTTTAAAAACCATACAACATTTATCATCAGGATGTTCAACGATAGACAATACGCAGGCACAACTAACTGAAACGCCAGTAAATATGGACTGTTCCAAACCTTATACACCATATTACAAATTCAATCCACAATCAGTGCTCGAGAATGCAGATTTTGGACTCTACTATGATAAGTCAATTACCATCGAAAGACAGGTGACGAATAATCGACCCGATATTGTGATGGTGTTGCAGCACAACAATATTTTGGACAAATGTAATGAAAATAAGTACACCGATCTTGCTATAGAAGTAAGATAGATGTGGCATCTAGAGATCTTGAAGAAACTGTTTTATTGATTTGCTAAAATTGGCAATTTTTAATTTTTGTCACACTGTTCGGAAATTTTTAAATATGTAATTTTTGAGTCTACTATGCTCATCGGGATAGGTAAATATTACCAGCAATTGCTGAGTAAGTGCATAGGTCTTTTGATAATAATAAACATCTTTATTTGCAAAATTTAACAGTTTTTAAGAAAAAATCTATATAATGTAATGATTGGTAAACATTTTATAAAAAAAATTAAATTTCGTTTTATTCTCATACGTCCAAAATAGGTCTAGTTCAATATTTTTTTGGTGGAATGATGAGGTCAACAAAAAAAACAATGCTAACGTTTGTGATGCTTCTTCCTAGGCATTTAGATGTATCGGTATTGATTAAAAAGAACCATAAGACTACGGTCCGTGTTTTTAATAGCGTATCTATAGTTCTACAATAACAATTTGATACACTTCTTTTTTTGGGGTTCGTAATAGCATGTTGTATTGTTTGCTCGAAAATAAGATGTTAGATACAACTTAGAAAAGAAGACTTTCACATTTTTTTACCAGTTAAAAACGATGAGTAAGTGTATCGTTATTAAAATTTGTTATAACATTTATCAACAATTTAAATTAAATCATTCTTGTGTGTGAAATTTACGACTATTTTTTAGATTTTTATTAAGCATCTATTCCAAATAGTTTTAAGGATTTTAAATAAAAATTGGTTGCACAATTTTAAAAGCAACCCCCTTGTGGAAGAGGGTAGCTGCTGCATGAAATTTTGTGATTGTTTTGTTTCGTTCTAAATGGGATTTAAAGTGGTTAAGACGAATTATTACAAGAATTTTCGATCTAATTTGTAGTCGAGGGACTATCAGCAGGTAAAAAGAAGAATTAAGGCTTAAATTACAGGTTGCAGTGGAAAAATATTTTAAAAAAGGCAGAAAAGGAAACATTCAGGTAGGTGAGTCGGTCGCCACAGCTGCGAGATCATAAATGTAGTATGCCCAAAAGGTAACAATACATATTGTTAAGATTACTAAAACAGTAGTATATTTATAATAAAATAAAAGGAAATTTGGTAGTAAATAAATAGGTATAACATATATTTTGCGTCAAGCACTGAAAAATGCTTTTTTTAGTGTATAACGGGTCGGCTGAAAAGTCCCCGGTCTACCATAGTAAAACACAATAATTTGACAAAATTCATTTTTTTTATTCAACATAGTTGCCTTCAAGGGCGATACAGCGATTATAGCGACCTTCCAACTTTTCGATACCATTTTTGTAGTAGGTACTCCTTCGGTTTGTCCTCAAAATAGGCTTCAGTTTCGGCGATTACCTCAGTATCAGAGCCAAATTTTTTTACCGCGAGCATTCTCTTCAGGTCAGAGAAAAGGAAAAAGTCGCTGGGGGCTAGATCTGGAGAATACGGTGGGTGAGGAAGCAATTCGAAGCCCAATTCATGCAATTTTGCCATCGTTTTCATTGATTTGTGACATGGTGCATTGTCTTGATGAAACAACACTTTTTCTTCTTCATATGGGGCCGTTTTTTCGCGATTTCGGTCTTCAATCGCTCCAATAATGCACAGTAATAGTCGCTGTTGATTGTTTTTCCCTTTTCCAAATAGTCGATGAAAAATATACCGTGTGTATCCCAAAAAACTGAGGCCATAACTTTGCCAGCTGACTGTTGAGTCTTTCCACGCTTTGGTGGCGGTTCACCGGCCGCAATACACTCAGCTGACTGTCGATTGGACTCTGGCGTGTAGTGATGGAGCCAAGTTTTATCCATAGTCACATATCGACGCAAAAAATCGGGTTTATTACGACTTAACAGCTGCAAACACTGCTCAGAATCATCAATTCGTTGCTGTTTTTGGTCGATTGTGAGCACGCGCGGCACCCATTTCGCACAGAGCTTCCGCATACCCAAATATTCGTGAACAATATGTCCAACACGTTCCTTAGATATCTTTAGAAGCTCTTTCATTTCCCCGCGCCACAAACTACATCTCGATTCATTAGATTCAGGTTGTGCTCCTGTAAAATGGAACATTAGATCCGCCTCCTTGATGAGGAGTGAGACCGAGGATCACCTTCATCGCTCTATTTGGTGTAGTCCTCATGTAGTCGTTCTGTTATGTTAAGGCATACTGTTCTCTGTAAATGGTCCAGTTTGCAAACGACTGTCAGCTGCCTTCTTTTGACTTCTCAGGCAAGACAATCCTGGGTTATATCATTGCAGTGTAACCCTTGGTGACAATCCCCAGGTACGGCCGATGGTTTTCTACTTTGTTTTTAAGCAATATATTATTTTTTAACTCTGTTTTCTAGATAAGAACTCCATGTTAACTTGCTATCAAACGTGATCAATACATTTTTCACTTGTACAGTAAAGTTTAATTCGTTTTTAGGAGGTTTGGAGCTCGAAGGTTCACAAGCCTCCTTTTTCCTATGAAAAGGACTATCTTTGCTTTTTTTGGGTTCATTGACAATTAGTAATGTTTGCAACATCGTAGGTACTCTGATATTGAGCCCCCCTTGCATTCCTCAAAACTTCCTGTTTGCGGAATCACTAGGTAATCTACATAAGCTACTTAGGCAGTTGAGCAAAGAGTCTTGGAGTTTCAGAGTAGTGGTAAGAGTACCTCTCCCTGTAGATATTTTTGGTAATAATGCCTCTTATAATGACACCTTCCATACTGATCATTATCAGTATGATTTTTATCACAACTTAATAAAAATTGCTACTGTACACAAAATTGTCGATAATGATAGCACTATATTTAATTTTTGATCTTACTTACTTATTTCTAAGCCTTTTTTGGTGTAAGGCTGTTTGGATTGAGTTTAGCATATTTGTCTTGTTTTATTTTTCCTCTTCTTCTAGGTTTTTATTTCTTTTGGTATCTTTCTTTTTTCTAGAAAAGTAGTCTTCATTTTATTAAATATGTTTCCTGTTATTCTCAGTATCTCGTTTATTTTTTGGTCCTGCTTCTCATTTTCTTCTATTACTGCTCCTTAATATTTAAAATACTCTACTTGCTCTATCTTCTTTCCATTTACTCTTGTCATTTGTCTTCTTCGTTCCAGCTATTACCATTGTCCTTGTTTTCATTTTTATCTTTGATAATTGTTCTTTTAATATTTCCAGTTTTTCACTGTTGTAGTTGAATTTTTCTCAATTTTCATTATTCTAGTGTGAGTTTTATCGTATTTTTATCTTTGATTGTTCTTCTTTTAATATTTTGTATTGTAGTTTTTCACTGTTGTAGTTGAATTCTTTGCATTTTCCAGTATTCTAGTGTTAGTTTTATCGCATTTTTCTTTGTTTTCTTCACAACTTCATCTAGGATCAGTGAAAAGAGTAGTGGGCTAAGCACACATCCTTGTTTAACTCCTTGGTACGAATTCCTTGGATATCTTTTTATCCTTTTGTATTTAACTTTTCTAATATACGTCTAAATAATAAAAATGTCTGATTTTCATAGTAAACTTATATTTTATTCTATTAAAAATGTATTGTTTGAGCAATAAATTTATAAATAGAAATATATGTGTCTTCAACGACTGTTTATTTTTTAAAAACGTATAAAAATAATCCATTCTGTTTGTGTTTTGAAGAAGGGTATTTAATATTTAATCGTCCAAAGAAAAAGATCGAAACGGTAGATGAGAACAGTAACTCGCCACTTTCCACTAGTGTGCGTTGGAATCGCGTGCCCCTTCGTCTGTCAATGGCTCGCTGCCGCAGTCTTGACCGGCATTTGTTACGCAGATGATCGTTATTCATCTGTTCGCGCCCGAAATCGTGCTGAAACAATCGCGAATCGACGGTAACTACACGGTTTTCTTTCGAAACGTGTTTGTGAATCAGTGTCAGTGATCAACTTGTGTGTGTGAGTGTGTAAAATATTGGATTACGCGTAAATTAATTAATTAATGGCAAGTTACAGTCTGTATTTATTGACCTTTTAAAGGTGGCAATTCCATAACAAAGAATTTTAATAAGCACGTGTAGACACCTGTCAAAAGTCAAATATTTGAAGTTCGAAATGTTCTTTTTTTCCTAAGACACGTTTTTAAAGTAAAACCGCGATTAAAAGTAATAACAATACGTTTTGGTGGTCCATTTTTCCTAAAAAAACTTATTTGTTATACTATAAGAATAAACAATCTGATAATTAGGTAAATATTGGAAAAATATTCACCTTAATCTTATAATAACCAGAAACAAATAACTTTGTAACACAATTTCCACTACTTTAATGAAAAATTTATCTTTTAGGGCATTGACAGGTTTTTGGAAATATTTTTTCATCATCAAATTGACATAATACCAATATTAAAGTCCAAATGTTATTAGCCCTAAAGGTTTATCCTGGATGTATTTCCCTCTAAGATCAATATAACTGTGCAATGATATAGAAAAACCAGGAAAAAACTATATCATGCTGACATTTACAACAATTTGAGGTAACATATTTACCTAAAAATATAAAATAAAAACTAAATCGAAGCAAACAGTTTAATAGTAGATAACCAAAATGTTTAATTGGCTAATAAATCCTGGAAGTTATACTAATCTTAGAGGAAAATATATTCAGGATAATGCATTAATAAAATCTAAAGGCTTTAGAATTATGTCTTAAAACAGAATGTAACTCTGATATGTCAATCTGACATAAAGATTGGTTAGTAAATATGACTTTTTATAGGAACTTGAGCAGGTTGAGCTAGATTACTATTTAGAGTTTTGAACATAACAAAAAACAAATAATAAGGGTAATTTTGGTTATAAAGGATTTTTATACATGTCATAGTCATTTCTACATCAACACCTGCTGTTGATGGGTTGTCAAAAGTTGGTATAAATTATGGCAACTATGCTCGATTGAGTAAACGAGCTATTTTATCTCCAGAGTCTGCAAACAAGCAGTACTTTACGAGTATAAATACATTATGCTGTGAAAGTATTTAGAATCACAGCTACTTGAGGAATTAGTCATTGGATTCAGCAAGGCTAAACTCAAAAGAAGTTTACTGTAATACTAAATGTAGCTCAAAGTACTTTATTTCAGTTTGTTGTGAATTTTTTCTAAAATAATTTGTTTCTTCCGGTTCATCTGAATATATTAATAATACTGCAATATGCAATGTGTCGTATCTTCGTGATAATGAACAAAAGAGTCCTTAATATGTTTGGCAGAAAGTCACATAGCGTTTGGGATCCAACCATTTTCTGATCCTACTTGTAATATTGTAATTCTCTTATCAGAGGAATCAGACCATCCTTTGGAAGGGATGTCATGCGTGTGAAACCACGTCTCGTCGAGGTAGAGTATTGGCCGATTTTCAGACCGGTATTTTCTTATTGGCGTTATATATTCAGAACGCCAGTTTATTAAACGTGTGGATTCCATTATTACTTGTCTCTTGTCAATTTTGCGATATTTAAAGTCCATTGCAGACAGAGCTCGCCAAATAATAGTGAGGGCACAGTTGATGTGAGTTGATAAGCCACTGTTTCAGACTCTTGATTGTAGGGACACGCTGCTCATCGTACATAGTGTAGATTTTTGCCTTATCAAATCTTTTTCCCAGTCGTCTAGACTTTTTGTGACATCGAAATCTTTACGCTTTTTTCTTGATTCCATGGAATTTTCAACAATTCGTCTAACTGAAGTAAGAGGCACCTTCGTCAAATTACTGGTTACTCTTGCTGCAGCACCCGCGTTATATCCTTGCTGAAGTTAGGAACTATACACATTTTTATAATGATTTTCGCGTCACAAGATAAAGTAATTCTTCTTTAACAAACCACTGCGGAAGAAGCACTGCTACTTTTTATTCACGGACGCCACATTCTGTACGTTGGGGTATAAAATCTTTGCTATTAATGTCTGTAATAACAAATAAATGTTATAAAATTATTGCACGCCGTAACACAAGTGAACACTTCCAATGAAATACAAAGACTAAAATGAACAAGAAGTATAAGCTGTAATCTTCTACAATCCCTCTCTGAGAAACAAAATAAACTAAAACAGGTCCTTTTACATTTATGATGTGCAATTCGGATTTTAAAACTTAAGGGTCTAATTGGTATTATTATAATCCTTCAGTCAATACCATTTATTGTGAATACTACTATAAATAAATAATATAATTGCAAAATCCACTTTAAATGTTGAGTCTTTTTAAAAAATGTATTTCTTTTGCAACCTTTTAATGTCGATGTATATAGGGTTCGGTAATTTTGTAGGCCTTTTATTGGCATAAATAATTGTGATATATCTTGTCCTCCCACGTCTGTATGTATTGTTTTGTATTTGTTATTGACCTGTCTAAAGAAAAGACAATGCAACACTTGACCCATTTTTTTTAACTCTTTCTGACTTCCTTATTTAAATTTACTTTGTTTATCTGTAGTTGTGAATCTGCTGTGAATTAGTCTTTTTTTTGACATTTTTCATTAACTTATTCTTAATACTGAACACTAATTCCTTGCAAATGATTTATGAGTTTATAACTCTGCTAAAATTATTTAAATAGCAACATTGTGATCCCAATTAATATAGCAACTTGTATTTTCAAACTCTATCTTTGCAGCTTATAGTATCTTTTGCATGTTATCTGTACTTATTTCAACTTGAAGTTGCTGTATCATCGAAAGCTGTAGTGTTTTAATAGAAAATAAAATTTCGTTGTACTCTTCAACAAAGTCAGGTATTTCATAGTTGATTGGCAAACTCATCAAACGGCAATTCTCTTAGATATTTGACCTCAATTTCACTGAATTGGCATAGGAAAATTGATTGTAAAAACAATTTAACAACTTTAACTGTAAATAAATGGAATATGGAGTAAGTGTGATTATGTAACTTCGATAATGGCCTCGTGTATGTTGTGAGGTACATAATTTGTTTAACCTACTAGATGTTGCATGGGATCGATAAGTTGTAATTAAATTGATATCTTCTTTTTGAGCTTTATATCGCAAGAAATCATGATTTTTTCTTACGGATTTTCTGTAACAGAATTATCCAGATGAAGATTAATATTTTTTTACACATTTTATTTTATCTACTATAAGCAATAAGGCCATATACATATGCCAAATTTTCTCGGTTCTGTGCGGCCCTAAATAGTAAAAGGACGTAGTAAATAGTAAAAGATTCGTCATAATATTTCTATTTTCCTTTAATTTTTTCCTCCATTATTAATTTCAGGAAATGGTACTTTGTGTTGCAAGGTTTGTGACAAATATTTCAAGCTTTTCTTCGTTTTACTATAGCCATAAAATTTCTGTCTCTATATATTAATATATAAAAGAATACTTATGTGATACTTTAATTATTAGAAAAAATTATCTGGTAAAACTATGCAGCAAAGCGTGATTTGACCAAGATCTTTAATTTTGGTGGATAACAAATAACCAAAAGAAAAATGGAAATATTATTAGAAAGAAAAAGTTGTGAATAGAATTCGTGTGTGTATAAATTCTATCTATTTGGGTATTTTAGGAAAGAAAGTCATAAATTCAAAACCTAAAAAATCTACAACACTATAAAATTATTAATGTCATTATTTTTGTATGACTATTACAAATGTACAATTGCCATAAAACTATTTTATGGCGCTGTTTGGAACCATTTGCATAATTTACATTTGTGTGTTTTCGATTGACACGAACACGCTATAAGGAAATCATATTTAGACATTTCAAAATTATTTATTTTGAGTTATTATTGATTGTATTCCATTTGATTTAAATGGTAATACAAACCCTGAAAATGTCTAACAAATTCTAGTTTGCGCCGATAAAAAGCCAAGAAAATGTTCTACAAACCCTAAAAATTTCAATTTTTTCTAGTAATTTCTACCAATTTTATCCTAACCGAAAAATGACATTCGTAAAATCGACTTTTTTCCATACTTGTACCTTGCTTCGAACAAATGAAAATTTTCGAAATTCCTCCGAATGAGCTGAAAATCTGGATTTAGACTAATACGACCCTCCTAAAAACGAATCTGCCATCAGATAAATTCTAAAAAAATTATCTTGTGTTGTAGCGACTGTTGAATCGATGTTAAAAACGTGGTCTCACATTTTGACGCATAACTCAAAAACAAAAAATTTTAGCTACTTCTAGTTTACACAGTTGAAAAGCCAAGAAAATTTACTACAAACCCTGAAAATTTAAAATTTCTATGATAAATTCTACTAATTTTATCGTAACCGAAAAATGACCTTGGTAAAATTGACTTTTTTCCATACTTATACCTTCCTTCGAAAAAATGAAAATTTTCGAAATCTCTCCGAATGAGCTGAAAATATGGATTTAGACTAATTTGACCCTCCTAAAAACGAATCTGCCATCAGAAAAATTCTAAAAAATGTATCTTGCGTTGTAGCCACTAGTGAATCGATGGTTAAAACATGGTCTCAGATTTTGACGCATAACTCAAAAATAAAAAATCATAGCCACTTCTAGTTTACACAGTTAAAAAGCCAAGAAAACTTTCTACAAACCCTGAAAGTTTAAATTTTTGGAATCACCACCTCTATTTTATTTGAATCATCCAAGTAATATTATTTCGTTTAGAATTAACAATAATAAAGACAAACATTTTTGTATCTAATAATTTTTTTGTTTTATCGATATCATTACCAAGTAGCAATAATAGAAGGCTCGTTCGAAGGACACCGTTATATACAAAAACTTGTTTATTATTTTAATTTTATTATGATGCGGAATTAATAACAGTTATTTTATACGAAGGTTGTATATACCAGATCTTGTATTAATATATCTTTTTTTCTGGGTTATTTTTTGGCAGCAGACTTTAATATGCTAATATATTTAAATAGTGATATCTACCAATAACGTTTCAATTAATAATCTTACAGGCAATTACAGGCAATTCCAATCAACGTGAAATTTTTTTAAAATTTATCAAGAAAGGTGTCAAGTGCCCGAGTAAACAAGTTTGGTTATCTACTGGAAATTGTTTCAAAACGGTGTAAAAATTCTAATATATCTCTGGCAATATTAAATGAGTCTAGATGGCTATAAAAAATTGGAAAAAAAGTTTATTCTGTCCATACTTTTTCCACCTGAATTTCACGTCCAAAAAGAGAGTCGATATCCTGTCAATATCAACTTTCCTCTTTCTTTTGAATGGCATCAATACGATTTTAAGAAGGTTCAATGTTAATCCCTCTTTCATGCACCAGTTTTCCATTATTTTCACTGCTCTCTTGCTGAGTTCTAAGCATATGCTCATGTGTTTCTTAATTATTAGAATAACCAGGTTCCACAGACTCGATGACAGAACGCCACCCTGTGGGCATCCTCGTAGTGTTCTCACCTCTTTTACATTCCCACCCAGGGTTTTTTTGTAGGTACTCTTTTGCTGGTGAGCATATTTTCCACACACCTCACGATGGTACTCTTGGCTCCCCTTGATACCAACTTTGACACTATTGAGTGAATTCTCGTGCTATCAAAAGCTCCTTTTATGTCAAGAAAATCCGCTAACTCAATCTTTTTATTTCCAATAGCGTTCTCAATCCTGCCAACCACTGCATGAAGGGATGTTTCGCAGGATTTACCAGATTGATCCTTGTGTAAAGGACAGTCTCTTAGTACTACGTCTTTTAGGTACCTGTCTATTATTTTCTTCTTGGTCTTCAAGAGAAAGGGTGTGAGGCTTATAGATCTATAAGTCTTCGGCACTGCCTAGGATATTCTATTCTGCTTCGGTAAAAAGACCACCCTGGAAGATCTCTGTGCAGTTGGTATGTTCCCACTAGCGAAGCTTTTCCTGGATAGGGTCAATAGATAGGGGATCAACTGGAAATGGTTGAAAAGTCAACAATGCCCATTTTTTTTGCAAATGTCCAGTCATCTCTGTTTGCCCAAGCTTGAAGGTCACTTTCTCCTGGACTGTGTTTTGAATTTGGCTTGATGTGTGCTGAACAAGCTTATCGACGTTCCCTCGGGACCATGTGGTTTCAAAATTTTCCCAATTTAGTCATAATAATGAAATATCTCAAGAGTGGTTGGATTTAGGTATAGGGAATACCGATACCAAACGAATTGGCTTAAAAAAATACATCAGAAAATGGAATAAAATACAGGGTGTTCTATTTAAAATAAGCAACTTATAAATGATTTAAATTGTGCATGTTGGCGGCTAAGTTTACAACACCCTGTATGAAATATTAGTGAGTTGTACATATTGAGTTAACGGGCTAGCCTTTGTTGTTTATTGGTTACAATTTCACGTCACTAGCTTCGATATTAATGGAGATATCGTTATTTAATGTGGACTAAAAATTTTTCAAAATTTTGAAAAAAAAAACGAAATATCTCGAAAATACTTCATTTTTGGTATAGGACATTGTGCACAACTTTTATCTAAAATTTCATGTAGAATTCGAAAATAACATAAAAAATATTCGGTTCTATTTAAAATAACAAAGTTGACGTCCATTTCCGGTATAAACGGAAGTGCCACATTCAAGACAACATTATATTTGAACTCAGTGTCATCCAAAACCTACAGCTTCGTAATTTCAGATTTTTAACATAACTGTATCTGCCATTACTTTTAATCAAAAATTGTCGCGCCACACCCTGTATATTTGGGTCAAATTATAAAACAATTGAAGACCAAACAGCAGAGATTAAAAGAAGAGTTAGACTGGCATGGGCAGCATTTGGCAAACTAAGCTACATCCTTAAAAACAAAAGATATCCAACCAAGATAATATATAACAGGTCGGCTGAAAAATCCCCGGTCTACCATAGTAAAACACAATATTTTGACAAAATTCATTTTTTTTATTTAACATAGTTGCCTTCAAGGGCGATACAGCGATTATAGCGGCCTTTCAACTTTTCGATACCATTTTTGTAGTACTCCTTCGGTTTGTCCTCAAAATAGGCTTCAGTTTCGGCGATTACCTCAGTATCAGAGCCAAATTTTTTTCCCGCGAGCATTCTCTTCAGGTCAGAGAAAAGGAAAAAGTCGCTGGGGGCTAGATTTGGAGAATACGGTGGTTGAGGAAGCAATTCGAAGCCCAATTCATGCAATTTTGCCATCGTTTTCGATGATTTGTGCATTGTCTTGATGAAACAACACTTTTTTCTTCTTCATATGGGGTCGTTTTTTCGCGATTTCGGTCTTCAATCGCTCCAATAATGCACAGTAATAGTCGCTGTTGATTGTTTTTCTCTTTTCCAAATAGTCGATGAACAATATACCGTATGTATCCCAAAAAACTGAGGCCATAACTATGCCAGCTGACTGTTGAGTCTTTCCACGCTTTGGTGGCGGTTCACCGGCCGCAGTCCACTCAGCTGAATGTCGATTGGACTTAGGCGTGTAGTGATGGAGCCAAGTTTCATCCATAGTCACATAGCGATGCAAAAAATCGGGTTTATTACGACTTAACAGCTGCAAACACTGCTCAGAATCATCAATTCGTTGCTGTTTTTGGTCGATTGTGAGCACGCGCGGCACCCATTTCGCACAGAGCTTCCGCATACCCAAATATTCGTGAACGATATGTCCAACACGTTCCTTAGATATCTTTAGTGTCAGTTATCTCGATCATATTCGCTTTACGGTCACTCAAAATCATTTTGTGGATTTTTTTGATATTTTCGTCGGTAACCACCTCTTTTGAGCGTCCACTGCTTTCACCGTCTTCGGTGCTCATTTCACCACGCTTGAATTTTGCGTACCAGTCAATGATTGTTGATTTTCCTGGCGCAGAGTCCGGAAACTCATTATCAAGACAAGCTTTTGCTTCAACTGTATTTTTTCCCTTTAAATAACAATATTTAATAAGCACACGAAATTCTTTTTTTTCCATCTTTTTGAAAATAACAAAAGTTGCTTCACTAAAAATGCAATATCTCACAAACTAATAGTCCGACAGCTGTTAAATTTTTACACGAATATTTTGAAGGTTAATACTATCTAAAAATGAAATGGATTTAATTCTAGTGTCGTCATCTATGGGTCAGACCGGGGACTTTTCAGCCGACCTGTTAATGCATACTCCCTGTTCTCACTTATGGTTCCCAAACAAAGGCAAACATGGACAAAATCATAAAAACACAAAGATCAATGGATAGACAGATGCTGCACATAAGAATAGTGGATAAAAAGAGAAAAGTAAGGGATGTTAAACAAGAAGCTGCAAAATTGAAATGGACATTTGCCGGATACAATATAAGACAAAAAGAAGACAGATAGACCATCCTTATAAAGCACGTAGAATCTAGATGGATGGAGGAAGAAGACAGAGAAGAATGGAAAAGATTTGGGGAGGCCTATGTCCAAAGATCAACCGAAGAAGGCTAAATAGATAGATAGATAGATAGTCATTTTGCAAATGTAATTACTGCTTCTAGATTTTTTCCCTCCTATCCTGCATTATATAAAAATTAACATATTAATATCATTTGTTAAAACGACGTGTTAAATGTACTAGTAATTAGTCAAGATTATAACCTACATGAAATAATTATTTGCCGTGAATTGATTGTTTCTTCAAAACGAAAAAAATATCGCAAGAATGTTGTCTAAGAGAGGAACTATTTATTACATGGCGACAGGTGCTTCGATAGGTGTCGCGGAATGCTCGAACGTCGATGCCAAAAAGTGGATCATGACGCGTTTGTAACAGTCGAAAGTTACTTGTTTGGTTGTTTTTTATTCGAACTGATTATTACGTCCATATTTTTAAATACTTATTACCAGAAACAATTAAAAGAAACGGCATTTCAATCTCGTGTTTTATATGTTACTACAACTTTTTTACGGTAATAGAATTAATTTTAATTTGTAAACATCTTGTGATATTCATTTACGACAATAACTTGCGATTTTTTGAAATAATTTATTCATAATTGTTGTTCAAGAGTAGGTCGCTGCTTTCCTTCATCTGTGCATGTACACACCTTCACAATTAAAACGAATATGATATTTATGATATTTCTGTTAAAACAAAGAACAAAAATACCAGATTTTTTTAAAGTTTTTGTTCAACTGTCCTGTTTTTATAATATAATATTATTTACTACTTATTAGATATCCTGTTACATAGATTAAGCTGCTAAAATTAAATCAGCAGGATTTTCAGTTACTGCTTACCTTTAAAAGATACGAGTGAAAATTTGACACCTGTCGTACCTACCATTAGTTAGAGAGATATAGTGCTTTGCGCCAGCACAATCAAATATAAAATATTGATTTTGTGAATTTAAACATGGTTGTACAAATGCACATCGCAGTGGATGTCCAAAAAAAGGCCTGAGAACGTAAAAATAAAAAATACACAAAAAATGCTGTGCATGTGTATTTTTCACGAATATTTTGGACGTGCGAAAGTTCTGTGCAAAGTGACTGCCGCGTGAGCTTTCAATCGATCAAAAACAACAACGATTTTATGATTCAGAGCAATATTTGAACCAGTGTAACGTCAATAAAGCCAAATTTTTGTCTAGAGCATCTCTTATTTAAAACCACTTTCTACTTTCCTCTTTAATCCACATTTTTTGGCTTTTTTAACTACTTTTGCGCTTCTTTTGATTGAGTGTTACATTGTATGTTTACATAATTGGGTATTTAATTATTCTTCAGACATTCTTGGTTAGACCAGATGTTTTGGGATGCCTTACACCTTTTCTCATGCTCTAGACATTTACATTACATAAAACTGTTCATTCAGAATAAACTTTGATGACGTTGGTCATCTTCGGTGCTCTCTCAACCTCGTAAACATCGCTAGATCACTGTTCATTGACGATTTGGAATTAGCAAAAACATTCAACAGCGACTATTTTTGTACATTGAAGAATGAAATCGCACTAAAACAACCTCATATAATAAAGAAAAAAATCCTCTTTCACCAACGAAATCCAGCGTGTCACAAATCAATGACAACGATGGTGAAATTGCATGAATTGGGTTTCGAATTGCTCGCCCATCCACCGTGTTCTCCAGATCTGGACCCCAGCGACTATTTTCTGTTGGTAGACCTCAAAAGGATGCTCTCTGGAAAGAAATTTAGGACCAACGAAGAAATAACCGCCTAAATAGAGACATGTTTTGACGCCCAAGATAAATCGTGCTACAAAACTTGTATTAAATACATAATTACATTGTTATTTAGGAACATTAATATTAAAACTTCAATTAGAACAACTGCTGATTAATGTACCTTACGATTTTGATGAGCTTTGTGACAAATTTGAAGTAGCTAAGTTGACATTTATTTCTTGAAGTAAAAAGGACTGTGCTGTAACACTGGAGATTATTCCTTCAGCAATAGTTTTTAATAAGAAATATATTAATGGATTCTGCTGGAGTGAAGCAGAATTCTTCTGGAACAGTGACTTGTATATATTCCTTTGATTACGGGAGGTTCAGAAACTCAGAAATGAAGGAGGATATTTTCTTAGTTGTTAACTTGGATCTATCTAATTCGAAGCCCTACGATGTCCTAAACTTTCTTAGAAAAATAGGACTAGAAGACCTATTATTGAAACATCAGACCCATGTTCCAACTAAGAAAATAACATTTTTGTTGCAAAATAATGCAAATAATACATATTTATATATTTCAAAATAAAAACCTCAAACTACTGCTGTACTTAACAAACAGTGGCCACTGTTTTTATAGTCTTGTTTTGCCATTTTCTATCTGTCTCTAATATTTTTTATTATTATATTGGCAGCAAAACTATCTCTTTAGCAAATAAGTGTTAACTTTTTTTAGTGGGTAGTAACTGCTCATTTTACTACCGAGTTTTATGCGGCAAGATATATCATGCATTAACATATTTTCAAACTTATTAATTTTATTAATACCATAATTTTATCAGCACCGTAAAAGACGTTAAAAAATATCTTTTTATATCTTAAAATGTATCGGGCGTTTTTATAGGTTTTTTGAGAAATGTTTCATCTTTTATTGGTTGACTAGTTTAATAAAAGCACTATAAGGAGCTTCTTGCATCAATAATTATTGATTTAGGCTCAATCATAGCAAACAGTTTAATAGTGTAGAACCTCCAAGATTTATCTGCCAATTTACAAGTTTTAATTGCTGATCTGCGATGTCTTTGAATTTCAAGTTCTTCAACTTGCAATAATAATATTTGCTTTATTCATATAAACAATTACATATAAAATATACTAAATAAATAAAACTAAAAACCAAAAATAAGCAGTAAATCAAGTACTTCTTTAGGAATAAAAGGAATAACAAATACGATTTGATATCCTTATTAAATTAAAGATACTGAATCAGAAAAGATTTTATTATGGTTTTTGATTGATTATTACGTCTTTAAAGTTTTGACATTTATTATTTTTTTTAATTAGATGAAGGAATCAAATGTTTTACATAAATTGAAAGGGAATTATTATTTTAGGGATATAATATTAAATCAGTTTTCCTAATTTTTTATTTTCTAAATAGCATATGGTTGTTGTTATTTGTGACTGACATTAGTGCAGTTAAAATGAAACCAATTGTGATGTAAATGCTATTAAATTCGACTACCTTTAAAAATCAGTTCAATTTTCTTAATGTCTTGGAATAATTATGACTCGGCCGATGATTATCTTCACCCACAACTCTTGTATTAAATTATTTCAAACCCACGAGAAGCATGGAACATCTAAAGGTACCAAAACCGTAAAGGATTGATTGAAAACTGTTTTTATGTCTAGATATCATAAAATAGATTTTCCGTCAAACATATAATGGACATTTTATCAATATAGAACCTACGAAACTTCATTTTTGTAAAATTTTTAATTATCGGCCATTTACCCAAATTCCACATCCGCTTTTTGGTTAAAAAATTAGAAAAGAAAACGGAATAATTCGTCAACGACCCAAATTTATAACAAAAAAAGTTAACGACGAATCTTAAACTAGTTTAGATTTAATTAAGAGATTAGATAATGCTTATTGACGGTCATATAAAATAAGAATATTCTTAACTATTTGCTTATTGCATATTCTAAAGAGGAAGATTAAAACAAAGTTAATTGGTTTAATAGGAAACAGTTATCTATTTAAAGTTATAAATAATATTTCCTATACACTATCAGTGTTTTAATTACTAATTAGAAAGGATATCAAAATACCCGAGAAAATACCTGACAGTTTAAGATTCAAATTAAATATTTGCTATTAATAATACCGTTTTACATGTTCCTTACTATATGGGCTCATTTACAACCATAAAATGTCTGGTAAAATTGATTGTATCAATCTTACTTATCATCAAATTGATAATAGTTATCTTATATAACAAAATGTAACTTTTTTATGTCAATCTGATGATTAGTTGAATGATTTGGAACAGCTGGTATTAAAAAAAATATTTTTTTAAATAACCCGTGAAAGATTTGCTACAAAAGTTATTGGTTTAATGCTATTCTTCTTTCTACTTTATTGTTCCATTGATCCTCTTCCATTTGGAGATTTGTGGCTTGCTACTCGTACCTACTGTTTTATTTTCTGTCATTCTTTCTATGTCTTTCTTTCTTCTTCTTTTGTTCCACTGGTTTATTGTCTCTATACCACATATGGTTCGTATTTTCTCACTTCTTGCTTAGTGTTTTAAAGTTTGGCTAGTTTTTCGTAAGACATTATCGGTCTTGTTAATTTACGTATCCAACTTTTCTTTTCCGTTATAAGGTAAGTATTTGTTTCTTCGGATTGTACTGTTGAGACATCCTGCTGCTGTCTTCGCCTTGTTGACTTGTTTTTGTACTTCTTCTTTCACTTTTTCGTAACTTTGACAGTTTGATTCCCAAGTATTCCGTTTTCATCACTTGTTCTATTATTTTGAGTATATTTTCAAAACAAATTACAAGCTCTAGAGAATGTACAAAATAAAAATCGTAGCCTACAAACAAAATATCTTGTTCCATTTTAAAAAAACTATTGTTTTTATGTTAAACATGAAATATAATTTGTTTAAAAAGGTATTTTAGTTACTTTCACAAGAGGTATACCTACTATAAGATGTTATTTTTTACATTACATTTGCATGTTAAAAAGCCTCTACTTAAGAAATATTAAATACAAATACCTATTAGTTAAATGTAATTACAGTAAAAGATTATTTAAAAACAAAATATATATAAACTATATAATTGTTTTAATACCCGATTAAAACTGCTTTTATAACATATCATTTGAACACATTAATGGAAGTTTGATCTTTATCGCTTTCATTAAATATAGACAATTTGTAAGATTTAATTTGATCAGATAATTAATGTTTTAAAAATATAATGCTGTGTGAAGCAGAACAAAATAAAACCTTTAAGGTTTCATAAAATGGGTACCTACTCCAAAGATATAATTAAAACAAATTTAGGATACGGGGGTTTTGATGAACATTAGGAGAACCCATAGGGATTTAGACTTTTGATAAAGAGTTGTTGGGCATACTTCTTCATATATATATATACCGCAGTCTCGACCGCAGTTATTTTGGATATACATTAATTGAGTAAAAAACATTAAAACCTAAAAGATCTACAAGCTCTCGTCAATAGAATTGCGTTCTACGATCAACAATATAAACATAAAGAAGACAAAACTTATTTTGGCGCGATATTGAATTAAGAATGGACCAATAACCAAGAAATAAAAACACACATTGAAAAAGCCAAACCAACCTTTAGCCAGATGAAGAAATTCTCTATAAAAGTGAAAATGTTTTCTCTGTTCTTCTCTATGGTATCGAATCTTGAACTCTGAATGAAGATATGTGCAGAAAGCTGGAAGCTTTTGAAGGAGAATACTTAGGATCCCGTGGACACAAATTATGAAGATTTTCTCAGAAGAATAAAGGCATTACTTACTTACTAGTATCTGTACAAGCCGCCTTCGTGGGTTTTGATTGACTCTACTATTTGCCTCCATCTTTTCTTGTCCATCATAAGATTCTCGTTCAACTCTATGTCCATACTTTTAAGGTAGTTTTCAATGTTGTCTCTTCATCTGGTACGTGGTGGTCCCTGTGGTGTGCTTTGTGCTGTTGCCTCTCTCAGACTGCTAATAGACTTCTTTTTTTTGTTATTATTCGGTATCTTTGCGTATCTTCATCTCTAGTTGGACCGTTTATTTTTCTCAAGACTATCCGTTCGAAGCATCTTAGTTTTTCTTCAGTTGCTTTTATCAGAGTCCAGGTTTCTATTCCATAGAGTACCATCGACCTTATAACTACACATATTAAGGATAATAAAAAACTCTTCGTTTTAACAAAACTTCCAATATTTATTTAAAAATTGCTTTTTTAAAAGACTCAATGACAGCTGTTTCGCTATGAAGCATCGTCAGATTGACATTTAAGTTACATTTTGTTTGTTTGTAGCTAGGTACCTGATGTTTAGGTAGTATTAAGGCTAGACCAAGTATGGAAGTAATAAGACATAACAATATTAAAGCCTAGATGTTATTAGCCCTAAGGGATTATCCAACCTCACTCTTTCACACCAATGACATCCAAATACTACACATTTGTAATAAAAAACAAAATTTATGTGCATTTTGGTTATTTTTACCTTGGTTTTTCTTGAAATGTATTTGGATCTGAGGATATTCATCGAAGCAAACATGAATTTGTTTCCCGCGATGATTCTATTCCTTTTGCATGTCGATATCGTCAGTTATTATCTCTTCCAGATATTTAAAGCTTCTGTCTCTTTCAAAATCGACACATTTTATCCAATTCTGTCTCTTGTACTTTGTTCTCGGTAACTCTCAGCACCATTTTGTTGGCCTCATGTTCTAATTTTATAGAATAGATACTTATTACACCGACATTATGTATAAAACTGTCATAATTTCCGATTATATTCCTGTATACTGAGATATAAAAATGATAACGTTTCAATGTGACTGCGAGTTTTTGTTTGAAATGATAAAATTCCCACGTACTTCGTCTTCATAAAGAACACCCTATTGAGTGCAATTTAACGGCTTGTATATGCATGTAGAAAGATAGAGGCATACTAAACAAAATGTCAATAAATTTAAAGCCGTGACTTAAGAAGGAGGTGTCGAATTTTGCGGGATCTAAAAGCGGCGGCTTCGGCGGTCGGTCGATTGGATGTGTCTTTAGTTATCTTAAAAACGTTCGTATTTATCCGCAATTGCCGCGATTGTCAAACACGTTTTCATTGTATATCGACAGATTATCGCATATTTTCTCTATAAAAACGTTCATGGATACGGAGGCAGTACCACATCTAAGGCTAATTTAATTTTAATCATACCGCGAATAGAGTTCTTAATTGTCTTTTTATTTGTTAAACTATTTACATGAAAGAAGAATAGATTTGAACAGAGATATAGTGTATTTGAAAACCAAGAGAGAGTAAATTCCCAGAAATGTTTTGCAGTTATCAGTGTTAAAGGCAGTAAACCATAGACGTGCGTTTTCAAAATTAAATTAATATGGAAATAGAAATATTTAATTTGTTTTAGTTATTTATACCTAGATTACCAATTTTAGATAGATAAACATAATTCGTAAGTAGTAATTTAATTTGGGTAAAATGAAGAAAAAGTCAATATTATTTTAGGCATATGTTTATTTACAAAATATGTATATAATATGTACAGATAATTACAATTATTTATAAATTAATATGAGGAGCTAAAAAAACAATTAAGTAGGTATATGAGAAAAAAAACCAACCGCAAGGATAAAATTTGACGAGCAACATGCAAAAAATACGACAATATTAAATTTTAAAAAATAAAAATCTAAAAATAAAATTAAAGTACATAAATTAATAATTTTAAAGTTATGGTTCCTCGCACTCTGTGTCAGAAGATTCACCATCTGATTCTAGAGAAATTACAATGGGCTCTATAGTAATATCAATTATGTTATCTAGCTCCCACATTTTTTTTTTCTATTTCTGTAACGTGTCTAATACGTTTTTGCCAATTTTTACTTGTTACTTCAGATATTGCCTTATTGAAGAGATTTTTAACATCTGATAATTTAAAAGTAGTGTTATTTCTGGCAACATAACCTTTAACTTGAGCCCATATCAATTCTATCGGATTCAGCTCACAATGGTAGGGTGGTAAACGAAGGATTTCAATTTCTCGTTTTTTGGCTATCTCCTCAATATTATATTTTTTATAATTTTGCTTATGTTTTTTAGCAATAGTAACAATTCTGCCCTCAGCATTGTATTGTCAAAGGCTAAATTTTTAGAAGATAACCATTTTGCAATTTCATCCTTTTTCCATTTAGTGGTTGGTAAAGGTTCAAGTAATCTGGAGTGGTAAATTGCATTGTCCATGACAATAACCGATCCTTTTGGTATGCCTATACTGCCTATATGACAAATAATTAATCTTTTACCTTTTCCTATAGGTTCCTTAAAACCAGTAGTATATCCTTCTAGAAAAGCTTGATGGGATGATTTTATATTTTTGTCTTTCCAAACTCTTCCTACACAATGTCCTTCATTAACCCATGTTTCATCTAAATAATAAATGTTTTTATTTTGAGCTTTAACTTGTTGTATTCTTCTGAGGTACTGTCTTCTCCAACATACAATTTCTTCAGAATCAATTAGCATTGAATGTCTGCCCATTTTTTCAAATTTAAAGTTTAACTCATGTAACGTTTTCCATAGTTTATCCCGGCTTATTGTGGGTAAATCAACATCATTCGTAATGGCTTGCAAAACTTTATCTAAAGTTGGTATTTGCTTGTTTATAAAAAATGAGTGAACAAGCTTACGAATAGCATTTTTAAAAAACTCGTCCACGTTGACTTTTAATAGTTTTTGTCTACTTGGTTTCGGCTTTGGTGAGGTTACTCCACCTGATTTTTCCTCCTTTAGAACTCTATATATTGTAGATTTTCCATATCCTATTGCCTTAGATGTTGTTTCAACTACACTGTCAATAGTGTTTGAGGGATTTTGATGTTTAAAATAGTGGTACACATTCACTACAGCACTCTTTTCATAGAGCGATAAATGGTCTAGTTTTAATTTTTTCACTGGCGTATACTCACAAACTGCTTTCATTTTTAGTCACTACTATTTGTCACGTTTATCGAAAATCAAATAACTGCATTTCTAGAAACTTAAGCACTATTTAAGTCAAAATATCTGTCATTAGAAGCTGTTGCCATTCGGAGGTCGTTAAATAACAATTATACCTTTCTAATCTGGTTACGCCTATGACGCACGTTAATCCTCTACTGTAGTAACAATGAAAGATCATAAAATAATGTGATAGTCCAAGAAATTTAATAAACTTTGTATTGAAATTAACAAAAACAATTTAGAATGCATTACAAATATTGAAGTTTTACCGCACGTACTGTACTATAGTTTTGCATACCGAATGAGTTTTTATTCTGGGAATTTACTCTATCTTGATTTTCAAATACAGTATACATAGATACAATTATTGAAAAAGTGGACTGAACAATTATGTTTAACACAGCGAAGAGAATAAGCGTGGATTGCAGAGGTAGAAGACTGTTTTTAAAACTTTAAAAATTACAAACAGTAGTAGATGTCTCTGTAATTCCTGAAGGGTGGGTTACCTTACAGCTCTTAGACCACATTTGTCGCATTGTAGGTCCTTCTAAAATTGAGCCTACTTATTAACTCGTCCAGCAACCTACTTGTTTACAGAAGGTGTGATAAATTCGCCAGGCAGCTCCTTCAAGTTGACGTGTGTTGACTAGTGTTCGCTGAATTCACAAAGTATGTTCTTATCTTCTGGTACACCCCAAACAGCTTTCTTTGCCAACGAGTCAAGGCAGTAGCTTGGGGCACAAGAGCTAATCTGAGCATACCACAAGGTTCAGACCTTACTGCTGCAATGGAGGTCATTCTAAATTTAACCCCACTGCACCTTCAGCTAGAAAATGTAAGAAAGATTGATCAAAGAATAAACAAGGTCATTTCTATTGGATCACACGTGGGAAATGCCAAATAGATTCAACTTTGTGAGAAAATTCATCACAAAGTTGGGTTGTAAATCTGAATGGATTGAAGCTGCCAGAAGTTAAACCAAAATGCCATAAAGTGCTGTGAACCGTTATTTAGCCGCTAGAGGCGGAGCTCCTAAATGCTCTAGACAAGCTAAATGAACTAGGTCAGAACTAGGCCATTCTTCAGGAGGATCCCGGAACACATAGGAATAGTAGGGAAAGAAACAACTGAGCTGAAACCCAACATCTAAGACCAAAGCCATCTCGTGGAAGCAGCAGAAGCGCAAACTTAGAAATATTAAGGAAAGAAATGGAGAATAAAACAATCCAAGTACTTAAATCATCTAAAAGGACTGAGATAACAGTTTGTTAACGACTGTCAGCTGGTTTTTTATACTTTCTTAGTCTTAATACTTGGTGACAATCCCTAGATATGGCCCATGGTTTTTTTACATTGTTCATGATCAATAAATCCTTTTTTAATTCCATTTTCTAGATGAGGGTTCCATGTTGACTGATTGTCAAAGGTGATCCCTAGAAATTTCACCTCTACAGAGAAGTTTAATTCAGATTTTAGAAATTTCGAAGCCTGAAGGTTTACAAGCTTTCTTTTTCTTGTAAAATAATATATATAAATGTATCAAAAAAGCAAGGATTAGAGGAAGAGTGATACAGGGATGCACGTAAACATTACACCTCTAATTATTTCATAGTGAAATGCGGAAACAAAAATCTACTTCCTCTTTATTAACTACTTACTTCCACTTTATTATCTTCTTTGAAGTATTTAAAATACATATCAAAGACTAAAAATGCATTATGCAAATGTTTTTCTCTTAAAAAGGATCCCTCCGATAGCTAAAAGTGAAAGGATGAATATCGCAGGTAAAAAAATGATATTTGCCCCCGTATCATCCGGATTAGATTAGATATTTATTCTTGCTCGAAGACTTAGTCTTCTGCTTTAATTAAGTTTAACCGACTCTCGGTTAGTACATATACAGTCGAAACATAAACATCCTAGCGGTTGCACAGACACTGCCGATGGCCCAACGACGGCAATTACGGCCGCTTCTTGTAATTGCTTTGATTTGATATCGCATTGTTGATGAAGTTGCATAAATATACCCTCAGGAATTCCACATCTGCGTATGATTTCGCGGAATTTTCTGCATTTGTGGTTTCTTCCATTATTTTATCTTGTCCAAATTAAGAAACGTTTTATATATACCTATCCAAACATGACTGTTTCTTGTTTCTTTATTAATTGTTATTACGATGCTTGTTTAGTTCTTTTAAAACGACAATCTCGTTAAGAATAATTTTTTAAATAATTAAATTTACAAAGTAAATTAACAAGGTACAAGGAAAGTTATTTATATACTACATTCCTCTTACAATTTTTAAAAAATGCAATAACTTGGACTGTAATTAAAAAAAATTCGAAATGTATTTTTTTTATGATAATATAGGTGGGTATCTTTCATTCAATAGCTATTTGGTTTCTTAATATCCAGTGGTGGCGACGTAATGAATTTTTAAAGGAAAATTTGTTTTCAAAATTTTTTCCAACTTTGACCCTGTATAACTCTGGCAAATATGAAATCGAAGAAACCAAACTATCTTCACCTTTTAGCTTATTCTTTTCTCTATCTATCTATGCACTTTTGGTTCCTTAAATCGTTATAGAAAAAAAGTTATTCAAGATTAAAGAAATCGATGTAAAAATTTATAAAAAATTTCCACGGATTTTGGGTCAAATTTACAAAAACTGGGAAAAATTATGCATAATATAGTTTTTGGGTCCAACAAATTCAAAAATAATGTTATTTTTAAGGTAGGTTCAATATTAACTCGGAAAATCCAATTTTCCTGGAAAATTTTCATGAAGAAATTTTTTTTTCAATAGAAATGACTTTTTTTTCGGAATGTCCATCCCAGGTGAGCGATTTGCTCATAAGAGCATCCAGAAATTATGGAGGTGGTTCAATTATAATATGGGGAGGCATCTGTTTTGAAGGCCACACGGAGTTAATTGTGTTTCTTAGGGGATAACTGACAGCTGATCGGTATACAAGGGAGGTTCTTGAGGAAAATTTAGTGCCATTTATTCCAATCATTGGAGAGATTTTTATTCTAATGCACTATAACACTCGCCCGCACGTTGCCAGAATAACAATAGAATACCTTCAAGAGGTTGGTATTCAAGTTTTAGATTGGCCAACAGTTAGTCTAGACCTAAACCCAATTGAACATGCTTATGACTACCTGGACAGGCGCATAAGAACTCGTAATATCGCTCCAGATAACCTTGATGAGCTAAAAAATGTTTTAATAGAAGAATATTACCAGTATATTATATCAATGTTATATATGGACCAAATTTAGATAAAAAATAATAATATTACATGATAAAAAGCCTTGGAAATGGCAGACTATGTACAAGAGAATATACTGTGGTATATTCTGAATGGAATAGAGAAATTATTGAGTTTTTAAAAGAAATAAAGTAATAATGACACACCAAGGAGGCTAAAAGTAGCTGTGAAAAGTCTATCGACCATCATTTAACTGTGGGACTATAGTTGATGCCCCTTGGTATATAACTAATAAAAAACTTCACCAAGATCAACAAATCCGGAAAGTAAATGAAGAAAATAAGCACAGAATGCCAAAATATGAACAGATAGTAGACAAACATAAAAACACACTTCTAAATTAGTGAAAAAAGACTTTTTATGCGGTATAGTCAATGGACTGTGACCGCTATAATTATAGCACCTGATAAAACTGTAGATGAATGTTCTTTAGTAACAGATTGCTACAAGAAAAGTCTACTATAAAAAAAAATAAAGGAAGAAGACAATAAATAGTGAAAAATAAAGAAAATGAGTGCTATTGTTGGTGAAACCAGAAAATTAAAACGACAGTAAACAATAATAAATAATAAAAAGTATAAAAATGAAATTAGCTTAACCTTACATTTGGTTTAAAACTGTACCAAATTCTGTTTTTCACCAAATCTAATACAAGCCGCTTTAATTGCATGCCTTTTTTATTCCGTATTAATATTTTTCATCTAATGTATAAAGAAACGTACTTCATGCATTTTCTCGTTCGATTATTATCACCGTACAAGAGTTTGTAACAATCCGGTGAGTCAGTTAACAAAAGCAAAACTTTAACCATAACGATAAATTTATTTGTATTGGTTCTCTATGTAAGAAAATATATAGAGACAGGTTTTATTTGTAACGAAAGCAAATGGCAAGTGTAACTTACCGAAGGTAGACGTATATAAAAATACAAGGTGAAAGACGTCAATGGATTTCTATGCAGGAGTTACTCATTTCGATTGTTGATAGATTTTTCTTTAATGTTTTTACTTTACAATGGTTTTAAAAACTTTCTTGTTTGAATCAAAGTCTTGATAGGTTTGTTGTTACCCTATTAAATATAAAACTGCGATTGTTTGGTCAAAATGTTGGGAAACAATTGGACATAGTATAACTTTATAAATTTAATATTGAACACGCAGTAGTAGGGAGGTAGTTGTAACACTGTATGTCCCAATTCTTCTGCAATTGTATCACAAACGTTTTTTTAAAGAAAATGACTGCAACACTTGTAAAACGTACGGGAAGCTTGTAAGAATCAAATTTCCAAAGATATTTCAAATAAGAACAAAAATTTACAGGGAATTAAGAAAACTAGGAATATTGTCAAAGGTTTGAGGCAGAAGGAATGTTTTTACTTAAAAGCTGATAAAGGAAACAAGGTTGTTATAATGGACAAACAAGACTATTTCGAAAGAGTGGATCACTTGATCGAGAATGGTCCTTACGTTAAGATTCAAAAAAATCCACTAAATAAAATGATTTCCATGGTGAAGAGCACTCTCAAAAGTTGTAAGAACCTTGTCACCGATTCGTTAAAGTATAAATTAACTGTAAGTAACCCTACATTGTCAAAGCTCTATTGCCTTCCGAAGATACATAAACCTGGGAAGGCAATGAGACCTATTGTTTCAGCTATATGTACACCTAGTTATAATATTTCAAAATGGTTATCGAACGAGTTTGAAAATCTACCCAAAAAATGTAACAGTTTTTCAGTTAAAAATTCATTAGAATTTATCAAGAAAGTTAAAGATGTTGTTCTAGAAGATGGGGAAATTTTAATCTCGTTCGATGTTAGTTCTTTATTTCCTAGCGTACCGATTCCACAAACTTTACAGTATCTGGAAGAACTACTCATCTTGAATGATCTGGGTGTTGAAGTTAGAACTGAATACCTACGATTAGCTAAACTATGCATGGACCAAAATTACTTTCAATACAACAATCAGGTTTATCAACAATATGAAGGAACAGCAATGGGTAATTGTTTATCACCATTTATAGCCAACCTTTTTATGAGCAATTTTGAAACACAGATCAGTCAAGAGTTCGAGTATTTCCCAAGGATATGCTGTAGATATGTGGACGACATTTTCGCAGTTTTCAATACAAAGAAATCATCAGTAGAAGATTTCATTTCAAAATTAAATTCAAAATTCACAAGCATAAAATTCACGTTTGAACTAGAAAATAATGAACAGTTACCATTTTTGGACACATTAGTAATAAGAAATAATAACAAGTTAGAATTTGATATTTTTAGGAAAGACACCGCTACGTATAGGTATATTCCGATAGATTCTTTTCACTGTAATCAACACAAAATGGCAAGTTTTCATTTTTTGGTTCATCGATTAATTCATTTTCCTTTAAACAAAACAAGATATAACAAAGAAAAGAATTTAATTGAGGATATAGCTGTACTTAATGGATATGATAAAAAACTAATTCATAAGCTGATCAATCACCATAGTTTTAAGAAATCTCTTTGTGAAACCACCTTTTTCCAGCGAGAACACAACGATAGGAAATTCATTTCATTACCATTTATCCCTCAGTATACCAAAGGATTGAATACAATTTTCGGCACGGTGGGATTAGGTTTAGTTCATAAAACTAGTGGCACCCTGAGACAATTGTTAGGAAATCCGAAGGATAAGAGAGAAGATCTGGAAAAAAGCGGTATATATGAAATAAGTTGTAAAGATTGCGATAAAAAGTATGTTGAGCAAACAAAAAGATCGGTTAAAACTAGATTTAAAGAACATTTAGCTCATCTAAAATATGGACGTATAGAAAAATCTAGTATTGCCGAACATGCTTTTACCAAAAACCATTCTGTAAATGTAGATAGTTTAAAATTGTTAAAAAATGTATCGAACAATAGATTGTTGGATGCATTTGAAAGTATAGAAATTATTAAATGTAAAAATAGATTAAATAAGGACAAAGGACCTATCCCAGATAGTCCACTTTATAGTTTATTATAAGAAAACTTATTGTAAAAATGTTTTCGCGCTAAAAATTGGCTTTGCCGCCAAAAGATTTACCGCGAAAACATTTGGCGCTAAAAATGTTTGGTTAGTTTGTAGGCATAGCTTTAGTTTACCTTCGGTCTCTGAAGAAGATAACTTGGTTATCGAAACGCGCGTCAGACATATAAAAGTGTGTGTTGGTGTAGTGGTAGTGTAAACGGTTTTCGGTATTGTAAAAGTTATTTTTTTGTATAATGTTCCTCAAATACATGTCATTTGCAGCCATGGAGTTTTGAATCTTCAATTTCGTATTATTTGAGCCAGGAACTTTTTGCAATTGCAATACTATAACGCTGTTTGGCGGAATGTACGTTGGGATATAAAATATTTGTTATTAATGTCTGTAATAACAAATAAATGCTATAAAATTATTGCACGCCGTAACACAAGTGAACACTTCCAATGAAATATAAAGACTAAAATGAACAAGAAGTGTAAGCTGTAATCCTCTACAATCCCTCTCTGAGAAACAAAATTACCTGAATCAGGTCCTTTTACATTTATGATGTGCATCTCGGATTTTACAACTTAAGGGTTTAATTTGTTTTATTATAATCCTTCAGTCAATACCATTTATTGTGAATACTACTTTATTGTATAGTGTATAACCTAGTCCTTTGGGGTTTATTCTCCAAGTTAGTCTTGTCAGAGCATAGGACGTGACTTGTCTTCCAGACAGAACCTGCATAGGTGTATTTTTGTCTAACGTATGAGCCTGCATTAAAAGGCCTACTCTCATTCTTACTGACTATCGTCCGTGTGACAAAAGGTCTGCTATGAAGTTTGTTGAATGTCCATTTTCTGTCTAAATTCTATTTACGACCCCAAGGACGACTTCACATCCTGTCAATGGGGTATTTACCCCTCCTCGAAACAAACTAGTAACCAGTTTGTTTATAATTTATCTGGCAATCAAAGCAGGAAAGTTTTATTATGATTTTTACTGTTAAACAGACAGAGATTTTTTAAATGAGAAGCTAAATATTTTGAGGTAACGTTTTCCGTTTATTAAGTAGTTAATTAGCACACAAGAGATTTTATCTGCATTGCAAAACCGGTCGAAAGATTCTTAAAAACCGAAAAAAAGTTTTACAGGTAGCCCGAGTGTCAACATTGGTAAATGGATGTTTTGGACGTCAGGTATAGAAGTTATCTACAGATTAAGATAACATAAAATTCAATCTGATTAATTCGGTAATAAAAGGATATCAAAATGGTGTTCTTGACATTTTTTTATCGTAAATAACTCTTTAAGAATTATTGTCTTTGTGAAATTCGAATGTGAGCTTTTTAAACATAAATTTAAATGTACAGAGTGATACACGCAAGTCTGGGATCGTCCATGTAATATATTTTTAATGAAACACACTGTATATTTTTATGATTTTAAAAGCTCTTGAACAATACGATTTCAACTAACTATACCATGTTGGGTCTATTATGAATTGTACAGGGTGAAATTTTGAAAGTATTTATAATTTTGTTCAAAATAGTAAATACATAAAATTGTGAAAATAATGTTTCACACTTTAAATAATGGTCTTATTTTTAATTAGCTGAGTATCAATATTTTGGGTTTTGTTAACATTTTTTATCACGAATAGGTAAAAACTGTATAGATAACTGTGTCAATATGAACTAAATCGGTAAATAATGTCTGTCAGTTGTTGATGTGTTTACATTTAAATATCGTAGTTGTCAATTCTTAATCAAAAACTAATATCTTGCGAAGTAATAATGAAATATTTAACTGAGACTCACCGGATTAAAATTTTAATGATGATTGGTTACGACGATAATTGCAGAAGTTAAGTGGCAAACTTATTTAAGAGGTATCCATCCTCAGTTGCTTAATATTTTACAAGGTACTGTGTCTAAAATTCATGCACAATTCAGAGAACTTGGACCTGTCAAACCATCAAAGAGAAAACTGCACTTCGTTGAAGATGATGTGAAAGTGGATATTATGTTAAGTGTCGTGGAGAATCCAACGTCAAGTTCACGTCATGTGTCACACAACTGTCCTAAGGTGTTACGATAAAGAAAAAGTTCATCCATATAAATTGATTTTTATGCAAGAACTAATAAAAGACGATCCAGATCGTAGAATGGATTTCTGCGAAAGAATTATGGATAAATTGAAGAGAAATGAAATAGCTGTTGGTTTACTTCTTTTTTCCGATGAATCAACATTCTGTGTTGAGGGTTGATCAGGAGCAGTTTTATGTTAAACACCACATTTAATTTAAGTTACTTTTAATTACTTATTTAGATGATACATAAAATTACACTAATAACGAGTCATCAGTTTTACTATATAGAATCAAAAGTGAATGCTTTGTTTACATTGTACCGTATTTATATGCCTATCTATGTATTCATAACATTAAACAATAAATGGTACTCTCGTTACACTGACCTCATACCAGTCAATGCACGCCCGCTCATGACCCTATATGTGATATTTAATTGTCGAGGTCAGGTCGTGTTAATACAAGGTAAGAACGTGCATAATAAGCATTCTTAATTTTCTTAGAGTAATTTTAATAATAGAAAAGGCGTTATACCGGTTAGTAAAGTAAAGAGACAAAACTGAAGATATTGGTTAGAGGAGAATCCTCATTGGATGCGTGATATACATACTTAGTATCCTCAAAAGTTGAGCGTTTGGGCAGGTATCATAGGTGATCATATTATTGGTCCTATTTTTGTAGATGGAAATTTGGCAGCCGAAAAATATTTAAGCATGATTAGAGACGAATTTGTTCCTGAGTTGGCCAACTTATATCCCAACGCAATAGATCTGTACTTATAGACACATTTATTTATTTTAATACTATAATATTTACATAATACTTTTCACAGTTAGAAAAATTACTCATAGATCCTCTAATTATTTCGCATCAAAATTATATATAACACTTTACAGCTTAATATAAAAATCTTCTTACATTTCAATTTTTTTTTTCTATCGATTCTTCTTGTGCATATCTACATATATATTTTTTTAGTTATTGTATATATCAGCCGCCATACATCGTGTTTGGGCGTTCATTTTTCCTCTACACGCATCACGTCCCATACTGCTAGATATAATTGACTCTATTGACTGATCCAACATCGTCTTTCATGAATAGCAAATGGGAATACAATTACCAACCACAAATTGTATTTGCAGTGGTGTCCTCAATGTCCACTTTACATATTTAAAGTTGCTGGTAAAACATACATTTTTGTGTTGTTTAAACTATTATTTTCAGATCGAATTTCAAATTTAAATAATATACTCGCAAAATAACATGGGTACATCTTTATTATTGAAACTACAAGATATAATTATAACCAAAGTTTCCACCAGTACTCATCTTATGTCGTAATTTAGCGTTTAAAATAATTTACTTTTAATTAAATGTTAAAAGCAGTTCAAGAAGCTTATTCTGCAAAAATAAATCAAAATTTTATCCTTAAGGGTAAATTCTCTAGTAGGTTGGTGATCCTATTTGGAAAATATTACTTAAATAATAATAATTATTTATTATAAATCCTCTAAAAAATATTTATTATGCTAAACTAACCTTAAAAACATAGCTTTATTGTCTGTTTTAATTTTACCTTTGCTCCTTTCCTAATTAATTTCTATAGTTTCTTCTTAATTCATTTTTCTTTCTTACAGGGGTACCCTGTACAATTTTTTTGTACTTTTGTAATGATTCACTTTAATTCTATTTCAGCTGAAATTTTTCAGTAAATTTAAAGTAAGAATACACCAAATATATAAAAAAATGTATACAGTGCGGTCCATATGTATGGAATAAATTCATTTGTAGCGTTATTATGTACTATATGAAAAAAAACCTGAAACAGGTCGATTTTTATTCTTAAATTGACAATTTACAGTATGAAAATATTATCCCCCTCCAGCACCCCTTCGGAATTATAAGCACCCCCTAGAAAATTTTAAATTACAAAGGGGGTCGTATGGCACCTCGTTGGAAAGGGATTTTGGTCCTCTGTTCAGCAATATAAAGTTTTTTAAGTTTGATGCAATCATAACTGAGAAAATTGATTTTTAAGATGTAAAATTTTGATAATGTCTCTAACACAAAACTTTACGTAGAATGAAGATAATAATGTCACGTAATGATTAGAATGTGTTTTTCAATGTATTTGACACTTAAATTAAATGTTCAAAATGACCACCATTCACTTCTTGACAATAACCGAGGCGATATTGGAATTCTCGTACAACATTTTGCATGACCTCGGGGGTTATTTTGTTAATTTCTTCCGTTATCCTAACTTTTAAATCAGCAATATTGTTTGGTCTATTAAAATATACTTTAGATTTTAAATAACCCCATAAGAAGTAATCGAGAGGAGTCAAATCGGGAGATCTAGCCGGCCATTCGATCGCCCCACGTCTTCCAATCCACCTATTGGGAAAAACCTCGTTTAAATAATTTCTAACAGTACGTGCAAAATGCGGTGGAGCTCCGTCTTGTTGGTAGTAAATAGATCGATCTATCTCATTTGGATGATTAACATCAGGAAAAACTCTTTGTAATGTAGACACTAAAAAGTTAATCAAAAAATCTAGATAAACCTCACCAGTAACTGTGCCCTCAAAAAAATAAGGGCCAATAATTTTATTGTTAATGATACCAGCCCAAACGTTAACTTTTTTAGGATATTGAGTGTGAGTCTCACACATCCTATGATGATTTTCTCTGCTCCAATATCTACAGTTCTGTTTGTTAACCGTTCCGTTTAAATGAAACGTCGCTTCATCAGAAAAAACTATTGTGAACTGCAAATCTGCGTTCATTCTATCCATCATCAATTCACAAAATTCTTGCCTTCTATCAGGATCATCTTCATTTAACTCCTGAACCAACTGAACTTTGTAAGGGTGGTATTTTTCTTTATGCAGAACTCTCAAAATAGATGATTTACTTACATCATTGTCGGCGGCAAGTTCTCGAGTTGTCTTATGCGGATTTTCCTCAATCTCTAGAAGTACATCTAACTTTTTTTCATCAGTAAATTGAACATTTCTACCTGGTTTTTCAATATTTTTTACATGTCCAGTTTCACGAAACTTTTTTCAATTTTGCTAACTGTAGACTGCGAAACGTGTTGACCAGGGTATTTATTATTAAAAATTTCACAAACCTCCTTTTGAGTTCTGGTTTTATTACCACAACCAATCATAATTAAAATGTCTATTCTTTGAGTCTCGGACAAATGAGCCATAATTAAATTTAATACGCTCACAAATATTATACTGACGTCTTTTAGTAACTTTAAATACCTAAATGACAGCAGCCTACTAGATTTATATCAATTGTTTATTTAGTTTTTTGACTATTATTTTAATATCTTCAAAGTTTTTTCCTAATATTTAGCAGAACAGATACGAAAATACCTGATTATTTCTAAAGTTATATTAATAGACCAAACAATATCGCCTCGGTTATTGTCAAGAAGTGAATGGTGGTCATTTTGAACATTTAATTTAAGTGTCAAATACATTGAAAAACACATTCTAATCATTATGTGACATTATTATCTTCATTCTACGTAAAATTTTGTGTTAGAGACATTATCAAAATTTTACATCTTAAAAATCAATGTTCTCAGTTATGATTGCACCAAACTTTATATTGCTGAACAGAGGACTAAAATCCCTTTCCAACGAGGTGCCACACGACCCCCTTTGTAATTTAAAATTTTCGAGGGGGTGCTTATAATTCCGAAGGGGTGCTGGAGGGGGATAATGTTTTCATACTGTAAATTATCAATTTAAGAATAAAAATCGACCTGTTTCAGGTTTTTTTCATACAGTACATAATAACGCTACAAATGAATTTATTTCATACATATGGACCGCACTGTATAAAATAATTAATATATTTGATACTCAATTATTTTTACGTGCAATATTATACGAGACTGTTTATTATTCATTACATTTGTAAATACCAATTAGATTGTTGATTAATAAATTATATTTTCAATTATATAATAACATTTTGCATAAATACGCATTTAATTTACATACTATTCACTAATATGTGCAGTTTAACAAACTTAGTCTTGATTGTTGATAGCTTATTAGTAGAGGCGTAAACATTTACTGTGTTATTACAAATAAAGTTGCCTTTTTCTGCGCCACTGAGCTGGAAAATGCCTTAAATATTCTATTAGTTCTCGAGATGCATTCTGTGCCTTGAGTAAATTCTACACCTCACCTTCATGTCTATGAGTTCTCGACGTTGTTTTGAACTATTCCAATACTAAAAGGTTGAATTACTAAAATCTATAATGGTCTTCTACGTGTATATGCGTGTGTGTTTGTCTGCCTTAAACCTTCACCGTCACTACTGAAACAGTTGACCGTATATGAGATCATATATTAAAGATTTTATACAGAAGTATTTAGAATATGCGGTCATTACTACTAAGATTTTAATTTTAATGTCTTTAATCTCACTGAAATTCCTTAGTACTTCCTTTAACTGTGGGTTTAAAACTGAAATTATGTTTCAGTTATAACTAAAAATAGCTAGAGCTAGACAGTTTTATGACAGAAACGAAGGGATGTATTCAAAGTACTTAATAGTCGAGGAAAATGAACTGTAACTCATTTGGTAAATAACACAAGTATTTATTTAAAAAAAATCATGTTTTTCGTCATATTATCAGATTGACATATTGTAGTTACATTTTCTTTTGCTGTCTAGACCAACTATTTGCTTTCAGCATCTTCTAAACCTCTTATAAATTGATTTAAAACAGTGATTTAGTAGGAAAATTGCAATATTGCTGGTCACGACCACTTGACAGCTAATGCAACATCAAAATGGCCAACTAACAAAATTCATTTTTATAGAAATATCAATGCAGGACAGTTGTACAAAAACCTTTGTGTGATATCTGTGTTAAAAGTAAGTTTTAACACTCGTATCACGTATAGATAATCTTGTTATGGAATTGTCACCTTTTGAACATTAAAAATATTTCTGTAGTTAGATATCAAAATGTCGAATAGCGCTTTGAAGCGGGAAAATACTAGCGCGTCGGCGAATGTGTTGATGTGTCGACAATGGTGGAAAGTGTGCTGGATGTACGGTGATCAAGAAAAGTACTATCGGCAGTTGTACGGTAAAAAATCGGAAAATGTGGAAAAGAGTTCAAATCAAGGATTGCAGTATTTTCAAAATTTTTATGAAAACGCGTTGGCGGATGAAAAAAACGAGACTCAAGTGAGTGAGCATATTAGTGTCGATGAAATAAGGACTCCTTCGCCCAATAAGGATAGGAATAATTCACCAGGACTAGGAAGTTTGAATATTGCCTTGGATATAGATGAGTAAGTTTTAAACAAATATTTCTAGATAATTTAATATTGTATACAGGGTGAGTCATAACTATTGGGACATAGACTAAGGACAGGTTATTTGGACCAAAATATGGCTATTGGGCCAAATATGCCTTAATGTAATGTTGCTGAGAAAAAAGATACAGGGTGTTAAAGTTAATTTTTGTTTTTCGTTTTTTGCTAATAGTTTCCCTGTATATTTATAAATTGATATCAAAATTGGCACAGAGGCATAATCTTAGACAAGAAATAGTATTTTATTTACAATTCCACTATCAAATACCAAACTAATAAACAAAGTTGCAACTAACGTAAGGTTTCCGTTTTGACGATAAATCAAAACTAAACACACTTTAACTTAAAAGAACTCACAAAAACTCAAACTAAATGTTCTACATGGTCTCCTCCGATTTCTATGCATTGTCTAATTCTTTTTATAAAGGATTTTCGGACGTTAAAAAAATGTTATTCTGTCCCCTTATAAGATTAGCTTCATTTTGAATGTATCTCCAAAGTTCGTCTCGTGTATTAATTTCATTGGCATAAACTAAGGACTTCATATGTCCCCAAAAATAAAAATCTAACGGGTTGTACTCTGGACTTCTTGGTGGCCATTGAAAATCACTGCCTCTGCCAATTCATCGTTGAGGAAATACGTCATGAAGATTTCTAACAGCTAATGAAAAATGAGGTGGCGCTCCATCCTGCATAAACCACTTTTTTCTTCTTACATCCAGTGACAGATCATCTAAAATATCACTAAGAGTATTTTCCAAAAATAATAAATAAGAATCTCCATTTAAATTCGGAGGAAGAACATAAGGCCCTAGTAGTTGGTCGCCTATAATGCCACACCAAATATTCAATTTAAACTCATGCTGAAAATGTCTAGCTTTAATAGCATGCGGGTTTTCTTCTTCCCAATAATGACTATTTCGCCAATTAAAAACCCCTCGTCTGGTAAAGTTGCTTCGTCGGTGAACATAATATTCTTAATAAAGTGTCTGTCATTGCGATGTTTATTCAGAATACGTTGGCAAAACTGTAACCGTCGTGGAAGATCTGTTGGAAGTAAATTTTGAACAGGAGTGAAGTGATAAGGATGGAGGTTCTCTTTTTTTAGAATTCTAATTATAGACGACTGACTTACTCCTGTTGCTGCTGATAGATGTCGTGAACTTATTTCAGAATTTTCATCTACTCGAACCAAAAGTTCATCTTCTTGATTAGGTGTGATTTGTTTCGGTCGACCACCCCGATTTTTAGTGTGAAATGACCCAGTTTCACCTAAACTACGATATAATCTTGCAAAAGTTTTGTGATTTGGTTGCCTTCTGTTTGCGTATAACATTCCATACCTTCTGGCTGCCGAGCGACCGCAAAAATTTTCTTGTGCGTATACGCAAATGATATTTCGCATTTCTTCATTAGTAAAATGATTGTGACGAGGCATTTCAATCAAAAAAAGTAATGATTACTTTTAAAAAATGCAACATTACACTACACTGTCACATCAAAAATAATTTACTCTGAACAAATGACATTTACCAACAACAATTATCTGACAGTCCAAAGCATACTTTTCATAAATGAATTAATATTTGAAATCCTTTTTTAAGACTCTAAGCAGTTCGACTGCGTTTTTATCGAAAACGGTTGAAATTATCATGTTTAAACAAGAGTACCTACCAATTTTACGTAAAAATGGTGTTTACGTCATATTTTCTAATAAAAATTACTAAAAAATTTCATCAGAAAAAGTTTAGACTCAATTTGATCATTAGGAATGATCCACGTGGCGCCCTCTATGACAAAACGTAAAATTGTACAAAAAATCTTTTGCAACAAAAAAAGTCTGTTCTCTTACATAATAAAGGTTTTATACAAAAAAAATGTTATTTAAACTTAAAAACTATTTGAATCTACTTCTAGTAGGTATAGATTTTTAAGATTATCCCCATATTTTATTGTTATTTCTTATAATTTAACTCAAGATGTATCCTAAAAGTAAAGATGACTCAGTACAGCTCTGCAAATTCCTTTACAAATACCTACTGACTCAGCAGGTGCTCTAATACAAGTTTTACCTGAACGCACAGCAGTTCAACCAATTATCGAAAAATCAAAAAAATTGATTAGGATAAATTGAAATAAACGTTTCTTAAGTTTTATTAAAAACTCGACAAATTGTCAAAACATAGAAATCGCTTTAGTTCCCAACGATGTTGTTCAAGTCACATTCCGTGATATATGGTCCAGTTTTCTAATAAAATAAACATTTTGTATTCCCTTAGGTAATCTATCCTCTAGAGATTCGTCTTATTTCAGAAGTTGTCACAAATGATTGATATATTGTTTTAATTTCTCATTTGTCCGCCTTTTCCATGTTAGTAACCTCTTATGGGTTTCCTACTGAATATCTAATGTTGTAGCGATACTAAATGCATCTTAATTTACATTTTTTATTAGATTATGATAATGTACTTTCCTAAATGCACATCGGAAAACCTTACATCTCTATAAAATTGTAACAGCTTAACCATATTTAGGAAGCTGGGTGTGAAATAGTTATTAATTTACAATATTATTTCCAAGATTAACGATAATGACATACCGGAGTATAACAATATTAAAGATGTTATTAGCCAATGATAGTAACAATACTAAAGCCTAGTTGGTCTGGAATAAATTTAAAATCTTTGTAAGCATGTCTTGTGAAGGAACTAGATTTGTAGGCTGTGCATTATTAATCCAAAAATTGAATTTGGTGAAGACATTGTCATGTTTTGGAGAGGAATATTTTTTGAGGGTAGTAATAAGTTGGTTCCTATCAGTATAATATCAAGGAATCGGGATTATTAACAGTTTTTTAAGCCTAATTTTGTATTAATGCAAGATAATCCCAAGCCCAACCTGGACCAATGAAAGGTAGTTAATATTAAGTTAAATGAGTGGTCATCTAACAATTTCCAAAGGAAAAATACATTCCAGAAATTACAATTGCCATTAAACTTAGTTTAATCTACTACGTTCTAATTAAATTGATTGTACTAACCCTTACTTTTTGGAAGTCCATCTTATTAAGGATAATAAAAACTCTTCGTTTTAACAAAACTTCCAATATTTATTTAAAAACTGCTTTTTTAAAAGACTCAATGACAGCCGTTTCGCTAGACAACTAGCATCGTCAGATTGACATATTGAAGTTACTATTTATTTTTGTAGCTAGATACCTGATGTTTATTAGGTAGTAATAAGGCTAGACCAAGTATGGAAGTAATAAGACATAACAATATTAAAGCCTAGATGTTATTAGCCCTAAGGGATTATCCTGGATGTATTTCCCTCTAAGATCAGTATAACTGTGCAATGATATAAAAAAACCAGGAAAAAACTATATCATGCTGATCTTTACAATAACTTAATATATTTGTGTTACAATTACGTCTTATCTATGTATAAAATAAAGACTCAATCAAAGCAAACACTTTAAAAGTGGAGAACTTCCCAGATTTATTTGTTCATTAACAACTTTAAATTGTGGATCTGCTAGATGTCTTTTTATTTCAAGTTCTTCAAGGAAATCTAAATTTTGTTTTTTATTACAAATGTGTAGTATTTGGATGTCATTGGTGTGAAAGAGTGAGGTTGGATGTTCAAGTAGGTGTTTTGCATAATTTGACTTATCTGGAACTATTAAATTACATAAAGAGTCAAAACCAATTAGACCAGTAGTTTCGTATGTTAACACTCCTAATACTAAGGTAGCTAAAAAATTAAATACTATTCTAAATAATTATGGTTACACATCTAAATATTCAGTACAAAATTCATTAGATTTGATAAAAAAATTAAATAAATGTAAATTACAAAATAATACTAAATTAGTATCATTTGATGTAACTAATATGTTCTCTAAAATTCCTCCTAAAGAATGTATAGTTCTAGTTAAAAAGATATTAGATGAAAGAAATATCCATCCAGGAATAATATCAGATATAATTGACTTATTTAATGTATGCATTAGTCAAAATTATTTTACTTTTGATAACAAAGTATATATTCAAAATGAGGGTCTTCCAATGGGAAGTCCCATTTCTCCAATTTTAGCAAATATTTTTATGGATAATTTAGAAAACAAAATCTTTAATTCTAGTTATAAAAACAATATTGTATTTTGGTATAGATATGTTGATGATGTGTTAGCAGGATTTGTAGGTAGCGAACGACAATTAGATATATTTTTTAATTATATTAATACCTTGCATCCTAAAATTAATTTTACTTTAGAAGTTGAAGAAAATAATTCAATTAATTTTCTAGATTTAAAAATTGAAAAAGTTAATAATTTACTAAATTATTCAATATACAGAAAACCAACACAAACAGATGTAACCATACCATATAATCCAAAAGATCCTATAACACATAAATTAGCAGCTTATAATTCTATGATACATAAGGCATTTTCAATTCCAATGGACAAAATTAACTTTGATAAAGAAATTTATATCATAAAACAAATAGCTACATCTAATGGCTACCCAATTCATTTGATAAATACATTAATTAATAAAAAAGAACAGAAAGTGGCACTACAACTAATATTTCCTAAACAAACTAAAGAAATTAAAAGTTATAAAAATATTACATATTGTGGAAGTATTTCCAATAAAATTTCAAAAATAATATCTTCGGCAACATCAGCAATAATATCATTTAAAACACAAAATAATGTTGGTACAAAATTGTTAAATGTAAAAACTTAATTACCTAAATTAAAAAAAATCTGGTGTTTACAAAATTAATTGTCCAAAGTGTAATGCTGTATATATAGGTCAAACACAAAGAAATTTTGAAGTAAGATTTAACGAACATTTAAGAGCATATAGATTAAAACAACCAGATAAGTCAATTTATGCAAAACACCTACTTGAACATCCAACCTCACTCTTTCACACCAATGACATCCAAATACTACACATTTGTAATAAAAAACAAAATTTAGATTTCCTTGAAGAACTTGAAATAAAAAGACATCTAGCAGATCCACAATTTAAAGTTGTTAATGAACAAATAAATCTGGGAAGTTCTCCACTTTTAAAGTGTTTGCTTTGATTGAGTCTTCATTTTATACATAGATAAAACGTAATTGTAACACAAATATATTAAGTTATTGTAAAGATCAGCATGATATAGCTTTTTCCTGGTTTTTCTATATCATTGCACAGTTATACTGATCTTAGAGGGAAATACATCCAGGATAATCCCTTAGGGCTAATAACATCTAGGCTTTAATATTGTTATGTCTTATTACTTCCATACTTGGTCTAGCCTTATAACTACCTAATAAACATCAGGTACCTAGCTACAAAAATAAATAGTAACTTCAGTATGTCAATCTGACGATGCTTGTTGTCTAGCGAAACGGCTGTCATTGAGTCTTTTAAATAAATATTGGAAGTTTTATTAAAAGAAGAGTTTTTTATTATCCTTACTACGTTCTAAATTTCAGTTGAATGAATTGTTGAATTATGATGATGATTATGATCTTGTTAGTGTTTTCAATTTATATTGTTTTGCTAATTTTTGTCAGTTAAATTTTTGGACAGAGACAGAAAAAAGTCAACAAAAACTTTTTGAAAAATCAGAATAGGTACCTGTTTTGTTGTTTAATTGAAATTTTGAATCCTGTTATCTAATGTGTCAAATATTAACTATAAGATATTGTTTTTAAATTCCAAAATCTTTTTATTGGGCTACAATCGTTTTCTTTTTGTTCCTGTGTCGACTGTAATATTTGTAATACTTCTTTGATTCCTAAGAACGATTCACCGTCGTGGTTGAGCGAGCAGATCGGAGCCCTGATGCGTCGGAGATCTACTTGATTGAATCCAAAGTAACATTGCGATCTTCTGTTATATATGTTGAAAATAAATCACGGTTGTACTTTCTTGCTGTGAGCTACATATCATTCTCAATACAGACAATGAGGTGGAAAAAACTATTTATCGTTATACTTGAATTTATTGTCTTATTTCATATGGAACATTAGTTTATTTAAAATACCTGAATTCAAATTATTCCTACAACTTTACTTATTTAAAATTATTTTATTAAATGCAGTTAGTTTTATATTTGATATTATTATAAATCTAAAATTAAATTGATTGTACTAACCCTTACTTTTTGGAAGTCCATCTTATTAAGAATAATGAAAAACTATTCGTTTTACCAAAACTTCCAATATTTATTTAAAAACTGCTTTTTTAAAAGACTCAATGACAGTCGTTTCGCTAGACAACTAGCATCGTCAGATTGACATATTTAAGTTACTATTTATTTTTGTAGCTAGGTACCTGATGTTTATTAGGTAGTTATAAGGCTAGACCAAGTATGGAAGTAATAAGACATAACAATATTAAAGCCTAGATGTTATGAGCCCTAAGGAATTATCCTGGATGTACTTTCCTCTAAGATCAGTATTACTGTGCAATGATATAGAAAAACCAGGAAAAAACTATATCATGCTGATCTTTACAATAACTTAATATATTTGTGTTACAATTACGTCTTATCTATGTATAAAATGAAGACTCAATCAAAGCAAACACTTTAAAAGTGGAGAACTTCCCAGATTTATTTGTTCATTAACAACTTTAAATTGTGGATCTGCTAGATGTCTTTTTATTTCAAGTTCTTCAAGGAAATCTAAATTTTGTTTTTTATTACATGTGTGTAGTATTTGGATGTCATTGATGTGTAAGAGTGAGGTTGGATGTTCAAGTAGGTGTTTTGCATAATTTGACTTATCTGGTTGTTTTAATCTATATGCTCTTAAATGTTCGTTAAATCTTACTTCAAAATTTCTTTGTGTTTGACCTATATATACAGCATTACACTTTGGACAATTAATTTTGTAAACACCAGATCTTTTTAATTTAGGTAATTTTGTTTTTACATTTAACAATTTTGTACCAATATTATTTTGTGTTTTAAATGATATTAATGCTGATGTTGCCGAAGATATTATTTTTGAAATTTTATTGGAAATTGTTCCACAATATGTAATATTTTTATAACTTTTAATTTCTTTAGTTTGTTTAGGAAATATTAGGTTTAGTGACACTTTCTGTTCTTTATTATTAATTAATGTATTTATTAAATGAATTGGGTAGCCATTAGATGTTGCTATTTGTTTTATGATATAAATTTCTTTATCAAAGTTAATTTTGTCCATTGGAATTGAAAATGCCCTATGTATCATAGAATTATAAGCTGCTAATTTATGTGTTATAGGATGATTTGAATTATACGGTATGGTTACATCTGTTTGTGTTGGTTTTCTGTATATTGAATAATTTAGTAAATTATTAACTTTTTCAATTTTTAAATCTAGAAAATTAATTGAATTATTTTCTTCAACTTCTAAAGTAAAATTAATTTTAGGATGCAAGGTATTAATATAATTAAAAAATATATCTAACTGTCGTTCGCTACCTACAAATCCTGCTAACACATCATCAACATATCTATACCAAAATACAATATTGTATATATATATATATTCTAGTTATAAAAATAAAATTTCAAAAATAATATCTTCGGCAACATCAGCATTAATATCATTTAAAACACAAAATAATATTGGTACAAAACTGTTAAATGTAAAAACAAAATTACCTAAATTAAAAAAATCTGGTGTTAACAAAATTAATTGTCCAAAGTGTAATGCTGTATATATAGGTCAAACACAAAGAAATTTTGAAGTATGATTTAACGAACATTTAAGAGCATATAGATTAAAACAACCAGATAAGTCAAATTATGCAAAACACCTACTTGAACATCCAACCTCACTCTTACACATCAATGACATCCAAATACTACACACTTAAAATAAAAAGACATCTAGCAGATCCACAATTTAAAGTTGTTAATGAACAAATATATCTGGGAAATTCTCCACTTTTAAAGTGTTTGCTTTGATTGAGTCTTCATTTTATACATAGATAAGACGTAATTGTAACACAAATATATTAAGTTATTGTAAAGATCAGCATGATATAGTTTTTTTCCTGGTTTTTCTATATCATTGCACAGTTATACTGATCTTAGAGGGAAGTACATCCAGGATAATCCCTTAGGGCTCATAACATCTAGGCTTTAATATTGTTATGTCTTATTACTTCCATACTTGGTCTAGCCTTATAACTACCTAATAAACATCAGGTACCTAGCTACAAACAAACAAAATGTAACTTCAATATGTCAATCTGACGATGCTAAGTCGAGCGAAACGGCTGTCATTAAAGTTAATAAAGCAATTTTTTAAATAAATATTGGAAGTTTTGGTAAAACGAAGAGTTTTTCATTATTCTTAATTATAAATCTAGTTTATCTTTTTGTTTTGATAGTCTAATTTAAAATTTGAAGGTGTAATTTAAGAAAATTGGCTAATTTGCATCTGAAATTTGCTGGCTACCAAAATATTTGGTAGCACATTTCTCTTTTTGCGTAAACAAAATGCAAACAATACAGGCAATTCAGATAGTATATACGAGGTCTGGCTATTAAATAACGAGACTGCATAACGATATTTAATAGCCAAACCTCGTACAGTTAGACGAAGTTACCATTGAAGCAAAGGTAGATACAGGATGTCCACAGGACCTCTGCTGTAGTCAAACTTGCTTAGCTATTAGGAAGCTATCAGGGACAGGGTTTTACTGTCTCGAATACGCAGACAATCTGGTAATGCTTTGGTAAAAGGACAATTTGCCATCATAGTTTTATAGCCCACGTACAAGGAAATGGAGAACTGTTCGGAGGTCAATTGTGTATATGTTAATTTTGGGAATTTTAAAATTATTCAAAAATATTGATTAGTATTTACAAAAAGGACTTATTTAGCAGTAATTGTCTGTAGTTTTATACATATTATATTAGTAATTCTGATCTAAGATGCATTTTTTATCGCTAATAAAATGTTTTATGTGTGAGCAAAAGAGAATCCACCATTGAATTGGTTTTTAATCAATGTGCGAACTTGTACGTTATAAAGACGGAAATGCATGCAGTTAATGGCAAATTTACAAGAACAGTATAACAATACAATTGTATTTTATTACCGTAAAGTTAATTATCAGTTCAATAAAATCTTTGATTTTTATATTCATTACAATATACTATTAATGATATTCTTGCGTTGTTTTATGTTTTGTGACATAAAACCGTTAAATATCATGTTATTGTTATGATTGTTAATGTAAATATAACCTATATTTCATTTTAAAGAGTTAAAGAAAACTGCATGTAAATTTGAAGTCTTTGGATTTTAAATTTTTGACCAACAAAACACATTGTTCCAAGTTTATTGCAAAATATTATAATAATAAAGTATTTTATGCTCCTAAAAATAGTTGTATGTTTGCCGAGATGTCTGGGGTTATTTTTAAGAGATAGTTAATAACTGTAATGGAAAATTTATTTAACAGGTCGGCTGAAAAGTCCCCGGTCTACCATAGTAAAACACAATATTTTGACAAAATTCATTTTTTTTATTCAACATAGTTGCCTTCAAGGGCGATACAGCGATTATAGCGACCTTCCAACTTTTCGATACCATTTTTTTAGTACTCCTTCGGTTTGTCCTCAAAATAGGCTTCAGTTTCGGCGATTACCTCAGTATCAGAGCCAAATTTTTTTCCCGCGAGCATTCTCTTCAGGTCAGAGAAAAGGAAAAAGTCGTTGGGGGCTAGATCTGGAAAATACGGTGGATCAGGAAGCAATTCGAAGCCCAATTCATGCAATTTTGTCATCGTTTTCATTGATTTGTGACACGGTGCATTGTCTTGATGAAACAACACTTTTTTCTTCTTCATATGGGGCCGTTTTTTCGCGATTTCGGTCTTCAATCGCTCCAATAATGCACAGTAATAGTCGCTGTTGATTGTTTTTCCCTTTTCCAAATAGTCGATGAACAATATACCGTGTGTATCCCAAATAACTGAGGCCATAACTTTGCCAGCTGACTGTTGAGTCTTTCCACGCTTTGGTGGCGGTTCACCGGCCGCAGTCCACTCAGCTGACTGTCGATTGGATTCAGGCGTGTAGTGATGGAGCCAGGTTTCATCCATAGTCACATATCGACGCAAAAAATCGGGTTTATTACGACTTAACAGCTGCAAACATTGCTCAGAATCATCAATTCGTTGCTGTTTTTGGTCGATTGTGAGCACGCGCGGCATCCATTTCGCACAGAGCTTACCCGCATACCCAAATATTCGTGAACGATATGTCCAACACGTTCCTTAGATATCTTTAGAGTGTCAGCTATCTCGATCATATTCACTTTACAGTCACTCAACATCATTTTGTGGATTTTTTTGATATTTTCGTCGGTAACCACTTCTTTTGGGCGTCCACTGCGTTCACCGTCTTCGGTGCTCATTTCACTACGCTTGAATTTTGCGTACCAGTCAATGATTGTTGATTTTCCTGGCGCAGAGTCCGGAATTTCATTATTAAGCCAAGCTTTTGCTTCAACTGTATTTTTTCCTTTCAAATAACAATATTTAATAAGCACACGAAATTCTTTTTTTTCCATCTTTTTGAAAATAACAAAAGTTGCTTCACTAAAAATGCAATATCTCACAAACTAATAGTCCGACAGCTGTCAAATTTTTACACGAATCTTTTGAAGGTTGATACTTTTTAAAAATGAAATGGATTTAATTCTAGTGTCGTCATCTATAGGTCAGACCGGGGAATTTTCAGCCTTCCTGTTAATTAATATAAAAAAATGTAAGAAAAATATATTCGAGTTGTTACCTAATTTTACCACTCTACAGTTTATATATGTATGTATAGATCATTTCAAGATCTAAAAGACTGACTTGAGATGGGAAAAATACTATAGACGTTTTATATTTTAGACTCAAATCAATTATTATCTTCTTCTAGTTCAAAACATGTCAACATTTATTGCAAAGAATTTGCTATTTTTGTATGCGGCTAAATATAAATAGTTTATCCAAACTTTGCAAAGAGATTCTGAGCTAGAGCTAGAGGAATAGCATTATTGTTTAATGAGAAAGTCAAACTATCTTTGTTACTGTCTTTTTCGTCTCTTTGTATGGTGGAAAAGTAGTACAGAATAAGATACAAACTAGGATAAACTATCCACAATTTTCCAGAGGAAAAACTATAAAAATCCTTTCCCTTTTCAATGGAATAAAATCACATTATCTTCAAGTTTTTTGGAAATACCTTCAAAATCTAATTCGTATAGAGAAAAATAACAATCTAAGCTTACATTGGGCATCTGGACGTTCTGGAAGTGAAGGCAATGAAAAATCTGACCTTCTATCCAGGAAAGGGAATATTTATAGGTCCAAAGCTATACAAGACGTTCTTCATGGTTCGAGCTAGAGGGTTTATGACCCTCAAAGAGGTCTTAATGGCTGCTGAATTAGAGCAGACAGTATCTACCTAATTGTAATAGGACTACTAACTAGGCTACTTAATGGGCATATGAAAATAATTGGACTGGCAGAGAGTGAGGACTTAAAACAGATTCTGCTAGCCTGGTCTGGAGCTCAAGGACTTCATGAAAGTGTCGCCCACGACCCTGCTGAGCTGAAGGATATTGAACGACCAGTAGAACCAACCCTAAATTAAGAAACAAACTATTCGCATCTTCCAGCACAAGTTGAAGTTCGCTTCAACAATCTCCGAATTTATCACCAAGTTCAGTCGTGGTTCAAAAACACTGTAACCTTGAAGAAGAAATAGAAGACTTTAAGTTGCTACAAACTATTATCAATAAATATTTCTGAAGGGTTGCTTGCTTACGAGATACAGCAGGAAAATCTATTGAACTTTTTTGCCAAGATATTGTTTGGGGACCAAGATAGCATCCTTAACTTATGACTGTTTAACAAACTAAATAAAAATTAGCCACTTTTAGATATCAATTGTTCAACTCGAAAGCTATAAAATAGTTTTTTTACTTTTAATTTCTATTGAATTTATGAACCTATAAATCAGATTGCTAAAATACAAACATAGTTTCGTATTAATTCGCAGCAGAGAAAAAAAAAACAATTTTAACGCACGGTATTTAAGGTAACATGCCGAGAGTTCGCCCATCAAATGTAACCCGATCATGCTTTACAATATGTATGATTTAAATTACGGCCATTAATCAGAACCGACCTCACTGTATTACGTTTTTAGGTGCAATTTATTAAAATACGCTTTTATAGTTTTTCAAACGCCAAACACACAAGCATTTTTTTATGTATATTTGAAGACAGCAGCGATATTCAAAAGACAGAACAGATACGTATTTGTTTGAAGGTTACAATGTTTAGACCTCACAGTCTGGCTTAAACATCTTTCATAAACTAGCTGTCTTATAGTTTGCCAATTAAAAAAATATAAATAACAATGAGGATAACCTTCAAAAGTTACTAAATACTTTCAATCTCACGAGAAAGAAGTACCTACAACATGACTATCTCAAGCCAAAAAACTAACTGAAAACTTTGAAAGATCTGGATGGCCAAATAATACAGCATGAAATAAGATTCAGATACCTAGGAATCGATACCTAGTTACGGTAATGTTGAAGAAGTTAGAGGGCAGGTAGCTAAAGCAAACAAAGTATCGGGGTGCCTCAACGACGTAATCTGGCGAAACTAACACCTACAACAACAAAAACAAAGGCTCGGATTCACAAGACCACCATTAGACCCATCATGACATGCACATTGGAAGCAAGACCAGGGGCAGCAAAAACGAAACAACTACTGGAGACCGCAGAGAAATGAGAATACTAAGACGAATATCTGGAAAAACAGTACCAGATAGGGAAGGAAGCAACGAAAGAGGCAATGGAACCAACACGTAAGAATCTTCCAATGGAACACGTAGCAAAGGCTGACCTCGGAAAAGATGGAGTAACAATATAGATCTAAGCCCAGGATGGGGACAAATCGAAGAAGGAACAGGTCATGGACCCATTATAGAAGTTAGAAGAAGAAGATAACCAATTCTTGGTTCTAATAAACTGCTATTTTCCCAGATTTATTGTGCTACCTTTTGCAATTTAAAGCTTTTCATCTACTACTGTTCAACTGATAAAGTTTATCAGTTGGTATTTTATATAGCCTGCTGCTGCTTCCAGTTTTTCCTCTTAAAGTTCTATATCTCCCAGAGGAGATATGGAGTCCATATCAGCTTCTGGTCAAATATTATACTCAGGTATTTAGCTCGACTTAGAAATGGAATCTCTACTCAATTGAGCTGTGGTGTCTTTAAGCCTTGTAGTGTTTTTTTCTTGGTAAAAGCCACCATTGCTGTGTTTTGAGGATTGGCCTTCATAGCCTCCTGCGTGAGCTCTGAAGGTATGATTTTACAACTACTGCCAGATCATCTGCGTGTTAGAGAAAGTAAAAGACTTCAATTAAGCCACATCTGAAACGCCTATAGTTGTTGGGTTATTTGAATTTACAAGATCCAAGTTTCTACTGCGTACAATAATACTGACCATACATAGCTTTCAATAAATCTTACTCAGATGTGGATTTTAATATTTCTGTTTGTAAGCATTGGAAAGTATTTATTCTGATCCTGATTTCTTTTTCTGGATTAATTTGTGTATTTATTACTGCACCAATATTTTAATATCTATCTAATTTATAGTTATTTTACTCTACATAATATTAAAACAAAAAATGGTATAGCAGAAAAAAGTATTAAACAGAATTAAAAAATACTGCCAGTCATTTTGGATTTTAAATTAAGTGAATTAATATTCTGTTCTTTTGTGATTGGTTCGCTGGAGTTTGGTAACGTCATATTACATAATTTGAAAATAAAACGTAGAATTTCTTATCCAATAGAACTCAATTAGGTAATTATGACTTTGTCCAATCGAATTGAAAATAGAAATGTGTTCAATACCACTAAAAAAACTTATTTCTTGTATATTAATATATTTTTTCTTCTTATTATTTGAATAAAATAGACTATTTTTTATTTAAAATAATTACATAGGTTTTAAATTTTATCTGTAGACATATTCAAGGTTAAATAATTAAATTTATTTAGGCGGAGCCAACTTAAAAACGTGACTATTTTATTGGAATATTTGTGATGATTCAGCAAGGACAGGTTATAGTTTCTTAGAAGACTCTGTAGAACTATAAAACATGTACCTATCTGTATCAATATTTCAAATCATCGAATGTTTCCTCAATTCAAAATCATGAAAGTAAAAGTAAAATTTTCCATTTCTTCAATAAGGATAATTGAAGCTGAAGTTCCTCAAAGTTCGGTTTTCTCTTTAATTCTATACAACTTGTACAAGGCAGGAAAAATTGCAATTGACCAAATGTCGATTTGGGTGTTATGTTTGACAGAAAAACGAAGATTTCTAAGTGTGCTCTTTGGTCCATGTTCAAAGACAGTAAACTGAATCTACGACACAAACTGACACTATACAAGACATGCATATTACCACAAATTACGTACGCATGACAGTTTAAGAACAGATGGCCAATATTCACTTTCACAGACATGAGGATGTAGAAAACAAGACATTAAGATTGATCATTGAAGCCCCTTGGTTGCTACGTTACCCAAACATCCGACGAGACCTCAAGGTGGACCCTATTAGTCACCAAATCTAATTAAGAATCCAAATTAAGATGACTGAATTCACTAACTACACAAACCCAATCTTGAGGAGGGCACTAATCTACGACCAAGACGAACATCCGGAGGCTGAGACCCAAATTGCCCATCAAAATTAACCAAAATTTCAAAAAAAGAGTAAAAGTTTTCTTTTAAACTATCCCAATCAAAATTACCAATGATCTCGGAGAGCATCTAAGAATTTATCAATGTTTAGACCAATTTTATTATCATAAAACAATTTTTTAAATGATCAAAAATAAATTCAACTACTTAGATGACGTTTTAATGATCAGCTTAAAGATTAATTGGCCAATACACCCCTGAATAATCGTAGGTACATCAGAAATTTATTAGACTTAAATTACCCGTTCTCAATCAATCGTTATTCTTAATTATAATACCGAAGTTAATGAGTTCCATCTATGAGATTACAGAGAGAGACTGAACCAGGGATCAACATTGGTAGGCATGCTTATTTATTATATATAGTCGATTATACAAATGGCTTACACGGCGACAGAAAAGGTAATAATTACGAATCCAGTACTACCTTGTAGAATGTTTATTTTTAAAAATTGTACGTATACTGGGTGTCCGGAATCGCTTTATTAAAAATTTGGCTGTGTAACGTTTTGATAATTAAATAAACAAACAAAAATTACTATATATAAAACAGTATCTTTTAGTTTGCACCATTAAAAAGCCAAGAAAAACTCCTATAAACCCTAAAAATTTAAATTTTTTATAGTAACTCTTACCAATTTTATCCTAACCGAAAACTGACCTTCATAAAATCGACTTTTTTCCATACTTATACCTTCCTTCGAAAAAATGAAAATTTTCGAAATCTTTTCTAATGAGCTGAAAATCTGGATTTACACTAATTTGACCCTCCTAAAAACGAATCTGCTAACAGAAAAATTCTAAAAAAATTATCTTGCCTTTTAGCGACTAGAGAATAGAGCGTTATGATATGGTCTCAGATTTTGACGTATAACTCAAAAACAAAAAATCACAGCCACTTTTAGTTTACACCATTAAAAAGCCAAGAAAAACTCCTATAAACCCTAAAAATTTAAATTTTTTATAGAAACTCTTACCAATTTTATCCTAACCGAAAAATGACCTTCATAAAATCGACTTTTTTCCATACCTTCATTCGAAAAAATGAAAATTTTCGAAATCTTTTCTAATGAGCTAAAAATCTGGATTTATACTAATTTGACCCTCCTAAAAACGAATCTGCTAACAGAAAAATTCTAAAAAAATTATCTTGCCTTTTAGCGACTAGAGAATCGAGCATTATGACATGGTCTCAGAATTTGACGTATAACCCAAAAATAAAAAATCACAGCGACTTTTAGTTTACACCATTAAAAAGCCAAGAAAATTTCCTAAAAACCCTGAAAATTTTAATTTTATATAGTAATTCTTAGCCATTTTATCCTAACCGAAAACTGACCTTCATAAAATCGACTTTTTTTCCCATGGAAAATATGAGAATTTTCGAAATATCTCCGAATGAGCTGAAAATCTGGATTTTTTTACTCAAAACTACGAATTAACTTTGACAATGTTTAGGAACAAGTGACCTCACAGCGGGTGTTTGACAGGTATCCACGGTTTGACGTTAAATTTGAAATAATAAATAGTTTGGGCTATATTTGCTGCTTATGCATGGTTTTAAACACTGTCCCAAAAATAGTCCACATTTCTATTATATATAAAAATCAGTTTAAAACTAAGAGTAGATATAAATTTGTTTACATTTTGATAGATATATTTAAAAGAAACACTCGTTATGTCCCGTTGCAGCATTCCAGCCGAATCGTACGAAACAATGTAAAAGTGAATACTAAGAATTGAATTTTTATTCCTTTTAGCCGAACACGTCGACGTGATTCTTCGGAATACTAATTGAACAACATAATAATGTACTTTAAGTTACAGTAGAAGAACAAATATAACGATATTAACATATACAAGAGGCGAGTAAATATTTTTTTAGTCATAAACTACACACATTGTTTACCTAAGTTGATGTCCACATATATATACGATGAAAAAGTAGTTAGTTTTAAACATTATACTTAAGAAAGTATAAGCATCTATATTGAAGTACTTACCCACTAAATATGAGAATAATTTTAGAATTTATGGTTGGTTTTGACAGACAATAAATATCTAATGAGATATTTAATAAGGTGGTTAGTTTTATTGTTATAAGAAAAGTACCTAAATCAAGAATAATTTAAGTTGAGGCCTCAGTTGGCCTCCTTACTGCTGCCTTTGTATTTGTCTCAAACCTAACCTAACCTAACCTAACCTAACCTAACCTAACCTAACCTAACCTAACCTAACCTAACCTAACCTAACCTAACCTAACCTAACCCAACCTTTGTATTTTTCTCTAAAACAGTGTTTTCAATGGAATTTTGTTTACGGCTTTCCATTCATGAATACAAAGTGCATTCAAAACTTGAATTAAAAAATATCTTACATCCAAAGATCAGTATTACGTATATAGGCTTAACCGCTTTACAATTTCATGTAATAACTTTATAATAATCATTCTTGATATGAAAAAAAGAATATAAGGAATATCACGAAACTCCAACTGATTGTACAAACATTTCGAATATTTTTGGTTTATTTTCACTAACATATATAGTGGTGTTTGTTGAGGATCTTCCATCTGCCCTCTCATAAAATTTACATGATAATTAAAAAGCTGTCTCACCTGCATCGTTTTATTATGTAATATAAACATTCATTAAAGTGCCGATGAACCTCAATTTATCGTAAGTATATCGGCTCCAGGTTGTGAAAATGAATTGGATGGGAATATATCAGCGAGTCGCATTTCTTAACTCTTAACAAGTAATAATTAAGAATATCATAGTTGAAGTTTTTCTTTAAATAACTAACTTTAAATAAACATTCACTTTTGATTTTTACCAGATACAGAATGTACGAGATGTTCCAGAAAAACTGCAACTGTCTTAATTACAAGAGCTTTTTCATAGTAGTCGTTTATTAGGAGCCAAAAATATACGAAGGGTGAACTAAAGATAAAGTACAATTAGCAAAAAAAAAATGAAGGATTCCAGTCTTTATAAAAAAAATTATGAGAATATTAATTTTAACAGAATATTGCACTATATAACCTTTTTAAAAAATTTTTGTGATACATCCTTTCTTTGTTTATTTTATTCTATAAGAACAGCATGATTTAGTTTTTTGGACGCATCCCAACTCGTGCCCACTAATCTCTTAAAAGGTACAAGAGTAAAGGTCTCAATAATCTGTATAAAGTACGTTTCACAATAATTCGTTGACTTGGTACCTGCTCTTAACTGCTCTTAAGGGATTACTAATAAAAGGTGGTTAATATTTCTTCGAACATTTACAGAAAGGTATTATTTATTTTTGTCCAGGAAGATATATTTTGGATTTTTTATTTTTCAGGTAAAATTTTAAATTATTATTACTGACCATCAATAGTAAATCATTAGTAAATGATTTTTTATTTCCTTAATCATCTTGGAAGAGAAAGTGGGAGTTTCGGGGTAATTTGTTTTTAAAATTCTCTCCTAGAATTTTAGTTTGTACTAAACATTAGACTCTGAAAGTAATCTTGTGTTCATAACTAAGTATGTGGCGTCCTTGGGCAAAAAAAGTGGATTTATCGCCGGATGCGAAACAAATTCTGAAACATTGTGTTTGAAACATTGAATAATCGAGGTTATAGTGTAACCGATGCAGCAGAAGAAACATGTAAGTTAACCAAAACCCCAATATCCACAGTAAAAGATATTATCAATAGGCCAATAAGTAAACGAAAAAAACGAAGTGACGTTAATAATACCAAATGTGTTGATGAAATACAAAAAGATATAATCCGACGAACGATATATGTCCTATACCAAGAACAAATGATACCAACCCTAGATTGTATAAAAAAACGATTACTTAAAGACGACACGGGAATTATTTCCACACAATGCAACTTATCATAGCCGTCAATTAAATAAAGTACCAAATAGCAACAACAATAAATGGGAAATTCAAGAGTATTTGTTAAAAAATGACCTTTATTTTGAAGAATCGTACACAAAACGTGATCTCTTACAAGTTGTAGCAGCGTTCGGTATTGAAAAAGAATACGTTTGTGATACTATTGCTAAAAATATGGGCCACACAGTGTTACGGCTTCCCCCATATTATTGCATGTTCAATCCTATAGAACACATGTGGCATCAGCTAAAATCCAAAGTTAGATCGGAAAACGTTTCACCCACATTAAACTCAAGTGTTATAGAGTTAATCAGAAATGTGACAAGTAATATTCCCATTGATAGCTGGAAAAATTCGATTCAGCATGTTATTAAGGTTGAAGGTACATATCGAAATGTTAATGTAACTGTAGCACCCTTAGTTATTAATTTAAATGAAGACGATAGTGATACTGAACTACATTTAAATTAAATAGTTGTAAATAATGTAGAATTAGTTCATTTGTTTAATCGCAATTAATAAATAAAGTTAAAATTTGTTTTTAAAAAATTTCGTGATTTTTTTTTACAAAATAAAGTTTTAGTAAATGTTAACTTAGTTTTATTTAAATCAATTTTTTGGGATACCCTGTAGTACATGGCCATGATTAAACTACATCTTTTTTATTTGAAACATTTTTTGACAATATCTGCCAATTAGATGAAATAGACCAAAGCGTATACGTATACGTTTCAACAGTTTTGTTTAATTTCAATTAATAAATAAACTTAAAATTTGTTTTTAAAAAATTTCGTGATTTTTTTTACAAAATAAATTTAAGTTTTAGTAAATGTTACTCAGTTTTATTTAAATCTATTTTGAAAACCGGATTACGGATCTGTTAATGTTTACTGTACAGTGAGAAATTTATAACCTTTCATTACTAATCCCCTAAGGTTAGGTACCGAGTCAACGAATTATTGTGAAACGTACTTTGTCTAACTCGATTCAAAAATTTACCTGTTCAAATTACCATCCCATCTTGTCTGAACTCTATAGGAACAGGTATTATTGTTAAATTGGGTTTTCCTGAAGAACTTACTAGAAAGGATTTTGTTTCGGGTTTGATATTTATAAATGAGTTAGTTTTATTTCGTAATTGGGAGGGTTAAGAGCAGCTCTTTAAACATGTCGATTCGCGAAGTATCAAGTCAACGTGGGAAAATATAATGAATTGTAGAACAACACAAATTTAATCAAAGCAGCAAAAAGTTAACATCTGGAGAAATTAAGTAGGTGTGTGTGAATAGAAAGTAACGCATATTTTCGGATAATCGGTGATTCCTAACCTAACCTAACCTAACCTAACATAACCTAACCTAACCTAACCTAACCTAACCTAACCTAACCTTACCTAACCTAACCTAACCTAACCTAAGATATCAACATTTACTTTCGTTAAAACAGTATCTTGGTATAATAGTATCAATAATATGTAGGTAGTTCTAAGTTTTTTATGTGCAATATATTTAATTAATACGTTTTATAGTAGTTTTATTTCAAATAAATGACAACTGTATATAATGTAGGTCTTGAATATTTAATTATAATAAATAAGAATTAAAAACCGCAGTTCCGATGCACCCGGGCACAAGTTGGGAAACGCCGAGTTTTTTTTTGGTGGTTTTTCTATATCATTGCACAGTTATTTTAATTTTGGGGGTAAATATGTCCAGGATAATCCCTTAGAGCTAGTAACATATAGGCCTTAATACTGTTATGTCTTCAAGACTTCCAAACAACTAATTATTAATTATTGTTAATACCACCTGCTGTAAATTAATTTATACAATTTTTCTACCTTACAGGTATATTATTATTTTATTAAGTACGTAACTGTTTTCAATAGCCGTGGTATATTCACGATCGAGGTCTAGTAATGCAATGTACAAGCGCAAAATCAGCAGGTACTTGATGATTTTAAAAAAATCGTACTACATAGATAGACGTACAACCATTTCCTAGACTAGTTTTTTAATGCATCGTCTGTATTATTTATTAAAATTGCTTATAATTTACTTGGAGTTTAAGGAAACGCCCATAAATTCTTCCAAGTTTGATCTGCTCACGCCTTAGATAATTTGGTTTGTTGCTTTGGTTTTTTTTAAATATACCCAGTATAAATATAGAATTCTAAATATTTGTTCATATATCTGTGTTGTTATGTTAAGGGTCAATACTATTTAACGCATTTCGATTAATGATATTTATTTGAACTTAGTATGAAACGTATGTCGAATAAAAAATAATAAACACCCCGTATATCTTCGTCAATTACCTGCAGCTTCAACCATTTATCATTTAGGAAGGTAAATTCTAAGAGAAAAAATCCGACAGGCCATCGATATGGTTGATTTGCTGAAAGAGCCTCCACGAAACATCATTTATTCTAATCAACTAGCGTATACCTAAAAAAAATGTAAGGCAAATTTTTTATCGATCTATTTTTAACAGTGTAGGCAGGTCAAGATAAAAAGTCATCAGCGGAGCACGATTTCCAAATAAAAATGAGAACGTTATTTACAGAAAATGTTATGAGTATGTGGTAGGCGTGAGATTAACTCGCTGGAAAAATTAATGACTGAACTACTGAGTAAATAAAATTAAAAACTGTTTTTAAGCAATTTAGAGATAAGAGATAAGAAAAATAATTATTGTAGCCGGTCATAAATGCAGAAAAAGAATTTATCTATAAAATTTCTTTCTCAGAATTAAATTTGTACTCCTGGATTTCCGATTTTTGAGCTTAAGTCTGTATCAAGAACTATGAAGAGAAATTCCATGCTGCTTCCTTTTGACATCTGGATATTTTTAGGACAATTATTTAGTTATGAATGTGTCATTTTAATTTATATTTGTTCGCCTACATGTCGATTTTATAAAGGTCATTTTTCGGTTACGATAAAATTGGTAGAATTTATTATAGAAAATTGAAATTTTCAGGGTTTGTAGTAAATTATCTTGGCTTTTTAACTGTGTAAACTAGAAGTGGCTAACTTTTTTTGTTTTTGAGTTATGCGTCAAAATCTGAGACCATGTTTTAACCATCAATTCACTAGTCGCTAAAACGCAAGATAAATTTTTTAGAATTTTTCTGATGGCAGATTCGTTTTTAGGAGGGTCAAATTAGTCTATATTTACATTTTCAGCTCATTCAGAGAGATTTCGAAAATTTTCATTTTTTCGAAGGAAGGTATAAGTATGGAAAAAAGTCGATTTTACCAAGGTCATTTTTCGGTTACGATAAAATTGGTAGAATTTATTATAGAAAATTGAAATTTTCAGGGTTTGTAGTAAATTTTCTTGGCTTTTTAACTGTGTAAACTAAAAGTGGCTAACATTTTTTGTTTTTGAGTTATGCGTCAAAATCTGAGACCATGTTTTAACCATCAATTCATTAGTCGCTACAACGCAAGATAAATTTTTAAGAATTTTTCTGATGGCAGATTCGTTTTTAGAAGGGTCAAATTAGTCTATATCCATATTTTCAGCTCATTCGGAGAGATTTCGAAATTTTTTATTTTTTCGAAGGTATATGTATGGAAAAAAATCGATTTTACCAAGGTCCTTTTCTGGTTACGATAAAACTGGTAAGAATTACTATGGAAAATTGAAATTTTTAGGGTTTGTAGGAAATTTTCTTGGCTTTTTAACAGTGTAAATAAGAAGTCGCTATGATTTTTTGTTTTTGAGTTATGCGTCAAAATCTGAGACCATGTCTTAACGCTCGATTCTCTAGTCGCTACAAGGCAAAAAAATTTTTTTAGAATTTTTCTGATGGCAGATTCGTTTTAAGAATGGTCAAATTAGTCTAAATCCAGATTTTCAGCCCATTCGGAGAGATTTCGAAAATTTTTATTTTTTCGAAGGAAGGTATATCTGCCGTTCAAAGGCAAAATAATGTACTCGCAAAAATTAAGTTTTAAGAAAAATCGATTTTAAATTAATTTGTTTGCCAAATGGTTAATATTATCACAAATGATTTCAAATTCTCAGTTTAAAATTATTTTTACCTGATTAATGTATCCTATAAGTAAATTAAACATAAAATTAGAAACTTTACTTTTTTGGTCGGTTACATTATTTTGCCAATAAAAAACATAATAAAAAACATGTGCAAAATAATGTAAAGTACTGTACTTTATTTTTCCAATGTTTTGAAATGATATAAGAGGGGGCTATTGGGTTAAAATAATGTACTGTCATTACGGTTTTTAATATTTTTATATTTTAAAATATTAAAAATAACGAAATCATGTTGGATATAATGCAAATTAACGGCATATTCTTATTTATGCATTGATGTAAAATTGATTAAAAATTCAAAAAATATTTAATTAATATCCCTCGTTGCACAAAATCCTGTCTGTTGTTAAATATAAAATAGCCAAAATTATAAACTCTCTAGATATTTTAAATTAACTCTCGCAATAAAATATTAAAACTATTATACATACCTTCTGGTTTATTAAACTGAATATTAATTTCACTCGAGACGACATGTTATTTTCACGTGATTTAACAAAAAAGCCCAAAGAAAAATCAAACGCTCTCTCTTCAGATTTTGTTAAAAAGTGAGGTTAAACTACGGCAAAATAGTGTACAGTTGCATGTATCGTTGTATTACAGTAAGTAACTTACAAGAACCTCCAATGGCAAAATAATGTACATATGTGTACCTTATTTTGCCATTGTAAATTACGTCAAAATATTCATAGCATACAACGGTACTGCCCAAGAATTATAAATGTTTATCATTCTTGGGTACTGCCAATACACTTTTTTGACATAACATTTTTGCAGAATACATTATTTTGTCCTTTTTTAAATGAAACTTTTTGGTAAGTACCTACATTATTTATCCAGTGGACTATCTTTGAAAGGAATAGAGATATAGTATTGGTTTAAAGACGCACTAGTAGAAGTTTATTTGTACATTAAAACCTGGATAATACCTCAATTTACGCAAAATTGCAAGTACATCATTTTGCCTTTGCACGGCAGATATGTATGGAAAAAAGTCGATTTTCCGAAGGTCATTTTTTGGTTACGATAAAATTGGTAGAATTTACTATAGAAAATTGAAATTTTCAAGGTTTGTAGTAAATTTTCTTGGCTTTTTAACTTTGTAAACTAGAAGTGACTATGATTTTTTGAGTTATGCGTCAAAATCTGAGACCATGTTTTAACCATCAATTCAGTAGTCGCTACAACGCAAGATAATTTTTTTAGAATTTTTCTGATGGCAGATTCGTTTTTAGGAGGGTCAAATTAGTCTATATTCAAATTTTCAGCTCATTCGGAGAGATTTCGAAGGTCAATTTTCGGTTAGGATAACATATTGTGAATAAAAAATAGGTTAAAAAATTTGCTGCATATAACTGTTTTGTTCCACCTAACAATAGCTGTAATCTGTCACAATTTAAGCATCCATTGGGTCATTTAACTCTCTTAAAATTCGCTGTGACTGACAGCTGACTTATGTTTAGAATGCTATTGTCAGTTATGAAGAATTCCAAAAGGCATGTAACAAAATTAAAAACGATCCCATACAAGATGGTCCATCTGTTAAGTAGATCACCGACAGAGATATTGAGATGCCGTCTAAACAAAGGATTCTAAATAGTTTTTATAGAACCGCAGGACCGTACTGAGATAAACCAACATTTTAAGTTATTGTTTATATCAAATTAATTTCTAAAATAAATATTAAAGGCATATTAATCGTGGTTTATTATATCTCACTAAAGACTGTAATAAAAAGTGGATTGCGTAAAAGGAATATAAAAAAAATACAAAAAAATACGGAGAAAATGGCAGCTGTCAAATATTGTAAATTTGTAACAGACGTGGATTATTTTGTAATTTACAAATAAAGAAACGTACAACTGTTTGTAATAAGCAAAATAAAAAAAGAAAATTAAAGGAGGTAACATTGTTTATTAGCAAGTTCAATAGCTCTTGAAATGAAACGATCAGCTTTTGATATATTGATATAGTAAATGCAGAAATTCATGGATATAATATTGCTGAGTGATACTATGAATTATTTAATATTTCTAGACCGGTTTTTACAGTTTAGTACATCATTAATTTGTCTTGATTAGCAAAAACGTTAAAATGAATGAAAAAGGTTAATTGTGAATTAAAAAGTATTTTCTTGTAGAATTTCATTTAAGAATGCCAAAGGTATTTTCCTTTCAATTTTTTAGGTTAATTCTTGTAGGTTTCCATTAGCTATTTTTTAGTTTAATCCGTACAGTATGATGCAAATGTATGGAATAAATTTATTATTTCAGATGCAGAGGTTTGTTTATTTTCTTAATTATATTAAGGGTTGTAGCGACCCCCAACTTTTTTTTAATCAAAGGGTAGGTTGATTTTATTATTATTTTAAAGCTTTTTCAATTGCAAATACAAGTAGGTATTTTTTTTTTGTTTTTTTTTACAAGCAATGTGTTAGAAAAAAATAAAATACCAAAATGTTTTTTAATACTACTTTAATGCAATAAATGTTCAAAATGCCCTCCATTTTGTTGCTGACAATATCCCAATCGATCATAAAAACTATTCCTAACATTTTGTAATACTTCCGTCGTTATTTGAATAATTTGCTGAAGCTCGGCTATGTCGTTAGGTTTAGTAGTATAAATCTTACTTTAAATATCCCCATAAAAAAATCTAATGGGGTGAGATCGGGTGATCTTGCTGGCCACTCAATTGGGCCCCTTCTTCCAATCCACCTATTCGGAAACACTTCGTTGAGATAGGTCCGTACAATTTGAGCAAAATGTGGTGGTGCCCCGTCTTGTTGAAACCACATCTGTTGGTCAAATAAATTGGGATCCAAATTATCAGGGAATAAAATCCTTAAAGTAGGAACCAATTCATTTTGAAGCATAGTTAGGTATGTTTCTCCAGTTACATTTTCATCGAAGAAAAAAGACCAGCCCAGACGTCTGTTTTTTGAGGCCTTTGGGTATGGGATTCACGCATCTAATGGGGATTTTCGTCAGCCCAATAACGGCTGTTGTGCCGATTTACGTGTCCATGTAATGTGAACGTAGCTTCATCAGAAAACAGCACCCATTCCAAAGGAATTTGACCACCATCGATAAATGCGATAAATCGTTGGCAAAAATCAAGTCTACGATCAGGATCGTCTTCGTTAAGCTCGTGAAGGTTTTGCATCTTATATGGGTGCTTTTTAGCATCTTTGAAAACGTTTAAAACGCTTGTGTGACTGACACCATGAACGCGAGCTACTTCCCTAGCTGGAGTAACAGGATTTTCTTCAACTTCCAACAACATGTTCAACCGGGTTTCTTCGTCGATTTGTAAAGGCCTTTTTCGAGTAATATCTCTTACATGGCCCAACTCTCGATATCGACTTTCAATTTTGCTAATCGTACTTCGATTAATTGGAGGCAATTCTGGATGAACTTCAGCAACTTCAGGAATTTTGCGACAAAACTTTATTTATTAAATTACAGAATTTGTTCCAGTTAAACTTTCCACTCTGTATATATTCGTAATATAAAACCTTATTTTAAATCATACAGAGTTTTAGTGTTTATACTATTTTTATCCCAAACTAAGGTGTTAAAATATTGATTAATAAATGATTCAGTGATGATTTGAAACTGCGTATGTCACGGAGTCATAAAAATTGTCGATCGACCGACAGATATTCATTTTAATAAACGTTGCACTTTAGCAGGCTATCGTTGCGATGCGTGTTTGTTAAAAGAATCGTGAGACGTGTCGGATTCCTTTTGATAGAATGAATGATTGGAAGGAAAAAGTCATGCTGATCAGTCCCAAGAGTATATCCATTAGATGGTAGGAAGATTTATGTTAATAGAAAAATTGTGTTCAACGGTATCCACTATACAAATAAAAAAAAACCGTTAATGATTATTGATAAGTAATAAAATTGCTGTACAAGTTTTCCACTTTCCTATAGCGTATTCTGAAAGCGAACAAACATGCTTTGATTTACATAAATTTTACCAGATTTTTAAAAACTGTTTTCCTTGCAGTGCTGTACAAAGTTTATCTTGTAACATTCAGTTATAATTTTACTGTAGAACTTTACATGATAGGCAGTATTAGTATAGTCTGTAAATAGAAGACAATGAAAAGATATTCAAGTAATCTCTCTATAAATAGTGGTGTACTACAAGGTTCAGTTTTAGGTACAATTCTTTCTTGGTATTTTCCCTTAAATAATCTAAGCATATCAATACCTTAGAGATTATCTTCGGCGATTAAAACTATGGCAAGTCATTTTTTAAATCAAAATTCTAACTCTTCCAGATCTATATGTATTAGGGTATGTTTGGTTGGTTCTTAAATCTATGTAAAACGCAAATGATAGACCAATTCTAGATATCGTACAAAAAATATGGATATAGATGTCTACTTAATCTTTAGGCTCAGTTAAATTCTCATTCATCTACAATGCTAGGAAATTGTACAACTCATTTCCAGCTGATTTAATATCAATTAAGTCCTTTACCATGTTTCGTAAATTGACCAAGGAGTTTCTTCAGAACATGGCTCAATACGGTTTCCAAATTTTTCGACTTTTTACGTACATTTAAGAGGTACACTTTCATTAGGTATTATATCTATATATTATTAGCATTATTATTGCATTATCAATAAAAATTTTGTATCTTTTCAGTGACAATAAAGCTTATAATAAACCTCGCCCTCATCACATATATATATTACCATACATTGTACAATTGAACGTTCTTTTTGATTTACCAAGGTTATAGTCGTTCTATCAGCCCTAGGCTTCTATACTGTATTTGAAAATCAAGAGAGAGTAAATTCCCAGAATAAAAACTAATTCGGTATGCAAAACTATAGTACAGTACGTGCGGTAAAACTTCAATATTTGTAATGCATTCTAAATTGTTTTTGTTAATTTCAATACAAAATTTATTAAATTTCTTGGACTATCACATTATTTTATGATCTTTCATTGTTACTAGAGTAGGCCTAAGAGGATTAACGTGCGTCATAGGCGTAACCAGATTAGAAAGGGATAATTGTTATTTAACGACATCCGAATGGCAACAGCTTCTAATGACAGATATTTTGTCTTAAATAGTGCTTAAGTTTCTAGAAATGCAGTTATTTGATTTTCGATAAACGTGACAAATAGTAGTGACTAAAAATGGAAGCAGTTTGTGAGTATACGCCAGTGAAAAAATTAAAACTAGACCATTTATCGCTCAATGAAAAGAGTGCTGTAGTGAATGTGTACCACTATTTTAAACATCAAAATCCCTCAAACACTATTGACAGTGTAGTTGAAACAACATCTAAGGCAATGGGATATGGAAAATCTACAATATATAGAGTTCTAAAGGAGGAAAAATCAGGTGGAGTAACCTCACCAAAGCCGAAACCAGGTAGACAAAAACTATTAAAAGTCAACGTGGACGAGTTTTTAAAAAATGCTATTCGTAAGCTTGTTCACTCATTTTTTATAAACAATTTTAGATAAAGTTTTGCAAGCCATTACGAATGATGTTGATTTACCCACAATAAGCCGGGATAAACCATGGAAAACGTTACATGAGTTAAACTTTAAATTTGAAAAAATGGGCAGACACTCAATGCTAATTGATTCTGAAGAAATTGTATGTTGGAGAAGACAGTACCTCAGAAGAATACAACAAGTTAAAGCTCAAAATAAAAATATTTATTATTTAGATGAAACATGGATTAATGAAGGACATTGTGTAGGAAGAGTTTGAGAAGACAAAAATATAAAATCATCCCATCAAGCTTTTCTAGAAGGATATACTACTGGTTTTAAGGAACCTATAGAAAAAGATAAAAGATTAATTATTTGTCATATAGGCAGTACAAACGGTTTTCTTAAGAATGGTTTACTCTTATTTGAATAAAAAAAAACCGTTGATTATCACGAAGAAGGATCGGTTATTGTAATGGACAATGCAAGTTACCACTCCAGATTACTTGAACCTTTACCAACCACTAAATGGAAAAAGGATGAAATTGCAAAATGGTTATCTTCTAAAAATTTAGCCTTTGACAATACAATGCTGAGGGCAGAATTGTTAACTATTGCTAAAAAACATAAGCAAAATTATAAAAAATATAATATTGAGGAGATAGCCAAAAAACGAGAAATTGAAATCCTTCGTTTACCACCCTACCATTGTGAGCTGAATCCGATAGAATTGATATGGGCTCAAGTTAAAGGTTATGTTGCCAGAAATAACACTACTTTTAAATTATCAGATGTTAAAAATCTCTTCAATAAGGCAATATCTGAAGTAACAAGTGAAAATTGGCAAAAATGTATTAGACACGTTACAGAAATAGAAAAAAAAATGTGGGAGCTAGATAACACAATTGATATTACTATAGAGCCCATTGTAATTTCTCTAGAATCAGATTGTGAATCTTCTGACACAGAGTGCGAGGAACCATAACTTTAAAATTATTAATTTATGTACTTTAATTTTATTTTTAGATTTTTATTTTTTAAGATTTAATATTGTCCTATTTTTTGCATGTTGCTCGTCAAATTTTATCCTTGCGGTTGGTTTTTTTTCTCATATACCTACTTAATTGTTTTTTTAGCTCCTCATATTAATTCATAAGTAATTGTAATTATCTGTACATATTATATACATATTTTGTAAATAAACATATGCCTAAAATAATATTGACTTTTTCTTCATTTTACCCAAATTAAATTACTACTTACGAATTATGTTTATCTATCTAAAATTGGTAATCTAGGTATAAATAACTAAAACAAATTAAATATTTCTATTTCCATATTAATTTAATTTTGAAAACGCACGTCTATGGTTTACTGCCTTTAACACTGATAACTGCAAAACATTTCTGGGAATTTACTATCTCTTGATTTTCAAATACACTATAATGGAGCTTTAACCATGCAAGCCAAGATTGTATTAAGGCACATAAAATAACGTTAGAGCAAAGAAAAACAAAAATAATAAATAAGAAAGCTTGTTTTGCTTGTCTTAAAAATAATCACAGTTGCCACAATTGTAAGTCATTGGTTAAATGCATAATCTGTTCAAGAAAACATTTTCCAATTATGTGTTCTGAGTTATCTGCTCAAAAGGAAAATTCACCAAATTTAAGAGTTCCAAATGATAGTAATGTAGAAATCATCCAATACATCTGCTAATATCGCTTCTTCGATGTCACATGCAGTTTTTCTAAAGATTTTCCTTAGCTCATGGTTTGATCTTCTTGTCCACGTTCCCTGCACTCTACATTAGGTTTTAAAGCAAACTATATGGAAACAAATATGTCCAGAGGTGTGAGATTTAACGTTACCTTTATTTCCCTGATTGGTGTGCTTTCGATGGTTCTTAATGTGTTAAGAAATGACACTCTTTGTATTTGTCCAACTCTGTCTCACATAAAAAATCTATTATAAATAAATTGTTGGTGAAAATTTGACAGTAAGACTTTTACAGATAATTTATGATTAAAACAATCATGTATTTATTTACTTGTGGTTGAAAAACAATTTTTGATGGATATTTTGTATCAATTCGAGTGTTGTTTTTACATAATTATTTTAAGTACTTTAATTCGAAATGAATCAAAGTGAACAAGGAAGAAAATACTTTTTGTGGTTTTAAGAGGTGTACCAAAATAAAAATTAATTGTTTTTCTTCACACTTATTTTAACACGATTGTACAAAATTAACTATTTATATTAACTATTAACTATTTATAAATTGCGTAAATAAATTACTCGCTACTATAAGTTCTTCGGGATTTTTTTTATTGATAATAAATATTATACAATTTCAAGTATATAAGAAAAAAGTTTATTGCCAGTAAATTCATGTCTATTAATTATATTTTTTTTGTTTCAGGTATGTATAATTCAAGAATATACAGTTGTAAGTAGAAAAAATTAATTGTTTATACTTTTGATGTGGGAAAATTGAAACAAGTGTAAATAAACTTTTAATTTTACTTTGGAACATAAATTAGATATAATTGCAAATTAGGTTTTTTAAAAATGTTTTGTAATCTTAAGAAGATAACAATTTATTTGACTAATGACATACACATCAGTGACCAAAAACTCCAGATTTATCAAGAAATTTTTCTCTCATTGCTTATTTCATTTTCTTTCAAGTGGTAACTCTGAAGAACAATATTTTTTAGGCTCATTTCCAAGGTTGTTTTTAAGAAAATTAAAACAACATCATAATAACAAATATAGGTACTAAATCACAACGAATTTCTTTATTTTTTAATCTTTTTTTTAATCTGGATTACCTTCTAATAATTATTAATAATAATGTAATAATTATAATTTGTTTTATCTTTATATTTTAATATTACAATAATGGAACAGGGGACTTCGATAATCCTAGTTCCCAAACAAAAAAAAATCATATTTAACCTTCCACTGGGACAGGAATATATCAAAAGGATTTTATAATCTGAAGGTTCGTATTATTTATTAAAATCCGGTCTTCAAATTGTGTAATTTGATGCAAATATCGATATTTGTAAAAGGCATGACTAATTGGCTGGAATGTTTTGTTGGATTTCACGTCAATAACACACGATGCAACATGTAAATTTGTTGTATCGTATCAACAAGCCATGTCATCAATGCTAATGCTCCATCTACGGCTTCAGCCTCCATCCATATTTCATTTTTGATGTTTTGTTTGTGTTTCAAAACTCAATCATACAAACATAAACAAAACATCAAAAATTGATGGAGATATAAGTTATTGACATGGTACAACATATTTACATGTTGTATGATGGAGGGCAACAAATCATCGAGAGTTGAAATCATTTATTTAGTACTCCTATATAGATGGTTGATACGGCAATAACATCACCACACTACTTCTACACACTGTTTCTTTCTCTTGTACACAGAACAGAATAAAACGCAGCTGTCAAACACAAAACAGAGTTCTGAGCAATGACAAATGACATAGACATATAGATTTAAAAAACTTTCCAGTGTAACTGTAGTCCGACATAACAGAAGACAAGAAGAATAAGTCATTAGAAGAAGAACAAAAGGTTTGTGAGGTTATGTTGACAATAACAATTAAGATTAATTTAAAATGAAGATTAACAACCCAGTAAAATGTACGAAGTTAATTAGAAAAATTAGAAGTCACATTAGAAAGAAAGCAGAAACAATTATTGAAAAAAGTGGACAACAGAAAACAAATAAAGGAAATATGGAAGACAAAGTAAAATCTGTTACAAACAAATACCAATAAAAGGAAAAACTAAGAAATATGTAAGGGGCCCCAGGTCTTCTTTTTGTTAACAGCACTTCCCAAGGTAATTCCTTGCCTTATAAGGCAAATAATATCATTATGGTTTGCTTTCTTTACATTTTTTTAGATATTGCTAACCTTCCTTTGTGGAATCCACTTTGTTGATTTGATTTGTTGTTGGTTTCCAATAATTTACTTTGATTACAATATTGTAATACAATTCATGCATATAAATTAATAATAACTCGTTAAAAAATTGCTACTTTGTACTTTTATATTTCCTACAAAAAATAAAAATTAAATCTACACAACATAAACGATATACACTTCAAAGAAAATCATTGAACTTAAATAATGTTTATAGTAATGGCCGTTTGGAAAGCTTTTAAGCCTAGCGAATAAAATAGTGAGAACCTTTTAGCTAAGAGGCGGTTTACTCCAGTAGCGGCTTTTACAAAAACTATCTGCGAAACTTTTAATAGTAAGCTGTAACCAACAAAATGTTAAGCGTGACTTTAAGAATATTAAAAACCCAATACGTACATTAATATATGTTACATTTGAAGTAATAAGTTATTAATCTTTGGAGTAATTATAGAGAAGAACATTTTTAACCCTCTTTGTTTGTATCAAGATGTGATTTAGTAGATTTATGTGCCAGTAATTCCATAAATATACCGATTTGTCCATTATTTTAAGGTAGTACATTAAAAGAAAGTGTCAATTTTTCTATTTTTTGATAATTTTGAGCTGGCTTAGCTTTTCCTAATGATTTATGTACAAACCTTTTAATTTATCCAATCCTGTTGTATTTGGTGAAATCATAGTCGATCCTCTTCACAGGAAAGAAGGTTCTTTCGTATCTCAGCCCTGAATAAAGCGCCTGTTTCCTCTACTGTACCACCCCATAAGTCATTAGACATCCTCTGTAGTTGTCACCAGCGACGTAGGCCGAGGCAATAACTATCTGCAGTTTTCCTACTTCTGTTTCACTGTTTCACTATGGAGACTGCCAAATCTGTAGTAATAATTTTGGTATTTTTACATAGCAATAAAGTTGCTCTTGGATTCTCAACAGTTTTGCAAATAAAGTAACCTGATTTAAGAGCAAAGTTTTGTGTTTGTTCTCCATTATCTAAAGCTCCTGTAACAGTCCTGCGACCAAATTTTTTTCTAAGCACGCTAGTTGCTGCTCTTGTTTTTTGTTTTCAACCAAATAAACGAGGTTTTTTCCTTTTATATACTAATTCAGTAGGAATTTGTCCTTTGGGACAAATTGTTCTTAGGTAGTGAGAGTCAGTTTTTGAAGAGTTCCTGGTTGTGGCCAACCCTAAATTGCTACTCTTACGACCATGTGACCTAATTTTTGGTTGATATATTTCTCTCCAATTGTATACATTGCGACTGCCATTTTGCGCCTCTATCAGTTCAAGGATTTTTCCTACTGCATCAAAGTAAGGAAGTCCTTTGCAACCTTTAATGCCCCATGGTTTATAATCCTCTTTAGCTACTGCATGGAGGCATATTAAGACTGATTAGTCCTTTTTTAGAAGGTTTCAGTGCCTCTAAGATTTTGTCGCTTTGCATGAATGGAAACCTTAAGCTACTTCCTAGCTCTTTGTCATTGTATTTTGTGTTCTTATTTTCCCGGCTTAATGTACTCTTTACAGTATTTGCTTAACTACATTACCCAAATTTTATATTTCCTTATTATCTCTCAGGTCCTGGCTCTGAAATCCTTCAGCCCTGTACCTTGGCAGATCAGTAGCCTTCTGTATGCACCAACCAATGCATGCCTTTCCAACCAAATGGTTCTTGAATCAATACTGATGCAACGAGTGGCTAGAAAAATGTAGATCACCTAAGACATAACCCAGAAGACTAATTTAAGCGAGGTGCTTCGTAGCTCGCATAATACTGTCTATTTATAGATTCCTCGGTTAGGTTAGGTTAGGTTAGGTTAGGTTGGGATGTTTTAGCTTTAAGTTGTGGTTCCCTTCCATTTGGCCCGCTGATTAAGACAAGCACACCACAACAAAGCTAGGAAATCTGTACCAGACAGTTTTCCACGGAATACACATACTTCTCTCCACGCATCTTGATTTGGAATGTCGCTATGAAAGTTCCCTTCTTCGTGCTGAGTTTCCTGGTAGGTAAAGCGCTTCGCTGCACTGCCACTTCTCGTTTTTAAAATCATGAAAAATAAGGAAATAGCTCGAGCTGCATTAACATAATTTGATGTTGAATTTTGTCAAAGTTAAGTGAATATTGCCAAAGGAAAAAAATCGAGAAAACAGAGAGAAATTAACATGTCTAGGTGGTGGTTTCAGCAAAACTTTTGCTTTTTTTAATAAATGTTTTAATAAATGCAGGTTACTTATCAAGAGTAATGTATTTTATATCTTTTTATCTGATAAAAATACTTTTTGTGAAAAAATTCAGTAGCTGTTTGAAACAGACAATTTATCAAAGACACAGAAGATCAAAAGAACTTTTTTTTTTAAATATTTTGTTATAAATCACGGAACTAAGACTATCAATAGATAAATGGTACACAGAAGACTAGGCACCCTAACAAGAAACATTTGTAGATGTCATACAATCGCTTTATTCAGTAGAAAGGATAATATTTTTAACGTATTATATCTGAGAATCTATAGACCCACCAGAGACAAATTATATGTCTAATCCATATATTAAGTAGATAATTCCTAATTTTCGTTAGTTTCTTATGTTGCTATTACTTTTACCAAAATTATGCTGTAATTTTAATATTCAGATATTTTAATGTTTTTAATAATAAATGTTGCTTTCTTTTTTATTAATTGACTAAAAATACATAAATGCAAGATGTGGATGTTAATTTCACTTCACATATTTTGATAAATCCTTATTTTTACTAAAAAAGTATGTTCATGAAATAATTTTTGTCTTCTAACCTTTGATTTTGTACTCCACTGTATAACGGAAACAGATCCCACTTCCTATTATTTCTCGTTTCTATTATTCGAGCTGAAAAAGGAGTATTTTCTTAGGAAATTCCTGTAAGAACACATTTTCAGCTCGATTGTCCTTTTTCCAAAAAGGCAATTATTTTCTGACATAAATTGCTCTCTTTAAAACCCAATTAACTTAAGGGTGGACCTCCATTTTGTTATTTATATTTTCCAGCTTTGATTTAACGGTTTTCTTTTCTTATAAAATAACAACCGATGTGTACACACAAGGATTCTAATATCTAAAAGTACAATTAATTTTTTTAGCTAACCATAAGAAATTTATACTTGACATTTAGAAGAAAAAAACAATTACATTTCACGCTATTTAACCACAGACAATTGAACTACCACGCATATTTTAGTTAATAAATTCTCTGAGAACTCTAAATTCTCTTTTGTTAACAAATTATGGGTTCTGGTGCCTTGATGTCTTAGAATTTGCAGCATAGAGCTCTTATCTTAGTTCCGCCAGTTTTTTCCCTTGAATCTCGGTCTTTGGATGAGTTCTTCGCCTTCATAGGTCATTATTTGATCCATGATTTTAGCCATTTGGTTGATTTCGCTTGAAGACCTGGGAATTATTCTCTTTATTAATAGATATTTGCTGGGATACCTTATTTTTGGCTGGATTTTTGCTGGGTTAACTTTAATTACACCGAATGGGGATCCACATCCTCAGTAATGAAATCGTCGAGCAGTATTTTAACCAATACTGCCTTGGCACCGTCAGTTTTTGATTTTTCTAGCTCTCTTTTGAGCTTCGCAAACGATACCTGACTTGGTTCCTTGCCTATTCTGTTCACCCTACACCTAACAACCATTTTTTAATAATACTTTGACAAAATTCATTTTTTTTATTCAACATAGTTGCCTTCAAGGGCGATACAGCGATTATAGCGACCTTCCAACTTTTCGATACCATTTTTGTAGTACTCCTTCGGTTTGTCCTCAATATAGGCTTCAGTTTCGGCGATTACCTCAGTATCAGAGCCAAGAGAAATGGAAAAAGTCGCTGGGGGCTAGATATGGAGAATAGGGTGGGTGAGGAAGCAATTCGAAGCCCAATTCATGCAATTTTGCCATCGTTTTCGATAATTTGTGACACGGTGCATTGTCTTGATGAAACAACACTTTTTTCTTCTTCATATGGAGCCGTTTTTTCGCGATTTCGGTCTTCAATCGCTCCAATAATGCACAGTAATAGTCGCTGTTGATTGTTTTTCTCTTTTCCAAATAGTCGATGAACAATATACCGTGTGTATCCCAAAAAACTGAGGCCATAACTTTGCCAACTGACTGTTGAGTCTTTCCACGCTTTGGTGGCGGTGCAACGGCCGCAGTCCACTCAGCTGACTGTCGATTGGACTCAGGCGTGTAGTGATGGAGCCAAGTTTCATCCATAGTCACATATCGACGCAAAAAATCGGGTTTATTACGACTTAACAGCTGCAAACACTGCTCAGAATCATCAATTCGTTGCTGTTTTTGGTCGATTGTGAGCACGCGCGGCACCTATTTCGCACAGAGCTTCCGCATATCCAAATATTCGTGAACGATATGTCCAACAGGTTCCTTAGATATCTTTATAGTGTCAGCTATCTCGATCATATTCACTTTACGGTCACTCAAAATCATTTTGTGGATTTTTTTGATATTTTCGTCGGTAACCACCTCTTTTGGGCGTCCACTGCGTTCACCGTCTTCGGTGCTCATTTCACCACGCTTGAATTTTGCGTACCAGTCAATGATTGTTGATTTTTCTGGCGCAGAGTCCGGAAACTCATTGTCAAGCCAAGCTTTTGTTTCAACTGTATTTTTTCCTTTCAAATAACAATATGTAATAAACACACGAAATTCTTTTTTTTCCATCTTTTTGAAAATAACAAAAGTTGCTTCACTAAAAATGCAATATCTCACAAACTAATAGTCCGACAGCTGTCAAATTTTTACACGAATCTTTTGAAGGTTGATACTATCTAAAAATGAAATGGATTTAATTCTAGTGTCGTCATCTATAGGTCAGACCAGGGACTTTTCAGCTGACCTGTTACACTTGGGGTAGTTTTTCTTTGTTATTTTAATATCTACTACATTTTTCACTTCCTATATCAACTTCAAATTGACTTTATACATAATTTTTCCCATTTTCATGCCAGTTGACATATAAGACTGAAACTTGATGCTGTTTTGCTGTTAAAATATTTTTGTCCCCACTATCAGTTATAAAAAATTTAATTTTCTTAATAAAATATCCTAAAGAAACGACTTTTTTACAAATTGTTCTATTTCTTCCTACCAATATATTTAAATAAAAATTAATTTTGACATTTTTTTTCGATTGAACAATGAATAGAGTAATTTTTAATGTTAAAAAACTTATCTTCACAAATTAGAGCAAAAAAATTAAGAAAATAAGCAAATGAGTTTGTAAAATACCGAAGGAAAGATAAAAACCTGTTTCCCATTTACATATCATTATGAAAATTGTATTTTAATAAAATAACCACATGTTAATGACGTATTTCTTTAAGATAAGAGAAAAATGATTGCATTGCCTAATTATGTCACCCACGGGAGCAATTTAAGCCACTTTTTACGATCACGTCGGGAAATTTTCCATGTAAGAGAAGTTTACAGAGCCAAAATAGGATTTATTTCATTCTTGGAAAATATTCTTGAATACTCTGGGGAGACAAGATACTACAATGTACATTTCCTGATAGAGGGATGTAGATAAAAATTTAACTTATATTTTATTTTAAGAATGCAATAGGATCTTTTGAGACCACCAGGCATTTAGATACAATTTTTTTCGTATAAAATATTATGACCAAATTAACAACTTCAACAAATTAAAACACACAAATGCAAAAGACAAAACATAAAATACAAAAGATACAGTGTAATTAAAAACATAAAATTGAAACTCTGATATACAAAACATAAAGCAATAGCTGCTACAAAATAATGCAACAAGACAGGTATATTGTGTGTCGGTGAGAGTTCCCTACTTAGACATTTCCTTGTAACTAGATTCCATAGGCTAGATCTAAAATTATTCATGTATAGAAAAGGTTTTTGGTTTTTCCTCTCCTATCATTGCAAACCTTGGCCTTGATAGAACTTTACAGTAGCACAGTATATGGGCTGAGGCTACCTGTTCGTATTTTTGTTGAGTCTACAATGTCCTGTCAATAGCCCAACCAGATTTCTCCAGTTGATTACATTTTCTGAGATAGATCCTCTGTATACACAGCTTTTCAGATAAAAGTATGCCATGCCCTCACCCCTAGCAGCTTCCCTTGTTAATACAGAGTTCGTTTCATTAAATTTTGTGGTATAGTTTGGTTGTTTTTAAAAACTTGATGATTTTGTTAATCGGTTGGACATCTTAACATTTCTTTTAGAGTTGGCTTCAAGTCTAGTTGATTGTAGATAGGAGCATATGACTTGCATTCTGTTAGTAGGTGTTTAACAGACATGGTAGTATTGCAGTGATGGCAGGTTGATCGGATTCCCGAAGACATCAGATAGCTGTAAGTCTGGTGTGGCTGATTCGAAGTCTTCTAATGATTATTGCTTCCCTTCTGTTTAGGTGATTTAGGAAAAGCCGGCCAGTAAAAGGTTGGAGTTCACGTAAAGACGTTGTGCTACTGCGCCATAAGTGTTGCCAGGACTCCTCACTTGAGTGCTTGAGAATGATAACCTTGTTCTTCTGCAAACCCACATATCCACAAGCTTAAATAACCACCAAGACGTTGAAGGTGCTTTCGACAAAATATCCAGAGATGCAATAGTTAACAAAATTTCTCAGCTCCGTCTCGACGGTAACATCTATGCTTTCTTAAGAAACTTTCTAACTTTCTAGAGTTTCAGCGAACGGCAAACTCTCAAAATTTCACCTACAAAACAATGGCGTTCCACAAGGATCTGTTTTGAGTTCTACCCTCTTCATTCTTGCTATCAACAACTTATGTGACAACTTCCCAACTCCCATAAAACATATTCAATACGCTGATGACCTTGTCGTATGCTGTCATGGAAAATCAGTGTCCACTACTTGTAAACTTCTCCAAAATGCAGTAGATTTGATTGAGGATAGAACTAAAAACCTGGGATTATCACGCAGACCGTCACGCCAAAGAAATTGCCTCTAGTACCAGCGACCCAATCTCACTACATCTTAAAAACGATCTCAAACTCATATGGATGATTTGCTTTATTTAATAATTTTATTTTTAACATGATATACACATCTTTAGAAAATAGTATAGATTCCTTACATAAAACTTAATAGCTAGTCAATAAAACAGATATTTTAACATTTTTTGCCGTTACTACCCCACTGGTAACAATGATTACTTTGGTTGTCGGTCAAGTGAAATAAACAGGAAAAAAAGCCCAAGGCGTTGTGCGTTCTTATGTTAATTCTTCTTGCCGCATAGCTCCACTCACATATGCATATGTAATAAGCAGTTTGGCAGCAATTTTGTTTCAATGCGTCTTAAACTGAAGCACTTAATTGAATACTTATATTCTGTAGATGGATACATTGGCGACTACGTTTTCAGTAACTTAACTTTTAAAGAATTTTAATATTGAATTCAAACCATATAACTAAGATCGAATTATCTGGATAAATATTATTATTTCTATTTTATACCTAGCCGTTGTTATAAAAGCAATCAGCTCCATGTAGGTTGATTCCAAATTGGTCTTGAAAAAGCTAGACGGTCACTACAGACTGTCTTTAGCTTGTGTACCAGGCGACACAGATTACAAAAACGAGAAGAAGATGATTCAGTAGCACAAGATAATGCTTCCATATTGGCCCAGAACCCAAAAATTGTGGAATCAGGCGTCGAGTATGAGATCCCCAAAATACACAGCTTTTCAGATAAAAGTATCCATCTTTAACAACTTTTGTAATAGTGGTATTTAGGAAACATCCAGAAACACGTCAATTTATGTGGGAAGGGACAAGCATTATGGCTTATTTAAACTTACTGAAAAAACCAGTATAATCCCTTAGGGCTATTAACATCTAGGCTTTAATATTGTTATGTCTTATTACTTCCATACTTGGTCTATAGAGCGGGTCACAGTTATTATGCAGCATTGCGTTTATGGACGACGGCGTTGCCATATCGGCATGTTCTTCGAATTTGGTTCCAACTGGCGCGGGAATATAACTTGCCATTGTGTTACTATTATGATTTAAATGTTGACTAAATTATTCATTTGAAAATCGTTTAGTGAGTAATTAAGAATATTTATAATTATGCTTTTAGATAAATTTTACGCGTTTAAAGGAAAATATTGTAAATCCGCTAAAATATTCAAATTTTATACGTTTAATTATCACGTATAAAGAAATAAAAAAATACAGCAGCCTTACAAAAGACCTTTGTCAAATTATGAAATAATAATATAATTAATAATAAAAATATGTCAATAATAATAATATATACATAAATTACAAGACGAGTGGTAAAAAAGTCAGCTGTCATCTAAATTTTAAGGAAGAACGATTAACAGAGAAAAGCTAATGAAATCTTGCCGACGACGTTTCGATGATTTTTCCGAGGATTTTTCTCCTTCTGGCGAGTTGTTGTAAGAAACAAAATATAGAATAAGTAAATGAATTAATAATTACGTATTTTAACTTGAATTAAAATTAAACTTTAAAAATGACAATGATTATCAGGTAATAACTAAAATAAATGAAAATTGAATTGAACATTTGAGGGTTAAGAAATATATTACTGATCTTCATCGTCATCCAAGTCTTCATCTTCATCGTATTCATTTAGATTTATTATTATTGGCTCAATGTCCTCCATTAAATGATCTGTTTGCCACATCTTTTCCTCTGTCTTCTCTACCTGTTTTTCATAATTAGACCACTGCATTGGGGTTACTTGCGAATACGCTGTTTTTATAAGTTTTTCCACATCCTCTTTTTTAAAAGTACTATTATTACGCGCCACATATTCTTTCACTTGGCTCCACACCATTTCAATAGGATTTAATTCGCAATGATAAGGTGGTAATCGTAGGACTGTTATATTATGTTCCGTGGCAATGTCGTCTATTTTTCTTAGGTCGTACTGCTCTCTAAACGCGTTTGCAGTAGCCAATAATTCTGTTTTTAAATAATCATTCTCGAAGTAATTCTGTTTTTCCAGTAGCCAGTACTTTATTTGTTCCTTATTCCAAGTTGTTTTTGGAATGGTATGACGCATTGTCCAACACTACAACATTCTTTGATCCGTTTTTCGGCAAATTAGGGATCAATTGATCTTTAAACCAGGCCTCAAAGCCTTCTGCGTCCATTTCGTCGTGGTAATCGTCTGCACCTTTCTTTGCCAGAAAAGTTTTTTCTGCACCCTCAAAAAAACCGTCTTTCCAGCCTGCATGAAGAAGAGCAAATGTCGGTCCTCGTTGACTTGGAGCCTTCAGTCCTGTTGTCAGTCCTTTGACAAATGCATCTCGGGCATTTTTTATGGTAGTGTCTTTCCATTCAAAATTTACACTGTGACCCACATTAATCCATGACTCGTCCAGATATATTACGTTATATCCTTCTTTGCGGAACTTCTTCACTGATCTTAAATATTTGTGTCTCCAGGCGATTATATCAGCTCTTTCTATTAGAATCGAATCTCTTCCTCTCTTTCCATAAACAAACCCCATATCGTTAAGCAAGCGTCTTAGCGTACTTTTGGTACATTTTCGTCTGAATTTATTTTAGCAAGAACTTTTGCCAGTGTTGGTGGAACATTTTCAGAGTAGAATTCATGCACAGCTTTTCGTATTTGCGATTGGATACCTTCATCGTAGGTGATCAGTCTTGAATTCGACTGGCTGCTGTTCCGTCTTCGTTTTTTTGGCGATGTCAGAGGCCCAGTAGCGGCTTCGCTTTTCAGATTATACACTGTTCTCACACTAAGGCCAGTCATTTCAGAAATCAGTTCTATTTTCGCTGTCACACTTTTGTCATCTTTTGTATTCAACGTATACGTTAAAATATTCAATAAAAGCCTCTTGGTTTGACGATGAAGATTTTCACCTCGTTTAAATTTTTCAAACGGTGCTGCTAATTGCATGGCTGTTGTTTCTCAATAATGCCCTTTCGTTTATCAGCAGAAACAGATAGGTACCTGCCTATGTTATTACTTACCTGTACATTTACTTACCTCTACATTCCAGGAATATTACATAACGGTTTACGAGGATCAAGGGATCATACAGGTAAAAATAATTAGCATCTTTGTAATTAAATAATATTTTCACTGGCAATACGATAATTTTTCAAATAAACTTGGAAGTTAAGTTCAAACGAAGAGTTTTTTATTATTCTTCCAAAAAGTAAGGGTTAGTGCAATAAATTTGATTGTTTTATTGATTTAATCTTAATTTTAATTTAATCAATTTGATGCACATCAAAAATTGCAGTAAGAAAGTACGATTCTTCGCCGAGTGAGAGATATCTCAATTCAAAAAAGTGATTAATGTCATTTTCGTCGTTGTAACCGACATGTAATCGTGTAGAAACACCACACGGTGGATCCGAGAACGTCACAGAATTGACAAATGACTGTAATTTAGAAGATGTTACTAATGGAATGTTTGGTAGAATTTTTTGTTGTCGACTGAAGACGATTTGTCACATTGTCTGTCTTATAAGTCAAAGATGAACGATCTACGTGGCAATCTGTTAAGTATAGCTGTTTGTTTAAAATCATATTTACTGTAAAATTTATCGAATTCTGGATAAATGTTCCCAATCTATTTATATACTTATAAAACACCATATTTATAAAAAATATGTTGATTCATTGAAAGTAAACGATAAAACTATTAGTTAAAGTATATAAAAAATCACGCAATTAAAGTTAGACTTATTTATAACTCATAAACGAGGTGTACTTGAGCATAAAACCTCACTAGTAGGTAATCCCCCACCGAGATTCTCTTTTCAACGTTATTTGTATACTTCGACGTGATTTATTACAGAAATAATAATCTTGGTTTGTCAAGGCCGTTTTTAATCTTTTGTATTATCACCCACGCTTGAAAACAATTAGTATCGATTCACACCTAGTCGTATTTTTATTTTGGTGACAATGACAAAGTTGCTACTAACGTAAAATGATTCTTGTACGTATTTAGAAAATTGTGTTAACGCTGAAGGATGTAAGATTATCTGCATTATTCTTAGGTTTGTCGATTTTGAATTGTTTCTATAAAAACTCTCAAGGTTTACAAAGTGTGAAGTGGCAAATTCTTTAATTTATTAAGTATCGAGGATCATTTACATTTTAGTTACCTATACAGTGAACGGCCAATATATATGGAAGATTATTATTATTTCGAGAACCGTCAAGTTTCAAGGGAAACAGTTCCATTTTTATTATAACTTACATGGAGTAGTGTAGGTGTAGTGACGTAATCGTTAATTTTTTTAAATAGAAGATATGATAATGAAATCTGCAAAGAACACAGGAGAAAGGTTAAATTAATAGTTAAGAAAGTAAAGCTAATGAATAGATGGAAAGAGTATTTTTGCAACCTACTGAATAAAGGACAAAAGAAATATACTCCAGAAGTAAATATAGAGATTATAAAAAATATAATTAAATTCACGTATAGAACTAGAGGAAGCCATAACAAAACACCAAAATGGAAAATCACCCGGACATGACAAAATAAAAGTAGAAATGATAAAACACCTAGGAGAAAAAAGAAAAGTTCTACTTCTACAATTATTTAACAAAATCATGCAAGAGGAGAAAATACTGGAAGATTGGGAGATTGGTGTAATTGTACCAATCAACAAAAAAGGGGGATAGTAAAAACTGCAAGAATTACAGAGGAATCACATTAATCAGTACTCAAACTATAAGAACAAATATTAAATAACAGATTGAAACACCAGCTGAAAAACGTACTATCAGAAGCACATAGAGGTTTCAGAAAGGGAAGTAGCGCCCAGGACCACATAATTACTTTACAACAAATTTTGTATAAAAAAAGGATAGGAATAAAAACGTATACAGTGTGTAAAAGCCAAATGGAATAAATTCATTATTTCGGGTACATATACATATTTATAAAAAATCCCGAAACACGTCAAATTTAAATTATAACTTGACATTCTTTAACGTGAAAATGCAACCCCTACCTTCAACCCCCTTAGAATGACAGGTACAACCCCCAATTTTTTAAATGGGAAGTGTAGGCTTGTGATATACCTATCAATTTAAAGGTCTCTTTATTCTCTATTCAAAAATGTTATTGTTTTTAAATTTAATGAAAAAATTAACATAAAAAAATTAATATCATGTTGTTACCGAAATTCGCTACAATACAATCATAAACTAAAATGTAATGCAAAACGTAATAAAATGTAGAACACGAAAAACAACTATAAATGTTAATGAAGTAGATATTCAAAATGTTCTCCGCGAACATCTTGGCAACATCCTAATCTCAAATAAAACTGTCTTCTAACATTATTTAACATATCAGGCGTGATCGACCTAATCGCAAGCGTTATTCGTTCTTTTAAGTGATTTAAATCAGAAGGTTTAGTTTTGTACATATGGCTCTTCACATATCCCCATAAAAAGAAATCTAATAATGTAAGATCAGGTGATCGCGCTGGCCATTCAATCGATCCTCGCCTCCCTACCCACCGATTGGGAAATATTGTATCGAGGTACTGCCAGACATTAAGTTGGTAATGTGGTGGTGCTCCATCCTGCTGAAACCATATCGTATTCGCTGGAACTTGAGGGTTACCTGGATCAGGATATAAATTTGCCAACGTTGGAATGACATCATTTTGAAGTAGTGCCAAATAATTGTTGCCATTCAAGTTGCCCTCAATAAAAAAGGGACCAATGATTTTGTTCCCTACAATCCCTGCCCAAACATTAACCTTTTGAGGGTATTGAGTCTGTTCTTCTCTCATCCAGTGAGGATTTTCCGTGGACCAGTAGCGGCAATTTTGCCGATTAGCATGACCGTTAAGTAAAAAAGTACACTCATCAGAAAACATAACGTCTTTTAATTGGATAATATTGTTATCCAACATGTCCATCATTTGCTCACAAAAAAAAGTTCTCCTATCAAAATCGTCTTCCATGAGCTCCTGAGTAGGTATCATCTTATACGGATGCAATTTATTTTCTTTTAATATGTTTGCTATCGATGTATGGCTAGCATTGAATGTAGTGGATGCCTGTCTACTCGATGTATGTGGGTTTTCCTGAAACTCAAGCAACACATCTAATTTGAGTTCATCACTCAGTGCATTGTCAGCTGCTTTTTTTATCTGCCTTACATGACCAAACTCGCGAAACTGCTTTTCTATTTTACTTATTGTTCCTTGGAATATAGGCGGTAAATTAGGAAATTTCTCATAAAATAGGCGAGTTACTCCCTGTTGTGTTCGGATGTTATCTCCGTAACCAATCATTTGTAAAACTGTTGTTTTATGCATTTCCGTTAATCTAACCATTTTTCAGAATTGAATTGAACAAACTTTATACTTAAATTACAACAATGACAACTTAAATAAAACAATTTACTACTGCTTGTTAAAATAGCGTTGCCTCGGAAATTCTTTAAAGTTTTTTAATGGTTACCATCTAAAAACATTGCTATGGTTTTTGTTCACTTTCTCATTATCATGACCTAAACGGGAAATAAGTTTTAAGTATATTGTAATAAGTTTCGAGTATATTTTAGCGAATTTCGGTAACAACATGATTTTAATTTTTTTATGTTAATTTTTGCATCAAATTTAAAAACAATAACATTTTTGAAGCCTATACTTCCCATTTAAAAAATTGGGCGTTGTACCTGTCATTCTAAGGGGGTTGAAGGTAGGGGTTGCATTTTAACGTTAAAGAATGTCAAGTTATAATTTAAATTTGACGTGTTTCGGGATTTTTTATAAATATGTACAGTAACCGAAATAATGAATTTATTCCATTTGGCTTTTACACAGTGTACAAGGCATTCATTGATCTGGAAAAATCGTTCGACAGTGTCCAAAGTATAGGAAATACTACACAAAAGAAATATATAAGAAAAGTTAATCAAAAATATTTAAAGCATATTATATAAAACAACAAAAAAATACATGATCAACATATATAGAAGGTGTTAAATATTCACTACAGAAGAAAGACTACGACATTATAATTTTCATTGATGAAATAATAAAAGAATGCCACCAAATAGTAAAAAATTAAATAGGATATCATAAGATGGAAGAAGTGGAAATATCGGAAAAATGTGGTATGAACATCAATATAGAAAAAACTAAAGTAATGGCAGTAACAGAAACAGAAAATCAACATACAAATAAACAACAAAACGTTAGACAAAAATTCATAGAAAAAGGAAAAGGGAAAGACCAAGATTAACATGGGATGCTACAATGGAACAGGTTTTTAAAAGAAAAAAAATCACATGGAAACAAAGAACAACGTTAAAGAATAATAAGAAGGACTTGAGTAAATTTATATTTCAAACAGTTTAAAAATGAACTTATCTCACACCGTATTACTTAAATATGTTTTAAAGACTTTAAAAACAATTTCTTTTTATTATAATATAAACAGGTTTGTAGAAAAAGTATAATGTTTGACTTGTCGAGAAAACGTTTTTGGAAGCTTATAACAAATGTCACACAAAATACGATTGAAATTTATCCAGACAACTCTTCATTGTTTCATGTATATTCGATTGTTTTATATATAATTATGCATTAATTTGCATAATTGGTTGATTTACATTTCGGTATGAACACTCATTTGTTCAATTACCGCTGCAAACATCGAAATGCTGAGTTTTACTTCTGTAGGTACATTAAACACTTCCAAAAAACCAACATGCCTGATGTTTAACAAATTTATTTTTTGTAGATGCAATCGACTGATTGATTGTTTAAATATTTAAATGAAACATATGGTGGATAAAGTGCACGTTAAAAGGATAAAATCCATTAAAGTTATTTATCGTCGGTTTTTATTAACTGTATTATTTATTCGCTTAATCCATTATGGAATTTCTATTTCTAACAATGATTTTTAAAACTCCACATGATCGAGTCCATAATTTACTAGAGATAGAAACGTTTTAACAAATTGTTTATTGTTAACGGTCAACGGTATTCATTTCTTCAAAAATTAACTATCTCAGTTGTAAATGAATTGTCTGTCAAGCAAATACAGTAGTAAATAATTCGTAGCATTAATCATTAATCCAAAAGTTAAATGTTTAATTTATGTCGAAAAATAATGAGAGAATAACAAAGAAAATAATCTGTTTTTTTAAGGTTCTTTATGGGTGATTGTTACGCTTGTTTTACCACTTGGTCCAAGCCGTTTTCCCTATACTTATACCTGTTAAGGACGGGGTATCGCTGTAAATCAGAATGGCACCTGCAGACCAAAAGTTTATTCTAACTTTCTCCGTTATTACAACTCAAATCGTTTTATTTTTTTCACTAAATTGCATATAAAGGTCTAACTTAGGTAAGGATTGCATTTATTTTTTGTTAATTTATTGTTTAATATTGAAAAAGAGATGTTGAATGCGAACTGTTTTAGACCTTTACATTTGTATAAATAAACAACAATCTAAATAAATTTTCTTAAAATGAAAATAAACCTTTCCTAAGTTGAACATTTTTCTATCAAATAGTCCAATCAGAATTTTCTAAAGAGATCAGACCTAAGAAATAGTTAGAAACTAAAATCATGCTGCATTTTATTTTTATTTTTTCACTTTGGATCAAAAATGGACGTAGTTAATGACGAAATAATTGTACTTTAGTTTATTACTTTTATTATAGACGGAACTAGGCACTATGTATTTTTTTCTTTTTTTATTAACGAAGTCAAAAAAAATTTTTGTATTATAAATTAATGTAACGTTTTTTAAATATTTTGCGATATTTACAAAACAATTATTCAATAAAACAAATTAGTAAAATGAAAAAAAAGAATACTGATTTGCGGATATTGATTGTCAGCAGACCAGTTATATCATTGTTATATCTTGAAGAAATTTTAATTATAATATGCCCAGCGTACGGCTGGCCATCTATAGTTATATATGAGGGTAAATAAAATTATTGTTTGTGTGCCGAGCGATCGCTTACAGAATAAGTGTTTATTATTCCATTTTCCCAGCACAATTAAAAAACCATTAGACACAGAATAAACATCGTTGTAAATAAATATAAAAATTATAAAATTGTTAATAACAAAAAACTGTAAATTCAAAATTCTTGAAAAAAATACCAATTATTGGTGGCCATATAGACACTTCTTGGTCAAATTTTGGAAGAAATCTGGTCACAGGTTTCTGAGAGAAAAAAAATTTTGTATACGTGGTATTCTGAATTAAGCAAAAAGAAAAACTGGCATCAAAATATTTTATTTAAAAAATATACTTTTATTATTATTACATTTAAATCTTTTCTGGTGGATCTTTATATTTTAATCTTTTGCCTCTCCTGTTTAAAATAACTTCCGGCCCAACGCAATCCTCATAGAATCGTCTCAACTTTTCTACCATATTGTTAAAAAAAGTTTCGTTGAAATTTATATTTTCGGTAAAAAGTGGATTCATATCTCCTGTATAAATAATAAAATGGCATGTTTTTCTTCTTGTGATGCCGAGTTGTCCTTGTATCTAAAAACAATAATTTGTAATATTCTAAAAAAATTAGTAAAATGAAAAGCCAGTAACAAATCTTACCTGATAATAATAATTGTAGTTTTCCTTCAAGTGAATTTCACTATTTTCAATTTTTAAGCAAGGAACCATACGCTTTTCTACGGCCTCTCTCAATGATATTTTTGATGTGACTACTTTTAAAAAACATTTTACTTCAACAAGTTCATCTGAATCAATTAAACCTAAAACATAATAAGTTATTAAACTCTGATATGTATATAATAGTTACAATAATTCGTTTACCATCAGGCGATGCACCTAAGAAACCGTATTTCAAGTCAACAAATAATCCTGAAGGGTTAACATTCGGGTAGTAATAGTGGGTAGTTTCCAGCACTTCATCAAATTTTAAAACATTAGTTTAAATCCAGCAACGTTCTAGAAAACATCATTATTCTTCATAAGTATCTAGTCTCCGAATTTTCGACGCAAGTAAATAGGTATTACACAATTAAAATATGTTGACCACTTTAATGTGTCATTTGTAAATGCATCGCCTCTAAGTTAATAATATTTTATTAATTTTTTGACACTTACCTAGAACTGATCTAGAAAGAATCACACACAACTATAAACTTATAAAAATAATAAACTTACCCTACCGGTGATTAGGTATATATATATAGAATTAAAAATACAAATAAAAAATGTTTTTAATAAAAACTAAAGATAAAAGTAATAATTACTAGAGCACCTATTGATATTACTAAATGTTTATCTGCCCTCGTTCTTTCCCGAGATAAAATACAAAATATATTTTGTTGGCTGGCAAGGTCTAGAAATGAGAATTATATAAATGGTTTTTAGCCCTAAAACATGTGTTTTTAGCAGGTAAATTTTTTTCCGATGAATAGAGCAATTTAGTGAAAGGATTCTATTATTATTTCTGTTAGTTTAAACTATTACTAAGAGATGTCTGCACTTCATGGCCAAAAAAATCATTGACACATTTTCGTTTCAGATTGCATGGGATACGGGCTCCTTAAGAACCTCTAGAATCAAGCAATCTATTTAAAATTAATTTAAACTTTAAATCAATCAGTTTTGATGTATTGGTTTCTGCTAGACTGGGTCTCGTTATAATTACTGTAACTAGTTTAAAATAATGTAAAAAATTACATTCACTTTCTAAAAAAATTCTGCGTCAACCAATCTAATTACTTCTTGGCAAATAATAATTAATTTAGCAATCGCAGTATTTACAAAAGGTCATAATTTTACGTATTTAAAGCCATAAAAAAACATTTTTTAGCTTAAGTATTTAAGCAAAATTAAAAAGATCTTAAAAAAAGTTCGGCAGCATATTATGTAATGAAATTTGTATTTGGAAAACTTGGCAAACAGCTAAGCTATTGTAACATTAGCCAATATTTTGAATAATAATTAGGAATATCTAAGTCTGCAAATTAAAAAATGCAGGAAAAATACGATGGGGATGCTTCAGAGGAGCACTAATGAAGAAACAGTAGAAAAATGGGATAATGATACTTATAGGTGATGAACCTACAATCTAATCTTGGAAATAATGAGGTGGACAAACCGGAAATGTAGTCGACCACTATGTAATCCGGTTACTATCTGGTAATTCATCAGAAATACACTGGTCAACAATAGAAACAGATTTATGGACTACAGTTACAATATTAAACTCACTGTAGTCACTTCTACGCGACTAAAATGTTAGTATTTTGAAATCTAATTCCTACAATTCTGGTTAAAGAGATAACAGCGTATAAAAAAAAAGACAAAAACAATTTTCTGTAAACAGAGTTTACTGATAGCATGAAACGTATATTTAAAATATTATTTTTGTAAGCAGTTTTCTGAAATTTAAAAAATAACCACTTCATTTATTGAACAATGTAGTTGAAGTACGAAATTATTTGCTTCTGTACTCTTTTACTATAAATCAAATAAATGACAAACCAGATTTATTAATATTTCGTTCAAATAAGTATCTAAAATCATTAATCTATTTTCGAACTTCTTAATTTGGTTCGTTAATGAATTTTGATACATTTTATTAGGTGTATTAATTAAATTTAGAAACAGGCACGTATTTATTACGTTATATTTTAAAAATGACACAGTGTCCGTCAACAGTTGCCCGAATGTACACAAAAAAGAAGCATTTGTGAGGTTATAAAGAATGTTGTAAAAAAAGAGACGATGATAAGCTTGAAATATATTGTAATGAAAGTTAAAGCATTTACAATTGTAAGTTTTGTTGCTAGTTATAAATATATAAAGTCGTGGAGTTGACACTAAATAAACAGAAAAAGAAAAAACTTCAAGTTGTTTTGAAGTATTGAAATACACAAGTTGTTTTACGATGAAATTAAAAATTCATCAAATATTTAAAATACATTGTCTTATTCTTTATTATCTATTCGCACTGTAAAAAAGATTTATTGTACCTACCCTTACTCTATGGAAGTCTATATTACATAGTTATACTTATAATAATAATAATAATAATATCGTCTTTATTATTCCAACATTGAAAGCTACAAAAGTTAACTAATTACAATTTACAAAAAATTATGAAAAATGTTGAAATAAAGGGCGAAGTTTATTTTTATTGCCGAGACAACAATAAAAATATTCTTACACTTAACTCTTAAAAATATACTTGTATAGTAAATTTTAAAATTGTCCGCAACTTAGTATGTTCACGACATAACAAATAGGATAAAGAAAAAGAAACAAAAGAAAAAAGAAGAAGTGGTTTTGCAAGGTTTAATTTAATTTTGACTTCTTTGATATTGAGCCTGGTCTAAAGTTGACATTCTAAAAGGAATTGCTTATAAAAGGTCTTAAATTTGGAAGCATTTTCGGACTTATACTTAATATTAATAGAGTTATATAGTTATCTATCAGTTAGAGTTATAGAGTTATCTTGGAGGGAGAATATATCCAGGATAATCCCTAGCTAATAATTATTTTTCTGAAATGTAAACAAAGAGTCTTCTGATTATTTGAATTGTTTATCTAAAACTTCATGGGTCTATGTATGTATGAATTAGAGGTGATAATTACACTGCGGCCTATAGAATCTATTGTGTCCCCCCTTACTTGCCATGTTCTGATATTTTCTCAGACCTATAGCAGCTCTTCGAGTCCTATTTTCCTGAGGAAGTTTAGGACATCGTCGGGCTTGAAATCAGGTAAATCTCCTTCCTTTATTTCATGTGCTCCTAGGTATCTAGCCCTAGAATTTTGCAAGGCAGGACATTCTGAGAGTATGTGTATTGAGGTTTCATCCTCTTCCTCACAGAATCTGCACTTTGCTTCATCTGCTAACCCTAGTTTCTTCATGTGAGTTCTTAACCGGCAATGCCCGGTTAATATTCCCGTTAGAATTCGGAGCCTTTTTTACTGAGGTTGAGGCAGCTAAGAGATCTCTTCTGGTCATAGTTCCCCAGTAGTATCTTAGATTGCCTCAGTCCTTCCAGCTGATTCCAGTACTTGGATTTTTCCTTCTACATTTCTTCCCTTAGTTTTCCTAAGATTACTCTTCATGGGTCTAACTTGCATTTGCCAACTTTTAACTTTTATAAAACAACAAGATTGTAGGGAATAAATATAGATTTGCTGAAAAAATATGAACAAAATTTTGAAATTAATAAAAATGTATTAACATCTTTAATTTTGTTTAAATAAGCATATTTATGAAATAAAAATAACTTTGTTGACAATCTAAACCAACATAAATCATTTATATTATTATAATCTCAATCTAAGTTTCTCACATAATTAAAAAACCCTGTTTCAATAAAAAGGTAAACTGATATGCCATAAAATTCTTAATAGTATCATAAAATCGTACTGGGTGGTCTTGAAAATCATATTCTCGTATGAAATATTGATATTAATTTTTTAATTAAAGTGTAAATTCGTATCATTTTCAACAGTAGTTATATTTTATTGATGTTTTATATTTTTTTTTTCAGGTAAGTGTGTTGGCAGTTTAATAATGTGGATATTAAAGGGGATTTTACGTAAGTTCATATGAATTTTATTATTAAAATTCCGTTTCTTATTATATTAAAAATATAAAAAATAATCGGCGGTTTAAAAAAAGAATCATTTTAATAGAAAAATTAATTAAAAATATATATAAAATTTATTGAAGTGACCTTTACTATGTGAAAGTCGATTTTATTAAGAGCTTTCACTGTTTGTTAAAAAAACTTTTCTCTAGTAATTGACTAGTTTTATTATAAAATTCTTTGTAATTAAAATATGTACGATTCTTTATTAAAATCTAATTGATTTAGTTTAGCACATTAGAAAAAAAAATAAAATAACTATAAGTTACCAACATTCTTTTTCAAAAAAATTCACGTAAGCTGAAGTAATGAACATAAATAGAAAGCTGCGATGAGCTTATTGGAGTAAGTTGGAGAGCTAGGTATTTCATTGTGGGAGGAATTTTGTCTACAAGTAATTGCCCTACAACAATTTGTTGTTTCAAAATATCAATACTAGGCCGAGCTGGCCATTCTATCGAACCTCGTCATCTAATCCATCCACAATCTAGGTCTTACTGCACCCTAATAATGTGCAGAAGAACCTTCTTGTGGAAACCTTATTTTCAATTTGCCGAGTTTACTTTGGATCATCTTCCAGAATTTCAAGAATTAACGGCTGAATTGCGTCCAGATACACATTCATAAATACTCTGCATATGTCAATCAAGCCACAGCACCCCCACATTGACTAAATTAAAAATAATACAGCCCATAATTAAGAGCTAATTGAAGGCTAATTTGTACCACAAAAATTAAAAGTTGTACCACCGCGATAATCGAGAAAAAATTAGCATTTAATATTCCCTTTATTTTGATGTAATTGAATTTGAACTCCAATTAATGATGGCCTACTTTATTTTTAATTTAGTCAATGTGGGGGTGTTAGGTTAATTGACATCTTCTAGATAGCTTTGGAAGGAATATTATAAATAAACCATTTGATCCCTCATTACATCAACCGGTTTTGATATTCACCTTAAGTGCTGAATAACTTTTTCTAAAAAGTAATCTGGTAGTGGCTATTTCACATACGTTGATAGAACAATTATCTCACAATAGACACATAAATACTTCTATAGAGACTATTTGTTTTATTGGTGTAACATACGCGAATGTAAGAATGTTAGGATAAACCAACCAGTTACATTGTAATGTAACTAGTTTATCGTAATGCAAATAGTTATAAAAGAAGTTTACATAATATTTTACACAAAAAAAGATTGTATACCAGTATTTACCAAATTTGGTTATGCTGTAATATGCAATAACAAAAATATTATAAATATTGTGTATTTAGTCAAGTAAAATTTTATGTACTTTAAAATATCGATATGTTCAAGTGTAAAAAGTTGTGGAACATTTGTTATAAACAAATAGTGGTAAAAAAGTAGACGTTTCTGTAGTTTTTGCTACATAACTTTGATCCTTTAGGCCGTAGTGAAAACAATTGTTGATAAAATTTGTTAAGAATAGATTTTTATATAAGAATGAATTATTTTGGTTTTTAAATGTTCTCAATTTTTTCCGAAAAGGACTGTTTTTCTAAAACTTCGAGGAAATTTGACATTTTTTTGACATCCTTTTTTACTTATGAAGATATCTTGTATTATCTTGATTGCTTTACTTGATTAGTAAAAAATAATATATTCCAATGTCTACAATACTTGGAAAATGCTTGGGAAATATACTTGAACTCTGTTACTTGTAAAGTTTTCCTTTTAGACATAGTTTCTTGAAAACAGTCTTCATTAACGTAAACTTTCTCCGAAAAGGACTTTTTTCCAAAACTTCAAGGAAATTTGACATTTTAGGAGGCCAAAATTTCTTTAATTCTTCTTTACTGAGTGCCCTATGAATGTATCTTGTATTATCTTGATTGCTTTTCTTGATTTGTAGAAAATAATATTTTCCAATGTCTACTATACTTGGAAAATGCTTGGGAAATATACTTGAACTCTGTTACTTGTAAAGTTTTCCTTTTAGACATAGTTTCTTGAAAACAGTCTTCATTAACGTAAACTTTCTCCGAAAAGGACCTTTTTTCTAAAACTTCAAGGAAATTTGACATTTTAGGAGGCCAAAATTTCTTCAATCCTTTTTTACTTAGTGCCCTATGAACGTATCTTGTATTATTTTGATTGCTTTTCTTGATTAGTAGAAAATAATATATTCTTATGTTTACAATACTTGGGAAATGTTTGGGAAATCTACTTCAACTCTGTTACTTGTAAAGTTTTTCTTTTAGACATAGTTTCTTGAAAATAATCTTCATTAACATAAACTTTCTCCGAAAAGGACCTTTTTTTCAGAACTTCAAGGAAATTTGACATTTTAGGAGGCCAAAATCTCTTCAATCCTTTTTTACTTAGTGCCCTATGAACGTATCTTGTATTATTTTGATTGCTTTTCTTGATTAGTAGAAAATAATATATTCCAATGTCTACAATACTTGGAAAATGCTTGGGAAATATACTTGAACTCTGTTACTTGTAAAGTTTTCCTTTTAGACATAGTTTCTTGAAAATAGTCTTCATTAACGTAAACTTTCTCCGAAAAGGACCTTTTTTCCAAAACTTCAAGGAAATTTGACATTTTAGGAGGCCAAAATCTCTTCAATCCTTTTTTACTTAGTGCCCTATGATCATATCTTGTATTATTTTGATTGCTTTTCTTGATTAGTAGAAAATAATATATTCCAATGTCTACAATACTTGGAAAATGCTTGGGAAATATACCTGAACTCTGTTACTTGTAAAGTTTTTCTTTTAGACATAGTTTCTTGAAAATAATCTTCATTAACATAAACTTTCTCCGAAAAGGACCTTTTTTTCTAAAACTTCAAGGAAATTTGACATTTTAGGAGGCCAAAATCTCTTCAATCCTTTTTTACTTAGTGCCCTATGAACGTATCTTGTATTATTTTGATTGCTTTTCTTGATTAGTAGAAAATAATGTATTCTTATGTTTACAATACTTGGGAAATGTTTGGGAAATCTATTTTAACTCTGTTACTTGTAAAGTTTTTCTTTTAGATATAGTTTCTTGAAAATAATCTTCATTAACGTAAACTTTCTCCGAAAAGGACCTTTTTTCAAAACTTTGACAATTTGACATTTTAGGAGGCCATAATTTCTTTAATTCTTCTTTACTGAGTGCCCTATGAATGTATCTTGTATTATTTTGATTGCTTTTCTTGATTAGTAGAAAATAATATTTTCCAATGTCTACAATACTTGGAAAATGCTTGGTAAATCTACTTAAACTCTGTTACTTGTAAAGTTTTTCTTTTGGACATAGTTTCTTGAAAATAATCTTCATTAACGTAAACTTTCTCCGAAAAGGACCTTTTTTCCAAAACTTCAAGGAAATTTGACATTTTAGGAGGCCAAAATCTCTTCAATCCTTTTTTACTTAGTGCCCTATGATCATATCTTGTATTATTTTGATTGCTTTTCTTGATTAGTAGAAAATAATATATTCCAATGTCTACAATACTTGGAAAATGCTTGGGAAATATACCTGAACTCTGTTACTTGTAAAGTTTTTCTTTTAGATATAGTTTCTTGAAAATAATCTTCATTAACGTAAACTTTCTCCGAAAAGGACCTTTTTTTCAGAACTTCAAGGAAATTTGACATTTTAGGAGGCCAAAATTTCTTCAATCCTTCTATACTGATTGCCCTATGAATGTATCTTGCATTATCTTGATTGCTTTTCTTGATTTGTAGAAAATAATATTTTCCAATGTCTACAATACTTGGGAAATGCTTGCTACTTCAACTCTGTTACTTGTAAAGTACTTGTTAAATGTTGTTTTAGTAGTATAATAAATTTAGTTCAAGTTTAGGGTACAAATAAATTTGTCATTTCATTAGAAATAACAAACAAGTTTCTACCATAACTTAAACGTGTGAAAGCCCAAATAGAATAATTAACTAAAAGAAAGTTTAGTAAACTACAATATGTATCTAAATATTGACAAATTCAATGTAAATAAATCTCTAATACATCACGGACAAGAATTTACTACATTGTAAAAACCGGTACATTTGGCCTTGTTTGCAGTAACAACTTTACATTTGACATTTTTAAAAGAAAGCGTTAGTAGAGCTTGTACTTTAATAAACTGGATAACAAGCAAAAAGTAACAATAGTGCCAACATTTTAATATCACCACGCATTAGTTAATCAAGACACATACGCTACAAGAAAAAAAATGATGTGAAACAAGCCGAACAAACAGAAAAAAAGCATTATTGCTTCCCATTAAACAATTAATGTATAGTGTTGTGTAGAAATAAAGAGGAAAAACCGGTAAGTGTGAGGCAACAATAGAGCGTTTATCACGCATGCTTCTATCAACAAACTTCTCATATTTTGCCAAATGGATGAAGGCATAGACGTTCTCCGCTTTTCTTTGTAAATAATAAAAACACGTTCAATATAATATCCGGTAGATTAATTAATTAGTCATAGCATTTACGTACGTATTTCAATGTAACATTAGCCACTTCCATTAGCGCAACCCCAAGAATCTTCCCTTTAAAAAAGGGATCGCTAAATCCAGCCTTTTCGTCACTGGCACCCCAAAAATAATCCTAAGGCACTTAAATAGTAACTTCAATATGTCAATCTGACGATGCTAGTTGTCTAGCGAAACGGCTGTCATTGAGTCTTTTAAAAAAGCAGTTTTTAAATAAATATTGGAAGTTTTGTTAAAACGAAGAGTTTTTTATTATCCTTAATAACATATTCCGTTTCTAAGGTATTAATTATAAATCAATAATAGATAGGTAAAACGTAAATATTTGAAAACTTCTTATTTCAAACCCACTCGGCTATAAGAGCTGTAGGGAATCGTCTGCTGTCTAACGTCTTGCATTAATTAAATTCTACAAGGTGATTTTACCTTTCTCTCCTTAATTATCTGTTTAATCTAAATCCATTGATGCTTTTTCATCGACATCTGAAAGATTCTAACCTCTTATAGTCAACCTTAAGTTGGGGAGTGTAGGTCCCTTTTAAAGATCTCAAAGTACGCTCATGTCAACGTCAACATCCCAACGTGACAACTAATCTATAACTTTCGTGTGCTTAAAGATGGCTAGAGTTGCTGTTATAAAAATTCTTCGAGGCCGGTATAGAAAAGACGAAGAAAAACCAGAAAAATCTACTTTCGCTACCGACTACAAGATTATATTGACCAGGAACTACGTTTTAATTGGTTTCAAGAGTGAAATAGAATTTTAATGATGTGGTACTTTACCAAATTTGTAGTTTTAACAGCATGGTTAATGTGAAAATGTACCTGACAACAAGTACATGTATAAATTATTTTTTATATTTTGCACTTATAAAAATCTTCATTATAAAACGCATTTGCGTATCGTAATGTAACTTTTACGCACGCAAATTTTTGTTTTAAAAAGTTGACGACCTGAGTGAAGTATCTAATGACTATTGACAATGACATTTGTGGCTAATGGCAATTTATTAATTTTATATTCTTCTTTAAGAGAGTATTTGTGAATATGAATATCATCTTTTACTTATATAATATATTATTATTGGTGTATTAGTCATTTTAAAATATTTTAAAACATTAACATTTCATAATTTAAATGTCAAAACTGTCAAATGTCATAAATTACACAGTGCTACCGACATACTTTTTAAAATCCTAATTTTCGTTATTTACATAAAAATAAGAAATTAATTTAAAAAATGATAAAATGGCAAAATATAAAAAATATTATAAACAACTTATTTCATATGGCTGTTGTGACACTCGTTCTTTAAAAAACTCATCGCTTCGCGATTCGTTTTTTAAACTTGAACTCGTGTCATAACAGATGCCCATATGAAATGCGTTATTTAATATACTATTTTAGTTATTTGCAAATATTAGCTGATAGGTTCAATAAAATGGTTAACTTTTGGTGGAAATGCCACTTATTAAACAAACCAATTTGGGAAAAAGAAAAAGTTTTTATTTTTATTTTATTGTTACTCACTCAATTTACGTACAAAAGATTTTCAACACTGATTGTTTTAAAGATTATTTCAAATACTATCAAAAAGTTTCTCGTGGTCATGGATAAAATGCATCTCTATTATCTCTAATAATCTGCGAAAATTGAAAAATATTGATGTTGGAGTCAACTTTTTCCAAAGATTTGCAAGAAATGTCACTTATGGAGTGTCCGAAGGAACTATGTTGGACTCTATTTTATTTAAAATTTATATAAACGGCAAACAAACTGGTGGATTTTAATTTTTGAATCGTCTTTACATGTAGATGTAGATCTAACGAACATTACGTCACCAATATTAACGTGGTGACGTAATCGACAATTTTTTTTAAATGAGGTGTCTTAAGACACTTCAGATGTAATTATTCGAATATTTATTTCTACAGGATCGACCCAAACTGTTTATTTACTAAAATACTCTTTTGCTCTTTGAGTATCCCCATAAAAAAAGTCTAAGGGAGTCAAATCTGGCGACCTTTGGTGGTTAGGATAATTCGTAGGTCCTGTCTGCTTATATTTACCAGCTGCTTAGAGAGATCTCTTACAAATGTCTTCAACCCTCTAGCTCAAACCAGTAAGAACATCTCCTCCGATGTACCCAGGTCGATATTGTTGCTCTGGCCAAGCTATTCGCTATGCCTAGGGCATATAAATATTCCTTCAGCACCTTTTCTAGCTAGAAGGTCCGCTTTTCGTTCCCTTCAAACCTAACCGACCCTGGTCGCCCTTCGATCTTTCCATATTGTGCCTTTAATATACAAACCTGCTGTTTTTCCAGATGGTAAACAGGAAGAAGGGGACCAATGGCCACCAAGGTATCCAGATTTGACACAGTATTAGAGTAAACAACGGATGATTGGTCATACATAAGAATCCAGCAGGCTATATACACAAATAAAAGTAAATTATATCAAAATATTAAAAAAAATAATCTTCGTTACCAAATTTTATTTATGCGGTTTCAATAATGATGATGCATTTTAAGATCTGCTTCATAGCTTAGTTTGAACTTTGGCCTTTGTAATAAAAGTGCGATAAAAAGTAGCATAAAATATTAGGTGCGTATATATTTAAATATAAACATCTTAATTTTCATTAGCAAATTAACTATTTATCAAAAGTTAATGCCAACAAACGACTGTTTTGTAGCTGATGTACAGCAGTTAAAAAACGATAATTTATTTAACGTTATATCCTCTCTCTAATTAAATGATTTACCAAGTGAATCATTAATTAAAATACAAATAAATATTCATTCAACGCAACTACAAAATTATCAATTTTAGCCCATGTAACAAATTAATTTAATATATGGAAGTATGTCAGGTATGGCAGTTTTTACGATGAGAAAGGTCTTGACTGTAAATTGTTTTTAACAGTTACTTTTATTTTTTTGTGTTAATAACATTGTAAAGGAACCAAAAATAATATAAATAATTTCCAAAATTATGTTAAAATAAATGAAACAACAAAGTTGTTATTAATTGTATATTACATAACTAGAGTTGTAACCCATTACGCACGAAGTCACGCAGCGTAAATTTTACGAGTGCGTAATGGGATTACAACTCGTATAACGTACTATACTTTTTCCACGCCCATCTATTTTTATTTTCTTCTATGAAATAAAGGAAAAGCAATTATTTAAACTTTATTATAATAATTATTAATAACAACAGAACAATTATTGTAATTTGTTGGTCCCTTATCCCTTAACGGTGATGAACGGTTATCTTTAATTGTAACGTCAGTCAGCTTGTCGCTATTCTGATATATACAGAGTGTAATAATAAACAAATAACTGATTTAAGAAGTAGTTATATAAAGAATTATCTCTTAGGTAAAACCTATATTATATTTTGTTCACTCAATATCATTATCAAGTTAGATTATCAATTGGATTTAAATGATTACTTGGAACTTTGCATATCTACACACTTTTTCTGTCTAGGCAGTAAAATTGCCTGTCAAGTGTCATTTGGAGAAAACTCAACTACTTAGAATAAAACAAGATTTTAACGTAACATCCATTTATTTAAGATCTCGTATATCAATTTAAAAAAAAATACTGTTAACCAAATATTTTACACTTATTTGTCGGATTCATTTTCGATCCTAATGGACAGTTAAAGTCTTTAGCAAATGCCGATGATTGTCTTAGTCTTCCCACAACTCGAAACTCTGCTATACCGTGTTTTTGATTAAGTTTCTTCTTGTAAGGTTCAACGCACATATACGTACTAGACATTAACCAAAACACTTGATTGGGGTTGTACTGTATGCCTGGGAGACTGGGTTCACGCCCGTTGTAGCTTACCCAGTTTTGATAGGCTGCGTACGCTAAGTTGGATCCGTTTATGTCCGCTATATTTTCTTCACCACTCGTATGATTTGTCTAAGAAATATATCTATGTTAATTTCTATATGGTGAATGTAAAATGGATTTAAAACAATCACTTATTTTTTGTTGTAGTCTATTTTTATGAAATAGAGAGTAATATTGTAATAAAGAAATCGTGACACATAGGCGTGCAACTTTCTACAGTTTCTAACCAATTGAAAATAAAAAATTATGCTTTTTTATAATGTAAATTTGATTGTTAAGGTACCTATTTAAAAAATTTTACAGAATATTTAGTAAAAATAGGAAAATTGTACAGTGGTACACTCCGCGTCATATAAAACTGGTACAACTATTATAATCAAAAATAGTGTTTTTGTAGTTGTGTAAATTGATCTTTTAAAAAGTGTCAATGCTAAATCAGCTGTTATGGTATAATTTCTATGGCAGTGTTGCCAGCTCAATAAAAATGTTAGTAGATGTAATGTAATGATGAAATTAAATTTTATAAAGCAATAAAACAAATTGGAAAAAATAAAAATCTATTATCATTCATACATAAACAATTAAATGGACTAACAAATAGATTATAGATCATGGTAGCATAGAAGCCATGAAAGTTTACAATCAATAATTAATAACGTGTCATACCTCCATTATTATTGATAAGTTCTTGTAATCTTGTAGGCATTGAGTCAATTAAATTTAATGTTAAATTTTCATCTTCTGTCAAGCTCTCCCAGGTTTCTTCTATTAGCGTCCATAAGTGTTCTTTGTTTCGTGGAATTGTATTTAAATTTTTCAATTTTTTTACCATAAGCCCCCAAACATGCTTTATTGGATTAAGATCTGGACTTTTAGCGACCCATGGAAGCGTTTCAATATTATTTTCAGCAATATAATTGCGTACGCTGCGAGCAGTGTGCACTGAGCAATTGTCATGTTGAAAAATAAAATTATCATTGGGAAAAATTTCCCTAACCGATGGTAACATTACCCAATCTAAAATATCCAAATAGTTTCTAGCATTTAATCTTCCTTCGATTCTCCAGCACATTCCTAAACCTCCTCTATACAACCAAGCCCAAACATTTACAGAAAATCGTCCAGACTTATCATTAGAAGAAATATAATTGTCATTAAACCTACTTCCAGGCGGTCTATAAACTCTAATATGGCCGTCACTATGTGATTGGAATACTTTTTCATCGGAAAAAATTACCCTTCCCCAAAAATTTAATGTATCGTTTAAAACATAATTTAAGGCAAAAATTAATCTACCTTGTTTATGTTCTTCATTGAGTTTGTATTTCCGGGCGGCCGCACAATTCTTTAAATTAGTTTTTCTAATTCTTCTTAATGCGGTTGTTATTGAAGCATTAAAGTTTACTGCAACTTTTGCATGTCTTGCCGTATGATATGGATTTTCCCTTAAGTAATCAGTTAATGCTTCGTCTTGCTCCGCTGTAGTTATAAATGGTTTTCCAGTTCCTCTTTTTCTGCAAATAGTTTGGTCGTTATCCCACCTTTTTTTAATGTTTTGAATCGTGGTTTTGCTTCTATTAAACGTTTGGGCAATTCGTCTAATGGACCAACCATCCTCTATTTTGAAAATTATTCGCATTTTATCAAATTCCCTTAAATGGACTGGCATCGTGGATAATGCGCTTTGACAAATTTGACACATGCGACTGTTTGTCATTTTGATTAGTTAAGTTTGATTTACATAGGGAAAATAAAGGTGTACCACTTTTATATGACGCGGAGTATACCACTGTACCTTGAGAAGATATTTGTTAACGTTATAGAAAAATAATAAAAGTAATGAATATTTTCTTATAAAAAACAATGTATTTATTATAGTTTTAATAAACTAGATCATAGGTAGGCAACATAAAATACACCCAATTTGAATTTAAATCTTCTGTCATTGTTGAATCTTTACTTTTTATAATAATTCTAACCGCGAAAATAGATGCAAGGGTTTTTGTACAGAATGGTTCAAAAATAACCATGTCAAATACCACTCGTTACTAGATAAATTTTTATTTTCCACACTCAAACTTTTTTATTTTAGACAAAACTACTCAAACAAATTGAATAAGATAAAATCACTTTGAACAAACAAGTTTTACCTTAGTTCCACCTTGATTAACTTGAAATCTATTGTACTCATCATCGACACATTGTGCGATCTGTCTGCGATCTTTTGCCGTACCGTTGGTCCAAAGGTCTGTGCCGTAGTCTTCTTCTGACATATCGAAATTATGGTAAAGAGTGAACCCGTGGGATAATTCGTGTCCTATTACGCTGCCCAGAGCTCCAAAGTTCATATAGTACGGTTGATTCTCATTAAACATCTGGCCTTGCATTATTGCTGTGGGTATTACTAAAAAGGAAATGAGAAGACGTATAGGGATGTTATTTTAGGAAAAAATACACATACAATGTAGAAAACCAAAGATAAACAATGCAAAAAATAAAAAAAAAATAAAAAAAAAAGGAAAAACTTTAAAAAAATAGGTAAGAAATTTTATGGGTCAAGATCTAGCAGGAATTAATGAAGATTGAAGACCTAGACCGTGGCCTGCGACGATATGATGGAAGTTACGGTAAAGTGACGAAGACAGAAATATCGTTGCGTACAGCGTTGCCACTAGTTGTAATAAATACCTAACACTATACAGAAAATAATGAATTTTAACTGATCATTAATCAGGAAATGTTAGTATTACAAGCTCATTGCTGATTTTTGTCATAAATAATACCTTTTAATCGTACTAGTATCCATAATTTGCCACAACGACTTGCAGCTATCTTGTAGCAAACAAACAGCAAAATACTTTTTCTATATCTTCGAGTACTTACTTAATATATTGTAGTTTCGAACGAAATAAGCATTTACTTCATTTCCGGGCACACCAAAACTGTCAATTTCATTTATTTTTTTCAAAACGGTGCGATAAGTTACATCATATTGAATTTTTATACTCATTCTGGCGATATCAATTGCGGTTTGATTAAAATCCGGTTGTCTTTTTACCTTAAAAAGAAAAATTGGAGGTTGTAACTGTTACTCAAAAGGAGTTGAAGATAGAAATAAAATTTTCTCTTTAAAGAATGTCATTTTATAATTTAAATTTGATGTATTTCGGGATTTTCTATAAATATGTACAGTTTCGAAGTATGTAGTGAATTTATTCCATTTGGCTTTTTCACACTATATATTTATTTTTAACAAAAAGAAATAATTATAGAAGTTTTATTTATTTATTTTAATGATTACCTTGTCGAATCCTATTAGTTTTTCCATTTTTGCAACATCGAATGCATTACTAAGCCACCCGATTGGCGTGGTGATATTATTTAGTCTCTTAAGTGCGTTTTCTTTACTTTTTTCGTCTATCCATTGAGTGGTTTCTATCAATTTTTCCATTTCTGATTTTATGTAATCGATCATTATTAGCACCTGTTTTTTCTTTTCCTTAGTTGTAAACCGTCTGACGTATTCTGCTTCAGCTGTCCACTTAAACCTCAGAAATAAAGTATCAAGTGCAAATTCAGAACTTTATAAACTAGATTGAAAGATTTTATGCTAAATTTTTATAGAGAGTAAACAAGTAGAATGTTTATTTTGATTATGGCATGTAAAATTGGGATTACAGCTAGTAACTAGGGTGAAATATCAATTATTGAAGAAACCAAAGGCTAAATACTTACAAGGCCATGATGAGATTTAACTTTTTAAATCAAATTTTCGTTTAGATATGCTGATGTAACAAATTTGCTTGGTTAGAGTCTCATTCTTTCCTATTTTGATAGAGAGGGCTAATGAAATGTTGGTTTAACAACAATGGGTTTGTTTGGATAAAATTTCATGATCTTTCTCAAGCAATCGCGACAGTAACGTTACAAAGTATTTTACAAAATTTGTTTGGTTAGTGTCTAGTAAAAAATCCTGCGTACTAAGATAATTAAATATTTATAATACTTACAACTCCAAACTAAGTTGAAAACATCTGTCGCTTCTATTTTCCACTGGAAGGGTCACATTTGAAAACTTTAAAATTTGTTCGTATTTATTTCTAAGATTAGTTGATAAAAAATTTATATTTGTAGACAAAATGATCCATCCTACATAATTAGCTTGTATCCTAAAATAAACACGCTGTTGACTTTACACTAAAGTGTCCTTTAAAGTGACTTTTACTATCGTTTGGTTTCATAAATAATATTGAAGTATCCTTTACATAACGTATCTAAGTATATTTTAAAGAGGCCTGGAATTCATGGATTTTCACATAAAATAGAAATAATTGTCACTTGTCGCTACAAGGCAATATAAATTTTTCTGAAAGCAAATTCGTTTTAAGAAGGGGTCAAATTAATTTAAATCCAGATTTTCAGCTCATTTGGAGAGATTTCGAAAATTTTCATTTTTTTGAAGGAAGGTATATGTATGGAAAAAAGTCGATTTTACGAAGGTCATTTTTCGGTTAGGATAAAATTGTTAAAAATTATTCTAGAAACTTAAAATTATAAGGTTTTGTAGGAAATTTTCTTGGCTTTTTAACTGTGTAAACTAGAAGTGGCTATAGTTTTTTGTTTTTGGGTTATGCGTCAAAATATGAGACCATGTCATAACGTTCGATTCATTAGTCGCTACAAGGCAAGATAAATTTTTTAGAATTTTTCTGATGGCAGATTCGTTTTTAGGAGGATCAAATTAGTCTTAATCCAGATTTTCAGCTCATTTGGAGAGATTTCGAAAATTTTCATTTTTTTGAAGTAAGGTAGGTATATGTATGGAAAAAAGTCGATTTTACGAAGGTCATTTTTCGGTTAGGATAAAATTGGTAAAAATTATTCTAGAAACTTGAAATTATAAGGGTTTGTAGGAAATTTTCTTGGCTTTTTAACTGTCTAAACTAGAAGTTGCTATGATTTTTTGTTTTTGAGTTATGCGTCAAAATATGAGACCATCTCATAACCTTCGATTCACTAGTAGCTACAAGGCAAGATAAATTTTTTAGAATTTTTCTGGTGGCAGATTCGTTTTTAGGAGGGTCAAATTAGTCTTAATCCAGATTTTCAGCTCATTTCGAGAGATTTCGAAAATTTTCATTTTTTTGAAGGAAGGTATATGTATGGAAAAAAGTTGATTTTACGAAGGTCATTTTTCGGTTAGGATAAAATTGGTAAAGATTACTACAGAAACTTGAAATTATAAGTGTTTGTAGGAAATTTTCTTGGCTTTTTAACTGTCTAAACTAGAAGTTGCTATGATTTTTTGTTTTTGAGTTATGCGTCAAAATATGAGACCATGTCATAACGTTCGATTCACTAGTCGCTACAAGGCAAGATAAATTTTTTAGAATTTTTCTGATGGCAGATTCGTTTTTAGGAGGGTCAAATTAGTCTTGATCCAGATTTTCAGCTCATTTGGAGAGATTTCGATAATTTTCATTTTTTTGAAGGAAGGTATAGGTATGTATGGAAAAAAGTCGATTTTACGAAGGTCAATTTTCGGTTACGATAAAATTGGTAAAAATTACTCTAGAAACTTGAAGTTATAAGGGTTTGTAGAAAATTTTCTTGGCTCTTTAACTGTGTAAACTAGAAGTGGCTATGATTTTTTGTTTTTAAATTATGCGTAAAAATCTGAGATCATATCATAACGATCGATTCGCTAGTTGCTACAAGGCTAGATAATTTTTTTAGAATTTTTCTGGTGGCAGATTCGTTTTTAGGAGGGTCAAATTAGTCTGAATCCAGATTTTCAGCTCATTTGGAGAGATTTCGAAAATTTTCATTTTTTTGAAGGAAGGTATATGTCTGGAAAAAAGTCGATTTTACGAAGGTCATTTTTCGGTTAGGATAAAATTGGTAAAAATTATTCTGGAAACTTGAAATTATAAGGTTTTGTAGGAAATTTTCTTGGCTTTTTAACTGTGTAAACTAGAAGTGGCTATAATTTTTTGTTTTTGAGTTATGCGTCAAAATATGAGACCATGTCATAACGTTCGATTCATTAGTCGCTACAAGGCAAGATAAATTTTTTAGAATTTTTCTGATGGCAGATTCGTTTTTAGGAGGGTCAAATTAGTCTTAATCCAGATTTTCAGCTCATTTGAAGAGATTTCGAAAATTTTCATTTTTTTGAAGGAAGGTATATGTATGGAAAAAAGTCGATTTTACGAAGGTCATTTTTCGGTTAGGATAAAATTGGTAAAAATTATTCTAGAAACTTGAAATTATAAGGGTTTGTAGGAAATTTTCTTGGCTTTTTAATGGCGTAAACTAGAAGTGGCTATGATTTTTTGTTTTTGAGTTATGCGTCAAAATCTGAGATCATGTCATAACGATCGATTCGCTAGTCGCTACAAGGCTAGATAATTTTTTTAGAATTTTTCTGATGGCAGATTCGTTTTTAGGAGGGTCAAATTAGTCTTAATCCAGATTTTCAGCTCATTTGAAGAGATTTCGAAAATTTTCATTTTTTTGAAGGAAGGTATATGTATGGAAAAAAGTCGATTTTACGAAGGTCATTTTTCGGTTAGGATAAAATTGGTAAAAATTATTCTAGAAACTTGAAATTATAAGGGTTTGTAGGAAATTTTCTTGGCTTTTTAATGGCGTAAACTAGAAGTGGCTATGATTTTTTGTTTTTGAGTTATGCTTCAAAATCTTAGACCATGTCATAACGTTCGATTCACTAGTCGCTACAAGGAAAGATAATTTTTTTAGAATTTTTCTGGTGGCAGATTCGTTTTAAGGAGGGTCAAATAAGTATAAATCCAGCTCATTCGGAGAGATTTGGAAAATTTTCATTTTTTAGAAGGAAGGTATAAAGTAGAGAAAAAAGTTGGTCCACTTAATGTCCACTTTTTAAAAATGTGTTTCTTTAATTATAGGAAATTATTTTTGCAATTTTTTTTAGATACCCAGAAAAGGTAAAATAAATAAGTAAATAAAGACATTGGAGTTATAAAATTGTACTTACCTCTTTGGTGTTTGCATGAGTAAATAATAGAGATCATTAAAATAGCCATCTATATCATATAAAACCTCATCAGTTTCTTTAATTGGTATACCAGTAAGATCTTTCAAAAACGTTACCCAATCAATGTGAATAAATTGTTTTTTAATATCTTTAATTGTTATATTTTTTCTTTCTTCACTATAAGTACTTGTTTTATTGGCATGCTTTAGTACAATCTAAAAAAAAGCAATAATTACTAAGATATTTTAGAAATTAAAGTATTCAAGCAATTCACAAATTTTGTTCATCTAGATTGATTGCAGGGCTACTCAAAACCATAAAAAAATACATGGTGTCCCATTTAAAATATTGTTGATGCATTTTATTGGGTATTCCCTTTATGTAAAATTCATTTTTGGTCGACACAGACAAAATAATACAACTGAAATTAGTGAACATAAGTGAGGGTGAAAATATAGTTTTTCCTGGCTGTTATGAACTTATTATCCAATATAATTTATTAATATTAATACTAAATTGATTTTTCTGCACATACTTCTGTAAGCTTTTCAGCAAAAGTCATAGTAGCTCTCAAATCGTGAGTTACATCGACACTATCGGCTCCTAAATCTTTTACAATTTTTAAAATCTTGTCCAAATTATCCTCTGTAAAATGCGTTGAAGCTAAATGGGCCACATCGATTGCTCTTATCTGGAATCAAATACAAACAGATGTCAAGTGACTAAATATCTGCAAAAAATTTTAACTTTCATAAATAATATCGATATACTATAGTAAATAAGTTAATTATACAGTAGCAATAAAACTCAATCCACAATTTTAATCATGTGTAGACTGCAGAAATTGCAATTGCCGACGTTCCGAATCTATTTGATTTTTTCATCCGAGGCCAGATCATAAAACTTACCTCATATTTACATTTTATGGTGAAATTAACGTAAAAAAAAAGTTCCTAGACCAGTGTCACGTTCAGCAGCTTGTACAAAGTACAAGTTTTATACGCTGATTATAAAAAAATGTTTTTGGTGCGCCGCTGCTATTTTCGAATCCAAATTACCGTGAATAAAGACGGTTGTAAGACACGTTAGGCATTGTAAAGCATTCACATTACTTATGTTTTACTGAAAACAAGAATAGAACTCTCACTCACTCAACTGAATACCTAATTCATTTTTTATTTATGTACGAATGTAAAAATGTACCTCCACCATCACAGGTTAGAAGAATGGCATTTACATAATTCCAACCTATTTAAATTTGAACAGTCGTCGTCGTGAAGTGAACGACCTTTCCGCACATAATGTTTTAGAAAAACTGGTATAAAACACCTTTATAACAATTAATAATCCATTTAAAATTTACGTAGACACCTAGGGCGATTCGTGATCTTGGTTGGCTGAGTGTTATCAGAAACTGATTGTTTTTTTGTTGTTGTTGTTGATGGTAATTTGCATTTGATAGTTATTTTTTACCTTTTAAAATAAACAATTTTTTTTATTTTTAGACAAATTATTATAACCAAATAAAAAAATTTTCATAAATTTTCACGGTGGAATCGTGTTGACTATGTCAATAGTAATAATAGGCTAGCAGAGAAATAAAAATTTAGGTACATTCTTTAAGCTATACTAATAGATTTTATTTTTGCTTAAGTTAGTTAACAATTCAATAACTTTAATAAAAATCAACTTGGATTTTTTTATATCAGGGTTATATTCCTTCAAGTGTATAGATAAGACTAATTTTTTCAGATTTTTAAATTTACAGTAAATATAAAAATATTATTTTCTTACGTCTGCATATAGTCTATATAGAAAGGACAAGGAGTAATAAATCATTCATTTAAGTAGATTTCATAGACGTACCAAAATATATTTTAAGAGGGTATACCGTGTTGATGCAAGTGTTGATGATATTGTGGAATTAACGGCTGCTATGTTGTGTGTTGCTAAATCAACAATTTATAGATTACTAAAAGAAAGCAAGAATGGAACTCTTCAACCCCCTATAAAACTACTTCAGGCCGAAAACCAATTGAGATCGATGAGTCATTAAAACAAAGACTAAGGCGTAAAGTCCATGGATTTTACTTACGAAAGGAAATTCCAACACTTGACAAAATTATGACATCAGTGCAAGAAGATACGGACTATACAAAATTCTCCAGAATAACATTATGCAAACTTTTGAAAGATGTGGGTTTCAGATATACAAAACATAATAGAAAATCTCTCTTGATAGATAAACCGGAAATAGTTTTTTGGAGAAGAGACTATTTAGGAAGCATTCGACATGCCAGAGAACAAAATTTGAAAATCTTCTACTTAGACGAAACATGGATAAATGCTGGATATACAGTTTCCAAATCTTGGCAAGATGAAAACATTAAAAGCGGAAGGCAGACATTCGTGGTTTGTCGAGGTTTGTCGTTAGGTTTGCAGCCACCATCTGGAAAAGGAAAAAGACTTATCATTGTCCATGTCGGAAGTTCTGAAGGTTTTGTTGATGGTGGATTATTAACTTTTATTTCAAAACGCACGGGGGACTATCACGAAGATATGAATGGGGATGTCTTCGAGGAATGGTTTGTTCAAATGTTGGATCTGATTCCAAAAGGGGCTGTTATTGTTATGGACAACGCAAGTTACCATTCACGGTTACGAGAAGAATTGCCCACAAGTCGTTGGCGTAAAGCAGAGCTTTTGGAGTGGCTTATTTCGAAAAATATTAAGTTTCCAAAAGATCCACTAAGGAAAGAACTTTACAGAATTGCAAAAATGAACAAGAATAAATACAAAACCTACACTGTAGAAGAAATGGCTTCTTCTCGTGGTATATCAGTTCTTCGACTTCCCCCTTATCATTGTGAACTTAATCCCATAGAATTAATATGGGCTCAGGTAAAGGGGAAAGTTGGAAAAAAAATACTACTTTTAAAATAAACGATGTTGTGAAATTGTTTGAGAGTGCTGTAAGTCATGTTAGTAAGGAAAATTGGACAAACTGTATCGAGCATGTTATCAAAGTAGAGGCAAATATGTGGAAAATTGACAATATTTGTGATGATTTAATCGACCCTATTATTATTAATGTCAACAACGATTCTTCCTCTTCCGAGTCGGATATAGAATAAAATGTAAGTAATAAATGTATTCCAATAATTATTTCTTTTAATTTTTATTATATTAAAATTTAAAACGTATTTTTTCCCAAAATACACACCACTGCATTGCGTTATTGCTTATCTGCTAATCCTTTAACAATGAAGAAAACCCTAAACTTTGCTACAACTGAAACAAATACGGGGTCGATCTACCTGGTTTTTAGATTTACGGAAGAAATGTAATTTAAAGTAAGAGATTTATCAAAAATTTCATGTTGCTCCCTGTAAAGGTTTTGCATACTTAATTAGGGTTTATTACTCCTCGTACTTTTTGTACATACTATAGTGCGGAACCCAATTTTCATCATAAAATTAAAATTATAAATAATAGAACTACTTCTCTAGTCATTAAAATTTTTTTTGTGAAATTTTCTCCTCTTTTAGGATTTTTTTTAATATTGGAGCTGCCTCTAATAGTTTCATAGTTATTGCCAAAAAACCGAGACCATCTTTTTGTGTTTTTGTTTTTTAGTTAATAACAATTGAAATTTTTAAATACTTACCCATAATATTGATTTTTCACTTGTAGCATTTTCGAAAACCGCAACCCTAAAAAATAGATTATGATAAACTCCTAATTTTCTTGCCTTAAGCATTGTCGTCTTCCAATAGAAATTGTTTTCCATCCAATGGCCCATTTTTAACAGTGGCCATCCTCCCATTAACTGCAATAAACAATCTTTAATTTAATTTTCTCGAGGTTTGTTTTGCATCATACCTCGTCCAAAATTTTTAAGAATGTTCTATTTTCGTCCTGATCAATTTTTTCCGTATCCGTGCAAGCCTTGTAAAAAGTTCGTTGAAATGCCAAACTCTTCGGTACTACGTTTCCATCAATTTCCGTTTCCCGTACGATGTTCTTCAACCTGTAATCCGACAATGCTCTCAAGCTACTCAACGTGGACGCGTGATTCTTTGGCTTGTCTGCAATATTCATTTGACCGCAAGCGAAAGCGTAAAAATCCTCACATGGGTCAGCAGATGCATTAATTGAATCCAATATGTGAATACTTGCACGAATGCATTCGGGTTTCAGACACACTCTGTTATCTGAAAATGCATTAACAATTCTATAAATTATCGATTACTATAATAATGGTGCAATGGTTTATGCAGTTTTTGCATATTGTAAACAAAATGGCTTTGCTAACAGGCCCAAAATTCGTCGTTTACAAGGCGAACGCTCTAATTTATGACCTACTACCGCTCTGAAATTTGACAGGCAATGCTAATTTCATGAATTTAAATATCAACAGATACGTAAAATACGAGGGTTGTCTGAAAAGTTTCCGGCCTAACAAAGATACTAGACATTTTTTCTTCAAATTAATTTTTATTTTTCTACGTAGTCTTTGTAAGTCTATACACTTCTCCCAGCGATGCTCCGATCTCTTCAACCCGTCCAAATAGTACTCGGCGTCATTCTCTGCAAAATAGTTGTTTACGAGGGTCATGGCCTCCACATTCGACAAAAATCTCTGTCCTCCGACCGCAATTTTTAGCTTAGGGAACAAAACAAAAGTCGCTTGGGGCTAGATCTGGTGAGTAAGGAAGGTGGTCAAGCAGTTCAAACCGTAACTCGTTGATTTTCGCTATGGCAACCGCTGAGGTATGAGACGGCGCATTGTCTTGGTGAAACAAAATTCTTTTTTCTGCAAATGTGGCCGTTTTTCCGCAATTTCTGCCTTCAGCTTGTCAAGTAATGATGCTCCTGTAATGGTTTTTCCTTTTTGAAGATAATCGATTAAGATAACTACATGAGTATCCCAGAAAACAGTTGCCATCACTTTCCCAGCCGAAGGAACAACCTTTGCTTTTTTTGGAGCCGATTCCCCCTTCGTAGTCTATTGTTTTGACTGTGTTTTTGTTTCTGGAGTATAATGGTGTATCCAAGTTTCATCTGCAGTAATTAATCGGCGCCAAAACTCTGATTTATTGCGCCTAAACTGCGCGAACAGAGAGTTGGAAATGTTCATTCGAACACGTTTTTGGTCCAAAGTGAGCAAACGTGGTACCCAACGCGCGGAAGCTTTCTCATGCCTAAATCTTGATTCAATATGTGACAAACACGTTCTTTGGACATGTTTATAGCCTCTACTATCTCTCTAATTTTAATTCGACGGTTGTCTAGCACCATTTGGTGAATTTGAGCGATATTATCGTCAGTGGTTGCAGTTTTTGGACGTCCCTAACGTTCATCGTCACCCAAGCTGGTACGGTCACGTTTAAATTCAGCAGCCCAAAATTTCACGATGGTAAATGATGGTGCAGAGTCCCCGTACACAGCGTCCAACTCGTCTTTGATTTGCGTAAGCGTATTGCCTTTCAAAAACAAATATTTGATGACAGCTCGATACTCGATTTTTTCCATTTTCATAAAAACACTCACATCGACTCACTCAAATGATTGTCAAACAACAACTGCGCGTCCGAAATGGCTGAAATTTTAGTGGGTACCTTTCAAAGGATGCGCAAACACATTCCCCAACTTTTGTTTACGAGTGCTGCCATCTTCATGTTGAGGTCGGAAACTTTTCAGGCTATGTACATATACTTAGGTAAAGCCAAATAAATTTTGTTTGTTTCAGCTTAATTTTTTGGGTTTTTGCGTCAGTATTTTTTTTAACTCAAAACCTGATGCAGAAAACAATACATTGAAGCAAAATCATCAAAAATTGATGAAGAAACATAAAAAATAATGCGGAAACCTAAATTTGTATGCAGTAACCCAAAAATCGGGCAAAAACAATCAAAAACTATGGGAAAATCAAAAAATGTTTGCAAAAACCCAAAAGATGACGCAGTAACCCAAAATTTGACGCATAAACTCGAAAATTGATGCAGAAATGCAAAATATTGCCAAAAATTATCAAAAACTGTCGTAAAAACTACAAAAAACCCAATTATTACACTTTATGCTAGAAATGAAAACGGATTTATGGAGGATACTGATGTAATATTTTGTTCAAAAACTCAACTTGGGGAAATGAACCAGGCGAATTTCTTGAAATGGTTTGAATATTAATTGCTGCAAAACTTAGATAAAAAAATACTTATGTATAAACTATTGAAGCAATAAAGTCATTTATTATTATTATTATCACTAATTTAAATCAGTAAAATATGAATTTTTGTTTTTTAAGACCATCAAAAATTGTATAAAAATGCTAATCACCTTTTTTTGTGCTTCACTTACCATGAGACGTTAGGAAACAAATAAATAGAACAACAATAATTATTACTAATCCTAATATGCAGCACACTAAACATTTTTCGAACTTATTTCTGCGATTAAACCATTTTTTCAAACCCATATCACCTCATCACCATTGGACCAGTTTGTAACTGGTCCAAATTAACCTAAACTATGTTAAATTTTTTAAATAGGCTACAATTGCGGTAATAATTAGCTTATGCGTAACCGTGGCAAAGAATTAGTCACGATGACAATTGAATTACGTAAAAATGGTGCTCGATTAAAATAATTAAATCGTTTTTTAAAGAAGGTGTGGATGCAGACGCGCCTAATTTCATCAAATGCTAATTTAATAAAATGTTCATCTTTCATTTATTATCTTTATCTAATTACTGTTTCGGTTCATTCATATTATTGTGGTTAATATAAAATGGTGTTCTAGGAACACGCTAGGTTTAATTCCCGTGAACTTGGCACACCATATTTAAAAATCTTAAAGTTTTTTTTAGAGTTCTGTTATCCTTTGCAATAGTTCTAGCAATTAAACGCAAAAAATCAATTTTTGAAAACTAAGTCTAAGCCTAAACGCTATTCAGAGCTCTAATCATATCGGCTAGAACTCGTAAAAAATGTTTTTTTAAATAAAAGTCGATTTTTCGATATTTAAAATGAAGATTACTTGAAGAAAAATTATTTTGCGGAAAAAAGTCACAAGGGTTTTGTGTAGAACTAAAGGAACGCTATTCAGAACTCAAGTCAGATCGGCTAGAACTCGTAAAAAAATTATTTTTAAATAAAATTACATTTTAGGCACTTAGTTTTCAAAAATTGATTTTTTGCGTTTAATTGCTAGAACTATTAATATAATGGATATAGAACTCTAGAACTATTGTAAAATTAACTAGAACTCCAAAAAAATAATGTATTTTCTTGATACGGTGCGCTGCGTGAAATTGGCGCACCATATTTTAAAATTAGATTTTTTTGTATTTAATAACCGGAACTATTGAAAATACTAACAGAGAACTTTAGAACTATTGCAAAGGATGCCAGAACTCTAAAAAAAACTTTAACATTTTTAAATATGGTGTGCCAAGTTCACGGGAATCATTATTTTCAATTAATCACTGCGTGCCGAGCGAAGCGAGGTTCGCAGCACCAAATTAATTATAACTAATGATTTTTAAATTAGTTTAGATTGATTTGGTGCTGCGAACCTCGCTTCGCTCGGCACGCAGTAATTCATTTATGATAACTCAATGATGTTTAAATTTGACTGAATTAATCCCAAAAAAATTAGATGAATAAACCCAAAAAGTGGGTGTCTGCATTTAGTATGTAGTTTTTACAACAGTTTTTGATAATTTTGTAAATTTTTTGGATTTCTGCATCAATTTTCGGTATTATGCGTCAAATTTTGGGTTACTGCGTCATCTTTTTTGGTTTTTCCCATAGTTTTTGATTGTTTTTGGACAATTTTTGGGTTACTGCATATAAATTTGGGTTTCCGCATTATTTTTTGGGTTTCTTCATCAATTTTTGCTGATTTTGCTTCAATGTTTTGGTTTCTGCATCAGGTTTTGAGTTTCCAAAAAAAACTGACGTCAAAACTCAAAAAATGAAGCTTAAACAAACAAATTTACCTACATAAACTCATCATTTTTAATTTTGGGCCTACTAGCAAAGCCATTTTGTTTATAATACGCAAAAACTGTATAAACCATTACACCATTATAATAAAGTATAGAATTGTTAATGCATTTTTAGATAACAAATTAATTATAACTACATTCTTCTGTAAACCACACATTAGAAAAAAAATAGGGGTTGTTCATAAACCATTGCCAAGACTGAAGCACAATAAACAACTCTTGAGTTCTTGTCTTGTCTCAATCTGTATTTTATAGAGAAAACCACCAATGTTGTTAAACATTCTTCGGGTAGACGTATTACTCAAATTCACTTTTAGTTCAAGCAGGTGTTTTGCATAATTTGACTTATCCGTCGATAAATTCTGGCATTTCCATGGTTTACGTTGCAAAATTCTTTCGCTTTGAGCCGATAACTTTTCTTTTGAAGATTCTTTTGATTACTGAATTGCTATTCTTATTTACTGTCATATTCTATTGGAACATTTTACCAGTACCAACCATGTTCAGATATTTAAGTAACGCTTTTTTACATTCCCAGACATATCGTTTCAACTGAGGTGATTTGCATTTCAAATGTGTTGAATGAGACCTATAATTTAGAAATACATAAATGCTATAATTGACTTTAAAATTCGCATGTTGTGTCACCATTTTGTTGTTTAAGAATAGTTGGCCAATGTAATACACTTTTTTCGGTTAAATTATATACCCTGTTTTATAAAATAAAAAGTATATAGTAAGCAAAACCTGTCAAATAATATCATTCAACATTTTACTATCTTTTCAGTGTAAAATGTTAATTTTCTATCATATAATCAAGGTGTATAGAAAGGTGACGAACATGTTTAAAAATCAAATTGTTAATTAGGTTACTAAATGTTTACAAATTTTAATTAAACCATTACTGAATTAACCTAGCCTAGCCTAACCTAACCTAACCTAACCTAACCTAACCTAACCTAACCTAACCTAACCTAACCTAACCTAACCTAACCTAACCTAACCTAACCTAACCTAACCTAACCTAACCTAACCTAACCTAACCTAACCTAACCTAACCTAACCTAACCATTACTGAATTGTTGTAAAATGACATTTCACCATTATTGTATATATATAAACCTACTGAATATTTAAGATTAATGAAATTTTAAGGATTTCAACACAGGGTGTTACCTCCCAAGGCAATGATAATGGTTTGCAAACTATGTGGCATGTTCTCGATCAAATTTTGGATCACATTCTGTGGAAGATTGTAACATTCCTGCACAAATCGGGTGAATTGAGCATGAATAATTATCTGAGCAGTGTGGGGCTGTACTTTAAGACTCGTTTACCCAACAATATAAACTCATTTCTTTGCTATTTCTTCAGTTCTTCCCAAAATGGTGACAGTAGAGGAGTTTGCAGTGCACCTTGTGTTATTGTAGGCAAGAATCGTCGTACTAGATTTTGAATAAGGCCTTCTCTAAGGGTGAGATCATTATACAACGGTAGTAATTTGTTGGCTTGCTTAAATAAAGATCAATTAGAGTGAAGATACAAAATACAGATTAGCAATATCAGCTAAGATTCTTGGCTTTATATTTGAAAATGTATCTAAATGTTTCTAATAGAACAGAAATCTTGGAACAGGTGCCACTGCAGCCCCGTCAGCATGCATGCGTACCAAGCGGGAAAGTCCACGGAAACCGCTTTAATACAATTGACTGACGAAATCCAAGACGCTCTGAATAAAAAAGAGACCGTTGTATGTGCCTTTCTAGACATAGAAGGGGCCTTTGACAATACGCCACATGAGGCAGTCAAAAGAGCACTGATTGAGAAAGGAGTAGATAGAATGACTTCCATCTGGATGTCGCAACTGCTATCTACAAGAATCGCAGAAATGGAGGCAGGACAAGACACTATCTTCATTAATGTGACCAGAGGCTATCCACAGGGGTGAGTTGCATCCCCGCTTATGTGGAGTCTCACTGTGGACAGTCTACTTAATCAATTGACCAGGGAAGGCATACCATGTCAAGGGTATTCCGACGACATGGTTATCCTGGAAAAAGGGAAGTATGAAAATGTCCTCTGTGATATTGTTCAAAGAGGACTGAACATTGCGAAACAATGGTGTGACTCGGTGGGACTCAGCATCAACCCCACCAAAACCACACTAATAGCCTTTACAAAGAAAAAGAAACCTAATCTAAAGATCATAAGAATAGGAGAGAACATCGTCGAGTGGAAAACAGAGGTCAAATATTTAGGGCTAATCCTAGATAGCAGGTTACTCTGGAATAAACACGAAGACGAAGTAATACACAAAGCAACCAAGGCCCTCATGGTGTGCAGGAACATTGCAGGAAAGAACTGGGGATGCAACCCACGTATTCTGCAGTGGATGTACACAGCAATAGTGAGACCAATAATCACATATGGCTTGGGGAGCAAGGGCTAATCTGAGTACGACGAGGAAAAATCTCTCGAAGATTCAGAGACTAGCCTGTTCATGTATCACTGGAGCAATGGGAACTTGCCCCACTGCTGCAATAAAGGTGATTTTAAACTTAACCCCACTGCACATTCTGTTAGAAAGTGTAAGGAAGAAAACGATATATAGAATGATCAAAGAAGGAATTATCAGGGAAAAACCCCGATCATTTCATTTTGATCAAATTTGGGAAATGCCCCAAGATGATATGCCAAAGAAATTCAACTTTGTGAGAAAAGTCATCACAAAGTTAAGTAATAAATCTGAATGGGATGAAGACACCATACAGAATTTAAATCAGAATACCATAAAGTGGTATACGGACGGTTCCAAGCTAGAGGAGGGAACTGGGATAGGAGTTTTTGGACCGAGAGCCAGAACCATCTTGTGGGATCAGCAGTAGAGTAATCTTAGGAAAACTAAGGGAGGAAATGGAGAAGGAAAAATCCAAGTACTGGAATCAGCTGGAAGGACTGAGGCAATCTAAGATACTACTGGGGAACTATGACCAGAAGAGATCTCTTAGCTGCCTCGACCTCAGTAAAAAAAGGCTCCGAATCCTAACGGGAATATTAACCGGGCATTGCCGGTTAAGAAGCCACATGAAGAAACTAGGGTTAGCAGATAAAGCAAAGTGCAGATTCTGTGAGGGAGAGTATGAAACCTCAATACACATACTCTCAGAATGCCCTGCCTTGCAAAATTCTAGGGTTAGATACCCAGGAGCACATGAAATAGAGGAAGGGGATCTACCTGATTTGAAGCCCGACGATGTCCTAAACTTCCTCAGGAAAATAGGACTCGAAAAGCTGCTATAGGTCTGAGAAAATATCAGAACATGGCAAGTAAGGGGGGACACAATAGATGCTATAGGTCGCAGTGTGATTATTACCCCTGACTCATACATACATACATAGATACAAATGTTTCTAACAAGAGTTCTGAATTATCTTTGACGATGATTGGAATTCCAGCCTCCTTGGTGGGTCATACTCAAGATCATTAGAAATTTGAAATATATAAAAATTTATAAAAACTCGAATTAAGAATAAGGTAATCCCAATTTTAAGACTGGCAGTGTATTTTATAAATCATTAACTGTTGTTTTTATTAATCTCGGTATTGCTAATTCATTTAATCCATTAATATTTCCATATTTTGATTAGCAGTTTGTTAATGCGTGTTTCATAAGATAGTGACATTTTAATGTAATCTCTTTAATAATTTTATGGACATTTACTTTTTGTTTTTTTATGTTTTAAAAAAAACCATTTGAATATAATAATTTTTATTTCTATAACACTATACACTTATCAATAGGATTCATATAACTTCCAAATGTACAATTAAAATCATTGGCAAAATATCTGGAATTTCTAAACGATCCTAAGATTCGTAGTGATGGATCTAGGTGGGTTCGAATGTGTCTTGCGCTCTTCCTATTGCTGTCGCACATGGTGCCAGCGTAACTCAACCAAAACAGTTGACTCAAAGTATATTTGAGACCGGGTAATTGATTAATAATTTCTGCTTTTTGTTTTTTAAAAGCCTCGTAAGAAATATCGACTGAAACATAGTCTGCGAAATTTTCGTCAAACAGTCTATCGCATGTCTGAAATAAACAACAAAAAAATGGTTAGAAAAAGTAAAGCTGGGGCCTATTCCTCCATAGCACTCTGCAACTCTTCACTCTGCACTCTGCACTTTGCACTTTTTCGCAGAGTGTAGAGTCCAGCTGTTCCTCCAATAATTGTTGCTACTTTTCAAATCACTGTTGTTGTTTACAGAGTGACACATAACCTCAAAGTTAAAGTTGCAATATAGAACAAACTTACACTTACAACTTACTTATTAGTTACAATTAAAATAATTATGAGTTGCAAGCGGAAAGAAACTTTATCCAAAAAGTTAGCTGTGCTAAAAGTCATTCGAAATGAAAAAAATTTATTGTTTGGAGCTTTTTCTGCTCATGTTTCGCAGAAAATTACGGAAGAAGGCTGGCAAAAAGTGTTGGAGGTGGCAAAAGCTAATGGGCTAGTCTCTGATAACTGAAATTGGACATTTGTGCGGGACAAGTTGTTCAGTGTATGGAAAAGTCGAACCTTGATACGTAAAATATATGTTCACTCATTTAATAACAATTTTCCTGTATGAATAAAAATATGGCATTCGTTTATAACAATAAGTTGAGCCAAAGTCTTTTGAAGAGTGAAATCTTTCTTTTCATAACATTTGGAGACTCTGCAATATTTTAAACTCTTCATTATTTTCAAGATATATTGGTGGAACAAAACAAGACTGGTTTGTTTGAAAACTCTGCATTTTACACTCTGCACTTCACTCTGCCTCTGCAAAAAATAAAAATAATGGTGGAACAGGAATTCATCTGAAGAGTGCAAAGTGCAGAGTGATATGGAGGAATAGGCCCCTGGAACTCAATGATCAATAAAATTATTTACAATTGCCAATAAAATAAAACAAAAATGGGAAATAATAACAATAAAAAACGATAGAGATTTCCACTATTTATTTAAAAAATTGCTTTTTTAAACTTAATGACAGCTGTTTCGCTAAAAACTAGCATCGTCAGATTGACATATTGAAGTTACATTTTGTTTTTTAAAGTAGCTACCTGACGATGCTAGTTTTTAGGGAAACAGCTGTCAGTTTATATAAATAGAGATGGCTCAGTCATACAATTACCCGAAAGAATTCAGGATAAAACCTTCCAATGATGTATAGATTATAAATAATACTACTTATTTTAAATCAAATACCATCTCTATCGTTCTGCAAATGAAAGGAAAGTCATACTAGTCATAATCTATTTAATAGTATAGTATATTTTAATATCAAAAACAAAAACTCACTTGATTCAGAGCACCAGTTATATTAAATTGCGAACACTGTTCCCTTATACATTCTGTATGATCTAAAAATGATCGATACGTCTCGTTGGACCATTTTTGTATACCATCTCTATTACCGTATATATCTGCGAGTCCGAAAGCGTGAGTAAGCTCATGAGCAATTATGGTTCCTAAAACACTATAATTGCGGAAATTTAAACCTTTATGAGTATCAAACACTCCGCCAATGATGGCTGCTGGCACATCTAAAAAAAAATAAGGAACTTGACTTAATATAAATACAATATGTTCAAGTAGTTGTACGGATATATAAGAGGTCTGTTCCAACCAAGCTGAGAACCGTTCTAAAATAGTAATTTTTGTGTGCAGTGGTGTAGTGAGTTGCGCAGTGCACTAATTTGGTCTCGTGAGTGGGTAATATTACCGTTCTATAGAGCGGGTCACAGTTATTATGCAGCATTGCGTTTATGGACGACGGCGTTGCCATATCGGCATGTTCTTCGAATTTGGTTCCAACTGGCGCGGGAATATAACTTGCCATTGTGTTACTATTATGATTTAAATGTTGACTAAATTATTCATTTGAAAATCGTTTAGTGAGTAATTAAGAATATTTATAATTATGCTTTTAGATAAATTTTACGCGTTTAAAGGAAAATATTGTTAATCCGCTAAAATATTCAAATTTTATACGTTTAATTATCACGTATAAAGAAATAAAAAATACAGCGGCCTTACAAAAGACCTTTGTCAAATTATGAAATAATAATATAATTAATAATAAAAATATGTCAATAATAATAATATATACATAAATTACAAGACGCGTGAAAAAAAAAAGCTAATGAAATCTTGCCAACGACGTTTCGATGATTTTTCCGAGGATTTTTCTTCTTCTGGCGGGTTGTTGTAACAAACAAAATATAGAATAAGTAAATGAATTAATAATTACGTATTTTAACTTGAATTAAAATTAAACTTTAAAAATGACAATGATTAGCAGGTAATAACTAAAATAAATGAAAATTGAATGGAACATTTGAGGGTTAAGAAATATATTACTGATCTTCATCGTCATCCAAGTCTTCATCTTCATCGTCTTCATTTAGATTTATTATTATTGGCTCAATGTCTTCCATTAAATGATCTGTTTGCCACATCTTTTCCTCTGTCTTCTCTACCTTTTTTCATAATTAGACCACTGCATTGGGGTTACTTGCGAATACGCTGTTTTTATAAGTTTTTCCACATCCTATTTTAAAAGTACTTTTATTACGAGCCACATATCCTTTCACTTGGCTCCACACCATTTCAATAGAATTCGCAATGATAAGGTGGTAATCGTAGGAGTGTTATATTATGTTCCATGGCAATGTCGTCTATTTTTCTTAGGTCGTACTGCTCTCTAAACGCGTTTGCAGTAGCCAATAGTTCTGTTTTTAAATAATGATCCTCGAAGTAAATCTTTTTTTCCAGTAGCCAGTACTTTATTTGTTCCTTATTCCAAGTTGTCTTTGGAAAAGGTAACTTCGCCGAATGGTATGACGCATTGTCCAACACTACAACATTCTTTGATCCGTTTTTCGGCAAATTAGGGATCAATTGATCTTTAAACCAGGCCTCAAAGCCTTCTGCGTCCATTTCGTCGTGGTAATCGTCTGCACCTTTCTTTGCCAGAAAAGTTTTTTCTGCACCCTCAAGAAAACCGTCTTTCCAGCATGCATGAAGAAGAACAAATCTCGGTTCTCGTTGACTTGGAGCCTTCAGTCCTGTTGTCAGTCCTTTGACAAATGCATCTCGGGCATTTTTTATGGTAGTGTCTTTCCATTCAAAATTTACACTGTGGCCCACATTAATCCATAACTCGTCCAGATATATTACGTTATATCCTTCTTCGCGGAACTTCTTCACTGATCTTAAATATTTGTGCCTCCAGGCGATTATATCAGCTCTTTCTATTAGAATCGAGTGTCTTCCTCTCTTTCCATAAACAAACCCCATATCGTTAAGCAAGCGTCTTAGCGTACTTTTAAAAAATTTGGTACATTTTCGTCTGAATTTATTTTAGCAAGAACTTTTGCCAGTGTTGGTGGAATATTTTCGGAGTAGAATTCATGCACAGCTTTTCGTATTTGCGATTGGATACCTTCATCGTAGGTGATCAGTCTTGAATTCGACTGGCTGCTGTTCCGTCTTCGTTTTTTTGGCGATGTCAAAGGTCCAGTAGCGGCTTCGCTTTTCAGATTATTCACTGTTCTCACACTAAGGCCAGTCATTTCAGAAATCAGTTCTATTTTCGCTGTCACACTTTTGTCATCTTTTGTATTCAACGTATACGTTAAAGCCTCTTGGTTTGACGATGAAGATTTTCACCTTGTTTAAATTTTTCAAACGGTGCTGCTAACTGCATGGCTGTTGTTTCAATAATGCCCTTTCGTTTATCAGCAGAAACAGATAGGTACCTGCCTATGTTATTACTTACCTGTACATTTACTTACCCCTAAATTCAGGAATATTACATAACAACGGTTTACGAGGATCAAGGGATCATACAGGTAAAAATAATTAGCATCTTTGTAATTAAATAATATTTTCACTGGCAATAGGATTAGGATTTGTCTGAAACATCTAGTAGAGACCTAAATAATCCATCAAGTGATCAGGTATATACTGATTACAATCTACATAAATAGATTTGAATTCCATTTTTTAATAATATTTATTATATAGAATACATCTGTTTTGCAAAATTCATAATAAAACGTTTCTACGAAAATAAATTGGCTGAGTTAATTGTGGTTCAAGCCGTAACCAAAGCGGCAACAGTGTTGAATATTCGCCCATAAGATTTACATTGGCCTATGCCGGCCACGCTGCATAATAACTGTGACGCGCTCTATAGAACGGTTCTTTGCTTGGTTGGAACAAACCTATTAGCTAAGACATAGTTGACCACAAAAGGGCTCTGGATCAAAGAAAGGTGTATTATAGCTCCCTTTTTTTGCGAGTTTATTAACTTCTTCATTACCTATTATCCCTTTGTGAGGTGGCACCTACATCAAAGCTACCTTATTGTTTCTTGTCAATTTCTTAAGAGATTTTTTACATTTCCAAACCAGGTTTGACTCATAACTGAAAGATCTCAGAGCCTTTAAAGCTGTCTGTTTAAGGAAATTTGCATTAAGTTTAAGATAACTGTATCATGCTTGTCCCTAATAGTGACGACTAAGTCATCTGCATAATCTTGAATCGTAAAACCAGAGTTATGCAGCTTTGATAGAAGAACAACCAGGCTCACAACAGGGACTATAACTTGGTGACATTTCAGTATTATTCCTAAAGATATTCTTGGATTTTTCACTACAGTTTTATTTGAAAGAGAAAAATATATAAATTTGGAACTTCGTATGGATTAGTTCTCGTGTACTCTCCTTCTAAAACAATATGAGAGTTTCACGTAAATTAATGGTTTTTAGATTTTCTAGGCTTTAATATTGTTATTTCTTATTATTTCAATACTTGGTCTTGTCCAAACACTTCTTCTTAAGTTTTGATTCCACAGTTAACTGCTTAGTATTTTTATCACTTATCAATTTGCGATAAATTTAAAGTGCAGCAGTTCCTGACATTGGAAACAAACCAGTTGTAACTATTAGAGTATTGAAAGCATTGGAGGAAGTTCTAAGAAATTTACATCATTCGTAAACGAGACTAATAATACTTACATATGAAATTATCGTCGGGGAAATACTTGGCCTCGATACTAACAATATCCCGATATAATTCGCCTTGTTTGTAATTGATCTTTTGTCTAGTTAAATTAAGATTATATTTGTCACGACTTTTGTCCACCGCTCTAACAATATCCAACGTGTTATTGAGATTTAGAATATCGATCTGTAATGTAAAAATTTAGTTTAAAATATAATTAGTATTACTACAGCTATCGTCGTGTGCAGTACAACATTTTTTTTTATAGCAAGACTTCAAGTTCAGGTGAAAAATAGAATTTCAAAGAAAATTGTAATTTTGGGCACAAAAATCGCAATTGTGTTGCTCCGTTCCTAGGGATATGAATTACTCTGTCGATAAATGTCAAACAAATGTTACTTTTTGGTTTTTCTGGAGAATATTGTTGCGTTTTGTGTTCAAAGTAAAAAATACGAAATGGACGGAGAAGAATTGACACGAGAAAAGGAAAACCTGCCATTAGATGTAGAAAATGCAGCTTTGGAAGCAGAAATTTTATAGGGAAAAACTTCCGCAGCCCTACCCAACGTTGTTTATGTTGAAGTGAGTACAGCTGAGTTCAGCGCTATACTCAAAAGTTGTTTTGACACAACGAGTGTTTTAATTGTGATTTTTAATTGTGATATTTAATTGTGATAAAATGTGAAGCTTCCGAAGACTTTTTTCGGAAGTTCTTCACACCAGAGGGTATGCTCAACTGGAGTATGGTAATGGGCTTACTAAAAAGTACTCCAAGTTGCCCAAAATGTGGTGAGGAAATGGTAAGTATTTTTAATTAAGGTAATTAAATTGCCAGTTGAAAACTAAACCCAATACCCCACAGAATCTGGCGATGAATGGCCCAACGGTAACGGTAACGCTTCACAAGAATTCGTGAATCCAAACACAGGTATTATCTAACCTAACCCAACCTAACCTAACCTAACCTAACCTAACCTAACCTAACCTAACCTAACCTAACCTAACCTAACCTAACCTAACCTAACCTAACTAGATGTGCACACTCAAACCACTGGAAATATCTCATCATATTTGCGAATATCTATGGCAAAGGCATGTCAAAATCAATAATTTGTCACCATTTGAATCACCGAATACGGAACTACGAATAGAAATGAAAGCAAATATACTCCCGCCAAAACTTATTAATATTTTTAACACAACCATTGGATGGAGCCATTCGTTGCGTCTACTCATTTTAATTGTTCTATTTTTCGGAAGAGGTCTCTCTACTAATACTATTAACGACAATACTTTTTAATTTAACAAAGCTGTATCAATCTGTATTTGGTGAGAAACAGTTTTAAGAAAATTAAGAAAAGAGACAGTATTTCTGAGAATCAGGAAAAGAGCAGGAGTTTTGTCTTCAGTTTTTTTAGATTTGTTGGTGTATATCATCTTTGGTTTTGTGTTTCCAAATAATTCTGTCCCTAAAATGGATTCAATCTATCAACCCCCCTTATCTAGAAGGAAATGTTGTGTACCTACATGTACAAATCGTGAAGGCAAAATGCATCGTTTTCCAAAAAATGAACCAAGTGTGTTTAGTGAGTGGATTTTAAAGATAAAGTCTTTAAATTATAAATACTTGTCAGTTTAAGACATTTACAAAAAATATGTATTTTGTGAGGAACATTTTTCTAGTAACTGTAAAGTTTTAGGTACCAAAAGAGGTCTTATAAAAACAGCAGTTCCAATTTTTTTTACCTGGTAAGTAAATAAATCAAATTGTAATTTATAAAGAAAGAAAACCTGTACTAGCAGATCATGCAAAGGTTTTTATGCTGAAAGGACTGTATAAACAGTGGAAGCAACCATTAGCTTTTACATTTAGTGAAGGACCTCATAAATCCATGGCATTCAAAAATTTGCTGAAGGTTCTAATCTGCAAATATCAAAGTATAGGTTTGAAGGTAGTATCGACAGTTTGTGACCAAAGTGAAAATAATGTCGGAGCTATTAAACTGCTAATGAGTGAAACGAAGGAGGAATACTTAAAAAGAAAAGAAGAGAATAGAAATTTTGGTTTTGTGATCAATGACCAAGAAATTATTCCCATATTTGATGTCCCTCGTATTTTGAAGTGTTTGAGAAATAATCTTTTGAAACATGACTTGTATTTTAAGCAAAATAAATAAATAAATGATCATTTTTTGATTGTAAACATAAATATATATTTACTTTAGTTTCGTTGAAATGTAGCTGTCTATTTTATCACAGAGTACTTCTTATTGACAGATAGATGGCACTAGATATAAATTTAAGGAATCTGTATTATCGACAATACTTTTTAACACAACCGCTGCTACTCGATGTCGCATACGGATCTAGACAGTAACTAGGTTTTTGCCATTCTATTCGTAGTTCCGTATTCGGTGATTTGAATATTTTTTGTATTCCATAAAAATGTTGTATAAGGTTAAAATCCTAGTCTTAATTAATTGTGATCACTATTTGAGGCAATAAAGTAAAGTTTTATAGCATTAATATTGAGTTTTTAATGTGGGTACGGCTGCGGAAGAAGAGCCAAGAAGATTAATGGCGTGAGAGAAAAAATACTTCAGTCAGATGAGATTATTAAATTTCTGACAGAAGCTCCTGATTATGTCTATTTGTTGATGAAGGTTATTGCTATTTTTGGTGTGCATGGAGCGACTAGGTCCGATGAATATGTAAATATAAAATGTAAAACTCAATCAAGGAAAGCACAAAAAGTAATTAAAAAGCCCCAACAAATGTGGATTAAAGAGGAAAGTAGAAAGTTATTTTAAATTATTGAGAGCAATACTTTCTGCGCTTTATTGGGAAGAAAATAAAATTCAGAAGAAGGTATCAGTTAGAAGATCCATCGGTAATATCGACCCCAAAACAGACCCATTTATTAAAGGAAAGTATTTTGCAATGCAACCTCTGGAAGTGCCAGAATGTACTTATTGACGGTTTGATTGAGATTTTATTACTTTAAACTTTTTTAAAACGGATTATACCTGGCATATTTTCATCAAACTTGCTAACTTGTTAGATTGCAGTAATAATAACGTTTAGCTTTTATCTAAATTAACTATCTTAACGATGCTACTCACATCATCGACACCTAGAATTCGATCGAATTGGTTTTCATCAAACACCTCATCTGGTGCACCGATGAGTACTTTAATATTTCGCAATTTATCGAGGGCATAGGTCTTGTGATTGTGATTCATCCATTTAGATGCGTCGATGTGATCGTGCAAAACGGATTTTATGTTATCTACAATTACTCTAATCGGTTTTCTTTCAGATGAATATTTTCTAGCGTACGCTGCTTCCGATACGTAGGCGAATCTGAAACGAGCGGAATTTATGAGAACCGATGCCATAAAAATGTAATATCAGTAGTTTAGCAAATGGGAATTCTACAAGATTTTAGAGCACACGTAGTGTATTGGAAATATTCATCAAATTTTATATTTCTCTTTGATTTGACATAAAAATCTATTTAAATGATTTTATTTTAATAAAGTTTGGTGAATTTATTTATTTTACTAAAATAAACAATTGATAAAACATTCAGCCTTATTAGTTGAAGATTGCTCAATTTGCAACGTCCTCCTCAGACTCTAGAAGAACTTCAAGAAGAGTTGGTGGCTGCCTGGAATGGACCCTGGAAGGGCTTTAAAGCAATGCAATAATTTTGAAATTTTTATCATTTACTTATTATGCTTCAGTAAGTACTTATACAAAGTTTTATAAAAATAAAATCATTTAAACTGGATTTTCGTTTTTTTATGTTACTTAGTATATATTTAAAAGTCGTAAAAAAATAGTAATACATGTGTGAAATTGATTTATTTTTCAAAATTTGATAATAGTTCCTAGGTTTCTGTATTCTTTTTTATAGGTTTGATAGGTTTATTCAAAAAAGGATCACAAGATCATTCTATACAGGGTGAGTCATAACTATTGGGACATAGACTAAGGACAGGTTATTTGGACCAAAATATGGCTATTGGGCCAAATATACCTTAATATAATGTTGCTGAGAAAAAAGATACAGGGTGTTAAAGTTAATTTTTGTTTTTCGTTTTTTGCTAATAGTTTCCTTGTATATTGATAAATTGATATCAAAATTGGCTCAGAGGCATAATCTTAGACAAGAAATAGTATTTTATTTACAATTTTACGTTTTGTCATAGAGGGCGCCACGTGGATCATTCCTAATGATCAAATTGAGTCTAAACTTTTTCTGATGAAATTTTTTAGTAATTTTTATTAGAAAATATGACGTAAACATCATTTTTACGTAAAATTGGTACTCTTGTTTAAACATGATAATTTCAACCGTTTTCGATAAAAACACAGTCGAACTACTTAGAGTCTTAAAAAAGGATTTCAAATATTAATTCATTTATGAAAAGTATGCTTTGGACTGTTAGATAATTGTTGTTGGTAAATGTTATTTGTTCAGAGTAAATTATTTTTGATGTGACAGTGTAGTATAATGTTGCATTTTTTAAAAGTAATCATTACTTTTTTTGATTGAAATGCCTCGTCACAATCATTTTACTAATGAAGAAATGCGAAATATGATTTGTGTATACGCACAAGAAAATTTTTGCGGTCGCTCGGCAGCCAGAAGGTATGGAATGTTATACGCAAACAGAAGGCAACCAAATCACAAAACTTTTGCAAGATTATATCGTAGTTTAGGTGAAACTGGGTCATTTCACACTAAAAATCGGGGTGGTCGACCGAAACAAATCACACCTAATCAAGAAGATGAACTTTTGGTTCGAGTAGATGAAAATCCTGAAATAAGTTCACGACATCTATCAGCAGCAACAGGAGTAAGTCAGTCGCCTATAATTAGAATTCTAAAAAAAGAGAACCTCCATCCTTATCACTTCACTCCTGTTCAAAATTTACTTCCAACAGATCTTCCACGACGGTTACAGTTTTGCCAACGTATTCTGAATAAACATCGCAATGACAGACACTTTATTAAGAATATTATGTTCACCGACGAAGCAACTTTTACCAGACGAGGGGTTTTTAATTGGCGAAATAGTCATTATTGGGAAGAAGAAAACCCGCATGCTATTAAAGCTAGACATTTTCAGCATGAGTTTAAATTGAATATTTGGTATGGCATTATAGGCGACCAACTACTAGGGCCTTATGTTCTTCCTCCGAATTTAAATGGAGATTCTTATTTATTCTTTTTGGAAAATACTCTTAGTGATATTTTAGAAGATCTGTCACTGGATGTAAGAAGAAAAATGTGGTTTATGCAGGATGGAGCGCCACCTTATTTTTCATTAGCTGTTAGAAATCATCTTAATGACGTATTTCCTCAACGATGGATTGGCAGAGGCAGTGATTTTCAATGGCCACCAAGAAGTCCTGAGTACAACCCGCTAGATTTTTATTTTTGGGGACATATGAAGTCCTTAGTTTATGCCAATGAAATTAATACACGAGACGAACTTTGGAGATACATTCAAAATGCAGCTAATCTTATAAGGGGACAAAATAACATTTTTTTAACGTCCGAAAATCCTTTATAAAAAAAATTAGAAAAGGCATAGAAATCGGAGGAGACCATGTAGAACATTTAGTTTGAGTTTTTGTGAGTTCTTTTAAGTTAAAGTGTGTTTAGTTTTGATTTATCGTCAAAACGGAAACCTTACGTTAGTTGATACTTTGTTTTTTAGTTTGGTATTTGATAGTGGAATTGTAAATAAAATACTATTTTTTGTCTAAGATTATGCCTCTGTGCCAATTTTGATATCAATTTATAAATATACAGGGAAACTATTAGCAAAAAACGAAAAACAAAAATTAACTTTAACACCCTGTATCTTTTTTCTCAGCAACATTATATTAAGGCATATTATTTGGCCCAATAGCCATATTTTGGTCCAAATAACCTGTCCTTAGTCTATGTCCCAATAGTTATGACTCACCCTGTATTAAAATGTTTGTCACACTGAGCTTATTTAGCTTGCCATATTTTTTATCATAATACGTATTGGTAACCTCAAAAATCACTGAAAAACGTTCACAACAAACCGATTAACTTCTTAAATTAAACAAAACTTACACTGTTTGGGTTATAGCTGTACAGAAATCGATTCTTTCATAAGATTTGGTGTTGTTAATGATGATATCGTACGCTTCAAATTCTCTTCTGATATCCCGTGACAGGAATGGATACAAAAACTGAGTTATTTTCCAAAATATGTAATTGGTTTTAATGCTAAAACATTAATAATTAAATCCATTGTAGTAACCTTTACTTTATGAAAGACCATCTTACCAAGAACAAGTATACATGACCAATTATTATAACATCACATTTAACAGTTATATCCTGAATTAATTGTTTTCATCGCAATCATAATTCTAGTAAATTAATTTTAATAACACACTGAATTCTTTCTTTTCTATTTTTGCAAATATATTACATACTATACCTTATGCTAGTTTGTTCCAATAATCGTATTAATTTTGAAAAATACAACAACGATACTTCGACTGTAGAATTAGCTTCGTACAGAACATTAGTAAGCAAAGCAGTCCATGGAAGGCTAGGAAATTCATTTTTTAATTGCGTTACGGTTTTGTTCGACAGATAATCCGAAGATTCTGAAATAATCTAAAAATTATCATACTTTAGTGCAAGTAGATAACATCATTTATGCTGTGATTGTTTTTTAAACATTTGTTCCTAATCTAGCATAAGTGATTAAAGTTTGTTTGATTGAAATTGAAGGCTGCTGTTATAAATAAGCAAAAGGGAGAAAGATGCTATTACCGCAGCCTTCAATTTCAATGAAACAGACTTTAGCAGGTTATGTAGGGCGGAATTGAACCATAACAGTCTCAGCTGTCCATACTCGTTCAAGAGGAATGTATGGTGGATTGATTTTCAGGCCGAAAACTTGCCAAATCGAATTTGCGATCAAGGGAATTACTAAGAGTACCCAGGTTACTTCCCAGACACATAGCCTCTCGTCTACTGTGTACGCAGAAATACATAGACTCAATTTTAGCCCAATGTCTTCTTTTCAGACGAAACAAGATTTGGTTTAGTCAGTAATAGTCAGCATCAAAGAGTTTGGAGAGGATGAGAACAAAGAAGTTGTTTCATACCAAGGAGGATCACTAATACCATATCAAGGAGGATCCATACATAAATGAATTAACTCCTTACTACATAACAGGAAAAGACACACCAGATATTAAACCATTTTTGATTTTGCTCCAAAGAGATTATTTTTTCTGTCATGTACAAATCCTGATAACAATTTTATCATACAATATTTCTCATTTGTATTTTTTTATTTATAATAATTTTGTCTCATTTTGACAAACATAATAGGGTCCAAGAATGTGAGTATATATTTAAAACGTATTTTTTCGCTGAATAAATTAAATGAATGTTTTACCTGCGATAAAGAATTCTCAAATTCAACAATATTTCTAGATGCATCTTCAATTTCATCTAAAGATCTATTAGATCCCAATAGTTTGACGATGTTTTGTATAAGTAATTGATAATTGAATTTATAGATGCCTTTAATATAGTGTGCGTTAGATGGAGTTGATATCTAAAAGAAATAAAAAATAACTGAATTGTTGGGTAAAACGAATAGTTTTTGAAAGCGAATTTCTATAATAATACAATTAGTTTACAGTGTGTAAAAGCCGAATGGAATAAATTCATTATTTCGGTTACTGTACATATTTATAAAAAATCCCGAAACACGTCAAATTTAAATTATAACTTGACATTCTTTGACGTGAAAATGCAACCCCTACCTTCAACCCCCTTAGAATGATAGGTACAACCCCCAATTTTTTAAATGGGAAGTATAGGCTTGTAATATATCATTTGAAAGGTCTCTTCATTCTCTATTCAAAAATGTTATTGTTTTTAAATTTAATGCAAACATTAACATAAAAAAATTAACATCATGTTGTTACCGAAATTCGCTACAATATAATCAAAAACTAAATTGTAATGCAAAACGTAATAAAATGTAGAACACGAAAAAGAAGTATGAATGTTAATGAAGTAGATGTTCAAAATGTTCTCCGCGAACGTCTTGGCAACATCCTAATGTCAAATAAAACTGTCTTCTAACATTATTTAACATATCAGGCGTGATCGACCTAATGGCAAGCGTTATTCGTTCTTTTAAGTAATTTAAATCAGAAAGTTTAGTTTTGTACATATGGCTCTTCACATATCCCCAGAAAAAGAAATCTAATAATGTAAGATCAGGTGATCGCGCTGGCCATTTAATCGATCCTCGCCTCCCTATCCACCGATTGGGAAATATTGTATCGAGGTACTGCCGGACATTAAGTTGGTAATATGGTGGTGCTCCATCCTGCTGAAACCATATCGTATTCGCTGAAACTTGAGGGTTACCTGGATCAGGATATAAATTTGCCAACGTTAGAATGACATCATTTTGAAGTAGTGCCAAATAATTGTTGCCATTCAAGTTGCCCTCAATAAAAAAAGGGATAAATAATATTGTTCCCTACAATCCCTGCCCAAACATTAACCTTTTGAGGGTATTGAGTGTGTTCTTCTCTCATCCAGTGAGGATTTTCCGTGGACCAGTAGCGGCAATTTTGCCGATTAGCAAGACCGTTAAGTAAAAAAGTACACTCATCAGAAAACATAACGTCTTCTAATTGGATAATATTGTTATCCAACATGTCCATCATTTGCTCACAAAAAAAAGTTCTCCTATCAAAATCGTCTTCCATGAGCTCCTGAGTAGGTATCATCTTATACGGATGCAATTTATTTTCTTTTAATGTGTTTGCTATCGATGTATGGCTAGCATTGAATGTAGTGGATGCCTGTCTACTCGATATGTATGTGGGTTTTCCTAAAACTCAAGCAACACATCTAATTTGAGTTCATCACTCAGTGCATTGGCAGCTGCTATTTTTAACTGCCTTACATGACCAAACTCGCGAAACTGCTTTTCTATTTTACTTATTGTTCCTTGGGATATAGGCAGTAAATTAGGAAATTTCTCATGAAATAGGCGAGTTACTTCCTGTTGTGTTCGGATGTTATCTCCTTAACCAATCATTTCTAAAACTGTTATTTTTTGCATTTCCGTTAATCTAACCTTTTTTCAGAATTTAATTGAACAAACTTTATACTTAAATTACAACAATGACAACTTAAATAAAACAATTTACTACTGCTTGTTAAAATAGCATTGCCACGGAAATTCTTTAAAGTTTTTTAATGGTTACCATCTAAAAACCACATTGCTATGGTTTTTGTTCACTTTCTCATTATCAAGACCTAAACGGTAAATAAGTTTTAAGTATATTGTAATAAGTTTCGAGTATATTTTAGCGAATTTCGGTAACAACATGATATTAATTTTTTTATGTTAATTTTTGCATCAAATTTAAAAACAATAACATTTTTGAATAGAGAATGAAGAGACCTTTCAAATGATATATCACAAGCCTATACTTTCCATTTAAAAAATTGGGGGTTGTACATGTCATTCTAAGGGGGTTGAAGGTAGGGGTTGCATTTTCACGTTAAAGAATGTCATTTTATAAATATGTACAGTAAGCGAAATAATGAGTTTAATCCATTTGACTTTTACACACTGTATAAGCACTTTTTTATAAAGTTATTCCTTTTATATATAATATTTCTTTTTACCATTACCCTTTTTACTAAAAAAATTATTGAAAATTTGAATTTTCAATAAGTTTAAATTAATTTGGTTAGGTTAGGTTAGGTTAAAATTTAAATTTAGAATACATACCCTCAACATCCGTTTTGCTCCATTCAACGAACCTTCAACTACATCGATTTCGAAAAACCAATCGTAGAACAACCCCAAATCGACGCAACCCTTTATAATTTTTTCCAAATTATGCGTATTTACCCATTCCAATGATAATATCGGCCATCCTCCCAATTCTTTAAAGATCTTCTTGATACTTCGATTGTCATCTTGTTCTATCGCCGAGGTATTAATGCAATTATTGTAATACTTCTTTTGCATTTTAATCGACCTGGGATCGTCATCATCGATCGGTTTGACCAAGAACAACTCCAACTCTTGCAGAACTTTTTTCTGCGATTCGTCCAAAGTTGATACGGTTTCTTGGTAGCCACCGCAAGCGAACTCGTAGAAATTCTCGCAGGGGTTGATGGAATTGTTTATTATGTCCAGGAAGTATTCCGAAGAGTTTACGCAGTCAGCACTGAGACAGATGTTATCTGGAATAGTATAGAAAAACATTAGAACTCTAATCTGGTGGTGGTTTTGTTACAGTTCTTTAAGATTTTAAAAATTCTCACTCCATCAAGAAAAAAGCCATATCGACAGTATTTTTATACAAAGCTGTAGATATTACTTTGCATCTACAGTCAATAAATGGACAGAAAATATTTAAATTGTAAAAATGGGCTTATTTAAATAACTATAAGCGACAAAATTACATAAAAATTGACATCTAAAACATCTGCCAAACCCCAACTAAAAGATTATATAACATTTCTCCCTTCTTTTAAATGTAGTCATTTAAATATGAGGGTTTTTGTCGTGACCTCTGACATCGTCTTAGCGACATATAACTATGACCAGTAGAAACATTTTCATCTTCGAGGTGGTCACTCTGAGACCGTCTGTCATCAAAAACATTTCCTTCTTCATTGACAAAATTGTGGTTTGCGGTAGGTTCAGAAATGGCAAGTTGGATTGGTGTAGTTATTTCTGGACTCACGTCAAGATATTCTTTATGTATGGGTGAAGATGACAAAGAACTCTGGCTACGCAATGCCATGAAAAGTATAGCAATTTTATTTTACCCAAAGAAAGTAGGGATTTTAATTTTGATCAAAAGAAATTAAAACTTACGAACATGTTTGGTAAGAAACATTCAGTATTTCATATAAGATGTGTGAAGAATTTAGAGTAAATCAAATATCTACAGATGACTTTAAATGTCTGATATTTACATGCGGTTTAAAATCTAGTAATGACTCAGATGTACCTACCTGAATTTTAACAAAATTAGAAACTCTTTTAACTGAGTTTAACAGATTTTTAAATTTAAAACAGGATACAAACATGATTGAAAACAATAACAAATCCTACTGACTGCGCCAAATTGTTGTAGATTTGCAATAAAACAAATATTTAAATTGTAAAAATGGGTTTATTTAAATAACTATATGTGACAAAATTACATAAAAATTGACAACTACAAATTGACATCTAAATCGTCTGCCAAATCCCAACTAAAAGATTGAACAACATGATGTATAACAGAAAATTATGCAGTTTAATTTTTCATTATATTAATACATACAATCAAATACTAGAAATTGGTAGGACGAGTGGATCTGCAGCGTACAGGCATGGATGAGCACGAGAACGAGCTTCAACTCTTGCTCAAGACCGCTTTATAGCTGTATAGCTGAAATTAGATGAAATTGCTGAGAAAACTGAAAGAATATGCGCTGTTTTGCAACTGGCGTGAACAACACAATTTGAAAAGTAGTGCTGATGAAAATGTGATGTTGGCTTACTTTTTGGATGTGGTAAAAGAATATTCTTTTTAACAGTTTAAATTTTCAGTCAAAAACAATAAACCCTTCTTCATTATGGTCCAAATACTCGATGGTAAAATCAATGATTATGGTTAATGGGAATGTCAACATATCAAGATTCCCAAAGTTGATACCTTTTTTGAAAAATTAAACTGTAGACCAGTCGACGGTGCTGATTAAGGAACAAATTGAAAGCTTCATGAGGAATGCTCCAGATAAAGAATATCTATGACTCAAAGTGATAGCATTACTTGGAGTTGCTGGAGGTTGCCGAAGGGAAGAGATCTATAATTTAGAAGTTAGTGAGGTGGAGGATACGGGTACTAGTAGTTAAGATTAACCAGACAAAAACGCATATTCGACGAGTTTTCACTGTGATTAACAGTGATGAGGTTCACTATTTGGATGGGAATTTACGTCAACACGTCTCCCTGAAAGCTCTTTTGGTGGGTTATAGACAAGGAAAATTTCTGTCTCAAAGAGCTGGTATACATACTGTTGGCGGAGCAACTAAGAAAATAGCTGAGTTCTTAAAACTAGACCAACCAGAAAAGTATACAGGTCATTGCTTCAGGAGGACATCCTCAACGTTGTTGGCCAATGCTGGAGCTGACCTTAAAGTTCTAAAACAGCACGGTGGATGGATTGCGAGCCACTTTACCGTACGGTATGAAAAAAAACAAAATTTAATTATTTTATCACTGATTATTTTGTTCACCTGTCAAAATATCACAATATTGTCATTTCGTCCAATGAAAACGCTAAATCGAAAGTAGTTTTTGTACAGTGTGGTTCGAAAAATAATATTTTCACTTACTCTAGATAAATTTTAAGGACTCCTAGTTATTACCTTGATAAAAACCTTCTGGTTATTTTTGGGTTTTCTAATTATCTTAAGATTTAAGCCATATATTACGTCGATAAACATAGTAGAAAGCAAATTCATAGCCAAATGGAAAATACTAAGAATAAATGATAGGTTAACAATTTCTTTCAATTAAAAATTCATCAAAGAAGTTGTGTATTTTACCAGATGTAGAATTAATGTTAGTAAAATATCTCTTACCGCCGTATATTTTTCTCAATTTCAGTACCACAATTACTCCCGATAACAAAACAACCAAAATAACAATTAAAATCACATAAACTCCGTTCCTCCAATCCCTTTTGGGCGGTTTTTCGTCCATGTTCGAAATTACACTAAGCCAGTCAAGACAAATATTTTTCGCACTGTAGAAAACTGAAACTTTTCCCAGCTACGTCACGAGATAAACACACTTTAAGTATGTATCTTAAAATAAAGCTAATCGAGCATTATTGAGGTAATTTTAAGTAAACTTCCGAAGGTTACGTAAACTTTTATGAAAAAACGTCAATAGAATATTTACCTCTTATATGTGGAAAACAGCTTTTATTATTTATATGTTTCTGGTATGTAAAAATAGTTAATATTTCTGTAAATAACAGGTCGGCTGAAAAGTCCCCGGTCTACCATAGTAAAACACAATATTTTGACAAAATTCATTTTTTTTATTCAACATAGTTGCCTTCAAGGGCGATACAGCGATTATAGCGACCTTCCACCTTTTCGATACCATTTTTGTAGAACTCCTTCGGTTTGTCCTCAAAATAGGCTTCAGTTTCGGCGATTACCTCAGTATCAGAGTCAAATTTTTTTCCCGCGAGCATTCTCTTCAGGTCAGAGAAAAGGAAAAAGTCGTTGGGGGCTTGATCTGGAGAATACGGTGGGTGAGGAAGCAATTCGAAGCCCAATTCATGCAATTTTGCCATCGTTTTCGATGATTTGTGACACGGTGCATTGTCTTCATGAAACAACACTTTTTTCTTCTTCATATGGGGCCGTTTTTTCGCGATTTCGGTCTTCAATCGCTCCAATAATGCACAGTGATAGTCGCTGTTGATTGTTTTTCCCTTTTCCAAATAGTCGACGAACAATATACCGTGTGTATCCCAAAAAATTGAGGCCATAACTTTGCCAGTTGACTGTTGAGTCTTTCCACGCTTTGGTGGCGGTTCACCGGCCGCAGTCCACTCAGCTGACTGTCGATTGGACTCAGGCGTGTAGTGATGGAGTCAAGTTTCATCCATAGTTACATATCGACGCAAAAAATCGGGTTTATTACGACTTAACAGCTGCAAACACTGCTCAGAATCATCAATTTGTTGCTGTTTTTGGTCGATTGTGAGCACGCGCGGCACCCATTTCGCACAGAGCTTCCGCATACCCAAATATTCGTGAACGATATGTCCAAAACGTTCCCTAAATATCTTTAGAGTGTCAGCTATCTCGATCATATTCACTTTACGGTCACTCAAAATCATTTTGTGGATTTTTTTGATATTTTCGTCGGTAACCACCTCTTTTGGGCGTCCACTGCGTTCATCGTCTTCGGTGCTCATTTCACCACGCTTGAATTTTGCGTACCAGTCAATGATTGTTGATTTTCCTGGCGCAGAGTCCGGAAACTCATTATCAAGCCAAGCTTTTGCTTCAACTGTATTTGTTCCTTTCAAATAACAATATTTAATAAGCACACGAAATTCTTTTTTTCTATCTTTTTGAAAATAACAAAAGTTGCTTCACTAAAAATGCAATATCTCACAAACTAATAGTCCGACAGCTGTCAAATTTTTACACGAATCTTTTGAAGGTTGATACTATCTAAAAATGAAATGGATTTAATTCTAGTGTCGTCGTCTATAGGTCAAACCGGGGACTTTTCAGCCGACCTGTTACTTGTCGAAAGAAGTTAATACGATAAAAAAGTGACTATTTCCATATACATTGTTTACTTTTTTAAACTACAGATTACAAATTACAAACTGGGTTGGCTTCACAGCCTGACCCACTTTGCACCCAAGTCGCATACGAGAATGCTGAAAATGTCGGTTTACTTTCATCAAGGAGTATGTTTGACCACACGACATCATCTTGCATGCGACAAGAAATTGGTGGTTTAAACCATGCGACATCCGTTCGAGATGCAAGTTTTCTTCATTATTTTCTTCATTTGTGTACCAAAGTTACCAGGAGGATGGTCTTATAAGCAGACGACCCAGATCTGGCCGAAAAAGTCAAAGAGATGATAATTTTTTGTTAATGTCAAGTTTGCGGAATAGAACAGCTTCTGCAGTTTCGCTACGTAATCAGCTTCAAGATGTTAGAAACGTTAATGTTAGCGAATGGACTGTTAGATGAAGGCTTAGTGCTGGTGGATTGTCTTGCAGAAGGTTAGCTACAGGGTCAACATTGAACCGCCAGCATCGAATTGCAAGATTGAATTTTGCTCGAAATCACTTATGGAACGAGTGGAGCAAGGTACTCTTAACAGACGAGTCTCGTTTTTGCCTCAATGGACCAAACGGACGTCGAAGAGTATGTAGAAGACCTGGAGAAAGAACGCCCCCGCTTGTATTGACCATAGACGTAAATTTGGTGGTGGTTAGGTTAGGTCTATTATGGTATTACTTTAGAAGCACATACAGAGTTGGTTTTAATAGAGATTGGCTCTATAACAGCTCACATATATGTAACAGAGGTCCTGGAAGATCATGTTGGTCACTATGGACGAACAAGGAATTTTTATACATGATACTAAAAGGCCACACACTGCCATGCTTGTCTAGATGAGGTAGTAATTAGGCGGTTTGATTGGCTAGCATGTAGTCCAGGTATGAACCCCATCGAACATGTCTGGGATGAGCTGGGGAAGCGATTTCGAAGGCATACACCTGCTCCAAGAACTACCCAGGAGCTAAGAGAGTTCCTATTGCAGGAGTGGAATAACATGGATCAGAATGTAATCCTTAATTTAATTCAGAGTATGCCTCGTCGAATGCAAGCGGTCATTAATGCAAGAGGGGGTAATACACGTTATTAGTTATATTGTTATCATTTACTATTATCAATTGTCTGATTCCATGTTTAAAAGCTACAAAAACAGTACCGAAAATAAAAATAAAAATTCATCTTTAATTTCTGTATGCATACTGAGGATTGTTTTAAAGATTAAATTTATCGTCAATCTAATAGTTATTCAGTCAAAATTATTTTCAATTAAAAACTTCTTTGTTTGAACTAATTGTTCCCATTACAGTATTGGGGGTAATTAGATCTAATTAGCTTAACCCGGCATCCGGCATTCTGCATCTTGGAACGGTTCAATAACCACGTAAAAAAAAAATCTTTCAAGTTTTCATCGGCTGGACTTTTATCTAAAATCAAAATCCGTGCACTTATGTCTTAACAAAAGAGTGTTCCAACTGTCAGGTTTTATATTTTTAAGCAAATACATCTTTTTAAATTTGCATACACTTTTCATTTTCTAAATTTTTGGTAAATTATATTATAGTTTTGAATTTCCTTACTTTTTTCCTAAATTAACTCAAGAAAAACAGACGTTGATTTTTAAAAATATCCCTAGACTTTTCCGATGTGGGTATTACAAATATATCACTGCGTGCCGAGCGTAGCGAGGTTCGCAGCAACAAAATAAATAGAAATTTTATATTTTTCTTCTATACTATTTATCCAAAATAACTAAAATAAATAATCATTGGTTGAGTCAAATGCGCAAGAGCGACAAAATTGTAAGCACGAGGCGAAACCGAGTGCAATAATGTTGCGAGGACGTAATTGACCTTAACCTACTAGTAACGTATTATACATTATCTACGACATATTAAAAACTAAGAAGGTATTTATATAGACGTTTATTTTTAACAATATATATTGGAACTCTATAAATAAATACCAAATTTAAGAATTTATAAAAACTATTTTGTATTAAATTGATTGTACTAACCCTTACTTTTTGGAAGTCCATCTTATCAAGAATAATAAAAAACTCTTCGTTTTAACAAAACTTCCAATATTTATTTAAAAAATTGCTTTTTTAACTTTAATGACAGCCGTTTTATTTTTTTACATTTAATGTGACCGGTTATAAATTAAAAAAAAAATCGTATTATATTTTTGGAAAATAAATTTTATATAGCGGGTTTATTTGCCGTCTTATAAAAAATTTTAAACATCCACGCGCTGCTTGCTGTGTAACTATTGTAACAGTACCTGTTAACATTTTAAGCACCTGGTATCCTAAATTTTGAATTAAATTAGTACTGCGAGCTCCATCTTTCCTAAATAATTCTTAATAATAAAATAATGAATACGGTCTCTATAATTATAATTGGAAGTTCAAAGTAGCTACGCTACGAGGTGTACTAATGAGTTGCCATTATCAGGTTCAAGAGGTTTTAATAATTATTCCCAGTCTCATTTCTTCTATTGGTTTATTGTGATATACAGAAAGTAGGAATATAATACAGTAAACTAGAAGCATCTCTTTAATTTGAAGATTCGGTAAACTTGAACAGCTTGTAAACTTTAAGCTCTCGTATGCACGAACATTTTTAACTGGATTATCTCTACAACTTGGGCAGATTATCCCTCCACTCGTGATCTTCCATAGTCATTTGGAACCACCTAGACAGTGCCGTAGCGACCCCAAGGTGCGGCGAAGTATCGTCCACTATTGTTAACAGATAAGTTTATTGTGGTATATCAAGTTTACTGTTCCCATATTTTTTTTTTCTCTTTTATCTCCGTTTATATCTATCTATATCGTCAACTGTATTAGAATAGGTATTTTTAAAGAACTGTTTGCGGATTATTTTTTTTGTAACGTATTCTCAACTTCATTCATTTTAGCACCAAGGAAATCTATTTATCTTTTATCTGTTGGTACATTTTCATTTTTTTTTTACTTCATAGACAGTTTTTTCTGACATCTTTCTGTCATCTTATGATATTTATTTAAATAACTCAGCTTAAAACAACTTTCTTCAGTAGTATCATAAAAAATAAAAAGATTTCAGTGGCGCCCTTATAATTTCTTAAAGAAACAAATATTGTACTATAGTCAGAGCTAATGAACTTACTCACCCCTAGCCGAGGTATTTATCTATCATAATTTTTGCTGTGATAAACATTTATAAATTTTGTTAATTATTGAAATATCTTTTACAACTAATTAAAGACGAAATAAAGATTAATGGTTGTTTTATTGTAAATTACATTTTTTTCTTTTGGTATATTGTTATTTTTTTTTAAAGTTAACTAAATATTTTTATAAATTCACTCTCAACATGTAAGTCATATCACAAATTGACGCCCAACGTCATAATATGGTTACACTATATATGTTTAAATAAAATATAGATTTTTTTATATCTGCCTGTACAAACAAACAACTTTATTAAAATTAATAATGATACAATGCTTCTGAAATTTGACATCTTAATATTATAATAAGCGAACAACTTACCGGATACATTTAAAATGTTGGTATTAAAAATAACGAAAAGCACAAGAATCAGCGAAACTTCTACGAAGATCAATAGTTGAATAATTGTGGGAATATATTTTGGATTCATTGTTACTGTTGATGTCGCAGAAGACTAATAATATCTAATTTTTCTTGTTTTCTTACACGTTTGATGTTAATTTATTAGCAAAATATTTACTTTTTGAGTTTACAAGTTGGTCGTTGTTTGTTTAATAGTGTTTTGTACTGAGGTATCTACGATTACATAAGTTTTCATACTTTATTTCTAAAGAACGACACCTATTAGATACAGTATTTAAACAGTAAGCCTGCTTCTAGTGATAAAAGGGGTAAGCAAACTTTAATAATAGTTTTGAAAACATTAAATAATTCTTTTTATCTATCAATGTAGTTTTCTTCTAAGCCCTAAAATGTCATGAACATTTTACGGTCTTCCTAAACAAATCTCCCAGCCCAAGAGATGATACTATAAATTGCAGGTGCGGTAAAACAGTTGCGACTGACTCGTCGGGTTTTCGTCAAGAAAAAGGGACAATGTATTGGGTATATCGTAATTTATAGATGAGGGTTGACAATGGTTTCCGGTTGGGTTGCGTTCATTTTAAGGGTTTTGTTTCAGACGCGTTCTATTGTAAGGGAATGTCTAATATACGGTGAGTCGGAGTTGATTTTAAGGTTGGCAGTGACGGTAATCTAAAGAAAGGTAGCATGGCGATAGAATGTTACAGTGTCATGCAAGAACAGAGATTTATTGACTAATGATAACTTCATAAATGTACTACAGATTTAATATTTACTTAAAGTCGTGGTTCTCAAACTGTCATACTGTCAACTGGTCAACCCTGGGAAATAAAAATGAAACTAGGCAATATTGTATTTTCTTGTAAACATTGTTTTTAAGAAAACTTTTAGTTTGTATGTGTATTTATTGTTTTGAATGTTTCAACAAAGAAGCAACACTCAAAAATTCGAATTAAAATTAAGGTAAACTTTATTGAACTGGCTATTGAACATTGTCAGTTTTTACAGCCTTGAAACATTTCCAGTTAGGGTTTATTTCCCCAATCACTCAAATATACATTTCACATTCCCAGAGTAAATATTTAACATGTTGGTTACGGAAAAACTTCTGGAGCCAGAACACATAAAAATGTTTATCATCCAAGCTGGACGTAAACAAATTTAATATCATTGAAATTAATCAGATTTATGATAGCTGGCATTATCTTAAATCTTCTCATCAAGATTCTCCAAATTTATTTATCTTATACAGTTAGCTATTAATGGTTGATGAAAATGCAAGACCATTAAATATTAATTAACAGTATATATAAATAAAAAAAACGTATTGAAGAAAACAAGATTTTAAATCAGGTAGACAATTAATTATAAAATACGTAATATCAATTATTCGAATATACTTTTATTGCTGATAACAATCTAATTAAATATTTTATGACCATCTAATAATTTTTATTAAATCAAGGTGTTTGTATGAGTACTATATTAACAATTAATTAAATTAAATATTCAGAATAATCAATAGAATATACTTGATAATTCGAGAAATTAACCAATATGAAGTTTCAGAAGGATTACCTACAGTAATATTTATTTATTTGTAAAATTTTGTATAATAGTGCCAAGCGCAGCGAGGTTCGCAGCAACGAAATAAAACCAATTTTATACTCATTTTATTTTTCTTCACTTTGGGTGCCAAATGTGTGGAGCCTTGTATAATAGTTATGGAAATATATCACTGCATGCCGACGCAGCGAGATTCGCAGCAAAAAAATAAAAGCAAATTGTATACTCATTGTATTTTTCCCCACGTTAGGTGCCAAATGTGTGGAACCTTGTATAATAGTTATGCAAATATATCACTGCGTGACGAGCGCAGCGAAGTTCACAGCAACAAAATAAAAAAAAAAATATGCTCATTTTATTTTCCCCACGTTGGGTGCCAAATGTGTGCCGTCTTGTATAATTTTATGGAAATAAATCACTGCGTGCCGAGCGCAGCGAGGTTCGCAGCAACAAAATAAAAGCAAATTTTATACTAATTGTAATTTCCCCACGTTGGGTGCCAAATGTGTGGAGCCTTGTATAATAGTTATGATAATATCACTGCGTGCCGAGCGCAGCGAGGTTCGCAGCAACAAAATAAAAGCAATTTTTATACTGATTTTATTTTTCCCCACGTTTGGTGCCAAATGTGTGGAGCCTTGTATAATAGTTATGCAAATATATCACTGCGTGCCGAGCACAGCGAGGTTCACAGCAACAAAATAAAAGCAAATTTGATACTGCTTTTATTTTTCCTCACATTGGGTGCCAAATGTGTGGAGCCTTGTATAATAGTTATGCAAATATATCACTGCGTGCCGAGCGCAGCGAGGTTCGCAGCAACAAAATAAAAGCAAATTTGATATTGATCTTATTTTTCCTCTCATTGGGTGCCAAATGTGTGGAGCCTTGTATAATAGTTATGCAAATATAGCACTGCGTGCCGAGCGCCGAGCTGCCGAGCGCAGCAATAAAATAAAAACAATTTTTATACTAATTTGATTTTTCCCCACGTTGGGCGCCAAATGTGTGCAGCCTTATATAATTTTTATACTCATTTTGCTTGCGGGCCCAACACATCTACGGCGATCGTTAATTAATTTGTTGCTCTGTCTTTCATAAAAAACGGCCTCTCGCTTCATTATGTTAAAACTACTTATAGAAATGTTGGAATTTAAATAAGATTAAAACATCTAATAAAAATAGTTATAGTGCTATTAATGACACGTCTAGGCCGTAATGCAGAAAGTCAATTACAGTAGTTAAATGAATTTATAAATTTCAGAAAAACGGATGGAAGCTATCAGAGTGCAGATAATAAACCAACTTTATGTACATTAAATAATATATCCTCGGAACCAGTTTTATTTTTAAATGAAATAATTGAAGCTTCATTTCTTGAGAAAGTGTTACAAAAATGAATGTTTGTGTTTTAAAATAAATTAATGCAACAAATAAACGGCAAAATAGTTAGTTATAAACAAAACTATTCTGTAGTATAATGGAATTTGGCAATTTAATGTTTCCTCGAATCAGACCTAAGGATGCTGTCGTGGTTTGACAAGAAGCCCCATTGGGTATTTAACTGTATGTTTCTGGCACTACAGAATTATTTAATTTAGTTCTAATCAAGTAGTCTCTCTATTTTTCTACCTTGGTTAATAAAAAACAACTTCACCTCAACAAAAATCAATAAAGTTAGGTACAGGTGAGAAAAATAATTTTTTATTACAATACATTATCACCAATTTGAAAAAACCATCTCATACAAAACGAATTTGCTAGTGTTGATTAAAAAGATTCGTTAATCATATCTGTTGAATATTTTCTTTGAACTAATCAACACAAAGTATATCGGGAATTGTTTGTGTAATATATAAGCTAATCACCGATGGTATATTGAAATATTTTAAACTCCAAACCTAAAAATAAACCTGTGTTTATAATAAACGTTTCCTCAAAACATATTATTACATTCCTTAGTAGCAGTATTGATGCATGGTTAATATTTATTAAAAATTTTTATCTTAATTATTTTTATTAACCAGAAAAATTACCGAAAACTTTATTTTTTACACTCATATACAAACAAAAAAGAAGCTGCTGTATATTTATGACTGGATGTTGATTCCCAGGCCATAGTTCATTTTTATAATTAATTATAGTTGCGGAATTATTTCCAAGGTCTCTAATCTCTTATAAACTTTGTTACTGGAGTAGATAAGGATATGGGAAGTTTGTATCTTTAGAGGCTAGCCATACATGGACAAGTAAGTCACTGAGGCAAAGAATTATTAAAAGCTGTCATATAATGTTAAAATTAACTATGGGTAGCTTTGCAAGGAAATGAAACAGTCAAACTTTAAGGAACAACTCCTTTTCAAGGTAAAGTGCTAACTTCCCTGCTTTGGTTTGTTATCAAACTTACACCACTCTAGTTTTATGATCCAAGATTACGCAGATGACCCTAAGGGGTCTTGTATGAATGAATGTATGAATGAGTTAGGGGTGATGATTACACTGCGACCCATAGGATCTATTGTGTCCCCCCTTACTTGCCATGTTCTGATGTTTTCTCAGATTTATAGCAGCTCTTCGAGTCCTATTTTCCTGAGGAAGTTTAGGACATCGTCGGGCTTCAAATCAGGTAGATCCCCTTCCTCTATTTCATGTGCTCCTAGGTATCTAGCCCTAGAATTTTGCAAGGCAGGACATTCTGAGAGTATATGTATTGAGGTTTCATTCTCTTCCTCACAGAATCTGCACTTTGCTTCATCTGCTAACCCTAGTTTCTTCATGTGGCTTCTTAACCGGCAATGCCCGGTTAATATTCCCGTTAGAATACGGAGCCTTTTTTACTGAGGTTGAGGCAGCTAAGAGATCTCTTCTGGTCATAGTTCCCCAGTAGTATCTTAGATTGCCTCAGTCCTTCCAGCTGATTCCAGTACTCGGATTTTTCTTTCTCCATTTCCTCCCTTAGTTTTCCTAAGATTACTCTACTGCTGATCCCACAAGATGGTTCTGGTCCCAAATGTGGGGTTTCAGCTCCTTTTTTTGCCAGCTTATCTGCTGTTTCATTCCCCTCTATTCCTATGTGTCCCGGGACCCATAGGAGGGTGACAGTGTTCTTCTGGCCTAGTTCATTTAGTTTGCCTAGGCATTCCCAAACCATCTTCGAACTGATTATATTCGAACTCAGCGCTTTGATGGCTGCTTGACTATCCGACATGATCACAATCTCTTGTCTGCGATAGTTTCTTCTAATATTGAATTCCACACATCTTTCGATGGCGCGGACTTCTGCTTGAAAGATGCTCGGGTATGTGCCCAAGCTTTCTGAATATTTGGCTCTCGGTCCAAAAACTCCTATCCCAGTTCCCTCGTCTAGCTTGGAACCGTCCGTATACCACTTTATGGTATTCTGGTTTAAATTCTGTATGGTGTCTTCATCCCATTCAGATTTATTACTCAACTTTGTGATGAATTTTCTCACAAAGTTGAATTTCTTTGGCATATCATCTTGGGGCATTTCCCAAGTTTGATCAAAGTGAAGTGATCGAGGTTTTTCCCTGATAATTCCTTCTTTGATCATTCTATATATTGTTTTCTTCCTTACACTTTCTAGCAGAATGTGCAATGGGGTCAGTTTAAAATCACCTCCATTGCAGCAGTGGGGCAAGTTCCCATTACTCCAGTGATACATGAACAGGCTAGTCTCTGAATTTTCGAGAGGTTTTTTCTCGTCGTATTCAGATTAGCCCTTACGCCCCAAGCCACTGCCCCATATGTGATTAATGGTCTCACTATTGCTGTGTACATCCATTGCAGGATACGTGGGTTACATCCCCAGTTCTTTCCTGCAATGTTATTACACACCATGAGGGCCTTGGTTGCTTTGTGTATTACTTCGTCTTCGTGTTTGTTCCAGAGTAACCTGCTATCTAGGATTAGCCCTAGATATTTTACCTCTGTTTTCCACTCGACGATGTTCTCCCCTATTTTTATGATTTTTAGATTAGGTTTCTTTTTCCTTGTAAAGGCTACTAATGTGGTTTTGGTGGGGTTGAAGGGGTCTTGAGTTAGAGGTTAAAATTTCCAAGTAGATAAAATATTATATAGTTTTGAGGCTGTAACGGCCGTAATAGATACACATGAAGACCAAAATATCTCTGGTTATCTAATAATCCTGCAAAATATCTTGTAGCAAGAGGTGTTCTATCTGTGAAATCGGTAAGAAAACGACTCTGAAACAAGAAAAGCTGCTACAAAAAATATTGATGTCCTAGTAAGTGGAAGTATCTGAACAAAATCTTTAATAACTTTTAAAAAATGAGTTTAATTCCATACCTTATACTCTCCATAGTTTATATTTTTATTAGAGTGTCAATTTAAGAGTTCAAACTTAAATTCACACCGTGAATTACTATTTATTTATAGTAGATTATGACTATTAAACAAATCTTGACATATTTTAAGTTGTGTGTTTTTAATTTCAGATCGGTGTGTCGGAATAATTACCCTTATCCCAACCCCATGTCAAATAACAACGACGGGGGCATCGGACCCATTTCTCCACCCGCTCTGCTTTCACCGAGCGGGAAGTTGCCTTCGCCAGGAGGAAAACTTCCATCCGTTGATCCAGCCGATAGATTTTTGGGAAAAGGTTCGCCGTTTTCGCCATCTAATGGAGATCCTCAAAGACATTCACAAAGTGATGATGACAGCGGATGTGCCTTGGAAGAGTATACGTGGGTTCCGCCTGGACTCCGGCCAGATCAAGTAAGATATAATTTAGTTTACTCATAGTAGTTTCGAATTCTACTAGTTACTCAGTTTCCACTAAATTTATAATTATATATGCCAGCACCAGATGATATATAACCAGTTCTACTTCAGTGAGATCTGGAAATATGCATCACTTGGTATCAACATATCCAGATGATATGATACCCCCAAATTATACCGACCAATTCTTTGTCTCACATCTCTTCTACTGAAAATTATGGAGAGATTCACTGATACAGCCTTCCACCTTGTTGTAGTACGTACTGAAAGGCAGTTAGGTATAAAAGTATCCGCCTTGGTAGTATTTATAGACCCATGTGGCGTGTTTGATAGAACTACCTTTCATAAGGTACTATCCTCCCTAGTAAACAAGGCAAAAGGTCTATCAAGTGGATAGGAAATGTGCTTTTTAATAAACAAATTGAAGTTAGTGTCAACTATGTAAGGGTCTTATCACACTATATAATAGTCCCAATAAGATGGTTCTCTGTACCAAAAAGGGGAGAGATCTCTGTACATAAAACAGTTTGTCAATGCATTTAGTGGAAAAATACCAAATCTATTCACTTATAATATGTATTATGTTTGTATCCAACTATATTTTATGATAATATAACAATGTATGCCTTGTATCTTTATAGTACAGTTCTGGCTTTGACAAACATACAGTGTGTAAAAGCCAAATGGAATAAATTCATTATTTCGGTTACTGTACATATTTATAAAAAATCCCGAAACACGTCAAATTTAAATTATAACTTGACATTCTTTAACGTGAAAATTCAACCCCCTTAGAATGACAGGTACAACCCCCAATTTTTTAAATGGGAAGTATAGGCTTGTGATATATCATTTGAAAGGTCTCTTCATTCTCTATTCAAAAATGTTATTGTTTTTAAATTTGATGCAAAAATTAACATAAAAGAAATTAAAATCATGTTGTTACCGAAATTCGCTAAAATATACTCGAAACTTATTACAATATACTTAAAACTTATTTCCCGTTTAGGTCTTGATAATGAGAAAGTGAACAAAAACTATAGCAATGTGGTTTTTAGATGGTAACCATTAAAAAACTTTAAATAATTTCCTTGGCAACGCTATTTTAACAAGCAGTAGTAAATTGTTTTATTTAAGTTGTCATTGTTGTAATTTAAGTATAAAGTTTGTTCAATTCAATTCTGAAAAATGGTTAGATTAACGAAAATGCATAAAATAACAGTTTTACAAATGATTGGTTACGGAGATAACATCCGAACACAACAGGAAGTAACTCGCCTATTTTATGAGAAATTTCCTAATTTACCGCCTATATCCCAAGGAACAATAAGTAAAATAGAAAAGCAGTTTCGCGAGTTTGGTCATGTAAGGCAGATAAAAAAAGCAGCTGCCAATGCACTGAGTGATGAACTCAAATTAGATGTGTTGCTTGAGTTTCAGGAAAACCCACATACATCGAGTAGACAGGCATCCACTACATTCAATGCTAGCCATACATCGATAGCAAACATATTAAAAGAAAATAAATTGCATATTATCCAATTAGAAGACGTTATGTTTTCTGATGAGTGTACTTTTTTACTTAACGGTCATGCTAATCGGCAAAATTGCCGCTACTGGTCCACGGAAAATCCTCACTGGATGAGAGAAGAACACATTCAATACCCTCAAAAGGTTAATGTTTGGGCAGGGATTGTAGGGAACAATATCATTGGTCCCTTTTTTATTGAGGGCAACTTGAATGGCAACAATTATTTGGCACTACTTCAAAATGATGTCATTTCAACGTTGGCAAATTTATATCCTGATCCAGGTAACCCTCAAGTTCCAGCGAATACGATATGGTTTCAGCAGAATGGAGCACCACCACATTACCAACTTAATGTCCGGCAGTACCTCGATACAATATTTCCCAATCGGTGGATAGGGAGCGCGAACACCTGATCTTACATTATTAGATTTCTTTTTATGGGGATATGTGAAGAGCCATGTGTACAAAACTAAACCTTCTGATTTAAATGACTTAAAAGAACGAATAACGCTTGCGATTAGGTCGATCACGCCTGATATGTTAAATAATGTTAGAAGACAATTTTATTTGAGATTAGGATGTTGCCAAGACGTTCGCGGAGAACATTTTGAACATCTACTTCATTAACATTCATAGTTCTTTTTCGTGTTCTACATTTTATTATGTTTTGCATTACATTTTAGTTTTTGATAGTATTGTAGCGAATTTCGGTAACAACATGATATTAATTTTTTTTTTTATGTTAATTTTTGCATTAAATTTAAAAACAATAACATTTTTGAATAGAGAATGAAGAAGACCTTTCAAATGATATATCACAAGCCTCTACTTCCCATTTAAAAAATTGTGGGTTGTACCTGTCATTCTAAGGGGGTTGAAGGTAGTGGTTGCATTTTCACTTTAAAGAATGTCAAGTTATAATTTAAATTTGACGTGTTTCGGGATTTTTTATAAATATGTACAGTAACCGAAATAATGAATTTATTCCATTTGGCTTTTACACACTGTATGTATACACGCTTGGTTTCTCGAATATTCGCAGTCAACCTTTTTCTGAAACAGCCTGTACTACGGTATTCTATTTATAACATGTATAACAATTATTGAATGTATTCTATAAAACCCCCAGTATAAATTAGATAAACAATCCAAACGATACAAATACATTTCGCCAAAACCGCCCATGAAGTGTTTGCAAAGAAAATTCAATTTTGTCCATGTTCCCTTTCCCAGAAAATAAACATAAATAAAGGCTGCCCAACTCCGTGAGCAGAAAAATATCTATTTAATGCCATAAATACGATAAAAGTCAGACAGCCATAATATTCGTCTACTTAAAGAGTCTTTCATGTTCTGGTCATGTCTTCTCAGTGCCGTAATGAAATTAAGGAGGCCGTTATGAGGTCCCCAGATGCGATTTCATTAGATTTCATTTCGTCAGGAGTGCGGTCACCATCAGCACTAACTGGATTTAATGCGCATGGGGTCGAATATTAGATAATGGAAACAGACCTAAGGGTTTGGTAGCAAACAAAAATATAGAAATGTTATGTGAGCAATAATTAAAAGTATCAAAGTATCGATATCGCGATAGTCTGGTAAATCTAGTGACATAGTGTGGATCAAATTCATAAGATAGAGTTGAACAATCACCTAAATAGAGCAAAATTAAACGCTCGACAAATCAAATGTCAAACTTGAAATTTAAACATTAAAAATTACTTTAATTTTACCAAATTGAGTGTAAAATGTCTTTAGAAAATTAGATAACGTCAGTTATCTAGTTTACATCGGTTTTAGAAAAGAGTTAAGAGATCCATTTGGGTATACAGGAGGAACAATTAGTCAAAACCTTTAAATTAAAAGAGAAATTTCGCTTATAAATTTCGAAATTTGACATACAAATTCAGAAGTAGTTGATTATGAGGCATCGATAGAGATTACCAAGGAAGTATTATACAAAGCAGCAAAAATTTGATAATTTCTCTGTTTGAAATAGCCCATCGACCAGTGTACAGTTCTTGATAACGTCAATATTTGAATTTATTTGTTAAATGTTTGGTAAAATTCTATTGTTAAATCAGTGGTAAATAGTAAGCAAAGTGCTGCGAGGCAAATAAATACCTTTATATTGATAAAGGGTAGTAAGTCCAGTATCCAGAATAGTCAGACAACATCCATAACTATATAGTTGTTTAGTTGGGATCATCAGCAACACGTGGAACAGCAGTGAATCTACAATACGATCATAGGCTGTTGTAAATCGGCAGTTAAAACTTTTTGAGTATATAAACCAGTGCTTAAAATTTATTTCTTAGTAGAAGGAACTGTCAAGGAATTATGTTTTGACATTTCACTATAAAATTTGACTTTGACATATAAAGAGCATTGTTAGAGTAACTCGATTTACGAAAAATATTGTTTCCCAACGTGTTTCACATAAAATAAGATATTTCAACTATCTCTTTCAGGGTTCCAACAAAAGTTGCTAAAAACTTGGAAGCAGACCCTACTTAATGGTCATCTACATAAATAGATGACAAAATAATTAATTTAATCACTATTCCTAATAAGAAATATTATTACTCAAATTAAATTTGCAAGATTTATTTATTTTTGGTCCATAGTTCCCCTGGTAGATTGTAATATTATTCCTGACAAAGTTTTTCGAGATTACTAATCTCGAAAATTAGCATACAGTTTGTATTGTCAGGTTGTTAGCAGCTACCTTTACTCTAATTTGTTGTTCAGCCACCCAACTGTTTTTGTTGCCGATTAATCGAAAGAAGTTGTTAAGTCAAGTAGCTTGATGACAGATAATAATTAGACCTCCCGACTGGCAGTACGATACTATAGTAATTTTTTTTAGCAATTTAACTTGCACTTTTAATTACTAACAGGTTTGTGGCATCCGTAATAAGAAATAGAAAACAAGAATAGGACATAAATGTGGGAAATAAGGTGGTTATTAAAATTAATAGTTTATTGTTGTAACATTTGGAACCTACCGAAATTTCCATTCAGTTAAAACTAACTAAAATTGTTCCAAACACGTTTAAAACAACCTTCCAAATCTCAAAAATGGTTTTCTTGTGTTTTATAGTAAAATTACTGTACAGAAAAATCTTGTAGATTATAAAATTATCCACAAAAAAGGTAACTAACAGGTCGGCTGAAAAGTCCCCGGTCTACCATAGTAAAACACAATATTTTGACAAAATTCACTTTTTTTATTCAACATAGTTGCCTTCAAGGGCGATACAGCGATTATAGCGACCTTCCAACTTTTCGATACCATTTTTGTAGTACTCCTTCGGTTTGTCCTCAAAATAGGCTTCAGTTTCGGCGATTACCTCAGTATCAGAGTCAAATTTTTTTCCCGCGAGCATTCTCTTCAGGTCAGAGAAAAGGAAAAAGTCGCTGGGGGCTAGATCTGGAGAATACGGTGGGTCAGGAAGCAATTCGAAGCCCAATTCATGCAATTTTGCCATCGTTTCCGATGATTTGTGACACGGTGCATTGTCTTGATGAAACAACACTTTTTTCCTCTTCATATGGGGCCGTTTTTTCGCGATTTCGGTCTTCAATCGCTCCAATAATGTACAGTAATAGTCGCTGTTGATTGTTTTTCCCTTTTCCAAATAATCGATGAACAATATACCGTGTGTATCCCAAAAAACTGAGGCCATAACTTTGCCAGCTGACTGTTGAGTCTTTCCACGCTTTGGTGGCGGTTCACCGGCCGCAGTCCACTCAGCTGACTGTCGATTGGACTCAGGCGTGTAGTGATGGAGCCAAGTTTCATCCATAGTCACATATCGACGCAAAAAATCGGGTTTATTACGACTTAACAGCTGCAAACACTGCTCAGAATCATCAATTCGTTGCTGTTTTTGGTCGATTGTGAGCACGCGCGGCACCCATTTCGCACAGAGCTTCCGCATACCCAAATATTCGTGAACGATATGTCCAACACGTTCCTTAGATATCTTTAGAGTGTCAGCTATCTCGATCATATTCACTTTACGGTCACTCAAAATCATTTTGTGGATTTTTTTGATATTTTCGTCGGTAACCACCTCTTGTGGGCGTCCACTAAGTTCATCGTCCTCTGTGCTCATTTCACCACGCTTGAATTTTGCGTACCAGTCAATGATTGTTGATTTTCCTGGCGCAGAGTCCGGAAACTCATTATCAAGCCAAGCTTTTGCTTCAACTGTATTTTTTCCTTTCAAATAACAACATTTAATAAGCACACGAAATTCTTTTTTTTCCATCTTTTTGAAAATAACAAAAGTTGCTTCACTAAAAATGCAATATCTCACAAACTAATAGTCCGACAGCTGTCAAATTTTTACACGAATCTTTTGAAGGTTGATACTATCTAAAAATTAAATGGATTTAATTCTAGTGTCGTCATCTATAGGTCAGACCGGGGACTTTTCAGCCTACCTGTTATAACTTTTATTCTAAAAGATTCCCCTGCAATCACAACCCAATTATCTCTATGATGCTGCTATATTGTAACTTGTAACTTGTAACATGTCTAACGTCATGTCACCTTGCACAATTATGTGACCGTAAACGATACCGCTATTATTAACGTTAAAACCGACCCCGTATCACTGTTAATGCTACTGTACACGAGACACCCTTTATAGACGCTAACTATTTAGTTGTTTGAATGAGTCCAATCGAAAAACGCGCATCTCGCTTGCAATTGAATGACGAACGTATCTCTTCTGGCAAATGACACAAACACGTCTTGAGCGAGACTTTATATAGACGAGTACGATAATTTTATATCTTTTCTTGACTAATAGACCGATTTGAAGAGTCGGAAAAGCGTTCCAGTGTCTCGTCTCGTGAACTTTCCCTTTTGGTTGCATCCTTTGGAAGGTCCCCATGTGGAGATGGTCCTTGAACCATTTGAAGCTGATGTTGAGGCCACAGAAGCCTAAATCTAAACCACTTCTGAGTCGTTAAAAAAACCACTACATCTCAAGCTGCCAGAACCATTAAATAAACATCCAGAAACTTCCATCCCTAATTCTCTATGAAGAAGCTGAAGTCGCCCTTCTAGACAGTACAGAAACTACTGCTAATCGAAAGTGTACAAAAAGATAGTGGCGCCCTTATCGCCCAATCCTTCCTATAGTGAGCATTAACATGGTGTCACTAATAGTGTTACAAACTATATCAAAGCGATACTAGAGAACATGCTGATCCCAAGATCACTAGAAGGCGAAGGTACAAGCCTTCGCAGACGATCTGCTGATATTGGTAAGAGAAAAGCCTGAAGAGGTAAACTCTAAAGTGACTCAACGAGTACTTAATATTGTTATTAGGTGGTGTGACAAGGAACAGCTTCCGGTCAACTCTAGTAAAGCAACAGTTGTCAGTTTAACTAGGAGGAGGAAATTGGAAACTCCAAATGCCTGTCCCCAATGGAGAAACTATTAAGGGAGCGAATGAAGTCGAGCTCTTTCTTTGGACATGCTGCAGAATATGCGGTAAGTCAGCAGAATACCACTAGGGAAGGCATGCTTAAGGAAAAATTATGCTTTTCTCAGCTGGTTGCTCAAATAACTATTTTCTAAGCCCTATCTTTAAAGTACCTTGTATTTCACTAGTTTGTAGCTCTTAAAACGGCTGTTTATGGTGAGAGTGAAAAAAAGTGAAAAAGCGTTAAAAAAAGTGCCATAACGTTAACTTTATTTCACGCTTGCCATAAGCCGATGCAATTGAATAGTGCAATTCATCCACACCTTTACTGGAAAAAATATCAAGTTTGCTTTGACTTTGACAGTACATGAACTATAACTCATTTGACGTTAGTTTTTATAAATAATCCGATTTGTCTAAGAGAATTCAGTAGTTGTTCCTATTATTACAATGGATAGTGAAGATTCCGACTTTGAAATAATATGTACCCTCGAAGAAATTATAGAAAAGGCAAATGTGGCCACATTAAATTTGCTGCCGGAAAAATCCAAAGAAAATTATATAAAAGAGTATGACACTTTTATGAAATGGAGAAACGAGAACAATATTCATAGCTTTACAGAGCGAGTACTGTTAGCTTTTTTTGAAGAAAGGTCTAAAAAATTTAAGTGTTCTACATTATGGTCCAGCTATTCCAAACTAAAGGCAACCTTAATTATTAATGATAACATAGATATAAGTAAATACTCTAAGCTAATAGCATTTTTGAAACGAAAGTCGGTTGGGTACAAACCTAAAAAATCTAATACATTCTCAAGAGAGGAAATGAACAGATTTTTATTGAGTGCTCCAGACGACAAGTATTTAATGTTTAAGGTAAAAGTTTTAAAAAGTTAATTTGTTTTTTGCTTACATTATTTATAAATTTGTAGGTAACATTAATATTAGGAATAGCCGGAGGTTGTCGACGAGAAGAATTGTATAAAATGAAAATCGATGACATTGAAAATAAGGGGGAATTTCTACTCGTCACGATTCCAGATTCAAAAACTTATACAAGTCGACGTTTTACAGTTATTGGAGAATCCATTACAAACATTAATTTTATACATTTATTCCAAAAGTATGCTAATCTGAGACCGAAAAATGCAACCAGCAACCATTTCTTTTTATCATATAGAAACGGCAAATGTACAAAACAAGTAGTTGGTATAAATACTTTTTCGAAAATTCCATCGCTAATTGCGAGGTATTTAAAGTTACCACATCCAGAAGAATATACAGGTCACACGTTTCGACGAACTTCAGCATCGCTTCTAGTCGATTCGGGTGGAGACATTCTTCAATTAAAGCAACACGGAGGATGGAAATCTACTGCTGTTGCCGAAGGGTATGTGAACAATTCTCTCAATGCAAAAATGAACTGTGCTTCACGAATTTTACAAGGATCTAATGTCAGCAGTTTTTTTAACCTACCTTCAACATCCAATGAGAATCAAGCCGACACGAATTTGACTCTTCCAAATATTCACTATTTAAATGAGAATCAAGCAGAGATGAATTTAAATGTTCCAAATATTCACAATTTAAGTGAAGCTTTATCAATGAATCAAACGGAAACAAATGTGACTGGATCAAAAATTCACATTAATCAACGAAACAATTGCGTTTTCAATATTCACATTGCGAAATAATACTAAAATACAATATGTAGTTGTTAATTTTTCTTAATTATTGTGCACTTTTTCCAATTCATTCTGCATTCATTAGTTGTAATCTACTGAAGGAGTTTAATTAAATTATTTCAAATTTCTATTTTGATTTTATTATTTGTATAGGGCTGTAGAAAAAATATTGTATGCAACATATGCATAAAGTGTCTTTTTTTCACTCATGGAATTTCCATTCGTGAAAAAAAGTACCACTTTATGCACTTGTTGCATAAATTTCTATTTTCTCCTAAAATATCAGTAAGTAGTACAAGTATACCATTAAAATTTCCCTCCTATATAATTTTTATTTCATGTGATAAAAGGTGTGTTCGTGCCAACAAAAGTTTGCACTGTATTTGTATTTTTACAAGTATACCTATGAATTATTTCATAACTTAGTATATTTGATTCTTAACTTAGTTTTTCCAATTTTATTTATAACGTGATTTATCCGGTATCCTTTTTTATATTCTGTGCATTTTACGGTATAGACAACAATTTAAAAGGTGTTGTCTAAAACGATTTATTTCAAAACCGTTGACGTTTATAAAATTACTCTTGGTCTATTTGTCGGAGTAGTGGACGTCGAACCACTTAAATACTAATAATCCTTATCGTCTGCAATATCATCGAATAATCTAGGCCACTAACTAACAAGATATATAATTGAATACCCGAGTTATAACGGTAAAGTAGTCTGCGTGTAGGATGACAGTGTTACTCTCTCTTGTTTCCAAAAAAAAATCCTCTAGTTATAAATGACATCTTAAACATTTTAGTTGAGAGATGAAGCGATGATATTCAGTAATTGAAACAAGTAATTTTACCGAGCCAGAAAGAAATTAGATTTGTGTTTTTTTTGTAAATGATTTATAGATTCTTTCAGAAACCTAACCTTGCTTTCTTTTATTATTAAATTTTAGCGACTCATTGAACAACTTATGGATAATAATTTTTGAGATAAAGTTAAACACTTTAATTCAATCTGTTGGATTAAAACAAATTTAACAGTTAGTTTTGAACATCCGATAGGAGATGCACCATAAAAAGAAGATCACACATTTATCACATATGGGGCAGTGGCTTGGGGAGCAAGGGCTAATCTGAGTACGACGAGGAAAAATCTCTCGAAGATTCAGAGACTAGCCTGTTCATGTATCACTGGAGCAATGGGAACTTGCTCCACTGCTACAATGGAGGTGATTTTACACTTGACCCCACTGCACATTCTGTTAGAAAGTTTAAGGAAGAAAATAGAATGATCAAAGAAGGAATTATCAGGGAAAAACCCCGATCACTTCATTTTGATCAAACTTGGGAAATGCCCCAAGATGATATGCCAAAGAAATTCAACTTTGTGAGAAAATTCATCACAAAGTTGAGTAATAAATCTGAATGGGATGAAGACACCATACAGAATTTTAATCAGAATACCATAAAGTGGTATACGGACGGTTCCAAGCTAGACGAGGGAACTGGGATAGGAGTTTTTGGACCGAGAGCCAAATACTCAGAAAGCTTGGGCACATACCCGAGCATCTTTCAAGCAGAAGTCCGCGCCATCGAAAAATGTGTGGAACTCAATATTGGAAGAAACTACCGCAGACAAGAGATTGTGTTCATGTCGGATAGTCAAGCAGCCATCAAAGCGCTGAGCTCAAATATAATCAGTTCGAAGATGGTTTGGGAATGCCTAGGCAAACTAAATGAACTAGGACAGAAGAACACTGTCACCCTCCTATAGGTCCCAGGACACATAGGAATAGAGGGGAATGAAACAGCAGACAAGCTGGCAAAAAAAGGAGCTGAAACCCCACATTTGGGACCAGAACCATCTTGTGGGATCAGCAGTAGAGTAATCTTAGGAAAACTAAGGGAAGAAATGGAGAAGGAAAAATCCAAGTACTGGAATCAGCTGGAAGGACTGAGGCAATCTAAGATACTACTGGGGAACTATGACCAGAAGAGATCTCTTAGCTGCCTCAACCTTAGTAAAAAAGGCTCCGAATTTTAACGGGAATACTAAGCGGGCATTGCCGGTTAAAAAGCCACATGAAGAAACTAGGGTTAGCAGATGAAGCAAAGTGCAGATTCTGTGAGGAAGAGGATGAAACGTCAATACACATACTCTCAGAATGCCCTGCCTTGCGGAATTCTAGGGCCAGATACCTAGAAGCACATGAAATAGAAGAGGGGGATCTACCTGATTTGAAGCCCGACGATGTCCTAAACTTCCTCAGGAAAATAGGACTTGAAGAGCTGCTATAAATCTGAGAAAACATCAGAACTTGGCAAGTAAGGGGGGACACAATAGATCCTATTGGTTGTAGTGTAATTATCACCCCTAATTCATACATACATACATACATCACACATTTACAAACTTTTGGGGAATATTCCATATTTTATTTACAGAAATCCAATGATACAAAGATTTTTGCCGTACGCACTTTTCCACTATGCTATGAGTGAAACAAAAAAAGTTTTTCTGTAATGGACACTCCCAGAGGGAGTAGAAAGAGTGATACTTTCCTAAGAAAAAGAATATTTTTTTTATTCTAGTTGTAATTGATGAAAAATCATGACTCGCATTTCCCAAACTCGATAGCAAAGATTTCTATAGAATTGTCGATGTGAAACTGAAATGAATGTTGATACGTCGTCTTTCAAACACACACTGCGTAAAAACTAGCTCACATTACAATATCAAAGATGTGAAATTAAAGATCTTTTAAACTTGATACACATATTTGTTGAATGATATTGTATTTAACAATGACGTTTCCTGCATCAGAATGGTTTATTGTTTACAGAAAGCTATTATACAGTGTGTCAATCACTTATGGAATAAAATTATTTGTGGGGTTAGTTTAGAAGATTATAAAAAACACTAGGACCCATCAACTTTGAAACAAATGTGAGCTTTTTATACATATGAATTTAAATGTACACACAATGTCTGGCATCGTCCATGATCTATATTTTTAACACACTGTATATAATGTTATTTAAATAATAATAAACACCAAAGATGATAAAATCATCGGCAATGATTTCTTCTTGATTACTAGGTCACGTTAATGAATCAACTCGATATAAACACTATCTTATCACATAACTGTCAACATTTTCACAACGTTCGATTTTATATTGATTATATCCTCATTTTGGTAGATAATATTTCTTTTAATTAATGAATCCATCAAAGTATTTTTTTCTTTTTCCTCGATACTGCCGATCGGTAGTTGTTGGACTAACCGTTCGCCGCTATTAAATCTCGTCAGTGCCAATAAATTTTAGTTCCTAATAGGAAACAAGTCGAACACGCTGCAATGTTGTCGTTGTAAATTGTGGCTCTTAATTAATCATTGTAATTAATCAGCTTATTTGAGCCGATCAACGTCTTTTCGTCGTCTGTGGTCGTTGAATTATTTGATTTGCTCGATTTTCAGACGCGCTAACAGACCACACACTCGAAGGTGTCTTTTATTACTCCGAAAACCGTCATTACAACGGTCAACCAAAAAAATGTGTTTGTTTCTCGTGATGCTAGACATTAAAAAATACTTAAATTGTCGTTTTTCGTTTCTAAAGTTTGCTTTTGTCTGTTTTACGTGGATAAGTACATAGTTTATTTATTATTTCTTTGATTGAGCTGAAAGTAAAATGTATTTTTATTTGTAAGAGGCAAAATGGTGAGTGTAAACTTACAGTTATAATAGACAAAGAAACATAACACAAAAGAAACCCAAAATTAATTAAATTAAATATTAAATTGAAACTGGTCTGTAATTTATAACGTTATCCTTACTACCACTTTTATCTATAGGTGTAACATAGCTACTTTTCCAAATACTGGAAAATTTAGAAGATGAAAGAGACATATTAAATACCAACTGTAATGGAGCACATACGAGGGTTGTCTGAAAAGTTTCCGACCTAACAAAGATACTAGACATTTTTTCTTCAAATTAATTTTTATTTTTCTACATAGTTTCCTTGTAAGTCTATACACTTCTCCCAGCGATGCTCCCATCTCTTCAACCCGTCCAAATAGTACTCGGCGTCTTTCTCTGCAAAATAGGTGTTTACCAAGGTGATGGCCTCCTCATTCGACGAAAATATCTGTCCTCCGAGCGCAACTTTTAGCTAAGGGAACAAAAAAAAGTCGCTTGGGGCTAGATCTGGTGAGTAAGGAGGGTAGTCAAGAAATTAAAAGCGTAATTCGTGGATTTTCGCAATGGCAACCGCTGAGGTGTAAGACGGCGCATTGTCTTGGTGAAACAAAATTCTTTTTTTCTGCAAATGTGGCCGTTTTTCCGCAATTTCTGCCTTTAGCTTGTCAAGTAATGATACTCCTGTATGCTCCTGTAATGGTTTTTTCTTTTTGAAGATAATCGATTAAGATAACTTCATGAGTATCCCAGAAAACAGTTGCCATCACTTTCCCAGCCGAAGGAACAACCTTTGCTTTTTTGGAGCCGATTCCCCCTTCGCAGTCCATTGTTTTGACTGTGTTTTTGTTTCTGGAGTATAATGGTGTATCCAAGTTTCATCTACAGTCATTAATCGGCGCCAAAACTCTGATTTATTGCGCCTAAACTGCGCCAACAGAAAGTTGGAAATGTTCATTCGACCACGTTTTTGGTCCAAAGTGAGCAAACGCGGCACCCAACGCGCGGACAGCTTTCTCATGCCTAAATCTTGATTCAATATGTGACAAACACGTTATTTGGACATGTTTATAACCTCTGCTATCTCTCTAACTTTAATTCGACGGTTGTCTAGCACCATTTGGTGAACTTGAGCGATATTACTGTCAGTGGTTGCAGTTTTTGGACGTCCCGAACGTTCATCGTCACCCAAGTTGGTACGGCCACGTTTAAATTCAGCAGCCCAAAATTTCACGGTGGTAAATGATGGTGCAGAGTCCCCGTACACAGCATCCAACTCGTCTTTGATTTGCGTAGGCGTATTGCCTTTCAAAAACAAATTTTTAATGACAGCTCGATACTCGATTTTTTCCATTTTCATAAAAACACTCACATCGACTCACTCAAATGATTGTCAGAAAACAACTGCGCGTCCAAAATGGCTGAAATTTTAGTGGGTACCTTTCAAAGCATGCGCAAACACATTCCCCAACTTTGTTTACCCCTCGTAGAGGGGTAAACCCCTCGTAGAGTATATACACAAGGTTTAATAAAGTATGCTGGAATACCATCCGGACCAATACAAACTTTATCCTTTAATGAGAAAATACCATCAAAACCTTCCTCCAAAGTTAGAAATATCATAGGAATAATAACTGTTTATTAATTATAATTTGATATGTAATTGGGACATTGATTAGCATTGTAACAAATCCCAAAACAAATTTGCAATTTCTTGACCGGTCTTACCCACTTTATTATTATACTTAATAAAATTAGGAATAAAATTGGCATTCTTTCGACTATTGACAAAACTCCAGAATTAAGAAGAATTTGATTTGATTACTTTAATTTAAAATAAAGACCTTTTAGTGTTTTTCAAATCTCAGTTCAATCCATAGTTTAAACATTTTGTAAATAAAAAAAAGATCGAATTAAACAGATTACTGTTAGAATTCCAAAAAAAAATTACCACCAAAAAAGCCAGTTATTTGATGCAATAAAAATAATAATAATAGAAGTTGGTACCTGTGGGGTGTTACTATCACCGACCACACATAGTGTGTTTGATTTTTCCCGCTTAGATATGCACGATTTCAATTTACATGAGTCGGTGCTTATTACATATCCCTAGTATAATTGTTATAATAAGAAATTTGCATTAAATGGAGGCACGACGAAGACCTGTCACAGCTTCTGGAAGGTATTACCTAAGGTACACGTATACTTCGATAAACAGTACAACTGCGTGTACATCGAGACAACAATCACGCTTCCGGTTTTGAATCATAATAATCGTTCGCTCAGGTTGTGTGGGTCACGAGCAAATTAGTATCCGTTGTTCTTAATACAACGTTGCAATTTGATGGCGGATCATGAAAACGGTGTTGGAGTTGGTGGAGATGCAATATTTCAATATCCTTACAGGGATATATTTTTCATTTTGTAAATTACAGTAAAACCTGTCAATAACGGCCACTAAAAATGAAAGAACTATTGGCCGTTATATAGAGGTGGTCGCTATTATCAGGTTTTGCAGTCGACAAATAAAAAATATTTTTTGTTTATTTTATCAATTAAAGCAAATATTATTCTATACACAAACGAAAAACTACTTTAATATATGTACTACATAATACAAAACATAAAACTACATACATACCTAGGAAAAAACAGATGTTAAGCTTTTTTAAAGTAGGTGTCAATATCCAGGAAAAGAAGCACTTTTCCATTTTGTTTTTTCATTTTATTGTCAAATTTATGCAGCCATCTTGTCATAATTTCTGTTGTCATTCAAGCCTTTTTATTAGAAACCCATTCTAAGGGTAATTTATCAACATGACTACCCTTAAAACAGCGGAAACTTTCAATTTTTCCAATTACTAATGGATCTTCTTTCTCACCTTCCATATTTGCACATAGCAAAATAGTCAAACGTTGTTTTGTGCCTTCTTCCTTGCACATTTTTAATTTTTTAATGCAAATGCCTTGTTAGGCATGGCTCGTTAATATAGTCCTGTTTCGTCAACATTGTATACATTTCGTAGATAATAATTCCTTAATATCAATGGTAACTTGGTTTTCCAATCCTCTATGTCGTCCAAATTAACCTCTGCAGACTCACCACAAATTGATTTAAACGTTATATTATGACGCTTGCAGAAACTTTCCAACCATCCATTTGATGCTGCAAAATTTTCCATCTTCAAACTGCTTGCTGCCTTGAGTGCTTTTTCTTCATTTCTTCATTTTTTGAAATCTACTAAACAATCCTCGTGTCTGTCCATCTGTCGAAAAGCTCTACAGTCATGTGAAAAAGATAAAATCAAATCAACAGGTGCAACAACGGTCCAACGATGTTTTAAATGTTTCGAAAAACAGCGATACAGTAAGTAATGCAAAGGTCCACTATGTACAACAGGTGTGAAGTGATGGAGTAAAACAGTCGGTGTTACCGTGAAAATTAGGAGGCCCTAGATGCTCGTAAAAATGACGTGGAATGTACAAGGGAATGAAATTTGATAGTATAAAAACGAGTTTATGAAGTAAAGTATCCTAACTTGGCATTATCGTTTGGATCTTTTATTTATTTACATTTAACCGAACAAAAATGATAAAAATATGAAAAATTAAATAGCAATATTTCAAATAATGCGAATTTTAAATATTTCTTCTATACAAAATGTGTTCAAAGTGCTCGCCACTAAATTTCAAGCAATACTCATAACGCTTAACGAGATTGCTTAGCTTATTATTAAAAATAGGCTGCTGCATTATGTTCAAAAAGATCAAAATTTTTTCACGGAGTTCATCAATAGTTGCTGGTGGGTTTTCTGTAAATATGGCTTGTTTCAGCATACCTTATATAGTCAGAAAGTGGTGCAAGTGGACGGATCGGGATGCGTTTTCTGCATTCTCTTCCAAAAACGATTATCACAAAATGTGGTCGGGTAAATTTTCCCTACCACCGAAAATTGCATTGCTGCAGTCCAAACTGCACGCAAAGAATTTCAAACGTGATAAAGGAGTGTCATAACTGGCCCGTATCGGGTACTCGCGGGTTTTCGAGGCCGCCGATCGCGAAAATAATGTTCAAATTGATCTCCCAACACCTGGTGCACCAGAAACCTGACTCTAATCGTCATTTATCTGGGAGTTTTCCTGACACAATCAAAGAAGGTCAACCAAAAATAATTTTGGGAGGTTTTTTGGCCCGCTGAATCCAAATCTGGCATCGGCGAACACCTCACTGGCACCTGGTGCACCGAAACCCGGGCTAGAACCTCATATCCGAGAGTTTTCTTGAGAAGAGTGCCAAAAACCACCCGAAAATCATAAGAGGGCACTTGTGCAGGACGGTGGTTCTGAATTTCACGTCGGAAACAACCTCCGGGGGTTTTCCCGCCCCACAAAACTGCCCTATTATGATTTTCGGGTTGTTTCTGGCACTCTTCCCAAGAAAACTCTCGGAGATGAGGTTCTAGCCCGGGTTTCGGTGCACCAGGTGCCAGTTTGGTGTTCGCCGATGCCAGATTTGGATTCATCGGGTCGAAAAATCCCCAAAATGATTTTGTGAAGGGAGGTTCGCAGGAGAATGCAAGTTTTTAGCTACTGTCATTGAGATTGAGAGCAACTTTTTAAATTTATAGGGGAAGTTTTGTTTAAAAAGTTCTATTTTCAATGTTCTTTTTAAGAATATGATTATAATATTTACTTGGTACCTTCCATAGATATTCTTTTCATAAGAAAAATACAATTTCATCTTATTTTATCTTCTAGTAATATCCATACAATGTTTCTATAATATTATTAGACAAAATTCTGAGAATAAGTTTTAAGAATGTCATAAGGATAATCGTTTAGGATATTTCATGAATATTTGATATATTATTGAAATATTCCATGAATATTCTTTACAGTATACCAATTAAGCATCTTACTGAATTATTATGAGAACATTTGACGTATCTGGGGATATGCGAATGGCGTCTCATGACTCAAAAAAAAAACCACAGCTTCTTGCGATTCTTGGACATTCAAACCAAAAACCTGTCATCTTTTTCATAATAAACAATAAACAAACAGGATATTGCAAAATAAAGTGGAAAAAAACTATTTTTTCGATTGTTTACAACTTTTTAATTATTGAAAATATCTTCTATATGTTCCACGTGGTGTATTAATTTAATTTTGTTAATTTATTTGGAAAATTAAACCACAATGTTTTTTTTATGATTTTATTTTAATGTTTTCTTTGTTCTATGAAGGGAAGGGCTCACAGAATCCTGTCGAATGGACCAGATAAAACAAAGTGTATTTGGTCGTCTGTTGACATTTTACTACATCGCTGGCGCCAATTCGTTTATGTTGATTACGAGGGTAAATGCAGAGTAATGATTTCCTTTTTATGATACATATATAAACCATTTTATAAACGAACCGCCACTGCCTCCAATTATTAACAAATACAAGCAAGATAATGATGAAAAACTGGTTATGCGTCCGTGTTTATGGTATCCTATAAAAGTCATCAACAACACGAAATGTTAGAGTTAAGTTGTGTTGAACAATTAAATCTGATATTCCGAAAACAAACTAGTTACTAGAAAAATGAGTTTTAGAACATTCTCATAGAGTAGAAGTTTTTTTTTGTATGACATTATAAAATTAGTGGGAACATTTTTATAATACATATTATTTACCTACCTGTAAAAAATTATTTAGTTGATAGTTTTTAAAATATAAAGGTATAGTATTATTTCAAAATTAGGGAAAATTGGGAAAACTGTTAAAAATTAAGTTTGTTGAGATAAAAAACTACTATTGTCCGACCAAAATAATAAAAAAATAAATGAAGAAAATTGTTGTTTTGGCTCATACTAGTGGAATAAAATATTGAGACAACGTCAATTATTTAAACAATTAAATCGTATAAACTTTTATTATACAAGTTGCACCATTTCTCCGACCAACCTAATAAAATATCTCTCTTTTGTGTGTGTGTAATAAAATTGATCAATAAATTAAAGGACGCAGGATACAATTATGTTTTTTGTAACGGTTCATTACTCATTAAAAAAATATCTATAGTTTTACAACTGTCACGAACTTGTATAATAAAACATCAAAGCTGGTACAAACAGCAAAATTTATGACTAAGATAATTTAAGAACAAATTATAATCGCTTACCAAATTTTCTTTTTATTATTTCATCATATTTTAATGTCAATTTTGATAGTTTTAAATATATATCTCTTATCTATGGTTTTAATATGATTTTTTAACAAAATCTAGTTCAGTGTTGGTTTTTTGCACCTAAAATTACTTTACACATTTTTTTTTGTACTGAGATGTTAGAATGGTTTCTATCCAGAATCCAGACGATCTGCGGCCCTCACATATTCATCACCTATCGCTCTTACAAATTTTAAATGATGTACTTTTATTTCAGGTTCATTTATACTTTAGTGCACTTCCTGAAGACAAAGTACCGTACGTAAACTCCATAGGAGAGCGGTATCGAGTTCGACAACTCCTTCAACAACTTCCGCCTCACGATAACGAAGTACGATATTGCCATGCTCTGTCGGATGAAGAAAGAAAGGAACTTAGGTTATTTTCGGCTCAAAGAAAAAGAGAAGCGCTAGGAAGAGGAGCTGTCCGACAGGTACCTGGAATAATGCAATGTGACGGGGTAAGTTGTTGAGTTTTAAACCTGTTTTATTAGGAATATTAATTTTTGAAGTTCCATCGGTTTCTCGAACTTCAAGGAATAATCTCGAAAATACTTCTAACGTAGCTGATCATCTTTCTAGATACCACTGAAAATTTGGTGTCCAATTATTGATTCAAGGACGTTAGTGGAATTTTCTGGAAAAGTCACCAGTCACAATTTTATGCGCGTCTCTTGAAGAATGCTTTTTAAGCATATTTTCACTCCTTTTTCGACCTATTGAGAAATTAGGGGGTATATATCAACAGTGTTCATCAAAGATGGCTCTGTATCACGATACATTGGATAATAATCTTGTATTATCAGTTTACGGACCGCTTCTATATATCATGGCCCAACGACCTACTTTTGACGACCTACAGCGGATTATTCGTCAACCGAACCGCGACCAAAATTGAAATCACAATGCCAGTAGCTTTTGATGGTGCTTTTTTGAGAATTAACCAAAAAATTGACTCCCTATTATTGCTGCCATTTCCCTGAATATAAATGGTAACTACTTTTAGAGAATATTTTCCGAAAGTCGATTAACATTTTCAATTAAAGTTGTTTTTTCTAATTGGCATTTGGTTCATTAAAGTTTACAAGAGAAAAGTCATTTTTCAGAATCCAGTTTAAAATGTAATTTAAAGAAAAAGCAGTGATGGAATTAATGATCCAAATTAAGGGTTTTTAAGGTCCAACAATAATTATAATCTTTGCATTTAGCTCTCCGAAGAGGGTTCAAGTCGATGGAATCTTTTAAAATTTGTTACCATAAGACTATCGATAAAAGAGGGTAAACTAATCAATAAAATGGGGTAAACGAAGTAATATTTTCAGTTTTATTTGACTTCATTAGTAGATTTCGACGAGATAAACAAATTTCCGGTTAATTAGGCTGTTGGATACTCCAAAAGTTTCTTTTTGATGTTCTCGATCAAATGTTTTGGTTAAAAGTTAATTCTAATAGAAATCTTGACAAAGTTGATAATTTTCTATAGTTTTTTGTGTGTTTACTATACAGGGTGGTCCTTAAGTAATTGTACAAAAAGAAACAGTAGATTCTACACTCTAAAATATTACGATTTAACCTAACTTACTTTAATAAAATGTTAATATTAAGAAAGATACTGGGTGGTAAAGTTGAAATTGAAAATTTAATTTTTCGCCATAAATTTCATGTTTATGGAGATTTATTTACAAAAATTTATAAGTAGAGGTTTTGAGTATGAGGAATTATAATTTGATGAAAAATTTTGATGTATCTCATAGAGGACGCCACATATGCCACATATTTGACATAAATTTGCGCTTAACTTTTTTGCTCTTCGACTTAACAATATTTTTCTGATAAAATATGAAAGATACGATATTTCAACAAAAAAAGGTGAACTTGTTAATAACTTCAAAACTGAACAGTTTTCGAGATAATCGCATTTTACAAATCAGCTGCATAACTCCGTGTAACGCAATTATTCCAGGCAACGAATGAAAAATAGAAAAAAACATCAATAATTATAAATTTTGGTATGGAATATCTTCAACTAAAGTTGATAGTTTCCAGAATATTAAAGAAAAAATACTATAGGCTATTATTTTTTTACATACATCATTAAGATAATTTATAATGTTATTGGATTTGACATCAAACATTTTACATTTGATATTAAATTAAAGTCATAATAATACCATATTTTATTTTCAATTGAAATTAAAAAATAGTTTAACTGAATAACATAAATCTTTTTATCAAAGTGTGTTCGATATGTCCACCATTTTCTTCAATGCGTTCCATAAAAGATCGTCTCATATTAAATAGCATCATTGGTTGAAAAGAAACAGTTGCAGCATTTATTTCTTCCCAAAGTTGGTTGCGAGTGTTTATGACATTTTTGTAGACATGTTGTTTCATTGCTCCCCATACACCAAAATCGAGCGGATTAAATTCTGGGCTACGTGGTGGCCAAGGAAAATGACTACCACGACGAATCCAGCGTTCAGGAAAGTTGTTATCTAGGTAGGTTCTCACTGCCGTAATGAATTAAATAAGTCTGGGGTTGCTAATGATGACATCCAAAAGGCTGTAAATGAAGCATTTATCAGGTATTCAGTGCTTTAACGCACAAATATCACAACTAAGAATTATTATGTAGCTGATTTCAATAACAGATTATTAATTATCTTAATGATGTATGTAAAAAAATAATAGCCCATACTATTTTTTCTTTATTGTTTTGGAAACTATCAACTTTAGTTGAAGATATTCCAAACCAAAATTTATAATTATTGATGTTTTTTTTCTATTTTTCATTCGTTGCCTGGAATAATTGCGTTACACGGAGTTATGCAGCTGATTTGTAAAATGCGATTATCTCGAAAACTGTTCAGTTTTGAAGTTATTAACAAGTACACCTTTTTCTTTCATATTTTATCAGAAAAATATTGTTAAGTCGAAGAGCAAAAAAGTTAAGCGCAAATTTATGTCAAATATGTGGCATATGTGGCGTCCTCTATGAGATACATCAAAATTATGCATCAAATTATAATTCCTCATACTCAAAACCTCTACTTATAAATTTTTGTGAATAAATCTCCATAAACATGAAAGTTATGGCGAAAAATTAAATTTTAAATTTCAACTTTACCACCCTGTATCTTTCTTAATATCAACATTTTATTAAAGTAAGTTGGGTTAAATCGTAATATTTTAGAGTGTAGAATCTACTGTTTCTTTTTGTACAATTACTTAGGGACCACCCTGTATATCCAATTTAAATGACTGTTTATTGCTGATGATTTCCATTTTAATCGATGCATTTGTATTATCATGAACCTAATTTATATTATACAAATTATTTAAAAATTAAACTCTGAACTAAACAATCTAAGAGTTCTTTAATCTTGACTTTAACAATTTAATAGTAATTTTTTATGCTATATACTTGTTTGATAAACTTAATTTCACTATTTTAATTACATTTTAAACAATTTCATAACCTTTACCAAAATATTTTGCCTGTTTTCATCATCATTAACAACTTTCTACGTGGATAAACTCAGCATGGATGAACTTAATCAATCGAAGATTGATCACTCTTCACCACGAGAATGCGAGCTCTCACACATCGGCTCAAACAACTACATTTTTGAGCACCCAAAACATCGATTTGATGAGTCATCCGCCGTATAGTCCTGACTTGGCACCCAATGACTTCTTTTTATTCCCATACGTAAAAAACAAACTGAGAGGTCGTTTTTTGACACCTGAAGAAGCAGTTGCTGAATTCAGAATGCATGTTTTGGAGATACCTCAATCATAGTGTCAAAAGTGCTTCGACACTTGGTTCAAACGCATGCAAAAGTGTATTAGTCTTCATGGGGAATATTTTGAAAAACAATTAACTGATTTTAGATGATTAATATTTGTTTTTGTTTTCTAAACCCGAAATATAAACCTTAAAATTATTTTAACGTTCCAAAAAAAGACAGAAAACATAACCCCCAAGTAGTAAACCGTTACGATCACTTCTACTTGGTAGTTCATCAGTTAAAATTTCTGTTTCCATTCTTCATTAGTAATCCGTGCCTCTCATCAACCTCTACTCAACATTTCACCATTCTATTTCTCTCGAAAGTTTCGAACTTTACAAACCGTATAATGGGAACTTTAAATTGGAATCCTTAATCACTAACAGCTTTGCAGAATCTCTTCTTCTCTAACAGGGAAGTAGTCAAAGGGGTGGAAAATAGTTTGGGGAAATAAATCAACACAAAAAAGGGTATTGCTGACAAAATAGACAATTTCCAAATCCAGTTATCTGAGTAACATAATAACTTAATAAATATTTGGACATCTATGATAAAGCCATAATCATAGAGAAAATACTACTAGATTTCATGTTGGAACTCTTAATTAAGTACTATAATCAAAGAAAAACCTTAATTTATTAGGCTACACACTAGAGAGACACACTATTGATTATTACGATTTTGACAGTATTTTTTTTTATTTAAATAAAAAATAATACAACTTTACATTGACATGGATTACAAAAGTAGATAATTGAGCAGTTATATTGCAAGAAAGTATAAAGTATACAGGGTGTTTCAAAAAAAGGTAACACCGTCTCTAGGATAGGTAAAAAACAGAAAAATAATTGGGGTTGGCTTAGTGAAATTTTTTTCTAACGCCATCCGTTTTCAAGATAAAGGGCGTTGAAGAAAATAAAAAATTACACATTTCTTACGATTTTGCCGAAACTACTGACACCATTGCAATGAAATTTTATACGAATACGTTTTGGAAGCTGATATATCCCATGAATTTGTTTTTATACATAACTCTCATAGAGGGCGCTAATTACACGATTCATACAACGTATTATTCAACATAACTGTCTTTAGGGTAGAATTATTAGTCAAAACTCCAAGTGAACATAAACATCGTTTAATTCTACACCAAAAAGGTACTCTTGGTAAAACTCGATATTATGTACCTACCGTTTTCGGAATATTTTGATTTGAAAATTATGAAGTAATAATCGCTCCTGGTATAAACTAATGAGAAATTTATTAATTCAAAAAACTTACAATAAGAAAATTAAAATAAAGACAAAGAACATAACATAAAATTCAATTAGAGTAAATGTTCAAAATGTCCTCCGTTTTCACGAATACACAAGTTTATGTTCATTTGGAGTTTTGACTAATAATTCTACCCTAAAAAAAGTTATGTTGAATAATACGTTGTATGAATCGTGTAACTAGCGCCCTCTATGAGAGTTAGTTATAAAAACAAATTCATGGGAAATATCAGCTTCCAAAACATATTCGTATAAAATTTCATTGCAATGGTGCCAGTAGTTTCGGCAAAATCGTAAGAAATGTGTAATTTTTTATTTTCTTCAACGCCCTTTATCTTGAAAACGGATGGCGTTAGAAAAAAAATTTACTAAGCAAACCCCAATTATTTTTCAGTTTTTTACCTATCCTAAAACCGGTGTTACTTTTTTTTAAACACCCTGTATATTCTGTATAGGCAACACATATTACGTATGTGTGTATTGGTATGTATAATATTACGCTACCGTGTTATCATATACATATTTTTTTAAAATACTAGTAAATTTTATTTAAAAGTCGTGGACAAAGTATAGTATTCAACTCGCATATACTTGCTATTATATGCTCGTTGAATAATATATTATTATCGTATCGTTTCTGTTATTATATTAATAGTTTCGTTTTACCTACTCCACTGATATCCATGGTACATTAGAGAGAACAAATGATGGCACAGCCACCCTTTGAAGGCTATTGACCGTAATGACTGTTCTTTGACAAGATTAAAACCGAAATTGAAGCTTTGTTTAAAATTGTTCAACACTGTATTTTAGGCTCGATTTCTCTACGATCTTTGTATTTAAAATAACAGCCTAGTTAATGATGCTATAACTATTATCGTTGATTAAAACTGTTAACAAATTGGAATGACAGTTGTTAAATTTTTTCTTTGTATAGTTGTGTCTGTAATAAAACTTTTTAAAAAATAATTAGAGTACAAAAACACTGAATTGGTTGATTCCCATAACTTCAACTAATATACACTCATATTAAAATATTCTGAAAAATGTGATATTTTATTTTACACCATAATTCAATTTTTAAAATTATTTATATTTTTGTGACGGGATTATTTTGTAACTTACTTTTTACCCAATTGGACGGCATTTCAAAGTTCTTTTTATGGCTCTACTTATCTTAAGAGAAACTGAAGACCATCCACTTCTCTTTAAAGACTCGCGCGAACATAATGAGCTCTTAAAAATTTTCGTTGATTCGATGAAAATTAATATTCATTAATTCAACTCTCCAGTTTCCACTTTTTTAAAAGGCATCCACTTAACTTTTGCATATTAATTTTTTTTGTATTCCCCGCAGGGCCTTTTGCAAGAACGAAAATGTGTTTTTTAATTATGCTCCTATTCTTTATTTGCTCTTATTACCCTCGAGATTGGGACCAGTGTTGTTGACTCAACAATCACTTTATCAATAAAACTTTTCTTATATTTTTTGCTTATTTTAAGATCTATAAAAAATTTTAATCCTAACTTTGAGTTTGAATAAAAAAATACGAAAACTAGACAGAGTGACAGATGTGTGACAGGGTGACAGATGTGTGACGGATGAATGTGACGGACCCCTCCTTAAGTTCATTCCTCCCGGAATGTGATAACTCTCCGGAGTAGAATCCTGTTCATCTTCGGAGCTGGTCGAACCCTATACCCGAAGTTGCTGTACCTCCCTGCTTCTCTTTTTAATCAAATATGGACCTTCCCACTTCTTTTGAAGTTTCGGACACACACCCCGTTTCCGTCGAGGATTATGTTTCCTGTTGCTCGTGAGTCGTAGTACCTTTTCATCCGGTCACTGGAGAGTTGTAGTTTGTGGCGCACCACTTCATGAATATTTTTGATCTTCTTTTGAAGATCTACGGCGTATTCTTCACCAATTGCTATTTCACCAGGTTTGCTCCCGTATATCAAATCGCAAGGTAATCTACTTTCCCTACCAAAGAGGACTTTCGTGGTGTCTGACCCGTAGATTCATTGACAGCCGATCGGATAGCCATTAAAAATAGCGGAATATGTTTATCCCAATCTTTCTGATGTTCTGAGACCACTTTCGATAAATAATTTGCAATGGTTCGGTTCATTCGTTCAACCATTCCATCAAACTGTGGATGCTTCGCTGTGGTTCTAGTTTTATGAATACCTAATCGTTTGCAGACTTCTTGAAATAGCTTGCTTTCAAAATTTCTTCCCTGATCTGCGTTGCAGCTCCAACGGTACCCCAAAACGGCTAATGAACTCGTTGACCAGAATATCGGCCAAGGTAGGGGCTTCTTGGTTGGGAACAGGGTAGGCTTCCACCCATTTAGAAAAATAGTCCATCACCACGAAGATGTATTTATTTCCAACCTCACTAGTGGGTAGTGGCCCCAACACATCTACGGCGATTCTTTCGAATGGACTTCCGACAAGGTTTTGCTGCATCTCTGCTTTAGGTTTACGATTAGGTCCATTGCTAGCAGCACACGTCGTGCATCTGCGGCATCAATCTTTAACATCGTTGGAGCAATTAACCCAATAAAATCTATCCCGGACTTTTTGCAGCGTCTTTGTAATACCTAGGTGTGCTCCAGATACGTCATCATGAAGTTGCTTTAAAATTTCTGGCACCGTATTTCTTGGGACCACAATTTGCTTCTTGATTTCTGAGCCGTCAGGGTTTTCAACTATCCTTTTAAAGTCAAAGAATTCCATTGGGCCCAATATGATTTTAAGACCGATCAAAATACATGCATTCCTCTCGCATCTGTCACAATCATCCGTCACATTCATCCGTCACACATCTGTCACCCGCAAAACTAAACAGTATTATGTATTTTTGTGGATGGAACAATTTGCAGATTTGCCAGATTAAAAGAAAAAACAAAAATTCTGGTACGAGACACAAAAAAAGAAGAGGAAGAGCCCCAGACATCTAATCAACAATGACCCAACGGCTAAAGTGTCTCCATATAAATCTTCACATTCAAAGCATCAACTAGCATGCTTGTAATATTTAATATTGGGGGTTGTATGGAATAAACACTTTTACACTAAAGACATTAAACTATATTGTCTATGACTGGATTAGAGTATAACACTTAATTACTATATATAAATTATATTCATGATGTATCAGCAACAGTGAACTTGATTATGAATAGCATACATTTAACTCGTCGTCTATGCATTGCTGTGTATTTATTTCTATCTTTTGTTTATTCGACCTTTGTTAAAGAAACGATGTGACATTGAACAAACTATGGTGGTCTAGGCCATCGATATTTCTAATAAACAATTTAATTGAATATACGAAATGTACGGGGTGTTCACACCACATGCTTAGACAGTTTGTTGAGGAAAACTTGGCCATGGGACTTCAATGTGACCCTTTCGACCAATAAATTACAAATACAAGGCTCTGTTAGAAACATTTTTTAATGCAATTAGGAGACAGGTTCTATAGAGACGACTTAGACTCTATGAAGACAGTTATCAAGGAGTTCTTAATTGACCAAAAGGTATCTTTACCAGGAACATCTCGAAAAGGAGAATATTTACAGGCCAAGAGCAATTCCTAGGCATGGCCAGAGGTACAATATCGAACTGCGAGGAACGGAGGAGCTAGATGGTTTAAGACACTCAAAGTCATTTGTAAGAGATCTCAAGAGCTGCTGAATGTGAGCAGACAGGACCTACTAATTATGATAGGACTACTGACTGAATACAGTCACCTTAATGGGCATATAAATTAGATCGGCAGTGAGTGCGGACTGCAGATTCTGTCAGCTCAAGAGACTAAGAATCAATAGATTTGGTCTGCATCAGCAACCTAGGATTAATTTCCAATAGATCTTTCAAGTCGCAGTGGAAGGTACCTTGAAGGACCACTCACAAGGAACCTAACCTAACCTAACCTAACCTATAATCTATATAGAAAGGACAAGGAGTAATAAATCATTCATTTAAGTAGATTTCATAGACGTACCAAAATATATTTTAAGAGGGTATACCGTGTTGATGCACGTGTTGATGATATTGTGGAATTAATGGCTGCTATGTTGTGTGTTGCTAAATCAACAATTTATAGATTACTAAAAGAAAGCAAGAATGGAACTCTTTAACCCCCTAAAACTCCTTCAGGTCGAAAACCAATTGAGATCAATGAGTCATTAAAACAAAGACTAAGGAGTAAAGTCCATGGATTTTACTTACGAAAGGAAATTCCAATACTTGACAAAATTATGACATCAGTGCAAGAAGATACGGACTATACAAAATTCTCCAGAATGACATTATGCAAACTTTTGAAAGATGTGGGTTTCAGATATACAAAGCATAATAGAAAATCTCTCTTGATAGATAAACCGGAAATGGTTTTTTGGAGAAGAGACTATTTAAGAAGCATTCGACATGCCAGAGAACAAAATTTGAAAATCTTCTACTTAGACGAAACATGGATAAATGCTGGATATATAGTTTCCAAATCTTGGCAAGATGAAAACATTAAAAGCGGAAGGCAGGCATTCGTGAAAGGTTTGTCGTTAGGTTTGCAGCCACCATCTGGAAAAGGAAAAAGACTTATCATTGTCCATGTTGGAAGTTCTGAAGGTTTTGTTGATGGTGGATTATTAACTTTTATTTCAAAACGCACGGGGAACTATCACGAAGATATGAATGGGGATGTCTTCGAGGAATGGTTTGTTCAAATGTTGAATCTGATTCCAAAAGGGGCTGTTATTGTTATGTACAACTCAAGTTACCATTCACGGTTACGAGAAGCATTGCCCACAAGTCGTTGGCGTAAAGCAGAGTGGCTTATTTCGAAAAATATTAAGTTTCCAAAAGATCCACTAAAGAAAGAACTTTACAGAATTGCAAAAATGAACAAGAATAAATACAAAACCTACATTGTAGAAGAAATGGCTTCTTCTCGTGTTATATCAGTTCTTCGACTTCCCCCTTATCATTGTGAACTTAATCCCATAGAATTAATATGGGCTCAGGTAAAATAAACGATGTTGTGAAATTGTTTGAGAGTGCTGTAAGTCATGTTAGTACAAACTGTATCGAACATGTTATCAAAGTAGAGGCCAATATGTGGAAAATTGACAATATTTGTGATGATTTAATCGACCCTATTATTATTAATGTCAACAACGATTCTTCCTCTTCCGAGTCGGATATAGAATAAAATGTAAGTAATAAATGTATTCCAATAATTATTTCTTTTCATTTTTTATTATATTATAATTTAAAACGTATTTTTTTCCCAAAATACACACCACTGCATGGCGTTATTGCTTATCTGCTAATCCTTTAACAATGAAGAAACCCTAAACTTTGCTACAACTGAAACAAATACGGGGTCGATCTACCTGGTTTTTAGATTTACGGAAGAAATGTAATTTAAAGTAAGAGATTTATCAAAAAATTTCATGGTGCTCCCTGTAAAGGTTTTGCATACTTAATTAGGGTTTATTACTCCTCGTACTTTTTGTACAGACTATAGAATTAACAGTTAATGTAGAGGACCTTTAGAAAGCTTTGCAGCAATTTCAGAATGTCAAGGCATATGAAAAACCTGCCTCTTGAAACAAAAGGCATCCGTAATAAATCTGCTTTGGTGGAACCAAATTTAGAGGCAGCTGCTATCGTTTCATAAGCCTTACTTCTCTTATTTTTTTAAAATTATAAAGAAACTAATGAGAGAAAAGATAGTTTGTCTACAGATCCTACAGGTTTGAGTATTAAAGAAATAGATGGAAAATATGTCCCCAATGTTCATATTTAAAAATGCAGTAAAAAATCCTTAAAAATGTCTTTTTATAAAGTTTATATTAATTAACAAAAGGATGAAAATAAAATTTAATCGACAATATGAAAGCGTCTTGAATGGATATTGGTTGCGACTGATTTCCTGTGAGGGAGATAATGGCGTGCTGTTAGAAAGGCTATAAACGAATTTTAAGAATATTTTCTGTCATCGCTGTAGCATAATTTGCCTTCATTGCCTCCATTCTCTAATGAAAAGCACTTAGAGAGAGAGAATCGTAGACATTGACAATGACTGTTCAATCATTCAACTGAATTAGCGACATAAAAATAAAATTCAAAACTGAACCGTCAGTTGGAGTCCATAAAATTATTATTCAAATTATTTTCCATATCTTAAGACACAAATGTATTTTTGTAATAAAGAAAATAAACTGCTCCACAAGAGTTAAGGATATTGCTGAAAATTGTAAATAAATACCAATAAAATAAATTATTGGTGACCAGTTTACCACAAAATAGACCCACACATTTACTTATATTGGTATTCTGGTAAACAATTTTTTTAATGCATTTTTTATTTATTTACAACATTTTTGCTAATTTATCAAAATGAAACTAGTTGATTTTTTTTAATTTTGAATACAATTTTAATAGCTAGTATAGCATCAATAAATAACAGCTTGGCAACGTCTTTGCGTGCTGTCAATCAGGTTGATAAGCATTTCTGGAAGAATTTCATTTCAAAGTTGTGGTAAAACGGTCCTAAGCTCAGCCATTGTTTCGACAGCGGGTCTGTGTTCATCTAACCTTCGTTGCAACATGTCCCAAGAGTGTTCGATACAATTAAAGTCTGGAGATAACGAAGGGAGTTGAAAAGATGCGGATTCCATTGGTTTCTATCGCATCAATACAAGATCTAGCCCAGTGAGGTCTGGCATAATCATCTAAAAAAAGGAAGCCTGGACCGATAGCAGCATAAAATTGTAGTACAATGTTATTAATAATAACGTTTTTTGTTTCCATCGCAAATGTAAAGGTCAGTACGACCATTTAGACATATGCCACCCCACACCATTATTGAACCTCCTCGGAAAGGGTAGACACGTTGAACAGGTCGTCGATTTCTAGGTGTTCTAGGTAGGGCCTATCCTCTAACTCTTCGACTATCCGAAAATCTGGCATATCTGGATTCATCTTTAAAAAGCACAGACCTCCATTCATTGACCCCATTTACTTGATCTCTTGCCCAATGTAATCTTTGCCGCATGTGGTTTTGGGTTAGTGGAACCCTCCTTAATAGACGTCGAGATAAATGCACACTATTTAATCGCCGCCTTATTGTTTCAATTGAAACACTGGTTCCTGTAGCATTAAAAAGAACCAGTTTCATTAAATCGATTATTTAATCTACTTATGAAACTTTGCGATACATTAAACAAATTGGCAAACAAAGAGAAAAAACTAAGTTTTAATGAATATTTAAAAAAAAACGGTATTTTTCTAGTTAATTTTGCGATAACTATACAGTGTGTAAAAGCCAAATGGAATAAATTCATTATTTCGGTTACTGTAGGTACATATTTATAAAAAAATCCTGAAACACCTCAAATTTAAATTATAACTTGACATTCTTTAACGTAAAAATGCAACCCCTACCTTCAACCCCCTTAGAATGACAGGTACAACCCCCAATTTTTTAAATGGGGAGTATAGGCTGGTGATATATTATTTGAAAGGTCTCTTCATTCTCTATTCAAAAATGTTATTGTTTTTAAATTTGATGCAAAAATTAACATAAAAAAAATTAATATCATGTTGTTACCGAAATTCGCTAAAATATACTCGAAACTTATTACAATATCCTTAAAACTTATTTCCCGTTTAGGTCTTGATAATGAGAAAGTGAACAAAAACCATAGCAATGTGGTTTTTAGATGGTAACCATTAAAAAACTTTAAAGAATTTCCGTGGCAACGCTATTTTAACAAGCAGTAGTAAATTGTTTTATTTAAGTTGTCATTGTTGTAATTTAAGTATAAAGTTTGTTCAATTCAATTCTGAAAAATGGTTAGATTAACGGAAATGCATAAAATAACAGTTTTACAAATGATTGGTTACGGAGATCACATCCGAACACAACAGGAAGTAACTCGCCTATTTCATGAGAAATTTCTTAATTTACCGCCTATATCCCAAGGAACAATAAGTAAAATAGAAAAGCAGTTTCGCGAGTTTGGTCATGTAAGGCAGATAAAAAAAAAAGCAGCTGCCAATGCACTGAGTGATAAACTCAAATTAGATGTGTTGCTTCAGTTTCAGGAAAACCCACATATATCGAGTAGACAGGCATCCACTACATTCAATGCTAGCCATACATCGATAGCAAACATATTAAAAGAAAATAAATTGCATCCATATAAATTGATACCTACTCAGGAGCTCATGGAAGACGATTTTGATAGGAGAACTTTTTTTTGTGAGCAAATGATGGACATGTTGGATAACAATATTATCCAATTAGAAGACGTTATGTTTTCTGATGAGTGTACTTTTTTACTTAACGGTCATGCTAATCGGCAAAATTGCCGCTACTGGTCCACGGAAAATCCTCACTGGATGAGAGAAGAACATACTCAATACCCTCAAAAGGTTAATGTTTGGGCAGGGATTGTAGGGAACAATATCATTGGTCCCTTTTTTATTGAGGGCAACTTGAATTGCAACAATTATTTGGTATTACTTTAAAATGATGTCATTCCAACGTTGGCAAATTTATATCCTGATCCAGGTAACCGTCAAGTTCCAGCGAATACGATATGGTTTCAGCAGGATGGAGCACCACCACATTACCAACTTAATGTCCGGCAGTACCTCGATACAATATTTCCCAATCGGTGGATAGGGAGGCGAGGATCGATTGAATGGCCAGCGCGATAACCTGATCTTACATTATTAGATTTCTTTTTATGGGGATATGTGAAGAGCCATGTGTATAAAACTAAACCTTCTGATTTAAATGACTTAAAAGAACGAATAACGCTTGCGATTAGGTCGATCACGTCTGATATGTTAAACAATGTTAGAAGACAGTTTTATTTGAGATTAGGATGTTGCCAAGACGTTCGCGGAGAGCATTTTGAACATCTACTTCATTAACATTCATGTTTCTTTTTCGTGTTCTACATTTTATTACGTTTTGCATTACATTTTAGTTTTTGATTGTATTGTAGCGAATTTCGGTAACAACATGATATTAATTTTTTGTATGTTAATTTTTGCATTAAATTTAAAAACAATAACATTTTTGAATAGAGAATGAAGAGACCTTTCAAATGATATATCACAAGCCTATACTTCCCATTTAAAAAATTGGGGGTTGTACCTGTCATTCTAAGGAGGTTGAAGATAGAGGTTGCATTTTCACGTTAAAGAATGTCAAGTTATAATTTAAATTTGACATGTTTCGGGATTTTTTATAAATATGTACAGTAACCGAAATAATGAATTTATTCCATTTGGCTTTTACACACTGTATAATAATAGTACATATTAAAAAAAGGAATGAAAATTTTCGATAATTATGATATTCTCCATGATTACTAATCCGGCCAGCACATTCTGGTATCTCATGAAACGCAATTAAAACAATGCAAACGACACTCGTTCCATTTCCAATGAAAATTGTTTCGCTCTGCGAAAATTGCTATTGAAGTGACTATAAAACCATTAAAAAACTCGAAGTAAAATTAATTCGATTTTTATTCGCTTCTAAAATCTATTTTAATTTGAGTTATAAGCATAAAATTTTGACGCAGAAGTTCAGACGGACCAAATTAAAATTAATGACATACATTTAGTCAACCTCCATTTCGTTGTTTTATTATGAAAATTGGAAAAAGGGTTTTCATGTTATGACATTTATTAACATGGCATATGTCGGCATGTGTACATTAAAACTGTTAACTTGAAGTATCACAGAAGGTATACAATACTCGTATTTTAATTTTCCTGCTATATTTTGCAGAACAAACCAATTACAAAATCCAAATAGGAGGATCAGATATTTTAAATGTTAAGGCGATGGTAAATAATATCGATAAAAAAGGGTGTTTTATACAGGGTGAGTCATAACTATTGGGACATAGACTAAGGACAGGTTATTTGGACCAAAATATGGCTATTGGGCCAAATAATATGCCTTAATATAATGTTGCTGAGAAAAAAGATACAGGGTATTAAAGTTAACTTTTGTTTTTCGTTTTTTGCTAATAGTTTCCCTGTATATTTATAAATTGATATCAAAATTGGCACAGAGGCATAATCTTAGACAAGAAATAGTATTTTATTTACAATTCCACTATCAAATACAAAACTAATAAACAAAGTTGCAACTAACGCAAGGTTTCCGTTTTGACGATAAATCAAAACTAAACACACTTTAACTTAAAAGAACTCACAAAAACTCAAACTAAATGTTCTACATGGTCTCCTCCGATTTCTATGCCTTTTCTAATTCTTTTTATAAAGGATTTTCGGACGTTAAAAAAATGTTATTCTGTCCCCTTATAAGATTAGCTGCATTTTGAATGTATCTCCAAAGTTCGTCTCGTGTATTAATTTCATTGGCATAAACTAAGGACTTCATATGTCCCCAAAAATAAAAATCTAGCGGGTTGTACTCAGGACTTCTTGGTGGCCATTGAAAATCACTGCCTCTGCCAATCCATCGTTGAGGAAATACGTCATTAAGATGATTTCTAACAGCTAATGAAAAATAAGGTGGCGCTCCATCCTGCATAAACCACATTTTTCTTCTTACATCCAGTGACAGATCATCTAAAATATCACTAAGAGTATTTTCCAAAAAGAATAAATAAGAATCTCCATTTAAATTCGGAGGAAGAACATAAGGCCCTAGTAGTTGGTCGCCTATAATGACACACCAAATATTCAATTTAAACTCATGAAAATGTCTAGCTTTAATAGCATGCGGGTTTTCTTCTTCCCAATAATGACTATTTCGCCAATTAAAAATCCCTCGTCTGGTAAAAGTTGCTTCGTCGGTGAACATAATATTCTTAATAAAGTGTCTGTCATTGCGATGATTATTCAGAATACATTGGCAAAACTGTAACCGTCGTGGAAGATCTGTTGGAAGTAAATTTTGAACAGGAGTGAAGTGATAAGGATGGAGGTTCTCTTTTTATAGAATTCTAATTATACACGACTGACTTACTCCTGTTGCTGCTGATAGATGTCGTGAACTTATTTCAGAATTTTCATCTACTCGAACCAAAAGTTCATCTTCTTGATTAGGTGTGATTTGTTTCGGTCGACCACCCCGATTTTTAGTGTGAAATGACCCAGTTTCACCTAAACTATGATATAATCTTGCAAAAGTTTTGTGATTTGGTTGCCTTCTGTTTGCGTATAACATTCCATACCTTCTGGCTGCCGAGCGACCGCAAAAATTTTCTTGTGCGTATACGCAAATCATATTTCGCATTTCTTCATTAGTAAAATGATTTTGACGAGGCATTTCAATCAAAAAAAGTAATGATTACTTTTAAAAAATGCAACATTACACTACACTGTCACATCAAAAATAATTTACTCTGAAGAAATGACATTTACCAACAACAATTATCTGACAGTCCAAAGCATACTTTTCATAAATGAATTAATATTTGAAATCTTTTTTAAGACTCTAATGGCCGTATTCATAGTCATCCCTTAAGTATGAGTGTGAGGGTAAGGGTAGGTTGAGGGCACTTGGGTGTTTCATAAACAACCCTCAAGATCTAAGGGTCCCTCAAGTCACCCTTAACTCAAGTGAAGACGTGACTACCCTTGAGGGCACCTTGAGAGTTTTATATTCGACAGATTTGACATATCTTATGCTCTGTATAGGTTATTATATTACATTATTGACATTTTTTATGGTAGTAAATAGGTATTACATATATAATAAGAAATAGTTATTTATGTTTAGGTAGTTTTTTATTAAGGAAGAATAGTTATTATATTTATAGACAGTTTGCATACATTTTTTTTGAAAATGGAAGAATTTGATGAACTTTTTGAGAGTGATGAGGAATTTGAAGAAGTAAATCGTTTGCCTAAAAAATATATTAGGGACATGCAGAATCCTTTGGAAACGTTTGAGGAACGAGAATTCCAAAGATGATTTAGATTTAGCAAAAACTGTGTCACCAATGTTTTACTGCCACTTGTACTACAACATCTGATTAGACATAGGGTGTGTTCGGGGAGCACGCTATTTGCGCCATTTGCCGCTATCTACTACTATTCCTCGTTTGCGTTATATGGCTCTTGGCGCTACATAGCTCGAAAGCGTGATCCCCGAACGCACCCATAGCAATCGACAAATTCAATAATGAAGATATCAAAAAGTATGTTATTATTTGGCGCATGCTCACAACCATAGAACGGTAAGATAAGCCAGCACAACCAACACAAATGCATTAAAAACCCCGAAAACGTGTTTACTCACTTAAGGGCTGGTTAAGTGACGTTTATGAAATAAGTAAGAGGTTGAGTGCTAAGTGACCCTTACCCAAGTCTCCCTCAGTGCTCAAGTTGAGGGTTGACTATGAATACCGGCATAAGCAGTTCGACTGCGTTTTTATCGAAAACGGTTGAAATTATCATGTTTAAACAAGAGTACCAATTTTACGTAAAAATGATGTTTACGTCATATTTTCTAATAAAAATTACTAAAAAATTTCATCAGAAAAAGTTTTGACTCAATTTGATCATTAGGAATGATCCACGTGGCGCCCTCTATGACGAAACGTAAAATTGTAAATAAAATACAATTTCTTGTCTAAGATTATGCCTCTGTTTAGCGCAAACGTCCTATCTGATGTAGGAAATATTGCAACTAAAATAATATTAACTGCTGGACAAATCAGGATAAACTTGTTTTATTTCCAATTAATTAATTTTTTGGTGTAGTTTACAAAACGTGTTGATGATCTGTTAATTTGATGTATATATATAATATATTATATATTATGTTTCTTGGAGATCTCCCTGGCAACAAACATCTAGTATTAGATTCGTTTCCCATATGCTCTGCCTCGGAATCTACACCGCAGAACACACAAACAAAACTGACAAACAAACACACCCCGTCTATTTGATATTTGACACTTATGTGCCTGTGCCATTTGTCATTAAAAATAACGTTCGCGAGATCAGCACATCGAACACAACCATACATGTCAGTTTGAGTGACGTTAGGTTAAAATCTTAAAACCGGGAATTTTAAAACTACTTCTAAAGGTGTGTTCACCACACTCTGTGCCAATTTTGATATCAATTTATAAATATACAGGGAAACTATTAGCAAAAAACGAAAAACAAAAATTAACTTTAACACCCTGTATCTTTTTTCTCAGCAACATTATATTAAGGCATATTTGGCCCAATAGCTATATTTTGGTCCAAATAACCTGTCCTTAGTCTATGTCCCAACAGTTATGACGCACCCTATATGTGCCACCGCAAATGCAGATAAAACTACTATAAAACAAATATTTCTCGTTAACAGCGAGCGTTTTCTGAAAAAATTTTTCTGGTTTTTAAATAACCTCTTATATTCAATATCTCATTACTTAGATATCACATTTAGACCATCCTCTGGATCTGAATGGTGTGGCATTGAGAAATAAATCACGTTTCTATTTCAATAAATGGTGCAATAAATTATGGAAAAAAACTTTCAAGTGTTACAATATGTCCCTCACCCCAAGAGAAACAACCTGGGGAGCCAGCTCATAAATCGAGTCCTTATTCTTGCCTGTCTCTTACCATACGCGTCCGTAAAGTGTAAAATATTGAGAGCTTGTCATTTTTCGATTATTTTTAGGGGGTACAGTTCCTATTTTATGAAAAAATACCATATGTGCAAGTTTACAATAGGGGCACACACAGGACTTTATTGTAGGTTATAGAAATGTCACTTTGATAAATCAATTCGAATTTATCGTTTTTTTTTCTTCGAGAGCTTGTACGATATTTTTTTCGCGAGTTAATTTTCAAGAAATTGTTTTATCGTTTAAAAAATGTTAGATCAACTTGATTTATACATTTTTATTGTGAGAATTATTTTTTATATTTCTGTGATATTACCTAATAAAAAATAATAGAAAAGATCCAATAAAACGCAAGTCAAAACCACAGAATTTTATTCAAGAAATGTACAATTATTGCAACTAGTTTCGGTCTAGATTAGACCATCATCAGGCAGAGTCCAAGAGTAGAAATTGAGGATATTGAAACAACGTAGGTAGGTTTAAATTGTAATATTACATTTAATTGATGCAGTTCTCCGTACCCTAGGCATCGTAACCAATCGTAAAGAATGTCAAGAACCAAAATCCGGAAAAATTGGATCTTTACTACGGCTACAATATTCATTTTTGGATTGTTAGTGGATCCAAAAAAGTAGTATAAAAACCGGAATCTTCCACTGATAAGGCTGAAAATTGTATCAATTGTTTATTTTAGTAAAATAAATAAATAAATCATTTAAACTGGGTGTTTGGGTTTTTATGTCACTGTATATTTTGTATGTATGTATATTTTGAATAATTAATTTTGTAAACACCAATTTTTTTTAGCGAAACAGCTGAAATTCGATTAAAAAGCTAATGTTGCTAATGTTGTTTATTGTTCTAAGTTTTTTGCGTTTGTTAACGATTATTTTTTATTTTTCAGTGTGAGGAAAGCCTCTCCGCAGGTGATATCGGAGTATTCGCTAGTCGTGCCGGACCAAACACCTGCTGGCATCCAGCTTGCTTTAGTTGCACGGTTTGTAGAGAACTGCTCGTCGATCTCATTTACTTCTACAGGGAAGGTCGATTGTATTGCGGTCGACATCACGCCGAAACCATCAAACCAAGATGTTCAGCTTGCGACGAGGTACAATATCTATCAGATATTTTTATTTCCGTAATATTTAGAAATCCATCGATTACTTTAGGAAATATTATTAGTATTCTAATTGGACTAATAGTTATTTATTGTACAAGACGATAAAATTGTACGTCCAAACGTCAGTCGAGACGCTAATAAGAAGATAATGCGAAGTTCTGATGTTTTCTCAGATTTATAGCAGCTCTTCGAGTCCTATTTTCCTGAGGAAGTTTAGGACATCGTCGGGCTTCAAATCAGTTAGATCCCCCTCTTCTATTTCATGTGCTCCTAGGTATCTGGCCCTAGAATTCTGCAAGGCAAGGCATTCTGAGAGTATGTGTTTTCCCGTTTCATCCTCTTTCTCACATAATCTGCACTTTGCTTCATCTGCTAACCCTAGTTTCTTCATGTGGCTTCTTAACCGGCAATGCCCGGTTAATATTCCCGTTAGAATTCGGAGCCTTTTTTTACTGAGGTTGAGGCAGCTAAGAGATCTCTTCTGGTCATAGTTCCCCAGTAGTATCTTAGATTGCCTCAGTCCTTTCAGATGATTCCAGTACTTGGATTTTTCCTTCTCCATTTCTTCCCTTAGTTTTCCTAAGATTACTCTACTGCTGATCCCACAAGATGTTTCTGGACCTGCTGTGGGGTTTCAGCTCCTTTTTTTGCCAGCTTATCTGCTGTTTCGTTCCCCTCTATTCCTATGTGTCCCGGGATCCATAGGTGGGTGACAGTGTTCTTCTGGCCTAGTTCTTTAGTTTGCCTAGGCATTCCCAAACCATTTTCGAACTTATTATATTTGAGCTCAGCGCTTTGATGGCTGCTTGACTATCCGACATGATCACAATCTCTTGTTTGCGGTAGTTTCTTCCAATATTGAATTACACACATCTTTCGATGGCGCGGACTTCTGCTTGAAAAATGCTTGGGTTTGTACCCAAGCCTTCTGAGTATTTGGCTCTAGGTCCAAAAACTCCTATCCCAGTTCCCTCGTCTAGCTTGGAACCGTCCGTATACCACTTTATGGCATTCTGGTTTAAATTCTGTATGGTGTCTTCATCCCATTCAGATTTATTACTCAACTTTGTGATGAATTTTCTCACAAAGTTTTGAATTTCTTTGGTATATCATCTTGGGGCATTTCCCAAGTTTGATCAAATTGAAGTAATCGAGGTTTTTCCATGATAATTCCTTCTTTGATCATTCTATATATCGTTTTCTTCCTTACACTTTCTAGCAAAATGTGCAGTGGGGTCAAGTTTAAAATCACTTCCATTGCAGCAGTGGGGCAAGTTCCCATTGCTCCAGTGATACATGAACAGGCTAGTCTCTGAATCTTCGAGAGATTTTTCCTCGTCGTACTCAGATTAGCCCTTGCGCCCCAAGCCACTGCCCCATTGTGATTAATGGTCTCACTATTGCTGTGTACATCCATTGCAGAATACGTGGGTTGCATCCCCAGTTCTTTCCTGCAATGTTCCTGCACACCATGAGGGCCTTGGTTGCTTTGTGTATTACTTCGTCTTCGTGTTTATTCCAGAGTAACCTACTATCTAGGATTAGCCCTAGATATTTTACCTCTGTTTTCCACTCGACGATGTTCTTCCCTATTCTTATGATTTTTAGATTAGGTTTCTTTTTCCTTGTAAAGGCTACTAGTGTGGTTTTGGTGGGGTTGATGTTGAGTCCCACCGAGTCACACCATTGTTTCGCAATGTTCAGTCCTCTTTGAACAATATCACAGAGGACATTTTCATACTTCCCTTTTGCCAGGATAACCATGTCGTCGGAATACCCTTGACATGGTATGTCAATTGACAGAGTAGACTGTCCACAGTGAGACTCCACATGTGGGGATGCAACTCCCCTTGTGGACAGCCTCTGGTCATATTAATGAAGATAGTATCTTGTCCTGCCTCCATTTCCAGATGGAAGTCGTTCTATCTACTCCTTTCTCAATCAGTGCTCTTTTGACTGCCTCATGTGGCGTATTGTCAAAGGTCCCTTCTTTGACTAGAAAGACACATACCACGGACTCTTTTTTATTCAGAGCGTCTTGGAATTCGTCAGTCAATTGAGTTAAAGAGGTTTCCGTGGACTTTCCCGCTTGGTACGCATATTGACGGGGGTGCAATGGCACCTGTTCCAAGATTTCTGTTCTAATGCAGCTTTTTCCATCGTTTTGAGAAGAAACGATGTGAGGCTAATCGGTCTAAGGGATTTGGGGTGCGTAGTGTCCCGTTTCCCTACTTTTGGGATGAAGGTGATTTTAGCCCTCTACTATTGCTATAGAAAAAAGTATTATAATATAAAATAGCAGCAATAAAGTAAATCAAATAACAATTCCACTGTATAATTTTGATTTTTCGTATTATCTTATCTATGACTATATTATATTCATTGTAATGATTTCTGAATTTATTTTTAGATAATTCTTGCCGACGAATGCACCGAAGCAGAAGGTCGCGCTTGGCACATGAAACATTTCTCTTGTTCGGAATGCGAGCGGCAACTCGGAGGTCAAAGGTACATAATGAGAGACGGAAGACCCTATTGCTTGCACTGCTTCGACGCCATGTTTGCCGAATACTGCGATTCGTGCGGGGAACCGATAGGAGTAGATCAAGGTCAAATGTCACACGAGGGTCAACACTGGCACGCAACGGAGAGCTGTTTTTGCTGCCACACCTGCCATACTTCACTCCTTGGAAGACCTTTTCTTCCCAGAAGAGGAGCCATTTACTGTTCCATAGCTTGTAGTAAGGGAGAACCTCCTACACCAAGTGATTCCTCCGGACCAAACACTAGAGCACCACGTCATCCTATAAAAAATCGACCACCCAGGCCTCCGTCGCCCAATGAAAGTAGTACACCTCCATTGTCGCCTTCAGCGAGGAGGCATTTTCCTGCCCGATCTCCTACTGCCTCGTCTCCTTCCTCACCTCCAGCGCAATACGTTAGTAGGTCTCCTACGGTTACTAGATCTCCTAAAATGGGTAGAAGAGCGTTACAAAGATCTCCTAAGCCTGTTTCTGTACCTAGTACTCCTACCTTATCAGACACCGGGACCAATGATCAATTAAACGAAGAAAACACGCCTAAAGGTTTACCATCTTCCTCGCCTAGTTGTCGAGGTTTAGACAGGGTTTTATTAGAAAGGAACCTAGAACGTCTATTAACCGAAAAAGGTAACCAAGGACATTCTTCAGATTTAGAAAAACTACTATTAGCAAGAGATCGAAGTAGGGAGCCTCTACATTTGGCCGATTTAAGTATAGATGAATGGAGTGCTCGGTCCATTTCTGATAACAAGAAAGATGATTGCGATAAGCAAAGTTGTAATGCAGATGAAAAAGACTCGAGCACCAGTAATGCCGATCCGACTCCACAACACGCGTCTTCCATGCCAGAACTCGCTCTTCCCGGAGGGTCCAGCGATACTGGTAATTCCACAACACCCGGATCGCCGAGTAAAAAAGGGAAAGGTCCCCTTTCCGTTCGATTCCAAGGGGATAACGAGGCTTTTGAAGGGGATGAGACCGACAACGCGAGTTTAGAAGCCTCCAGGAAATTTCCGAGGAGTAAAAGTTACTCAGGTCGATCGAAACATACAGGCGACAACAGTCTTCCGAGGAAAGGGAAATCCAGAAGAGAAACCTGTTCGATTCCGCAACGCGAACGGAGTAGTTCGAGGTCCAAAGATAGGGAAGACGATACGGAAAGTTACTGTTCGACTTGTTCTTCGAGTTCTTCTAGCGACGATCTGGATTACCAGTTGCCGCCGAGACGGGCCTACGGTGGTGTCAGGATTTCCTACGTTCCTAACGATACTCTTGCCATAGCTAGACGAAGGCAAGCCACCATCCAAAAATCTCCCAGCAAAAAAGGGATGGCCATCGACGATAAAGATAAAAACTGTGTTGTATCGTGATTTTGGACAATAAAACATGATTTATCTTTATGTATAGGCGATTAGGAGACTGGTAAGGTGATAAAATTTATTGCTTTTTATTTATTTTGACTTGTATAAATTGTGTAAAAATGTTTGTGTTTTATATGTAACTAAAAGTTCGTTTTTTATTATGTTTATAAAAGAAAACTTTTATTTTATCATCTCTCCGGTTTAATTTTTAGATAAAGTAACCGCAAAACCAAAAGCTTTGCACGTCATAGAATTCAAAGACGTCATTTTTTCAGTGATAACAACACAATATTTAAAAAATAAAAATATCTCTCATTTAATATCTAAAAAACAATTAGTAAACTGTCAATATCAAGTTTAAGGTTAGGTATTTCCTCTAAAGTGCGAAAAGTCACTTTGCGCACGTGTTAGGTTCACTATTCTTTCTACTAGAGTATGGAAAAACCCGAAGGTTGATACAAAGACATATTTATTATTAAATACATATGTATCTATGTATGTATGACATAGGAGTGCTGATAGGCTAGTTGAGGCGGTTAATCGACTCAAACCATAAGAGAGAGCAACTCTAAAGTCGATAGAGGGGAAAGATCTTCCTAAAACTCAGATATGTGTGGCATACATACTTGACGAAGACAAATAAACCCCTCTAGATGCCGAAACTGTTCTCAATAGACTGAGGAAGATGAATCGGGGCCTGAAGACACAGGAATGGAAAGTTTTCCACTGTCCTGGATCTTCTCCGTGGTCGATTCATCTATGAAGGCACTGGAGAAATTGTGCTTCAAGCCTTTCTTCAGTTCTGGCCAGATGGCCAAAGTTTTGCACTCTCCTGCACATCCTGGACCTTCTCCGTGGACGATTCATCTATGAAGGCATTGGAGAAATTGTTCTTCAAGCCTTTCTTCGGATCTGGCCAGATGGCCAAAGTTTTCTACTGTCCTGTACATACCTGGACCTTCTTCGTGGACGATTCATCTATGAAGGCACTGGAGAAATTGTGCTTCAAGCCTTTCTTCGGATTTGGCCAGATGAATATCAGGCCAAAAGTAGAAGGGGGGGGGAATCACCCTCCTCCTCAGGGACACGGAGAACACAAAAAGAGACTTGGAATTATGAACGGTCATGCACTTCTGGAACTATGGGCGGAGCTGGAGTGAGAAAGGAGTTAACCTTCTTCTTTACGAAGTCAGCAATGTCCAGAATTTAGGAAGGACAAGCCATGGACTTCCAAAAGAGGCAACAAATCCCCCCTAATAGCAAAGAAAGCAGAGGTAAGGCTGATAAAGCCATACCTTCCAAGGACTCTGGAAAAATGAGTCCACCCTCCCAAGGGTAAAAATGGCGGGTACTAAATTTACCAAAGTAAACTTTCAATATGCCTAGGCTGCCTCATAAACCAGCGGCAGAAGGTTTGCTAATGAGGACAAAGATGTAGTCTTAATCCAGAAACCTTGGATTGACGGAGCCTAGGATCCATCTTAACTAAAGTTCTGTACTAGAGGAGTAGGGAAAAATCCAGAGCATTTTCCGTTAGAACTAAGACGAATAATAGACGAACGCCTTAGTGGAACAGGAAACTGGAGAAATTAAGAAAAAATGTAAGGATGCCGTTTAATAAAGCAAAATAATTGAGGAACTGGGAATATACAGAAGAGAATATAACAAAGAGATAAGAGGAGCCATACTCTGCCAGAGTATATCGAACATACCTGCCAGTATAAGATTTCAGAAGATTCTTTCCAAGGATCAGAACCAGGGGCCGTGTCTTCTTAAAAGACTGGATGGAACCTATACCGAATCCAAAAGGGTAACACTTGAGGTCTTGTTGCAAAACCATTTCCCAGGTTTAACAATTATTGAGATGCAGATACGAACTTCAGACCTTGGACGGAGAATGTGAAGTGGGCTGTAAACCACTTTGTTCCATATAAATCTTCAGGGGAGAATTGACTTTTTCCTGCGCTACTACAAAGAGTACTGGACATTCTGTTGGGTGAGCTTCGCTCTGGGTTACTTACCCGAGGCCTGGTGCCTTAGGGCCAATTAGTTTCACTTCATTTCTGATGAAAACACTAGTGCGGAAAAGTGACTTTTTAACACTAAAATAAGTGTGGCAAATTGGACTTTTCAGCACGCCAGTAGAAAAAAATAATTATCTCATCAACACCACTGCCAGTTGCCTGATTATTAAATTTTATAAATCTCGACCTATCTAATTATTTTTTAAATTTGGCAACATCACAATTGCAAAAAGTGTAACGCTTTTTGTTTGGCGTTTACTCTAAGAAATATAATTTAATTTCCTTGAAACATGAATTACAAATTTAAAAATATTCTATACAAAAATAATTGAATGATAATAGTTGATGATCTAAAGTCCACTTTACAAGTAAATTTACGCTTCTTTGGTCAGTAATGAAAAAATTATGAGGTTAAAGTTGGCAGCTAAACCGAAAAGTCCTCGAAAAATAGAATGGAACCTCTATTAGTTGCGCATGTTGGCACACTCGTCGCCTCTGATAACTGTTTTTATATTTTATCCACACATTTCTAGTTTCTACTTTCATAACACGTGTTTAACGTTCATACAAGTGCGAATTAACTATACAGGGTATTCTATCTCAGACAAGCCACCCCTATTTTTGTCTTCTAGTGGTTGGAAAAATTTCTTTTATATATCTATCCACTTCTTTGCTTTTTACTACCTCTCTTGCCTTTCTTGTATGTTCTATTGTACGTATATTCTCTCTTCAACATCTTGCTATAGCAATAATTGATCAAAAAGTTCATTTTTGCTATAAATTGTCAGAGTTACTTGTTCAGTGGACCTCCTACTTTTTCTCTAGCCATTTGTAAAATAAAATCAAGCCATTATAGTTAAGAACAGTAAAAAAATGGTAAATAAATAATTTTGCATTTTATAGTAATATATATTTTGAAAATTGTATTATATTTTTTAACAAATTACACAATTGCCAAATAATGTATGTCAAATGCAATATTTATTCAGGGTACCTACTACATAATGTCCAAACAAATTTAGATGCCTTGATTATCGTATGTATTTAAGCTTTAACATGTAATATTATTATGTTTTACAATGCATAAACAATGTCTAGAATAAGTAATTAGAAATACAAAAGCTGCATATCAATTTTAAATCAAGAGGTCTACTGAAATATTTTTTATGGGTTAAATATTTAATTATATACATACCGTTCAAACCAGTGATAAGTTATCCTATCAGATGTACAAAGCTTTAGAAGATTTAGGAAAATGTTTTTTATTTCTGAGTTCGTTAAATAGATGGTGAAAATTATTATTTTTGCACTCTCTAGATCATCGACATAACCTAAAACCGTTTAAGGTTATGTTGATGTTCTAGACTATATCATATTTGTGGTTTGGAATCTTTTCATTATGAAAGCAGCAAATAGTAGATGGCGCGAGAGTAGCAGAAGGGTAAAAAGACAACGTGAAGTCGGTAATACTCCATAGGTTATGAACAGAGTGAAGTTAGCTAGGTGGAAAAATTTAATATTATTCATGGCTTGTGTAGTTAAAAATGATGCAGTATTTAAAATCCCAAATGTAATTTAATTTCGTTCCTTACTCTAACAATTCATTTTGACATAGCTGATCACAGAACAAATTCTTCTTTCTACTATTTGTAACGTCCTGTGACACTTACTCTTGCTACTGTGGCGCCACCAATTTGCTTCCTTTCGATGGACGCTTTTTAAAACATTTAGTTGGTTCTTCTTCTTTCTACCCTACCCTCCATATTTTTAGAATCTTTTCATACTCGTGAATGTTGATCTTGAGATGGTAACGTATTAAACATAACTTCTACTCAAAAATCCGACATCTTTATTTGAAATCTTGAACTAAAACCCTTTAAGAACTGTATATCTTATAGAGTAATCTATCATTGATTTGAACTATATAAAACATTAATGTTCATATAGAACATACAGTATATATCTCAGTAATAAACCAGAATAATAAGAATGCAAACAAATTTCGAAAATATTTCAATTTCTATGTTATTATAATCATTTTTTAAACATTGTATAACTTTTAAATAAACCGTTATAAAAATTTAAAATCCTTTTTTAGTATTAACATAACATTGGCATTGGTAAGATTTTATTTATATAGCACTTATTCAATACTTTGTAGATGCATTGTAAACCGATGTTTTATATATTGTACAAATTAGAATAATTGTATACATTGGACCAGAAAAACAGAATGACAATGATAAAATCATTCAAATTTTTGTATTTTATTAGTAAAAATAAATCTGGTTCAACATCCCCCTATATCATATTACATTGTAAACCATCTGTATCTCAACATTGTATATTGTAAATATTGAAAATTTCTTAATAAAGATGTGAAGTATAATATGAAATAGTTTATTTTAACAATGATTTACCCGCATCAAAGGTATATGTCAATTATCAAGTCATGTCATGTCTTTTAAGTTAGTTAAACATAGAGAATTTAAATTTACCGCCAAGCAGGTTCTAAATGTAACTTACCTGATTCTACCACAGGAGGCACTGCGCATAGAGACATTTAAATTTAGTTCGAGACATCTAGTTGTATATTTATCTATGACCCTAGGGCTGTTCCAGTACTAGTACTATTTAAAGAGATTCAATATCAAAGTACTTTTTAGTGAAAACTAGTACTACTTCAGTTTTGAGATTGGGTTCAATGTTTCCGTCACAAAATCTCCATATCTGAGAGATGAAAAATGAATTGTTGACAGACATTTATATAAAAGAAGAAGAGTTTTGGGTACATCACAGAATACTCAAATCTTGATTTGTAATTCTGTGGTTATATGCCATTGGTCGATTTCCGATATTCTGTGGTTGTTATCTGAATTGAAGTTTGTGGTTTGTAAGGAAATAGTTTTAAAATAACAATATTTGTTACATCCTACGTTTTTAGAAGTTTATTATTGATATCCCATTAGATAATTTCATATTGTGATGTTAGTTTTTTATCTTGGCGATTTTGTTTTGAATGAAAAATTACGTTTGCTTCTACCAATACCCAGTACCCACCTCGATTACTGTAAATTTGAAGACAAGCAAAATTCAGTACTAAGTTGTCAATTCCAGTACTATTTCCAAATTTAATCTGGTACTATTTTTTTAGGGCTAGGAACAGCGCTAACCTGAAGTAGGTAATCTCACCCATATTTTATATGCTCGATTTGTTGTTCGGAATATTTTTAAGTCAGGAATTATTGTTCGGTTGTAAGGTATATAAATAAGTATTTCAACAAAATATCAAAGGCCAATTATATATTTTATTTACAAAATTATACATTTAATATACAATAATACAATTAAATATTATCTTTGGAGTATTTTGAGCAAATTCAATTTATAAATAAAATTCCAAACTTATACCAACGCCTTGAATTTATTAATTTACTTAAATTGAAATACCATTTCGAGATTGTAAAATGAACCTAGTCTAAATTGAGAACAAAACACTCTTTCAATCATCTACCATCCAGTTTTGAAGATTTCTTAGGAAACTCAGTCCGGCAACTCTCTATTCTCTTATCAGTAAAGTTTTTTGCTGCTCTTCTGCTCAATCCAGTTCCATTAAGACTTCTTAAGAACAGGTCAGAAGTCAGAAGTAATTTAATATTTCTGTCTTTTGTACAGATTCTGTTAGGAGATAGAGGAAACCTCCAAACAAATTCTTGATGAACGTGAAAAGCTGTCAATACAAAGATAGAGAAGAGATAGATGAAGGAAAGCCTTTGATTAGAAATTATGCAGTGGTGCCACTGCAGACTTTAATGAGTGTTAGAAAAAAACATAATGGAAAAGAAGCAATGGAGTTAAAATAGCTACCACTTGCACATTCCTTAGATAATCTGATCTCCATCGAAGTGCTGAGCTTACAATTTACAATTAATTCGAAGATGGTTTGGAAAAGCCTAGGCCAGTGTTGTAAACCACATTGTAACGCGGGATAATGCTTCCCTTATTCAAGACTAGTTTTGGAAAAGAAGAAGAGTTAAAATTGTTCTATGAAAAACGCTCAGATTATGCATATAGCTTAGAATATAAAAACGAAGGAAGGAGCGTTATACATAAACACCAATAGTCCTAGATGGTGTTTAAAAATGGCGTCAGCAGTTTCCGGTTTGTCAGTGGCGTATCAATTTTCATTAATGATAAAATGTTGTATCAATTTCAAAAATAAAAATACTGATGTAAGAAAGTTTTAAAACGTAATACATTTTGTAATCCATATTTCTATATACACTTTTATTAAATACATATATAAACATTACATAGCTGAGCATATTCAGTAAATCACTTACGTAAATAAATTGCATATATGTACGTCTCTGAATTCTAGTTTCTTCAACACTAAAACAGTACTGTCTCAAATGTCAAAAAAACCGTCAATAACAATAATGATGAATCATATATGGTATTTGCAAATGGCCGCTGTGACGTAATTTCCGTCGTAAACTACCAACTTGGGAAAGGTGTTAGGCTCGTTCCTTAGTTTTTATATTCTAAGGCATATAGGCAGGCAGAGACAAATATAGGTTATATAGGATTAAATACATAAATTTAATTCAAATAAGTGAGGAATGGGATTAATTGAAATATAATATTTGATAGTTTTTGATTTAATTACAGTTTTGTTGCCAAGATTTGATTTTTTTTGTTACTTGCAATAATAATGTGTATTGTTTGTATGTAATAAGGTTAGGTAGGTTAGGTTAGGTTAGGCATGAGTATTTTAAGGAGAATATTAACCAGGAATTGCCGGTTAAGAGGTCACATGAAGAAACTAGGATTAGAGGATGAAGCAACGTGCAGATTCTGTGAGGAAGAGGACCAAATACATGCTATGCCTTGCAGAAATCTGGGCCATTAATATACATATATAATATAGATATATAACATACAAGAAGGAAAACCAATGTTAGAAAAGATCAGAATGGACAAGAACCTATGAAGTAAAAAAAACTACTAGCAGTACAATCCTTTCATTATCTAATATCTACGTACAAACTAACAATAGCTGCCCTATAACTAACACTAATTATTTCATACAACATACTACAAGGTTATTACAACGTATATTATAAATAATAATTTAAAATTACCTCAAAAACATGATTACAGTATTTTAAAATTTTAAAATAGTACACTAAAAACGAATTCAGACAGTTTTTACTTTAGGTAAATGGTTACACTGTTGGTATATTTTTTTTTAGACTAGAAATACTCCTGGCAAAATTTAGCAACTACATTTTAAGAGATTCTTTTAATAAAATCCCTCGCTGCTTCAGTTGGTATAATTCTCTAAAAAGAAAAAATATACAACAATAAATACAGAGATTTATATTTTTGTTATAGATAATTACAGTCAAAACAAAAACATTTAAAGACTATAAGCAAAGAATTGTTTAACTAAAAACATCCAGAAAAATCTGGAACTGTAGAAAAAATATATATGGATCGGTCGTTACGCGATAACAGTAACAAACAGTAAATTTTCATTTATAATTTATGTATTATAAATAAATAAGTTGTTGATTATAAAAATGACTTTTAATATTAAAGAAGTTGTTACCTGTCCTATGCCTGCAATTAAAGTAACTAAAGATCTCTTCGGCGGTCTGCAATATCGTTTTCCTCCTTCCTGGCAACAAAGATTTGGAAGGCAATCAAGTTGCGACTCACAAGGTTTTGGAAAAAGATCAAACAACGGTGGTGGGGGAGGTGTACATTGCATGTAGGCAATAAAAGCTCGAATTGCTAAAACAAAACGTTTATTTTTTAAATAAATTGAAACAAACAGTTTTTATAGACAGATAAACAATATAATATTAAGCGAAAAAAATTAATTGTAATTTAATACAAGACAACATTAAAGAAAGTCAAATTAGAATTTGCTAGAAACAGGAAATATCTTTTCGTAGCTCATAGATTTATAAATGATCTGTTATTGACGTCTTCTTTTCTTCATAAATTTATTGCTTTTTAATTAATCAACGATTACAGCGAGTTAATAACATTATTGTATACCATCAGTTAAACAAAGTATAAAATTTTATAGAATTGTATAAAATCTAAGACTGGTCTTTGGGCTTCGACCAGTGCCATCCAGATAGGAAAAAAATAATCGTATTCTGTCTGAACCTGAACAACCTGATGTAAAAAAAGTTAGATTAGGTTAGGTTGCAGCTAACTTCACTTATATTGTGATGTAAGTTGTTTCTTTTATTTTATAAAAAACTTACACTAGTTAAAAGTTCATTTGAGGTTAAATGACATTTTTTACAGAAAATAACATGGTTAATAATTATTTTATCATATGATTCACTAAGATGCAGTTACACGAGGATATTAATAGACATCTTATTTTACAAATTCCTCGATGGATTATAACTCAGTCATAGAAGAAGCGAATGTGACAATACAAGAAGAGTTGATGGCCATAACTTTATAAAAGAAAACACTTACGATCAATTAGCTGTTTAGGTGCAGGAATATTTTCCCAAAGTGGTTGAGCGGTCCTGCAATAACCAACTTGTTCGCCTGACTTTAATGTTTCTGGACAACATATTCTCGGTATACAGTCCTCATCGGTGGTGCATGTTTTTATTTCAAAAATTTCTGCGATGCGTTCCTTAGGGCAGGTTTGTTGAACGAATCCGAATAAGGTAGCTAAATAAAAAAGTAAATACCTAAATATCATTAAGCTATTTTATATTATTTATATGCAATAGTGCGCCACGGGTTATGCAGATCCCTATACGTGAAACAGTGGTAGTTAAGTACTACTCTACCTACTCACACATAGATGGCGCTAGGATGTGGTTATTTAATAATAATTTTAAGTTGAAATATTTTCTGAAGCCTTCCAAAAGTTGGCAGATGGCAAAAGGATACTATTCAACAAAAATATAATACCAGGGTACATCAAAAAGTTGACAGACGGTAAAAGGATGCTATTTAATAAAAATATAATACGAGGGTACATCTAAAAGTTGGTAGATGGAAAAAGAATACTATTTAACTAAAAAGTTCTTACAGTAAATCCCGTGTTGCGTTCATGTAAATATAAAAAGTATCTTACGTGAATGTGTCGGTTCAGGTTTTGGAGGTTTAACGCCCTGAATGCACCTCTTATCACAGCAGAGAAAAGATTTTCCAAATATATCACAATCTTTCTTAGTTGAACAAGGAAGGGCAAATAAAGGTTGTGAGACTTCTTTTCCGGGACACTCGAATTTAGGTACGGACTTCGCCGATGAAGTGTTAGAAATTTCGTTACTTTCACGAGAAATCAACTTTTTGGAACTTTGTGCGGTTTCTTTGACAGTGCCAAGTTCTGGTTTTCTTTGTACACCTTCGGTACATCGTTTATCACAACAAAGAACAGATTTTCCAAATGTATCACAATCTTTTTTTGTTGAACAGGATAAAGCAAACGGAGGTTGTGGGGTTTCTTTTCCGGGACAGACATATTTTGCTGCCGATACCGTTGGAGGCGATTTTTCAGTGTTTCTCGAGGATGAATTGGACTTGGAAGTTTCCGTGTTTTTCTTAACAACTGCATCATCCAATTTGTTATCTAAAAAAAATACAAGTTTTTAAAAATTAATAAATTATTGCAGATATAGCAACTAAATTTCAATTTGCTGTATTAAAATATCACTGTAAGAAATTTATCCATTATCCGTATAATTTAAGAATATGGATTTTTGTCAAAATTCACAAAAATTTGATTACCATAAAAATGGTTTAAAACCACTATTTTGATTACGTAGAACACGAAAATCGAGTTTAAAATCCCAAATTATGGCTAATTTCGTTAAAAGTTCACTAATTTTGAAACCGAGTGAATACTTCCCATAAATTATTCGCAACTCGATCCTTGAATCCAGCGGTGCAGTCAGTTCCTCGATAGGATGTGTAGAACATCCTTAAATCGAGTTGTGAATAATTTATGGATTCAAAATTAGCGAACTTTTAATGAAATTAGCCATAATTTTGCATTTTAAACTCGATTTTCGTGTTCTACGTAATCAAAATAGTGGTTCTAAACCATTTCTATGATAATCAAATTTTTGTTGAATTTTGACAAAAATCCAAGGCTATAGCCTTGCTCATTTTTTGACAAAAACACTTTTGACTTTTGAATTGCGTAAAATTATGGAAAACGGTGTTTTTTGTGATGCTGAATCCACTGGTGCAGTCAGTTCCTCGATAGGATGTGTAGAACATCCTTAAATCGAGTTGCGAATAATTTATGGATTCAAAATTAGTGAACTTTAAATGAAATTAGCCATAATTTTGCATTTTAAACTCGATTTTCGTGTTCTACGTAATCAAAATAGTGGTTCTAAACCATTTTTATGATAATCAAATTTTTGTTGAATTTTGACAAAAATCCAAGGCTATAGCCTTGCTCATTTTTTTGACAAAAACACTTTTGGCTTTTGAATTGCGTGAAATTATGGAAAACGGTGTTTTTTGTGATGCTGAATCCATTGGTGCAGTCAGTTCTTCGATAGGATGTGTAGAACATCCTTAAATCGAATTGCGAATAATTTATGGATTCAAAATTAGTGAACTTTTAATGAAATTAGCCATAATTTTGCATTTTAAACTCGATTTTCGTGTTCTACGTAATCAAAATAGTGGTTCTAAACCATTTTTATGAAAATCAAATTTTTGTTGAATTTTGACAAAAATCCAAGGCTATAGCCTTGCTCATTTTTTTGACAAAAACACTTTTGGCTTTTGAATTGCGTGAAATTATGGAAAACGGTGTTTTTTGTGACGCTGAATCCACTGGTGCAGTCAGTTCCTCGATAGGATGTGTAGAACATCCTTAAATCGAGTTGCGAATAATTTATGGATTCAAAATTAGTGAACTTTTAATGAAATTAGCCATAATTTTGCATTTTAAACTGGATTTTCGTGTTCTACGTAATCAAAATAGTGGTTCTAAACCATTTTTATGATAATCAAATTTTTGTTGAATTTTGACAAAAATCCAAGGCTATAGCCTTGCTCATTTTTTTGACAAAAACACTTTTGGCTTTTGAATTGCGTGAAATTATGGAAAACGGTGTTTTTTGTGACTCTGAATCCACTGGTGCAGTCAGTTCCTCGATAGGATGTGTAGAACATCCTTAAATCGAGTTGCGAATAATTTATGGATTCAAAATTATTGAACTTTTAATAAAATTAGCCATAATTTTGCATTTTAAACTCGATTTTCGTGTTCTTCGTAATCAAAATAGTAGTTCTAAACCATTTTTATGATAATCAAATTTTTGTTGAATTTTGACAAAAATCCAAAGCTATAGCCTTGCTCATTTTTTTGACAAAAACACTTTTGACTTTTGAATTGCGTGAAATTATGGAAAACGGTGTTTTTTGTGACGCTGAATCCACTGGTGCAGTCAGTTCCTCGATAGGATGTGTAGAACATCCTTAAATCGAATTGCGAATAATTTATGGATTCAAAATTAGTGAACTTTTAATGAAATTAGCCATAATTTTGCATTTTAAACTCGATTTTCGTGTTCTACGTAATCAAAATAGTGGTTCTAAACCATTTTTATGAAAATCAATTTTTTATTGAATTTTGACAAAAATCCAAGGCTATAGCCTTGCTCATTTTTTTGACAAAAACACTTTTGGCTTTTGAATTGCGTGAAATTATGGAAAACGGTGTTTTTTGTGATGCTGAATCCATTGGTGCAGTCAGTTCCTCGATAGGATGTGTAGAACATCCTTAAATCGAATTGCGAATAATTTATGGATTCAAAATTAGTGAACTTTTAATGAAATTAGCCATAATTTTGCATTTTAAACTCGATTTTCGTGTTCTACGTAATCAAAATAGTGGTTCCAAACCATTTTTATGAAAATCAATTTTTTATTGAATTTTGACAAAAATCCAAGGCTATAGCCTTGCTCATTTTTTTGACAAAAACACTTTTGGCTTTTGAATTGCGTGAAATTATGGAAAACGGTGTTTTTTGTGATGCTGAATCCACTGGTGCAGTCAGTTCCTCGATAGGATGTGTAGAACATCCTTAAATCGAGTTGCGAATAATTTATGGATTCAAAATTAGTGAACTCTTAATGAAATTAGCCATAATTTTGCATTTTAAACTCGATTTCCGTGTTCTACGTAATCAAAATAGTGGTTCTAAACCATTTTTAGTATAATCAAATTTTTGTTGAATTTTGACAAAAATCCAAGGCTATAGCCTTGCTCATTTTTTTGAAAAAAACACTTTTGGCTTTTGAATTGCGTGAAATTATGGAAAAAGGTGTTTTTTGTGATGCTGAATCCACTGGTGCAGTCAGTTCCTCGATAGGATGTGTAGAACATCCTTAAATCGAGTTGCGAATAATTTATGGATTCAAAATTAGTGAACTCTTAATGAAATTAGCCATAATTTTGCATTTTAAACTCGATTTCCGTGTTCTACGTAATCAAAATAGTGGTTCTAAACCATTTTTATGATAATCAAATTTTTGTTGAATTTTGACAAAAATCCAAGGCTATAGCCTTGCTCATTTTTTTGACGAAAACACTTTTGACTTTTGAATTGCGTGAAATTATGGAAAACGGTGTTTTTTGTGATGCTGAATCCACTGGTGCAGTCAGTTCCTCGATAGGATGTGTAGAACATCCTTAAATCGAGTTGCGAATAATTTATGGATTCAAAATTAGTGAACTTTTAATGAAATTAGCCATAATTTTGCATTTTAAACTCGATTTTCGTGTTCTACGTAATCAAAATAGTGGTTCTAAACCATTTTTATGATAATCAAATTTTTGTTGAATTTTGACAAAAATCCAAGGCTATAGCCTTGCTCATTTTTTTGACAAAAACACTTTTGGCTTTTGAATTGCGTGAAATTATGGAAAACGGTGTTTTTTGTGACGCTGAATCCACTGGTGCAGTCAGTTCCTCGATAGGATGTGTAGAACATCCTTAAATCAAGTTGCGAATAATTTATGGGAAGTATACACTCGGATTCAAAATTAGTGAACTTTTAACGAAATTAGCCATAATTTTGCATTTTAAACTCGAATCGGAAAAATCGAATCCGGGAACTGTATTTCCTGTTCTATGGTATAATTATGAGTTCTCTGATTATTAAACTTGATAAATCTCGACTTTTCTTACTTTTTTTGATATATGGCAACATCATATTCTGTTTAAATTTTACTTTATCCCAGTGTCTAAAGACAGGAAGAGCAATTGAAAATAACCCTGTACACATATTAATATTCCACTACCGGTTTGCACAGTATTAAAAATGAGTGATTGGCATGTTACGTAACTTTGATTAGAATTTGTTCGAGAACAAGGTTTAGAATGTGTGCAACGTCGTATAATTTAATGAGAATATAATTAAATAAAAATAATTATTTTCTTATAAGTAGCGTTGCAAATAGTTGCATTAGTCTTACAAAAGTCATTTTCGCAATCGAATTAAAAAACTTCCAAAACAACAATTAAAGTACAAAGGGGATCACTAGTTAATCTTTGTGATGTTACAAAACAATATTTTGTAATGTTATGTGTTATTATTATACAGACTAAAAGCCATCATTATGCAAATATTTATGTAGAAAAGTTTATTTCTTGGAATTACAAAAAATATTTTAATCACAATCTTGCAGTTGATGTAAATTTAAATTGAATACAGCTTTTGTATATTCTAAAATTAAAATACGTTACTTCATAATGAATTTTTGATAATGGTGTGACTATCGAGTTCTTAAGTAGGTTTTAAAAAACATAATAAGAACAATCTGCGATAAATAAAACTAATTATGCACCTATAACAGCCCATAATGGAAAAAATCAACAGTGACAGTCATTTTGAGAGCACTAGAACAACCCACGGATTTTTCTTTCACCAAAACAGAATTTAATGAAAAATTGAGGCCCTATTTCCAACAACTTAAGAATAGGTTTCATCTTTCCATAGAGAATATTGGCATAGAGATCTTGAACATCGAAGAATGAGTATAATAATAATGATTTGTTAGAGTGGTCTGTAATTATAACACAAAATGGCGCCCAACGTGGGGCAGAATTATTCAATTTAAGATACATATTTATTTTTAATTAAATTGATCAAAAAAGTGATATTAAAAAAATATGTTTAAATTATATGTCATGTTTCTCTAGAAACATGAAAGGTTGTAAAGAAGGTGTAATGCAAAAGTTTAAGAAAATAAAGAAATGAAAAAAGAAAAATATTACAAGTACAGTCGGAAGATAAAAATAGAAGTAATGGAAAAGCACATAAGATTCAAAACTAAAAATGTAAGTACAAAAATGGAACTAAGTAAAAATATACAAGAAATAAATGAGGGAATTATGCAAGAAATAGAATTACCTAAAATAGACATAAATAGATATTGAAGATGTTCAATTAACCAGAAAATTGGAAATAAAGAATATAAGGGATTATGTGCAGAAAGTAACAAGTTAGAAATGAAAAATTTGCAGGCAAGAATACACAGAAACAAAATTTAAAATTTGATGGATTTATCCAGAATTTAAATTTAAAAATATTTATAGATTTTAATTGGAAACAAAAGTGCAGGGAAATACATGAGGAACATTTATCAAAACTGGGAAAAAATACATTAATATTATGGAGAAAGGAATTATTCTATGAGTCAAAAATTAGGAAGCAATATTATTAATATTATAACATCAATTGAATTAAAAAGTATTTTACAAATATAGAAATAGTTTGCACGTAATACTAAGTGAATTTTAATTACTTGCGATTAAAACATTTATATAATATGTAAAAAACCCAGACGAATTTAAACTTTCTTTTACATAATATTTGTGTTTTATTTACTTACCCAATTCAAAAGTGATTTTTTGTTGTCCGGTCACATTAATGACATTAACACACAGTAGTAGTAGTATCACCAAACTTGTACAGAAAACAACTTTCGATTTCATAATAGCTGAGATTCTTATGCCCTAGATAACTACAAAACATTCTTTTATCCTCGATGGATGTACGATTAATAAATGTCTTACAATCACCGGCGCGCATTCGAATCAACAATAACGAGGTCTTTTCACTGTAACTATACCCAAGAAGGGGAGGTAAATTTATTACTGATTGAATTTGATAATTAACCATTTTGAGAGTTTTGGAAAAATATAATCAAATTGAATTATATAACAATGCCCAGGAGAAAAATAGTTTATTACATAAAATTCAAATTTCCTACATTCGCAGAGAATTTTTCAAGCGGATGGTTAAACTGGAAGATAACCCAGTTGAGAAAGCCATTATTGGGCTTTCCAACAACCTGTCAAAAATGGCGGCTGTAGGCAAACAATAGTATTGTTTTGTATTTTTGTCATAGTGCTTTCTTTGTTTAAGTTGGTGTAGAAGTTTTTATTGTTTTGAGAAAATAGTTTTTGTGACTTTATAAAATAGATTTTATATATTATATGGACTTGTTAACGTTATAAGTTGAAAAAATGTCTGTTACATGCCTTGTGATTGGTTGTGCAAGTAGATCAAACAGGGATGATGTAAAATTATTTTGTGTGCCTGCGGTTCTGAGACACAAATTATGTGGTTTGTGACTTTGACAGTTTTATGTTCTAAGGTTTGCCCACAGACGACATCTTTATGTCACGTGATTTGGAAAGCCTTATAAGCTGGTTCGTATTTATCTCTTGACTTTTTTGTGGTGGAATTTGTAAGGAGGTTATTTTTGCTGCCTCTATGATTTCTAGTGAAGTTTTTTTGCTGCCTCTATGATTAGTTTGCAAATCCACTATAAGTGCTCTACAATGCTTAATTGGAAGCATAGAAAAGACACTAGTGGCATATATAGAGGCTTCTTTTGATAACACTTCCTTTATATCAACTAGAAAAGAAGAATATAGAGGCCTCACTAGTATAGAATTATTACAGCCAAAGGATGTCCTCAAGGAGGAGTGTTACGGCCTCTGCTGTGGTCCCTGGTCATCGACAATCTTCTGTCAAAGCAAAGCTGCCTAACTCTGGTTTTAATATTCAAGGTTATGTAGATGACTTAGGGGAGATCATGATTAATTTATCTCAAACTTAATGCAAATAGTCCTAAACATCATAGAGAAATGGTGGCAGAAGGAAGACCTTGATACCTTTCACCAGGAGAAGCAAAAACTGTCTAACAGGTCCAACTATGAACAATATCGAACTAAAATTTTCCAAGGAGGTGAAATATTTAGGAGTGAACCTGAATCAAAAACTAACTTGGAACAATCATTTAGAAAAAATCTTATCCAAAGCCTTTAGTGATGAGCTGGACTTGCCGTAGGACATTTTAGAAGACTTGGGGCTTGAAAGTGATCCTCTAGTCATACCAAATTACTTTTCAAGCCCAAGGTCAACTATGCTTTATTAATGTGGTGGCTAATAACTCAACAGTCAACGGCATGTGTAAATTGCAGGAAGTACCAACGGCTGGCTTGTGTGGGAATAGCAGAGGCAATGACAATGTTCCCCACAGCAGCTTTAAAGGCGTTGCTGGATCTACCTCTGCTGCAATATTGCATTATGAGGGAAGCTGCAGCTGGTGCCTTACGAGTGCAACAGACACAAAACTTAAAACCAGATTATTTGGTTGGACATCGAAGGATTCTGGAAAATATTCTGCTAGCATCCTTAAACCAACCATTACATACCATGGCAGTTAAGTTTGACTTTGAGACGCCGTTTAAAGTGGTTATAGGAAACCACCAAAAGGTTAAACAAGTCGAACCACAACTGGACTAGAGCTCATTAGTGTTCAACATAGATGAAAAGGGGTAGTCGTAGCCCCCCGGTAACCCTCAAACTATCTTTCAGGTGAAGATACATTCCCTTACTGGAACGTTTGATTTCTTGTAGAAAAAACTATAACCTGTTAAACTTTTAAGTTATTTCTTAGATATGAAGGAATCTTTTTTCCGATAATCAATCTACAAGGAGTAATCGTCATCTTACCAAAAATACATTGTATAAGGTTCTTTTTTTGAATTTACCGCGCCAGACAAATGATGGCTGAACGCACCTTAACGGCAGTTATTTGTTCATGTTCTGTGTTACTTGTCGTCTGTCATTTATGTCATTATGTTTTCGCGCCAAGATAGTTATAGACGCTAATTTTTTGTATCAAATTATTATGTATAATTAAGCAATACAATTAAATATTTTACAGAAGAAGAAGTTTCATTATTGTTCTGCGATCATCATATTACATTTGCTAATTTGATAAGAAGTCAAAGCAACTCCTATATAGGAGTTTAAATCGTTTGAAGAACTATGCTACACACTTTTGAACAGTATACATATGTTCAGTCGTTCTTAAGCGCTGTGCACTTTCTATTTTGGCCATAGTGGCTTTTTGTGAGACCAACCAAGGATTGTTATAGTAGCACCATCTTTTACGAATCTGTCAACTCAACTTCTTCATATTTATTACCCTTTTGTGACTTGGCACTTACTTTTTTTGTTAGTTTCTTGAGGAAAACTATGCTACTCGAGTAAGTCCTCTTCCAGATCAGTCTTAGGGCATCCTTATTTGAAGGTGGTCATTCAGTTATCAAGTAGCAGAGCTGCTCTTGGATTATCAATATTATAAAAAATAACTATCTGATTTAAGAACCAGGTCCAGGATTCGTCCCCAATTAATGCAAGGCTTCTGTAAGAGTCCTACATCCAAGTTTTCATAAACTAACTTTGTAAGCATGCTAGTTGCTGCTTTTGAGTGCTGAAGGTTTGTTTGGAGAGTTTTAACGGGTTTTTAGGTTCTTATGTGATCCCGCTCGAAGCTAAGGAACATTTAGGGCCCCCCATTACGGGGAAAGGCTGATAATTAGCTGAAGTCGACATAATAACAGATTCCCCTCTAACCATATATATTCCTGGATGGAATATACAATGTGAACAAGCAATTCAAAAACTCTGCTCTTTACTTTTACCAAAAACAGAAACAAAAAATTAAGAAATGCAGAAGACGATTAGAATCAATAGCCAAATGTCCCAGTCCCTTTTTACTTTGGGGCTTCTAGGGTTCGAGTAAATTCAGGTAGGCACAAACAATCTTAGTAGGTTGAAGTGCAGGAAATACTTACTTAAATGACCTAATAACCAAATAAAAACAAAATAAAACCAGATAAAAATATCTATTTTATTATATTTAGCTTTTTTACAGTTTTATCTTTTTTCGACTTTTTTCGTTTATTTCCTTTTGTTTCTTGATAGTCTAAACTATTTTCTTCATTTACTCTTTTATTTTTCTTTACTTTGTCGCCAACAACTTCCATGTTTTCGAAAATATTTTCGTATTCTTCATCTACATCTTCAACATTTTCTACAACATATGTTTGTTTATCACTGATATCTTCTTTATTTGATTCAATCTTTTCTTCTTTAACAACAGGTTTTACTAACAAAGTCGTTAAATTCACTTTCATATAAACCTAAAAGTAACAACAAAAAGTCACAAATATTTAATTTATATTTCATTCCATAAAATTTGTATGTTATTATGAACGGTCGTAGAAAAAATGGTGTAAACTACTTGCGTTTAGTAACCAATAAGATTTCTTACGATACTCGCATTTTAATAGTCATCATTGCATAAGTTATTATTATTAATGATTTTTTATATCACATTCCAAATTTATTTGGGTATTTTTCACCACTGTAAGAAAAAAATCAAAATTGTTTAACTCCTTTGTTCATCAAAATGGAGATTTTTGATAATTTTTTTGTTGGATTTTTATGAAATTTTATAGGGTTGTAGAGGTGGTTGAAATGTATATTTTAGCTATTTTTTTTCTTGATACGACTACCCCTAACGAAGGAATGATTTTTTTTAAATCACTTTTTTCACGAAAACTCGGTCAATTCTTGATGGATTTTAAAATTTTTTTAAATCGATAGATTCGGGGTTTTATTTAGAAAAAACTGATCGACTATTTTTTTGATATCATCATCCCTTATTAAAATATTCCATTTTTTCAACCCTCATGTTTTGCTTTCTTTTAGAAAATAATAAAATGTGCTGTAAAACGTGCACCGTTCACGATAACGAAATGAAACAAAAACTGTTGTTTTCAGCTCATCGAGATCTATTAGAAACTGTCTTTACATATTTTTTTTGAAACAAGGCCTTTTTGGCATCGTCGTGAATGTTTAAAAAATTTTAACTTTTTATAGGGTACATTTTTTTACTAAATCCGGTCCTGTACGAAAACGGAGAACTACAATTTAATGATATCTGAAAGGATTTCTTCTTAATTAAACAAGCATTCAGATGATGTGTGCTTTTTTCAAAAAAAATTTCATTTTACCCCCTCTATAATGAAAACAATTGAAAAATTTAAAAATTTCAACTTTGGAATCTGATGATGGCTAAACTATTGATCCGATCGAAATCGGGTTAGTACCAATCGATTCCTTATTAAATTCTGTATAAAATAGACCCCTCAAAATTTTTCATTCCTTACACAGTTTTGCTGGAGAAATTATTTTTCCAAGTCATATTTTTCCCTTTTTAAAATTAAAAAACATCCCTTAAACTTTAAACTTACAACCCTTATCCGATTTTGATCAAATATTTTTTTTCCAATACTACTTTTGACAAACTTTCCGACGATGTACCATAATCCGCCAAAATTGGTAAGGCATAGGCGTAGGATCTCGAACTTTTTTTGGGGTTGAAATAGCAAAAAACATGAAAATCGCTTTACGCGTATGCTCGGAACCCACCCTACCGATTTTAATAAAGTTTATGTTAAAATGTAGGCAAAACATGCGAAATTGTAGTAGCGCATCGCGATTTTTCGATTTCCACCCCTAAAAAATTTTACACCCCAAAAACGATTTTTTCGAAAATTTCGAATCGCCGCCATTTTGTTAGTTTTCGAAATTTTCAAATCTCATATAGCCTATTTGTTAAGTTGGTTAAAAAACTATGTTCACGAATTTTTTCAAATTTTTAAAAAAATCGCAACTACCCTAACCGAGTACCGAAAATTTTTTTGTCATTAAAATCTCACATTTTTTGTTATTTTTGAATTTTTTTCACCCCCAAATTGACATTTTTAAAATACCGCATGTAAACAATCTTAAAGAGAATTTTATGAGCTATTTGATGTATATTTTATTTTTTATATTACAACAAATTCAAGGGGTGAAATTTGGCTTTAACAAAAAGGGGTGCGTTTTTATTAAAATTTTAAACGGTCGCCATTTTCTTGTTTTTTTAAACTTTCAAATCTTTTATAGACTATTTTTTAAGTTGGCTAAAGAACAGTATTTAGGAATTTTTTAAAATAATTACTACTCTTAAATTGTACCGTAAATTTGTTGGTTATTAAAATTTCACCTTTTGGCTATTTTTGAATATTTTTCACCCCCAAATTAACATTTTTAAAGAATGACATATATATACTCCTAAATAAAATTTTATGAGCTATCTAATGCATTTAAAAATGGATTCCTAAATTACAAAAAGTTTCCAACCTAATAATAAGCAGCACATTTGTATTTAGTTTTGTACATTTTCATAATTCATAATTTTAATAATTCTGTTCATTCTTACCTTATGTAACAATTCTTTTGTTTCTAAATGGTGCACTCTGAGATGTCGATCCAGACTAGTAGAAAAAATATACGGTTCTAATGGATCACAAACAATATTTGTAACACTTCCCGCAAAAGTTGTAAAAGTCTTTATACACTTTCCCATTTTCATGTCTAATAATTGCATATAACCTCTAGTTGTGCCTACCAAACACTGCCTATAACAAGAAATAGAACACAATTAAAATAAAATTGCTTATATTTCCCAGTACAATTTGATTTTTAAAACATTACCTTTCTCTATAAGCACTAGTAATTGTTGTATAACTTGCTTTTGTTTCCAAAAACTTTACAACTGGTCTTCTTTGTGTCCTATCATCATACAGCAGAACATGTCCCTCTTTTGTGCAACAACAACTTAGGTGTTGATCTTCAGACAAAAATGTAATACCTCTTATTGACGTAGGAATTGGTAAATTAAGGGTATCATGACCCAACTAAAATTTATGAAAATTTACTGGAATTCAATTTTAACATCTAGCACTATAGTTGAAAACTGTAAAAATCACTGGCAACTTGCAAATAAATACTATGCAGACTCATGATGTCACTGATTGCATGATCAAACATTATTATTTTGAGAATCATCACTGTATTTTTCAAAAAAGTGGTTAATAGTAACTTCTATTAAAGTTTACAACATATTGTTTTTAACACTCACTGAAACTAAATACAATGCAATTACTTATGAATGTTACTTACTGATTTTGCCTTAAAAATACATTGTTGTGTTTCAATATCCCACAACTTAAAGTCATTATGTTCACCTCCAGTTCCAACACAATTTCTATTTTCATTACACAATACGGTATTTAATGTTCCATTTTCACCCAAATCTACATTAAAATGCTTATTTTTCTTTCCTTTCCAAATATTTATGATTCCATCCGAATTTCCTACAACCAGTAATTTTTTTAAATAACTTAGTCCCACTATACTCCCTTCGCCTACTAAATCTGTAACTGTTTGCAGGTAAACGTTTTCTGTGGGGTTAAGTATTTGCACACATCCGTTTTTATAACCAATAAAAATTCTGTTTTGTTCAGTGTCGAACGTTGAGGCAGTAATTTCCGAGGCGAAGTCTGGTTTGGCATGTCGGATTTCTTTTGGTTTGTCGGTAGTAGCTAAAATAATAAACTGTAAAATTAACTTTAAACTGCTTATATTATGCACACTTACACAGTAAGAATCCTCTGGTAGTTCCAATAAAACAATTATACCGTGTCAGGTCCATTTAGTATGAACCAAACTCTAAAAATATTTATTTAAATAACTAACTTCTACTTAAAATGAATGTGGAAATCTTAATTCAAAATTATCAAAAAGAATGAAAATGAAAGGTTATGTTCGTAAACACATATGTCTTTTTAATTTTGGGGTTATGTTTTTATGCCAGATTGTCAAATTTCACCAGTGGTGCCAAAAATGAGAAAAAATCATAATTTACTAAAAACAGAAAAAAAATGGTAAAAATTTACCCCTTAATAAATATTACCCCATGTTTACTGCTGTATTTATAATAAATGCGGTAACCAGTACCTATGCCAAAAACTTTGAATCTTTAATCTATCGTTTAAAAAATAATTAGAAACCTATTTATAACTTGTGAGTAATCATAACCTAGTAACATAACCTAACCTAACTAAACATCAAGACATCAAATGATTTTTTTTAAATAAATATAAAAATGTCTAAAATAAATGTTGCGAACTGGGCTAAAAATAACATAGTTGCTATTGTAGTAGTACCATTAATTATTGGAATCCATTGGGGTTGGCGTAAAATACAAGACGTTCCATATTTAGTAGATCCAATGCAGAAAAAAGAGGAAATGCCCATTATAAGCGTAAGTATTTTAGTTCATTTATCCAATTTAGGTAAACATTTGTTTTAGTAGAGAGCAGTTCAAATATATTATGTCAGGTCCAGTCAAAAATTAAAATTACAGTTACATCAAACTGCCTAATCTAATAATATTTTAAACATTTTTTTAACAAATAATTGAAACTGGTGAAAGAAAAAATTGTTAATATAACATTAAATAATTATTATGATCTTTGATATGCTTCCTTCTTGGTGTTATGTTTGTTTAAATTATAAGATTGTATTAACAATGGCTAGTTAAATAGTTAACTAATCAAACTGTGTCACAGAAAACAATCCACCACAATATGTACCTATTCCTTAGATTTTAAGGAAATTAGGAAACATGTATTCTCTATTTTAAAGCAATGCAACATATTTCTAGTGTTTCGTACATAACTTTGATTAATGTAATTATCCTAATAGAGTTGTAATAGTATCTAAAAATATTAAAACCCTGTATTACAGGCACTAAAAGCATTCAAGGACCGATTTACTGACAATACACCCGTAAGTCCTGGACAAGATGAGAAAAAGTGAATGTTACTATCATTAAATTTTTTCATATTGTACATAGTTTATTTATAATTGTAATAAATGTCTACTGGAGTAAATTTTTTTTTCATTTTTTACTAAAAGGAATAGACTTATATATGCAACCAACATTACACTTTGCAAAAGATTGACGGAACGTCCGATAGATGACGCTGTTCAAAAAATAAAACTTAATTTGTACTACTGCATTAATATGTTTTTTTATCACTCATGTGGTTTATTTTAATATCTTAATGGACAAATAACTATATGTAAAACGGTTACTTACCGACAAAAATCTGTTAAAAAGTTTAAATGCAACCAACATTACACTTACAAAAAATTGACGGAACGTCCGATAGATGACGCTGTTCAAATTGTACTACTGCATTGATATGTTATTTTATCACTCATGTGGGTTATTTTAACGTCTTGATGAACAAATAACTATATGTAAAATGGTTACTTACCGGGAGAATCTGTTATAGATTTGATAATTAAACGATAACTGTCTCGAAAATATTTCTTTATTGATAATTTTTTGTGTAAACATAGTTAAATAATTTAGCAAATGAATACTCTATAAAAACACCGTGACATAGGAACCAAAAAATGCGACAATAATAACGATCTGTTTGTGACATAACTATTTCCCACGTGAATGAATTTCTACATTTAATTATACTTAATCAGTGCAACCTTTTACAGTCTTACATCAACTCTACATAAAAAAAAACAAATAATACTTTTTATACAACAAATTTACTACATCACATTGTTTAATACTTGTTTGAGTTTGGTCTAAGTAAATTGTATAAATCTATAAATAAGTTCATTTTTATTTATGTATACAATTGGCTTAGATTAGAACTCGCTAACTAGTAACTTAAATAATATAAAAACACAATCACTTTAGAATAAAAGATACGTAACAATAACAATGCATAACATTTTTAATATCGTAAAATACTATGTTAATTAATTTTACTAGATTACAAAATCTATTTTTGTCTCTAACGATAAATCTAACCTCAAAATTTTTGTTCAGCCCGAGTTATTTGGTTTTTCAATCAATTTTTTCTTAATTATTAAATATAACTCAAACTGAAAAACTAAGCTAGTATAATTTTTGATATATTTTAAATTAAATTAAATTTTTAATTAATATATTGAATACTTAACATTTCATTGAGCAACTTGATATGTAAATAGACTTAAAAATTGTATCTGTCTGCGCTTTAGGAATCAAAATGGGGAAGTCTCCTATTTTTATATTCTTTAAAAAAACTAGTTGAAACTATAATAATTCATAAATAGGTCAAATTATTTTTTTCGAAATATTCCTTTATAAAGTAGTGGTTTTAATGTTTAAAGCGCTGCTCTTTGTTTGATTACGTTTTTCTTACCTGTGTTTTGGATTTTTTTTTTGTTTCATCCAAAATAATAAAATCACCAATAAAACATTAAAAAAGCACAAAACTAAAACACAAACAAATAAATGGAACAAAATCAACAACAAATTAATCGGATCTTCTTGTTTTTCTTCTGTATAATTTGTGACCTTAGTTGCTAGGGTTATCCGGCCATATTCTTCTCTCGGGAGTAGACAAAGCAAATAAATAATAAATTTTATCATATTGGAGAAAGAAAGTGTTTTATATTATAATAAAAATAGAATATTAGCAGGACCTTGAGCTGACTTTATAGTTTTGAATGATAAATAAAGTAAATATTAAATGCTGTTGAAAACAGGAACATGGCGCTTTAAAACACAAACAAATAAATGGAACAAATGCAACAAATTAATCCAATCTTCTTCTTTTTCTTCTGTATAATTTTTGTGACCTTAGTTGCTAGGGTTATCCGGTCATTTTCTTGCCTCGGGAGTAGACAAAGCATATTACAGACAGAAAGTAAATATTAAATGCGCTGTTGCCACTGTTAAAAACAGGAACATGGCGCTATAAAAATTAACCATCCAAGTTTATATATAAATTTTTATAGAAAATATATAAATTAAAAGCTAAAAAATTGACAATAAGGTTATTTTGATACCTTATTTTAATAACCGTAATAATTAGATAGGTGGAGGGACTTCCCCATAATGTAAACTTATTATTAGCTTTTTTGAAAAGCTTTTACTATGGCTTTAATACTCTCAAACCCTCCCGTAAGCATACCCACTATAGAGATCAAAAGTATGAACCCATCTTTGACGATTACCCAGCTTGTAAGCTCTTCATGAGAATAGTTTATCACCAAATCCAACACAACGGGAAATACCAAGCAAAGTGCTGAACTACTGACGGCTCCCACTAAGGATATAAAAAGATTCAGGAAAGGAATAGCTTCAGCCAGGATAACTGCAACGAAAATAAAATTAAATCAAAGCTTAGAGGTTGGTTCATGATACTCACAAGTGACAATAACCATTGCAGTTCTAAAAATCAACTCCCCCATTATTGGATGTTTGATATCTCCCAGTTTTTCGTGTATCGTTGGCCACATTATACCAATGGCTATGTAAAATTGTAAACAATATGTTAAAAGTATACCAGCAGATATGACGATCTTAACTGCTTGGTATAATCTAAAATACAATAAATACAAGATTCAGTTGTAAGGGAAATTGAAAATAAACTCACGGTTCTTCTGGAGGTAAATTTAGAGTAATACTACCCTGTATTTCTTCTCCGAATTTTAAATAACCTATAAAACCAATGGTGATGTAGGAAATTGTGACGAAAACCATCCCAACGTTTAACACTCCAAAAGTTTTATCGAAATCTTCTGGTTTCTTCATCTCGTTTTGAAGTGGTAACACCTGAAAATTATCAGTAGTAATATCCCACGGACAGTGATATTCACGAAATAATTTTTTTAGTTTCCTATAGCACGTTGCTTGGTAAAGAAACTTGCTTGAGGAAACTAATAAAATTATAAGTATACAGTGTGTAAAAGCCAAATGGAATAAATTCATTATTTCGGTTACTGTACATATTTATAAAAAATCCCGAAACACGTCAAATTTAAATTATAACTTGACATTCTTTAACGTGAAAATGCAACACCTACCTTCAACCCCCTTAGAATGACAGGTACAACCCTCAATTGTTTAAATGGGAAGTATAGGCTCGTGATATATCATTTGAAAGGTCTCTTCATTCTCTATTCAAAAATGTTATTGTTTTTAAATTTAATGCAAAAATTAACATAAAAAAATTAATATCATGTTGTTACCGAAATTCGCTACAATACAATCAAAAACTAAAATGTAATGCAAAACGTAATAAAATGTAGAACACGAAAAAGAACTATGAATGTTAATGAAGTAGATGTTCAAAATGTTCTCCGCGAACGTCTTGGCAACATCCTAATCTCAAATAAAACTGTCTTCTAACATTATTTAACATATCAGGCATGATCGACCTAATCGCAAGCGTTATTCGTTCTTTTAAGTCATTTAAATCAGAAGGTTTAGTTTTGTACACATGGCTCTTCACATATCCCCATAAAAAGAAATCTAATAATGTAAGATCAGGTGATCGCGCTGGCCATTCAATCGATCCTCGCCTCCCTATCCACCGATTGGGAAATATTGTATCGAGGTACTGCCGGACATCAAATTGGTAATGTGGTGGCGCTCCATCCTGCTGAAACCATATCGTATTCGCTGGAACTTGAGGGTTACCTGGATCAGGATATAAATTTGCCAACGTTGGAATGACATCATTTTGAAGTAGTACCAAATAATTGTTGCCGTTCAAGTTGCCCTCAATAAAAAAAGGACCAATGATATTGTTCCCTACAAACCCTGCCCAAACATTAACCTTTTGAGGGTATTAAGTGTGTTCTTCTCTCATCCAGTGAGGATTTTCCGTGGACCAGTAGAGGCAATTTTGCCGATTAGTATGACCGTTAAGTAAAAAAGTACACTCATCAGAAAACATAACGTCTTCTAATTGGATAATATTGTTATCCAACATGTCCATCATTTGCTCACAAAAAAAGTTCTCCTATCAAAATCGTCTTCCATGAGCTCATGAGTAGGTATCATCTTATACGGTTGCAATTTATTTTCTTTTAATATGTTTGCTATCGATGTATGGCTAGCATTGAATGTAGTGTATACCTGTCTACTCGATGTATGTGGGTTTTCCTGAAACTCAAGCAACACATCTAATTTGAGTTCATCACTCAGTGCATTGGCAGCTGCTTTTTTTATCTGCCTTACATGACCAAACTCGCGAAACTGCTTTTCTATTTTACTTATTGTTCCTTGGGATATAGGCGGTAATATAGGAAATTTCTCATGAAATAGGCGAGTTACTTCCTGTTGTGTTCGGATGTTATCTCCGTAACCAATCATTTGTAAAACTGTTATTTTATGCATTTCCGTTAATCTAACCATTTTTCAGAATTGGATTGAACAAACTTTATACTTAAATTACAACAATGACAACTTAAATAAAACAATTTACTACTGCTTGTTAAAATAGTGTTGCCACGGAAATTCTTTAAAGTTTTTTAATGGTTACCATCTCAAAACCACATTGCTATGGTTTTTGTTCACTTTCTCATTATCAAGACCTAAACGGAAAATAAGTTTTAAGTATATTGCAATAAGTTTCGAGTATATTTTAGCGAATTTCGGTAACAACATGATATTAATTTTTTTTTATGTTAATTTTTTTATCAAATTTAAAAACATAAACATTTTTGAATAGAGAATGAAGAGACCTTTCAAATGATATATCACAAGCCTATACTTCCCATTTAAAAAATTGGGGGTTGTACCAGTCATTCTAAGGGGGTTGAAGGTAGGGGTTGCATTTTCACGTTAAAGAATGTCAAGTTATAATTTAAATTTGACGTGTTTCGGGATTTTTTATAAATATGTACAGTAACCGAAATAATGAATTTATTCCATTTGGCTTTTACACACTGTATATCACTGTCCGAGTGATATTGGGAAGACAATATTTGGCATTTTAGGTTAATCTGTCGATATTTTCGAGATTTAATACGCCAAATCGTATAAATTTCAAATTGTCAAAAGTTTGACATTTGACGTAACATCATGACGTTAAGCCAGGTTTACCGTTCGAATTAGTTGTTCTTTGATTATAAAATGTGGAAAAGCACAGAACTCGTGTTTAAATTGTAATTTTTGAAAATTAGTCATTAATGTTATATTATATTATAAAGTATTTATTAATATGGAAACTACGATTTGATTTTTCTTTCTTAAAAGATAAAAATTAAGCGAAATAGTTCTTAAAAGTGTACTTAGTGTAAACCCTACCTATCCCTGGGGATATTATCAGTCTAATCAAGCGTTGATTGGTTAGTTTTAAACACGTGACTAAAAATAAACTGATTGATTGCTTTGTTCGCAGGCCAAAAATTTTTATTTAAAATAACTAAATCTTAAAGTGAGAGATATTTTGACGATATTGAAATCTCTCACGAGCAACGCTTTTTGTTTTAATTTTACTTCATTATAATCATGAGTTTACTCGATATACGGACTAAGGGATAGATTCGGGTTGATCAGCAACCTTTACAAACCTCTCAAGGTGTGTACTTAATTAATTTCTTACCAGTCCTATTCCTTCAAACGCAAAAATGGCCGTTCCAAAAAATAAAGGAATCGAGCTAAAATTGGCGACATACGTCCTCTGGGTAATATCCGGTAGACCATCAGAAATTGCGTAATAGAACACCACTATAATTCCTGCCAACATCAACAAATTAGCCACCGTAGAAAACGGAGCTAGGTACTTTAAATTCCGCACCAGACACGGCAATAAAATTGGTATTAGTATAATTGCCATCAGTATATGGACGTCTACTCTATAACCGTAGTATTCAAGTACCTAAAACAATATTTCTGTAATAAACAAACTATAAAAATAAGAATGTATGAACAGATTGCTAAAAAATTATATGAACAGTTCGATTTTTTCAATACAAAGTAAACCGCTTGTCTGGGATATTTATAAAATTGGAAAATTGCGTTGGTTCGATTATGATGCCATCTAGCGGAATATGTTAAAAGTAGGTACAGACGGAAACTGTGATTTTTTTATTTCAATGTTGCCATAGATATTTCTTTATTCCTGCCAAAATTTATATATAGTAAAAGCCAAATAAAGTTGTGTCCAAGGTCGTAATTCTATTGTATGTGTGGCTACATTTCTATTCGCGAAAATCAATGACCACTAGATGGCGCTGTCATTTGTCAATATGGCCGCTACGAGGGTGAACAACCAAATTTTTGTGTATGCTACTTAAGTTTGCTAAACAATCACTTCTAAAAATAACCTGATCAATAAAAAAACTTTTGTAACCAAATAATGTAGCTTTTTTGGATTTAGACGTCTTTCATTGCAAAATTTTGTGTTACAATATTCATGAAGAGACTACCAATGGGGGAGTCCCTTCATTGTAGCCAACCTGAAAAAATAGATGAAAAACCACTGCCTTTTTTTTGGGAATTATTCAACTTTGAAAGTATAGTTTTCACCACATTCAGTATACTGTAAAAGTTTTTCTTGTCACGAAGGCCTCATTTATTAGATATTGGATAAAATGTTTTTTGTAGGGATTTTCGGATGTTATGTTTTCACTAAAGGACAACCAATAGAAACCATTATCATATGTCATTTTCTATTTCTTTGTCACACACAGAACAAATAAAAATCCTTAGAACATAAAATAGTTTATGTTCTAAGTAAAAATTAAAATAGCAATTTAATGAAAATTGACAATGATGGCATGAATGAAAATTGTCAATTGTCACAATTCATTACTGAAAACATAACATACCAAAATATCCTACAAAATTCGATTTTTTCCAATAACTAATAAATGAGACCTTCGTGACACGAAAAACTTTTACAGTATACTGAATGTGGCAAAAACTATACATTCAAAGTAGAATAATTCCCAAAAAAAAGGGCAGTGGTTTTTCTAGGTTGGCTACCATGAAGGGACTCCCCCATTAATGACGGAATATTGTCATGTTGCCGCGTCGTTTGTTGAGTTTTCAATCAGTGTTCTGTGACGTTTGTTCTCATACTGTCATCGATTTTTGAGGTTATCTTGTGAAAAACATTTATAATACAAATTGTTTTTTACAAAACAACAAAGCATTTTATTTTTTGATTGTCAAAAAGCCTAAACAGCTAAATAGTCCCTCCTTTGTGAAATCAAATCATGAATGTAGTTAACAAAAAACAAATGAAAAAAAATATCGCTAATTTTCAAGTTCCATCTAATATAATGTGAAATTTTCTCCCTTCACTTTTTTTGGTTACTTCCGTTATTTTCTGTTAATTTTCATACTTCATGAACAATCTGACAACGCTGCACAAGATTCTACCAACTACATAAGGGTCGACATGGAACAGCAATTCTGTCTTCTTTTTTAAAATACCCCAAAGTAAAGTCAGCTACATAAGGGTCGACGTGGAACAGCAATTCTGTCGTCTTCTTTTTTAAAATTCTACTGCAGTTTCTAACTGTGTTTGTGCCTTAGAACAAAAAGATACAGGAAGGAGTATATGCAAAATGACCTTGAGTCCAGAAAGGAGCTTGCATATGGCGGCCAATTGTCAATTTTAATTTCCGTTTCCATTGACGTACCGAAAAAAAATAAAAATTATATCAGGGTTTTTATTTGTAATAAATTTCAACCAATCAAGAGTGTGAATACAATTAGTTTTTAAATAATTTAGTATTTATAAGAACCGAACGATACGCCTATGCGCTCATTTTTGACATTTATATGCAAATATTGCTTTGACAGTATACTGTAAACATAAACAATGAGTCATACTAGGAGCTTCAAGATGGCCGACTTCCGTCGCAAATTTTCCTTTAAGTTAATATATGACAGACTCCTTCCTGTTTCTTTTTGTTCTAAGGTTTGTGCAGTATGATAAAAAAATAAGATTTGTATGATATTGACATTATTCCAATTTTGAATAAAAATGTGGAGAAAAGTTTTTATTTTATTTTATATATTTTGAAAGTTCTTTAAATTAGATTGGCTGTTAGCTATAAGTTCATAACATCTAAATCAGAAAGTGGCTCACTTCATATATGAGTTAATGACGTATCTGTAGTGAAAGTTGCAAACATTTAGGAATTCTCAATTTCCAGTTTTCTGATAAAATATCCCATTGCGGTAGATAATACTAATCAAATATTATTTTTAATTATTTATTAGCATTGCAACTTACTTGATTTATATTATCAGAAATGAAAACAAAGTAAACACAGCAAAATCCCAGTTGCGTGATGCATAAGAAAACGTTAACCAATTTCCTTACAAAAACTGACATTCGAGACAGTTTGGGTGGTCCTTTTGCAAAGCACACTTCCACAGTTTCTGCAAAATCTGGCGATTGTTTGATTTTATGTTTAGTTTGCAGAGTTTTAGCTGCATTTATCTAAAATTACATTCTATCGGTCACTGATACATTTAATTATTATTACTTCATTCAAATTTACCAATAAATGTTGACAGTGTAGGCAAATTATGCCCAAAAATAGTACGACTATCGGGCCCAAAACAATACCAGCGTTTTTGATAGCGTCACCCATGGCAAATATACCGGATCCTACGTTTCCTTTCAACAAATGCATGAGCGTTTCAAGAAAACTAAAACATTAAAAAAAATGGAATTTTGAATTAAAACCATAAAAGATTTTTTTTAAGTATGTGGAAGTAAAGTTAAAGTTTGTAGAAACGTATTTTGAACCAATAGACCCATCTCGTTAATGGCCCAAATTTAATACTCATGCGCGAACCAACTCCCACTCTCGTAGTTCCCCCCCCCTTTTGTGTTGGCAAGTCTATCAATCCGTATATTATTATGCATAAGACCATAAGAGGTTAGTTCATTGTTTATTTTACTTGATTGGATCTATATTTTGTTTTTTTTGGACCATCGCAGTATTTTTATTGTTATACGCACTAATAAAAAGAAACGAAATAAAAATTGGAACTTCTTTTTTGTGGTTTATGGCCTGAGCTGCCGGGGCTATACGGCAAATAGAAGCTAGCTTTTGACAGCTAAAAGGGTTTTTTTCATTTAAATTGTGGTATTCCTGGATAGCAATACGTTGTGTTCTATGGCAAGAAGTTGTCATATATTAGCAGTGGAAGGGGAAAATTCAAAAATATTTGCGCATGAGTATTCAATAAAGAGATAGGTGTATTGTGTTACATATCAGGTCTAACTTAGAAAATTAACAGAGGTGACAAACTTACGAAGTTGGATGTTCCACTGAAATTCCATGGCCGTGTCCAGTTCTTGATAAAGACCGTTTCTTCTCAGGTTCTGTGGATTTTAAAATTTGGTCAGTGGATTGAAACATCAAGCCGCTATTTCCGCTAAAATTAAAAGATATTTTTATAATATAAAACTTGTTAGAAAAATAAATCTTGTAAGCTATCCATATCTCGCATGTAGGTTGAAACACAAAAGGTTCAAAAGAAACTCAAAGTCTATCCCACAACTGTTTTATTAATTGTTGCAACTTGTTTCGGACCATCATCAGGCGTAAAAATTCGTGAGACAAAAGAAAACATAGTAGATTAAACATTTTTAGGAGATAATAGTATACTTATTAAAGCATCTCAAAATGGAGAGACCGATATGGAAATAGTGGAAGGATCAGTTATAGCGAGCAGACGCATATCTGATGACACCAACTAAATTAGTCTTGATCAAGAATGGGATCTGATAGAGGTTCTACAAGACCATGTTTTTGCTCGAATAGTTACTGAGTATCTTGACGAGGTTCAAATCATTTGATTTGTTTGGCCTGCCCCAAGTCCAAATTTAAATCCAATAGAATATATTTAAGATGGAATAGAGAGGCTTTGCGTAAACATGTGTCGCCCCCAGCAATTCTTGAGAGCTTGCGCTATATACTGGTGCAAGACTGGGACAATCTTCCATAGAATATGATCCGAAATCTGATCCAAAGCATGCCTTGTCGTTTACAGGCTGTTATCACTGCCAGAGGAAGGAATACTAGTTACTGAATTTCTTAAAATTCTTGCTCTCCTATAGTGTGTGTTTTTTTTATATTTAACTAGGTCAGCGGTTCCCAAACTTTTTCACCCAGCGGCCCAAAACCGTGAATTTGAGACGGTTTGCGACCCACTATCTATATAGAGGTAAGCCTATGGCAAATAATATTTTCAAACTGTATTTAAAAAAACATTTAATTAAGGATACATCAATCTTAACAATCAGGTGAACTATGACAAATACAGCCCATTATTGCGATTTATGGCATTGTTTTGCGTTACTGGCAATGGCCTGGATATCATTCTCAACACATAGTCTGTTTCTGTACTTATTTTTAAGGGAAACCAAACTTGAGAAGGCTCGTTCGCATAAGTAAGTTGCTGTGAATCCCATGAGCTTTACTTTCATCCAGAAAGAGATCAGGCTTGAATCTTTAAATACACTCTTTAAAGCCGAATCACACAAAAGTTCCATCAATGCGTCTTCTTGAGCAGGCGACCCACAGTTTGGGAACCGCTGAACTAGGTACTTTGTAAGCCACTTTGTATGACGTTCACAAAGTGTTCTCGTTCACTGCGAGCGTTTTTTGAAAATTTGTCCTCCTTTTTTAAATGATTTGATGAGTTTTTCCTCGAAAAATTCAAGTGGTTTACTGATTTCTTGAAGTTGAAACTATCACCCATATAGCACACGACGTACTGGGGACGTACATATTAGGTCCGATTTGGGTCTTTACGTCCCCGGACCAGAGGGGACGTTCTGAGTACGTACATATCTGGACTTACTTGGTACGTCCGCAAATGGACGTTTTCAGTACGTACATATTGGGTCCATTTCAGATATTTATTCCTAAAGCCAATCGGATACGTTCTGAGTACGTACATTTCTGGACGTACCTAGTTCGTACTAAAATGTACGTACCTAGTACGTACGTTTCTGGACGTATTCAGTACGCACCTAAATAGACGTAGTTATTACAATGATTTCAATGTTTGTAAACATGTTTGTTACAGAAAAAGTGTAAATACTAAACAGTACAAAAGAAAAACCAATCCTAACCGTGTTAATCAGTAGACCTAACTGTTTAGCTAGAGAAAAAGCGCCTAAAATGTTTTTAAATTACGCGCCAAAATTTGGGTTGGGTTTTGACAATGTGTTATTCTAACCTATATTCTATGAGTGTGTGTGTGTGATATGTAAAAGGAGGAATATTTGCTTTGGCACTAAAATAATACATACCTACACAGACAATACAGATTACCATACCATATTTGTGATTGATAGTGAACTGTTAATAGTGAAATTGTAGAAGGTAAGCTATCTTTTAATATTATAATGAATCGATCAAATATAAGTAAACATCTAAAGTATGCCCGGCAAAGAGTTCCATTATTCGAGCGATTGCTAGTAGTTGATGGTTCACATAATAGTGACAGGGATAGCGTTGATGGATTTAATAGATAATTAATAGATGCTATTTGATTAAAGATGCTGCTGATGAAGGAAAGTCGTCTGGTTCGTTCAGAGAGACAGAACTAGCTCTCAAATCATGGCTAAAGATGGCGAAGGAAAGGTCCATGAAACAAGCATTAAAGCTTTTATTTTATTTAATTGAAGATCAAGGAAGTATTATTTAGGTATTTTTTAACAAAATTCTTTATTACTTTTGATTTTATGATTTTTATTTTATTTTGTTTTTACCTATTACCTAGTTTTATTTTACATTTTATAAATCATTGTGAAATAAAAATGGTTATTAAAAATTGTTTTATTTAATTAAAATATTGAGATTATTTTTCACCTATTTCCTGGATACGTCCCAGAACTGTCCACAGTTTGAGCCAAAAGAGTACGTACCAAGGACGTCCATTTGCGAAAAATTTGGACGTACCAGGTACGTCCCAGATTTGTCCACATTAGGCACAGTTTGGACCAAAAGTGTACGTACCTGGGACGTCCATTTACGCGGAATCAGGACGTACCCGGTACGTCCATAGGACGTACACTGTCCCTAATCCGTACGTCCCCAGGACGAACGATACGTCCGTTTCGTACGTCCCCAGTACGTCCGTAGGTCGTAGGTACATGTGCTATATGGGCAGCAACTAATACTTTTAAACAAATAAAGCATTGTGTCTTAAAACCAACCAACCTGTAAACGAGCTTCTCTAGCATCTTTCGCCAAGCACATTATGAATATACCAACCACCTAGTCTTATTATAATTCCCAGGTTTAATCTTTGAATAGTTTCAAATAAAATGGGGAGGCTTCAAGTATGAGTGTTTGAGAACCGCTGTTTCCTAAATGGTTTATACAAAAAAAACTTAATTAATTCACGTATGGCCATTTGTTATAGTGTATTCAAACTATTTTAAATAAAAAGTAGATAAATAAAACAAAATAATTAAGAAAGTTAAAAAAAACAGATTTTATTTAATAAAGGTAACTAATTGCTATGTTTTTATTTATATTATTGACTTGAACGGGTTTATAAATATTTCGGAAATACCCAGTGACACCTTTTTAATAACCGCTGAGAGTTGATATTTAAAAATACTTAACAAACAATTTTTTTAATAAAAAACTACCACAATTTAATTGCAGCACATTGTGCTGTGTAGATGTTAGAAAAAACCTAGACGAAATTTTTTCGAACAGGTAGACGTGGAACTATTGAATGGTCACCGAGGTCACCAGATTTTAATCCGTTGGATTATTTTATGCAGTGCCATCTGAGGTTTGTTGTGTGTGAAAAGAGACTAGCAAATATTTAAGAATTAAAAGAGATATACAATAAACAAGGTTCAACGAGAATGTGTACACTGTTTGGGTTACTGTCAAATCAGAATGTTAAATCAGCCATAGTAAAATGACTTGCCAGATTATAATCTGGCCACAGCATTGTCAAACGCTGAATTTAACATAACAACGGATTTTTAGCCACATCTTATAGTCTGTAAACTTCAATTTATACTTTAAGCGGGTTAACCTCTCTTTTCGCATTTCAAGTTGAAACGCATTACAATCAAAGACAAATTATATTTGTTGTATATTTTTATACAGGCCAAGGCTTCAAAAAGTGCCAATGTATGCGAAGTAAAGGCCAGTGTCAAACAAAAAGGTGCTTTTGTTTTAAAACAGCCCTGAAGTGCAATAGCAGATGCCAGGATATTTTCTTGTGATATTTGTTTTTATAGAAAACTTGATTTGTTCGCCAGGTTAAATATAATTCCTTCTGGATTATGTGTCTGCGATAATTCTACCCAATGTGACATAAATCATATTCTTTTCAAGTGCAACAAACACTCAAACGAGACTTCTCAGCTATACGCAAAACTGGCCGATCTCAATATTCAGACACCCTTAAACACCATAACATACATCGTCATGTCAAAAGTCTCTTTTCATCTCTCTAACCATGGAACGTTACTTAGCTCAGAACGTAAAAGTAGGATGGAACAAAAATTTCTTGTCACGTCAAAAGTCCTTTTTCATCTCTCTAACCATGGAACATTACTTAGCTCAGAACATAAAAGTAGGATAGAACATAAATTTCTTAAAATAAATATATACGTTTTTAATAAATTTTTACACATTTTTTACACGATTAAAGGCAGTTTTACGGTTATCTGATTGGATAATTATTTTTTCCTTACCTTGAGCAGCTGGTTTTGGATCCGTACCACGGACTTTTGTTACCTTCGACGTCATATTTATTCATATTATGTTGTAACTCCATTCTGCAACAGAAAAAAAATATTCTTAATACATATTTATTCACAAGTACGTCAGTTTTTTGCTAATAAGAAATTTATATTCAAGTCAACCTCAATCTATTGGCAATTCATAATCTATATATCTTTTTACATTTGGTGTACTGCTTTATAGTCCAGTCAAAATGGAAAAGCAAATAACCTGTACCCACCTTAAGAAGAGCAAGAAAGACCAAGATGGTGAATGTCATTAGTCTACTACATCCTAAAGTTTCCCAGAGACATGGCTATTTATTGAAGCATGCAGTGATCAAAACATTCCTAAAGAAGAGTGAATAATTGTTTGACCAAGTATAGTTTTCAATTTAGGGAAAATTTAGGCTGCTATCTGGATTACCAAGTACAAAAATGCTGAGAAATGCACTTCTATTTCCCAATCCCACTGATTGAGATTGAAATAACCATGGATTTTGCACCCCTTTGTCTTTTTTTGATAAATTGTGAAATTTACTTCGGAGGTGTAATGATTTGACAACCAAAACACAATATCTACATGATATTTTTGTATGTAAACGTACCTTATTTGCCTTTATGATGTTTTTTGTTATGTAAAATAATTCTAAATGATAACGGAAGAAAATTTTAACAATAACAAAAATAAATAAATATTAACTGTTTAATAAATACGACAATAAAATGATAAGAGAAAAATTTCATTTGCATTTCCTTACAAAACCTACTTATGACTGTTTTTATAATTTTAAGGAATTCCTTATGGCTACAGCTCTAAGGGTCTCGAATGAATATGAAATAAATATACTACAACTTTATTATACAGAAAATCTGATGCGGGATTTAATCTGAAACTTTACAGATTCATTAATCTACTGCATGGTCAGTTTGGTGAACGATGAATCAAAATTTATATATGTATATAACCTTAGAACATAACCTAACCTATTTTATGTTCTAAGTATATAACTTAGACAAGGAAAGAGAGAGGACTGCGCATTGGAATGAATTTGTGTAACCCAATTACCACCAAACTAATGGTGGACAATATTGACATAGGCGTATCATACGATTTTTCTTATACGATTATTAAATAATCATTTTCATTATTTCGTATTACAAATCTAATTTAAAAAAGTTTTTAAATATGTACTGCTCCAAAAAAAAACAACAATCATTTTAAAACATATTTATTTAATAAATATTACAATTTTAATCAATTTTATCTATTTTAAATATATGTTTTTGTTCCACGCCACTGGAAAACTATTCAATCTATGAGCAAATAATAACAATTAAATGAAAAATAATCTTTAAAACTGAATGAAAACAATTTTCAAAATGTATGTACAATTAATTTAAGTTATCATACATAACATATGTGATTTAGTTAAACATCTATTACCTGAAAGCTGTAATATTAATAAAAATAAATTTCAAGGAAATAGTTGTAAAATACTTTTTACCTATGAAATGAAATTCCTTGCTCTTTTTTAGCACTGTGACTGTTGCACTTATAAGCTACACAATTAACCATTTTAAAATGTCTATTCAGGTTATTGAAAAAGGTGAAAATTAATCAAAAAACTAAAAAAATACAATTCGACGTTCCAAATTTGTTTGCCACCAAACGTTTGAAAATTGGCTTCACTCTCACGCATAAGGTTTTCATTGCCATGCGCTGTCCTCTCTCTTTCCTAGTCTAAGGTATATAACCAACACGTGAAAGAGATAGGCAACACAAAGTACAACATTTGTGTCACGAAACATGCAATGCTTGATTTAATACTCTGATGGAATTAGTTGTTACTTCATATTATTTTTTAAATAAATCAAATAAATAAGTGTAACCAAAATATTGATATAGAATTGTTCAAGGTGTAACATATTTATCGCCATACTAGGTACCTTACTTTAGACTACATTCATTATACACTGCTCAACAACTGAAGCGAGGTTCACAGCACCAAATCAATCTAAACTAGTTTAAATATCATTTTTTCCACGTCTGCTATACAATATAGCTCTATTCTCACATTTTTCGATGCTACAATGTCAGACTTTTCCAAAGCTGTGGGATAAATGAATCTATCCAACGAGTTTAATCATTTATCCCACGATATGTATATTTAAATGGAGAATTTACATTTTTTTAGTCAAATAGATTATAAATTTCATAAAATTTGTTATTATGGATATAGATGAAAGTAATTTTAATAATACACCTCCAGAAATTCTGGAAACAGCGGCAAATATCACTCTGGACTTATTACCAGTTACTTTCAGAAAGAAATTTTTAGTTGCAGTAGTAGAAAAAGTATAGTGTGTAACACGAGGGAAAAGTCGCACTTTTACTCAATTATTTTTAAAATGTGTATTATTATAAATGTACGAATAAATTAGTTATAATTAATTTGGTTGACAATTATTGTCGAGCAGTGTATATCTAAAAAATATACTATCTACAATATCTACCTACTGCCGCCTCTATATTTAGAGCTCAACCCTATTATTACTGTAGATGTTGATTATTCGCATTTCTCAGTTTTTTTACGCTTTCAATATTTGCACTTCTACTGATTATACATTTGACTCGTTTAGTAAGAGATAGAATTTAATTGCTGTTATTATTTGCCTATTGTTTTTGAAGTTATCTAACCAGTAATTAAAAGTCGAGTAATATTTTAATGACTTTATTATTTCATTCTATTATTTTGTTAGTTAAAATTATTGTACCAGGAATCTGTTCTCTATTAAGCAGCTTGAGTATACAAAGAGATTAGGTAATTTGAAATAAATTCAACAATTCAAATACTGTTTTTAATGTTTGAAAATATCAATCGGTGGGTTAAACCCAAACTGCAGACTATTATTTATATACAGGATTGGATATTAAACATTTATATACGGGGTGATTCACTTGAGTCGAGGATAACAACAGAAATAAGGAACATTTCAGTCTAAATCAAGTTGAGACTAATAATAGACTTCCCAAGAAAGGAATGGAGAGCATTTTTTAAATTTATTCTGTCATAAATAATAATTCAAGCATAGGTATTTATATTTCTTAGTAAAATGATAATATTTCACCCTGTATCTTTTAAATCAGGGCGTAAGTATTACAGCTAGTTGAATTTAGTTTATCAAGGAGTTTTTTAAGATACAATATAATGATAAAGGGTGTTCAATTGAAACAAAGGCATTTGAAAATAAAAATCGATGTGCCTATCTCAGCAAAATTAATTTTATTCCACACTGTATATTTATTTATTAAACTTGTTAAACTATTAGTAAATATATAGATTTTTTTTAAATACAGAGTGATTTGATGTTTTGTAATGACCGTAAATAAACTCATTTCATTCATTATTTGTTGTTTTAATATTCATTTTGTTTATTACATATATAATGGTTAAAAAAATGTCCAATATTTTGATAAATAATGAAATTTTAACAAAAAAATATGGACATTACCAAAACTGTAATAGTTAATGGGATCAGTGGCGGATTTAGGGTGAAATTTGAAGAGGGGCTTGTCACCGGAAAATTTTGTTGAATTATAAGACTCTAAAACGTCATTCTAAGCTATCTGACAACGTTTTTTATGAGAAATTATATTGTTAAACTAGCAAGAAATAAAACAAAATAATTCTCCTCCTATTTTACCAAATTATCCCCAAATAATGACGACGTTAGTAAAAATTTGGGGGGAGAGTTTACATGACCCCTATGGTCCCCCACAAATACAGAATCTTGTAAAAATAATATTGATTTTTATTTTTGATCACTTATAATATCACAAGAGCTCAAATTATTGTTTTGAGGGCACGAATATTTTGAAAGTTACATATCGTGAAGGTTTTTCTGTTTTCAAAGTTTTCAGTCCAAAATTAATAACAGAATCTTGTGGAAGAAAATGTGTTGAACATAGTTTAGCATTTTCCTCGTAAGAAAATATTTTCTTTTCGTAGCTATAAGATTTTTAGTGGAATGTTCTTTTTTGGAAAACTAAAACACAAATAAATATGAGACAGATACATTCTTGAGAAAATAAATCGTAAATGGGTTAAGTAACAATAAAAATTAGGTGCTAGAATTTGCAATAAGTACAGGGTGATCAGTTAAGGGTAGCGAGCGGCCATATCTCATAAGATATGGCCATGGGCGCCCCATGTAAACCTATTTTATTTTTTCAATCCAAAACCGTTTGTCTAACGAAAAAAAGTCAATAGATTCTTTTTGTTAGCAACTAATAAGGGATTAAAAAGCTGATTTTTATTTTGATAAAAAACAGTGGCGTGCCATTTTTTAATGTAATAACATTATATTTTGGTCAATATCAACGGTTCAAAAAAAGGTAGATGATTAATATTTTTCATTTAATTTTGGAAAAATGCATCCTCTTTTAAAATATATAAAAATGAATATACTATTACATTTTATTTTTTGAAAAAAAACTCAAAAATTGGCTACCATTTCAGTTAACGCCATCTAGCGGCGAAGACGAAAATCAAAAAGTCAAAATTATGTAATCGTTTTGTAGTGTAAATTATGCTCATTCATATGAGCTCTGAGCCCTGGTTTAAAGATCAATTGATCCCTAATTTGCCGAAAAACGGATCAAAGAATGTTGTAGTGTTCGACAATGCGTCATACCATTCTGCGAAGTTATCTTTTCCAAAGACAACTTGGAATAAGAAACAAATAAAGTACTGGCTACTGGAAAAAGAGATTTACTTCGAGGATGATTATTTAAAAACAGAATTATTGGCTGCTGCAAACGCGTTTAGAGAGCAGTACGACCTAAGAAAATAGACGACATTGTCACGGAACATAATATAACAGTCCTACGATTACCACCTTATCATTGCGAATTAAATCCTATTGAAATGGTGTGGAGCCAAGTGAAAGGATATGTGGCTCGTAATAATAGTACTTTTAAAAAAGAGGATGTGGAAAAACTTATAAAAACAGCGTATTCGCAAGTAACCCCAATGCAGTGGTCTAATTATGAAAAAAAGGTAGAGAAGACAGAGGAAAAGATGTGGCAAACAGATCATTTAATGGAAGACATTGAGCCAATAATAATAAATCTAAATGAAGACGATGAAGATGAAGACTTGGATGACGATGAAGATCAGTAATATATTTCTTAACCCTCAAATGCTCAATTAAATTTTCATTTATTTTAGTTATTACCTGCTAATCATTGTCATTTTTAAAGTTTATTTTAAATTGAAGTTAAAATACGTAATTATTAATTTATTTACTTATTCTATATTTGTTTGTTACAACAACCCGCCAGAAGAAGAAAAATCCTCGGAAAAATCATCGAAACGTCGGCAAGATTTCATTATCTTTTCTTTGTTAATCGTTCTCCTTTAAAATTTAGATGACAGCTGACTTTTTTACCACTCGTCTTGTAATTTATGTATATATTATTATTATTGACATATTTTTATTATTAATTATGTTATTATTTCATAATTTGACAAAGGTCTTTTGTAAGGCCGCTGTATTTATTTATTTCTTTATACGTGATAATTAAACGTATAAAATTTGAATATTTTAGCGGATTTACAATATTTTCCTTTAAACGCGTAAAATTTATCTAAAAGCATAAATATAAATATTCTTAATTACTCACTAAACGGTTTTCAAATGAATAATTTAGTCAACATTTAAATCATAATAGTAACACAATGGCAAGTTATATTACCCGCCCAGTTGGAACCAAACTCGAAGAACATGCCGATATGGCAACGCCGTCGTCCATAAACGCAATGCTGCATAATAACTGTGACCCGCTCTATAGTAACGAAGTAAGGAGTAGAGCCGTCGCGAATATCAGTGCAAATTATGCTCTTTCATATGAGCCTAAGTTTGCTAAAATAGGTCAAAAGAAACGGGAGAAATCTTAGTTTGTTTATAAAAAAAAATTAACTTCCACCACCCCTTTATTTTGATAGATAGAACAAAACTTTTTAGACAAAAAATATGGGGAAATGGTCAGTAAATATAAAAATAACATCATCGATATACTTTTATTATGCAAAATTCTATACAAATCCCATTTTTCTACTTGGTGTTGGTTGTTACGCCCTCTAGCGGACGTTTGACAAACTCGAAAATAATTTACAGCAATTTCTCTTGGCTCTTGACTTTTATCATGATTTTTTTTTCTCAAATATATACGACCAATATCTTATGAGATAAGGCCGCTCGCTACCCTTAACCGATCACCCTATACATACAAAATGGCGTATTGGAAGAATCAGCAATACTATCAAAATAGGAATTAACAAACACTGGGCTTGAAATCTACGAAGATAAAACACTCGAGATGAATGGTAGTAGTAAAGAAGATGCTAATACATAATATCCTTGCAAATAAATACAAAAATTACATGAACCAAGATGACTAAAGAAGATAACAAAAGGAAAAGAAAAGAAGAAATACCTAAAAGGAATTTTTTAAAAACTTAATGTGAGAGAATGAATAGCTAATAATATTCAAGAAAGTTTTTTGCTACAAAAATTGACCCAGTAAAAAACTCTCAAGTGTTTTCAGCTACAAAATAAATCAGATTTAAAAACAGTAATTTTTATTTAACGTTTTGAAATATGAAAATTGTTTTATATTGTGTACATAATTGCTTAAACAATCACCAGATATTTCATTTCACGTTATAAAATTATGAAACTGTCATTCACTGGCATGATATTAAAACACACTGTGTGTTTTAGTATCACGATTCACTGGTTTATAATAAAAAAAGCGCCATCTAGTTATACTTTTATTCTGTCTGTAGATAAATTTCTTTGTATTTCGCGGATTATCAAATACATATTGGCTCATTATTTGGTCATTGTGTAACTGAAATGCAATAAAAATTGTCATGAGAAGTTTATTACAAAAATTAATATTATCGATAAAAGTGAAACAATACAAAAATCTCGTCGACTCGTTTGTGCAACGATTTACAACATTTTAAATATTTCTCTTTTGTTAAACTGGTTATTTTTAACATATTTATAATGTTTGCATCGACATCAAAATAAAAACTTTGCTATAATAAGATGGAATAGAAGAGAAAAAATTATGATGCGTCTGGTCTACTGGTTGCAATTTGATAACCTGGTATTCCTATCATTTTGTTAGGCCTTTTTTATAAAATATTTTACGTTAAACAAACGATTGTAATTTTGGTTCTTATCAACAATCAAGTGCATAAAACAATTTAAGTTGTGAATGACAATTGTGAAGGTTATGTGAAGTTAGCAGTCGCATTTACAGTCTATTTATTAAAAAAACCTTTTCAACACAAAGGAATTTGTTTTAATAATGTAATTTTCTTTCTAGAAAAATATTAAGTAGAAGTATGCAGTTCTAACAATGGATTATTTTGATAAATGTATACAGTGAGTCCATAAAATATCGCATAAATTCATTATTGCCTGAATGAACAATAAAATTAGAAATTCCCGAAACAGTTCGATTTTTTATTTCAATTTACTATTGTTTTAAATCATAATCTAATATACAGGGTGAATCACTTTCGAATAATGTCGTCATCACCATTTTTTTTTAAATGGAACCCCCCTTTTTCTCAATTTCCAAATTGCCTTTGCTGAGCTGATTCCAGAAATGTATATGTTGTTTCAAATTGGTACAGGGTGGGCAAAAATGCAAAAAAAAAATATGAAAATTGTTTATGGAAAGTAATACGTTACTGAATGTAATAAAAAAATTAAATGGAATTATGTAGTTATGCAATTAATGTGATTCACTTCCAAAAACAAACAAACAAACGAAAATTTACAATAAATGTTCAAATTGTTCTCCATTGACCGTTAGACAATGACTGAACCGGGCATTACTTTCGTCTCTAACATTCTATAGCATTGCGGGTGTTATGCTCTGTATTTCTTGTCTGATTCGGTCTTGTAGTTGAGGGATATTTCCAAGTCTGTTTAAGTCGACTTTAGATTTTACATAACCCCATAAAAAGATGTCTAATGGGCTCAGATCAGGTGATCTAGCAGGACATTCCACTGGTCCCCTCCTTCAATATATATTTAGGATAAGATACCTACTTACTTATATTGGTATTCATTTTGCAAGTAATTTTTCTCATTTCGTAAAATTTAGCAATAAATAATTAGTAAGTTTTAAACGTAGCGCCAACTAATAACCAATAATGAAGTGTGTTTAAAAGTCAACGTTGTCACAGTTTAGCTACGTTCGTTTCAAGTATTCTCAAAGAACTAGCGGCACAAAACACCGTGTTCTGTGACTAACTGATTGTACCAGTTGACAAGATATTTGACAGGAGAGAAAATCGTGTTTATCTGTAATAAACAAATAAGACCCCTATTCTTGACGGTGATAGAATAGAACAGCCAATAGAAAGTGGGCGTGGTTCTATTGAAAATGCCAAAACGGTATTCTTGAAATTTGTCTCTCACTGTACCGATAGAAGGGTTGCTCCCCGAGAGAGAACTAGCGGCACAAAACACCGTGTTCTCTGACTAACTGTACCAGTTGACAAGATATTGGTTATTTCATTGGTTCATCTATTGGTTATTTTTGAAGGAACCGCTATAACACCAAGAGAAGGTGTTAGGGATTTTTATTTTCGAACCAAAAATAGTATAGAAGTAATTTCTTTCATAAACCAAACACAACCAAACAACAAATTAAACTAACGAAAATGACAGAATATTTTGTTTGGTGTTTTACTCCTTATTTGATAAAGTGTCAATCAGAGAACAAACATATCGATATGTTTATCTCTTTTTAATGACAACAAATAAGAGAGAGATAAGTTTCTCGGTTAATATTAAAGCATATCGACAACATCGCAAATTTTCTACCAATCTTATTGAAACACGTCACTTACCACTTATGACGTATGTAACCATTAAATTTAAATTTCAAAAGCCGATTATAGCTAGAGGATTAATTTTATAAAAATTTTATTTGTACAGTTGAACCACTAAAAACCTATTTTTTATATTTCGCACTTATAAAAATCTTCATTATAAAACGCATTTGCGTATCGTAATGTAACTTTTACGCACGCAAATTTTTGTTTTAAATGGTTGGCGACATGAGTGAAGTATCTAAAGGCAAGACTATTGACATTGACATTTGTGGCTAATAGCAATTTATTAATTTTATATTGTTCTTTAAGAAAGTATCTGTGAATATGAATATAATATTTTACTTATATAATATATTATTATTGGTATATTATTCTTTTTAAAATATTTTAAAACATTAACATTTGATAGTTTAAATGTCACAACTGTCAAATTTTATAAATTACACAGTGCTGCCGACATACTTTTTAAAATAAAAATTTTCGTAATTACATAAAAATAAAAAATTAATTTAAAAAATGGTAAAAAGGGCAAAATATAAAAAATATTATAAACAACTTATTTCATATGGCTGTTGTGACACTCGTTCTTTAAAAAACTCATCGCTTCGCGATTCGTTTTTTAAACTTGAACTCGTGTCATAACAGAATTCCATATGAAATGCGTTGTTTAATATACTATTATAAGATGCAAATATAAAAAAAAAATCACTAAACTAGTCCATTATTGAAAATAATGCTGGATGTTCTTGATATAGTTTATCAAAGTAGTTGTATAACAATACGTAATTTCATTTAATGTGTTTATCACTTTATTCGTTATTTGTATTACTTTGTAAGTAAATTTTTGCATTTTTGCCCACCCTGTACGAATTTGAAGCAACATATTATATATTTTTGGAAGGGGGGTTCCATTTGAAAAATATGGTGATGACGTCATTACTCGAAAGTGATTCACCCTGTATATTAGATTATGATTTTTAATTTTATTGTTCATTCAGCCATTAATAAATGTATGCGTTACTTTATGGACGCACTGTATAACAAATTGGTAAGAAAATTACGAAAAACGTGGTTAATATTTCTATCTCGAAATATCCAAAGATATTAGTAAATTTTACTTAGTTTTCTTTAAAAATCAGTTTATTCTGATTCTATTTTTTGGTGAAAACAAAACAGCAATCGACCTTGTAGAGGGCATTAAATTAAAATTGTAAAAAATAGAGACGCAGATTCAGGGGTTATAACTTTCTTTTGGTAAATTTCCCCTTTTTTGTGAAACTTGTTTCAAAAATTCAACAAAAGTTTTAGGTTAATTAATTGTTTGAAACTTTTGGAATCAAAAAAATGTGAGCAGTCCGAGTTAGGTATAATATACGGGGGTTCCCATTTAAAAAATCATATGTTTGGTTTGTAACGGAGTTATTCAACATTTTGTATAGGTTAAGGTAATTTCAAAATATGGACCCTAATGACATCTACTATTTTTGTTAATAACATTTTTTGATATATTCTAAAACAACCTATACAGGGTGTTTCTAAAGTAATCCAAAATATTGTATGGGGCGCTTCGTTACTCAATTTTAAGACGAAAAGTTTATATAAACATGTGTGATAGGTGTTGTCGTTTATGAGATACAGGGTGTTGTACGTGAAATTAATTTTTCTTGGTGACGCTACTGATTTATATTTTTTTATTATTTTATTACAAGCAACATGTGTTAAACATAAAGAAAAAATAATACATTTCAGAGCAAATGTTCAAAATGTCCACCTCCAGCTAAAATGCAAGAATCCGCTCGATGGCTAATGGATTGTCGAATACGTTCGAAGATACCAGGATTGTTACGAATAACATTACAGCCGTCTATGATACGATTTTGAAGATCTTGTACGTTTAATATCAGTGTTGTGTAAACAAGCGATTTCAAATATCCCCACATACAAAAATCCAGAGGATTGTGTCCAGCTGATCTAGGGGGCCACGGGTGTGGAGATCCTCGTCCGATCCAATGGCCTGGAAAAACATTATTTAAAAACTCGCGTACAATCACTGAAAAATGTGGAGGAGCTCCGTCATGCATGAACCACAAGCGCCTTCTAATAATAATAGGTACATCTTCCAAAAGAAGTGGAAGTTCATTTTCTAGAAAATGTTGGTATGTCTCACCGGTTAACCGTACAGGAAGGAAAAATGGTCCAATTAAATAATCATCGATGATGCCAAGCCAAACATTGACCGAAAATGTTTGTTGAAATCGTTTTACACTTATGATATGTGGATTTACATCTGCCCATATGTGGTCATTATGAAAATTCATAATCCCATGTCTAGAAAAGTTGGCTTCATCCGTAAATATTGGCCACAAAATTCGGATTGTTCGCGATTTCACGTAAAATCCATTGACAAAATACTGTATGCGTAATGGATAGTCAGTAGGTAACAAATGTTGAACACGTTGAACGTGATATGGATACAATAAATTATCTTTTAGAATATTCCAAACAGTTTTGTTATTAACATTTACTTCATCTGCAACTTTTCTTCTACTCGTTTCTGGATGTTGGTCAATAATTTGAAGAATCTGGTTTTCCAATTGGGGATTTCTCACAGTTCTGGGTCGTCCAATAATATTCTTCGATTTAGCAAAAGTTCCAGTTTCTTGTAAACGAATATGTAACTTAGTAAACGTATCTGAACATGGTAAACGATTATTTGGATAACGCTGGGCATACGTACGTCTAGCTTCTAAGGCATTACCATTCGCTAATCCGTACAAAAAATGCATATTAGCCATTTCAACATTAGTAAACACTGGCATAGTTATTAACTAAACACAGAGTCAATCAAATAAAAATGTACGATTTTTGCGTTGGTTTTCAAATTTGACACTTGTCAACATTATTTCAAAGGCCACTTAGGGTGTGTTCGGGGAGCACGCTATTTGCGCCAGTTGGCGCTACCTAGTACTATTCCTCGTTTGCGTTATATGGCGCTTGGCGCTACATAGCTCGAAAGCGTGCTCCCCGAACACACCCTTAGAATAAGCATGTTTTTGGGTATTACTTCTAAAAACCAGTAGCGTCACCGGGAAAAATTAATTTCACGTACAATCAGAACTGACTTATTACAATAAATTCAACACCCTGTATCTCATAAACGACAACACCTATCACACATGTTTATATGAACTTTTCGTCTTAAAATTGAGTAACGAAGCGCCCCATATAATATTTTAGATTACTTAAGAAACACCCTGTATATACCGAACTTTGTCGTAAGGTTGGTACACCCTGTATATGGAACGAACTTTATAAATTTATACAAGGAAGAAAAACATTTGTAGCGTTAATTATATTGTTAACTCTATAAATACATACTGTATGATAAATAAATAAGTCTGATTATAATTGATTTAAAAAAGTTGTAAATAAAATTAATTTCAATTAAAGGACATTCTCCGTCTCCAAATTCATTTTATTTACAAATATTTGTTCAGCATGAGAGCGTGAAAAATGCTCGGATTCATCATCGGACAAAAATTCATTTCGTGGATGTATGCAAAAAATATAATAACTGAAGGTAATAATAATAATTAAAAAAAAAAAAACAGATCACCTGATCACGGTTGATAAGCGGATACAAAATAAATATCCACCAGCCGACGGCTATGTATCGAAAAAAGAGTCAGTTTGATACACTTCAAAAAATAAGAGGTCAGGTTTCACAGACGCAACTTTACTTAACAACACAAATCCACGTACTACTTTGTCTTGGCGAATTTTACTGTCATTACTTCGCGATATCTCGCACAATTTTTTCTACGCTCTTCATCAATTCGCTTTTGATACGAAAATACCGCTCCACTGTTTATGTTTCGACATTTATTTCACGGCGGCGGCGGCGGCGATTTTCCATATAGTGAAAACTAATTTTAGTTGTAAACGTTTACGTAGGTACCTACCGCGTGAATTCTTTTGATTCAATTAAATTCCAAATGACCGGAAATGCGATATTAACTTCACAAACATGGTATTAATAAATCTAACACAGTATTTGTTATATATTTTATTTCAATTTCATAACAAATAGATACGGTTTTAATCCACAACAACAATTTTTTCATTACAGATTACAGCCAATTTTTTTTATTTACAAGAAAATAATTTCCTATAGGTACGCCGCTGGTCTATTATTTTCCCTATTAAGAAACAATAAACTGTCATTAAAATATCTTTTCCGTTAAATGTTTCCACAATAAACAGGTTATTTTAAATGACAATTTTAATAAAATATTCTGTTTTATACTCTTGGGATACAGGGTGATTCATAACTATTAGGACATAGGTTAACACCTTAGAACTTAAAATAGTAAGGAAGTATTGCTCGTTCAAGGACAGGTGACCGGGATGGTTATCCAAGATGGCTACCGAAAGTTACTTTTTAACAGTGGCGTCCTATATTTTTATTTGTAGAAAAATAATGTCCTTATTGAAACATACCTATTATTATTCAGTATGGACACTAATCATTATATATTAAAATAACCATTTTAATAAGGAAAGTAGAGGAAAAAAAATAGTATAACATTGCCTAAAATGGGGGTACTAGATTTAAGGAAATAAAACCAGTTATATACTACACAATGTTTATTAAAATTTTTCATTCTACCACTATTGGCCCCTAAATTGAATTTTGTGTAAACATGTCTAATTTTTTCTACATTATTTATTTTACTTTTACATATATAATAAATTCTTGTTTTTAAATATACTTCACAGATGCTCTTTATAAGTTGTTTCCTACGAGGACTTTTAGAAGTAGATAGTAGAGTTTCAGGAATAGGAACTGGTGAAATAGTTTCACTGCTAGTAGTTATTATCTCTTCAGCATAAGGGTCGTTAGTACTTACCTGCATAGAAAAGGTATATATTAGTGAAATATATGTTTAAGTAAAATATATGTAAATAGATTTGAGAAAAAATATAGATTTGGTCAATGTTATTAAAGCAATTTGTGGATGTAATAATTACTTACATATTTCATTCTTGCGATTTTAATTGTAGGTATAGCATTTGGTACTTGTAAAACAATTACTGAAGAAATTCTATCAAATGATTGTTCTGTAAAATGTTGTGAGCCTAAAAAGCTATTCTTGCCTGGACTCCAGTTATCTTTATCCACAATATTTAACCATTTCCGTCTAATATTTTCATCCCGTGGGAAACTGTGAATGTAATAATGTGTTAATTAATACACAAATACATTTATTGTACAACGTTGCTTTAGAATACTCCATAGACATAAAAATAATTGACATATACAGTCATGAGATTAACCAAAAAATTGTAAATTAATGATAATTAAAATAAAATATCCTCTTTCCATTATTGATACGCCTATGTCAATTTAAGTAGATAGGTTAGGGATCAATACAAAGTATTAATTTAATTTAAACATAAAAATATAGTTTACGTATATATAATGTATATTTATTATAATAATAGCTACTTACCAATAAATAATTAATCCAAATTTTTAACAGAAAACTAAATTTTTATAACTTGTAAACAAAGTATGAGTCATAAATGGTTATCCAATATGGCCGACTTCCGTCGCCAGATTTTAACATTGTAGATATAACACAAACTCCTTCCTAACTATTTTATGTTCTAAGGTTAACACACACATTTTCAAAACCCGTACCTAGCTTCCAGGATGCATTCCTCATGGAGCAGTGTATTCCGGGAAAAACTTCCATCGACCCAACAACTCATCAGATATGGGGCCTCAGTCCTCGTGCTTCTGCTGGTCCTTTCTACTATCGGATAGTTTCTAGGTGTCCTCTTCTTGATTGGAAGATCAGAATAGTGCTTTGCACCTCTACTCTCTGGCCTTCGTTTTCTTGACGTTCTCAAGTGTGTGTTTTTCGCTGCAGATCGTCTATCGTCAATCGATTGTCTATTGCAAGGGATTTTGAAATTTTGGATTTTTAGATTTTGGGATTTTTAGATATTGGGATTTTTAAATTTTGGGATTTTTAGATTATGCGATTGGTGATAGGCGATCGACCATATGCCAGGCGATCTATTTGCGATAGGTGATCGATTGGCTATAGGAGATAGGCGATAGGTGAACTATAGGCGATTGATAAGCAATATGCGATTTGAAATTAGGGATTTCGATCTTGTTATACATACAAATAGTCTACAACGACCAAATCGACCGTATACAATTCGAAAATGCAGTTAGAAATGCAAAAATATCGATATTTCGAGAAGGACCTCACATCTATGGTTGTTATTAATTGTTATCTTTAATAAAAATAGTCTAGAACAAAATCGACGACAAATCACAAAATGCCACAATTTTAAAATCGCAAAATATAAAAATCCCAAAATTTCAAAAGCCCAAATTCTGTAAATCCCAAATTTAGGCTATAGGCGATCGATTTGCGAAAGGCGATAGGCCATAGGTGATAGGCGATAAGCAATAGACCCATCTCGTTGAAAGAGTTGCCACAGCACACCATCTCTATGGTAACACGGTAGTTTTTCTAATGTCACATTACTGTCAAATAAGTTTTTTATATTGTGTGATTTTCACAAGTTGTTTTATAATGGACTAGTTTAGTGATTTTTTTTATATTTGCATCTTATAAAATAGGTTTTTAGTGGTTCAACTGTACAAATAAAATTTTTATAAAATTAATCCTCTAGCCATAATCGGCTTTTGAAATTTAAATTTAATGGTTACATACGTCATAAGTGGTAAGTGACGTGTTTCAATAAGATTGGTAGAAAATTTGCGATGTTGTCGATATGCTTTAATATTAACCGAGAAACTTATCTCTCTCTCTTATTTGTTGTCATTAAAGAGAGATAAACATATTGATATTTTTGTTCTCTGATTGACACTTTATCAAATAAGGAGTAAAACACTAAACAAAATATTCTGTCATTTTCGTTAGTTTAATTTGTTGTTTGGTTGTGTTTCGTTTATGAAAGAAATTACTTCTATACTATTTTTGGTTCGAAAATAAAAATCCCTAACACCTTCTCTTGGTGTTATAGCGGTTCCTTAAAAAATAACCAATAGAAGTAATTGTTCTCTCGGGGAGCAACCCTTCTATCGGTACAATGAGAGAACGAATTTAAAAAATTACGGTTTTGGCATTTTCAATAGAACCACGTCCACTTTCTATTGGCTGTTCTATTCTATCACCGTCAAGAATAGGGGTCTTGTTTGTTTATTACAGATAAACACGATTTTCTCTCCTGTCATATATCTTGTCAACTGGTACAATCAGTTAGTCACAGAACACGGTGTTTTGTGCCGCTAGTTCTTTGAGAATACTTGAAACGAACGTAGCTAAAATGTGACAACGTTGACTTTTAAACACACTTCATTATTGGTTATTAGTTGGCGCTACGTTTAAAACTTACTAATTATTTATTGCTAAATTTTACGATATGAGAAAAATTACTTGCAAAATGAATAACAATATAAGTAAGTAGGTATCTTATACTAAATATATATTGCTATCATTTTGATTAATATGATCCTACTAAACTAGTCCATTATGCGATTTGATACTTGGGATTTCGATCTTGTTATACATACAAATAGTCCACAACGACCAAATCGACCCTATACAATTCGAAAATGCAGTTAGAAATGCAAAAATATCGATATTTCGGTAAGGACCTCACATCTATGGTTGTTATTAATTGTTTTCTTTAATAAAAATAGTCTAGAACAAAATCGACCACCAATCACAAAATCTCACAATTTCAAAATCCCAAAATATAAAAATCCCAAAATTTCAAAAGCCCAAATTCTGTAAATCCCAAATTTAGGCTATGGGCGATCGATTTGCGAAAGGCGATAGGCGATAAACAATAGACCCATCTCGTTAATGGCACAAATTGAATACTCATGCGCGAACTAACCCCCACTCTCGTAGTTCCCCCTAATGTTCGTGCCCCTTATAAAATTGTGTTGGCAAGACATGCAAAAGTAATCAGTAATCCAAAGTAAAGTAAATCCAAAGAGAACTCTAGGTACACACACAAGTCGTTAATATTAAATACGCAAAGACAAGAAAAACGCAATAACAACTAGCAAGCGGCGTACGCGAACGAAATAAAAATTAGAACTTCTCTTTTGTGGTTTATGGCCTCGGCTGCCGCGGCTATACGGCAAATAGAAGCTAGCTTCTGACAGCTAAAAGGTTTTTTTTTCATTTAATCTGTGGTATTCCTGGGCAGCCATACGTTGTGTTCTATGGCAAGAAGTAGCCATATTTTAGAAATGGAAGGGGAAAATTAAAAAATATTTGCGCATGAGTATTCAATAAAGAGATAGGTGTATATGAGATGGACGATTAGAATTATTGCGATTTCCGATAAGCGATAGACGATAGTGGTGAAATTGTACAAGAATAAAGCTAGAATTATAAATTTAAGCTAGTTTTCGAAGTCTACCCTGATGGGTAAAGAACTTGAGGTCCGTTAAGAAGAACATCAAACCCTTCCAAGCATACTACCAAAATTTTTAAGGCAATTAACCACCGCTACTGCAGCACAACACTTTTCTTGGATTTCCACCATGGTTAAGATCAAGCCTGGCACATTGAATTGATCAAGAAACTTCCAACTTACCTTGTCCTCTACAGGGCGTTGCTTGGACCTCTTCTACAGTTATCCCGTTAAACTGATTGTCCCCAAATTACACAGGAATCCAAGATGCAGAACTATGTTATTGTCTTTTTTACGTGTGACATTATTTGCATCTCCGAATGTACCTACCTACCGAAGATAACGGATTTTTTGAAACTTGATCTGCTACCTACTCAATAATTGTTCAACCTCTTATAATCGCATCCCAAAGGACTTTTTTTTATTTACTCTTCACAATGCAATCATCCCCCAACAACATAACCTAACATTTTAGCTTTATTTTGTATTCATTATAATTACCTATCCGCTTAATTTGGAAAGTTAAGAGTTTGTTGTTAAAATTAATCGTTATTTTTTTAATTAATCGATTTATAAAATATATAAAACGATGGCGAACCTTTGAATGAATATCACGATCCAATATATGATACTGGTTGGTGGTCATAGTTATTTTAAATAGTTTTTATTTGGTTAAGTCATTGAATCAATGGTTGAGTATATTACAACACGATTATTTGTTGCCATCAAATCAGATAAGAACGTTCAAGGTCTTGTTGTGGTAGTTTTATTGATCTGGTATTTAATTTCAATGTATCTATTCAAATTTGAACTCGCAATAGCTCCCGTATACTAAATGACAATATTCCTAAACCGACTAATCGATTATAGGTATACCAGACGGACATCTACATAGAAAGAAATGCAGAACTTTATTGCAAAAGATACCAAAGAATATTGGCTTTAATATTTACAGGGCGTATCAAATAGTAGTCTCGACCGACTAAAAATACATAGTTACTTTATTTTAAACGGAACCTTCTTTAAATTATTTATTATACGAGTGTTGTCTGAAAAGTTTACGACCTAACAAAAATACTAGACATATTTTCTTCAAATTAATTTTTATTTTTCTACATAGTCTCCTTGTAAGTCTATACACTTCTCCCTGCGATGCTTCCATCTCTTCAACCCGTCCAAATAGTACTCGGCGTCTTTCTCTGCAAAATAGTTGTTTACGAAGGTGATGGCCTCCTCATTCGACGAAAATCTCTGTCCTCCGAGCGCAACTTTTAGCTTAGGGAACAAAAAAAATCGCTTGGGGCTAGATCTGGTGAGTAAGGAGGGTGGTCAAGCAGTTCAAACCGTAATTCGTGGATTTTCGCCATGGCAACCGCTGAGGTATGAGACGGCGCATTGTCTTGGTGAAACAAAATTCTTTTTTTCTGCAAATGTGGCCGTTTTCCGCCATTTTTGCCTTCAGCTTGTCAAGTAATGATGCGTAGTATGCTCCTGTAATGGTTTTTCCTTTTTAAAGATAATCAATTAAGATAACTCCATGACTATCCCAGAAAACAGTTGCCATCACTTTCCCAGCCGAAGGAACGACCTTTGCTTTTTTTGAAACCGATTCCCCCTTCGTAGTCCATTATTTTGACTGTGTTTTTGTTTCTGGAGTATAATGGTGTTTCCTAGTTTCATCTACAGTAATTAATCGGCGCCAAAACTCTGATTTATTGCGCCTAAACTGCGCCAACAGAGAGTTGGAAATGTTCATTCCAACACGTTTTTGGTCCAAAGTGAGCAAACGCGGCACCCAACTCGCGGACAGCTTTCTCATGCCTAAATCTTGATTCAATATGTGACAAACACGTTCTTTGGACATGTTTATAGCCTCTGCTATCTCTCTAATTTTAATTCGACGGTTGTCTAGCACCATTTGGTGAACTTGAGCGATATTATCGTCAGTGGTTGCAGTTTTTGGACGTCCCGAACGTTCATTGTCACCCAAGCTGGTACGGCCACGTTTAAATTCAGCAGCCCAAAATTTTACGGTGGTAAATGATGGTGCAGAGTCCCCATACACAGCGTCCAACTCGTCTTTAATTTGCGTAGGCGTATTGCCTTTCAAAAACAAATATTTAATGACAGCTAGATACCCGATTTTTTCCATTTTCATAAAAACACTCACATCGACTCACTCAAATGATTGTCAAACAACTGCGCGTCCAAAATGGCTGAAATTTTAGTGGGTACCTTCAAAGTATGCTCAAACTCATTCCCCAACTTTTGTTTACGAGTGCTGCCATCTTCATGTTGAGGTCGAAAACTTTTCAGCAACCCTTGTATATAGAGTTAATCATATAGTTATGTTCTCCTCAATTTTCTTTCGTTTTTATTATGCGTCATGTATCATGGACAAGCTTAAAAGTTTTCAGTTATCAAACTACCAACTTTGAGAAAAGCATTTATTAAAAGATGCGCACAACTGCTGCACCCTGTATGTATGCACAATTATATAATTTATTGATCAAATAAATAATAAAGGGCTAATCAGGTTTTACAGCAATGTGTATTGTTCTGATTTCCAAGTATCCATTAAACTACTGGTATACACAAAAATTTGACCTTGTTACAATTTTTAATTTATGCGGCAGATACATCCAAGTATGATTTAAAAAAAAAGATTCCATTTTATTGTACTTCCCAGTAGTGAAGGTCATATATAACAACCTGTACATACCAAAGCGCAGCAATAGTTACTGGAAAAATCTAATCAAACACAAATATAGTTGCCTCGACCTAGATTTTTCAAAAAGTCAGACAGTTACCTATATAGATTATCCAAAGAAATTTTAAATAAATATTCCAAAGATAAAATATGGTATTGTTTTAAATACAATATAAAATTTTATAGAGTTGCTTATTTGTTTTTATACATGATGAATCCTACGGAAATTTTAAATTATTCAATTTATAAATCTTATCAAAGTTTTTACAATTGAATTAAAAACCACACATTGTATTATTTCACACTTTTTATTAGTGTGTTAAAAATTCCTACATAATAAATTAAGTGTTTCTCCTTTTATTGTTTGTTTTGTAAATTGCAGTACTTTTTTGCGATAAGACTTGTATAAATAAGACTGTTGAACTAAACCAATGATTTTATTTTCCTTGTTTGATGTCGGATTCTATCATTAAAGTGGAATTTTTTTTTTAAATTAAACTATTTAAATAATTATTCTAAACATTTGATAATAACTTTATTATTATGTCGAAATTTAATAATACTTAAGCGGATATTTAATTAAAACATCAGCTATGGTTTTGTTTATTTAAATCTGAATTAAAAACCATAAATTTCCAAAAAAAATTGTATTTTTTATTTTAAATAAAAATAAATAATGAAGTTAGTCACAGAAGTATAATTTTTAAATATCCATAAGAATTGTTATTGACAATCATCCAGAGTAGACAACACGAACAATTCCAATATAGTTCTATGGTTGAAGTAACAAATTTGACCATATTTTCATTCTGTGGCCAGTACATATTTGGTGTTCTATGCAGTACATCAAAATTTCTATCTGTCAAATTGTTTATGATAATTTGAGGTGTTAAATAATTTAAGCATTAGTATAAGTTAAAAAATGTTAACAATACGGCAATTAGCTACAGTAGCGAGAACCGCGACTCAGTAAGATTCAATTTAATGCTATTATTTATTCATTGAATTTCTGAATTTTTAGAAATGCAGGTAGAATGAAACATTCCCTCCCTGAACTTCCGTATGAATATGCCGCTCTGGAACCTGTTATTTCTAGAGAAATAATGAATTTGCACCATTCCAAACATCATAATGCTTATGTTACTAACTTAAACGCCGCTGAAGATAAATTACGGTCGGCTACTGAAAAAGGAGACATCAGGTATTTACATAATGTCTTACTGATTTACGTTTATCTAAAGATGTTCATTATTTTAGTACTGTAATTTCTTTGGGTTCTGCTCTGAAATTTAATGGTGGTGGTCACTTAAACCACTCAATATTTTGGCAGAATTTAAGTCCTTGCAAAACTGATCCTAGTCCTGAATTGTGCACAGCTATTAATGATGCTTTTGGGAGTCTTGAAAATATGAAGAAACTCCTTTCGGCTCAAACAACTGCTATTCAGGGCTCTGGATGGGGTTGGCTAGGATATAATCCAACTTCAAGTAAGTAGTAACTCCAGAAAATAATAAATTTTTGAAGCAAGTAGTTTGAATTTCCAATATTCAGTGTTTTAGTATTTACTTGTAAAATGTGGCAGAAAGCCAGTAATTAGTTAAATTTAAAAATAGAAACTTGTCCTTAAGAATAAGTTGCACACATCCAGTAATAAGTTATTTATTTAACACTTCTAGAAAAAATTCAAATAGCGACCTGTGCTAATCAAGATCCTCTTCAGGCAACAACTGGTCTTGTACCACTTCTAGGTATAGATGTTTGGGAACATGCTTATTATTTGCAATACAAAAATGTTAGGGCTGATTATGTAAATGCTATCTTTGACATTGTAAATTGGAAAGATGTCTCTGAGAGATACAAGAAAGCTGCAGGATGTTAAATAATCTTGATCTGAAATTTGTTATGTTTGTATTTTTAATAATATATTTCTAAATAAAGTATAGTAGTCTAAATTGGTGAGTTATTTTTAAGTTAAACAAATTAAAATAATATTTTTACCATTGTATTTATATCTAGTATTGAGATGGCTAATATTTCAAAACAATGTGACTAGATCACTGATACCAAATCACTGTAGGTAACTGATACCAATTTACACAAAATAAAGTTTAGTAATCACACGCTTTGTTTTCATTTGCAGCAACTCTGATTAAAATTTACCCAACAGACAAAATCCTCCATTACCTATATCTAGAAGACTCTTAATCTTGAAAGTTTTCTATAAATATTTGTTAACTGTCAAGATCACTGGACACATTAAACGTTACATCGCTCATCTCTATTTCGGTGACAATGACATTATCGGAAACATAACCTAACCTTTTTTTTTGAGCGTATGTTTTGAAAGTTGTATTTAAAAATTTTATTTTAATAACAACTAAATAATTACGCTTTATAACTGCACTATCACATAGAACATACCAATTTATTAAATAATATACGTACAAAATGGTTAAAGAAACTAGTTCAAACATTAAGAAAAAGCGTAAAACCACCAACGCTGAATCGGATGCAGATATTGATATATACAAGGTATATTTACTTATTTGTCCAATTTTTATGCTGAAAATTAGATGCTTCCAATGATTAAGTTTATGTTTGTTTTCTGTATGTAGAAAGTGATAGATTTCGAAGAAAAAGAAGCTTTGAATAGTCAGGGTTCAATCGATGCTGGTATTTATTTTGGTCTTTGTCAAGATATACGAACCCATTTAGCTAAAGTATTCGAAATAAAACATCAAGATGTAAGTAATTTATGTTTAAGTTACAATTATACTTATATAAAATAATTTTAGCCAAACTCTAATATTTTAAAAGATCTTCAGACTGAGATATTCATTAACATGAGTTTCATTAAAAAATTGAATAGGACTGATAAACTTAGACATGTGCATGGTAAGGAAACACTCTCATCTGAAAAACAAAAATGTGATAGTATAAAATTGAATTATCAGAATTTGGTGTATGAACTACATCATTTAGTTACAGAGACCAACAAGTGCTTGGCATTCAAGTAAGTACCTAATAAGAGTTTTTATTTTTTAATTAATATGATTACAATAATTAACATACTTTTTTGTATTAGATCTAAAGATGAGGATATAGAACTTGTTCCATTTGAAGACTTTATGAAAGAAGCTCCAGAATCTCTAACAAAGAAATTTGTAAAAGTAATGATAGTTTTAATATTTTAAATTTTGTGTTATTTTATATTTTCCCCTTTCAGTATGATCCTAATGATAGGGAACAAAAACACAACTTGAGGTTAGCTAGATTAGAATGGGAGTTAACTCAACGTAAAAACCTTGCTCAATTGTGTAAATCTATGGTTGAAGAACAGAAAAAACTATCTCAAGATCTTGTTGAAAGGAAAGAAAAACTGAATGCTCTTAGACCACTTCTTATGAATGTTATAAATTCAACTAAACCCTTGCAAGAGCATTTGGATATTTCTTTAACTGAAATGAGAATAGAACACAAACTTGCTTATCTTCTACCTGACCCATTGTATATTTTTTATGTCAATGTTGTTTCATATAAAAATGTTTATGACTTAAACTTGGATGTTGAAATTATTGGAGATGAAGATGAAGCCATTCAATGGAAAGAATCTAAAATAGCAGAATTAAATCAGGATGATGAATCTGATACAGTCGAAACTGAACAAGATGCAACAGAAATTGAGGTACTGTGTTGAAAAAAAAAAGCATTAGAGTATTAATTTTAAAATTTTGCTTACAGGAAGTTGTGGAAGTTAAAAAAAGACGTCACAGAAAATCTACACAACAAGTGGACCCAATGGAGGAGAAACGAAAAAAACTTTTAGAATCCCACCCTTTGAGAATTCAAATAGTAGTTAAACTTACTGATGGACCGGCACTTACAGTTGTATTTTCCTATCAAATTAGATTAAAAATCGTAACGGTTACGTCGAGTACCGATGTCACGTCCAAAATAACAGGTAATGCGGCAAGAGACGTTCTCACAGGTGAAAATATTCTGAGCGAGCTAATTGATGGCGACGACGGTCTAGAAAGTCCGAATCCAGTTACCAAATTTCAAATAAAAAAAGTCGGGATTGCATCGTTTCATTCACTAGTACCGCAGATCGGATATGCTTACCATTGGGCTCAGAAAGTGTGCGGAAGTGATTTCATCAGCAGACAGGTTTGTTTACATCACCATTCAAAAAAACTTCTATCAAAATTATGTTTGACAGCTCATAAACTACAGGTTTTACAATATTCTCTTATTATAAATGAAGTAAATCCAAAAACAGCATTATAAAGTCTTCAACCAAGACTGTAAACCCTTTACCTTCCAGATTTTTTAGCTTATAGGAAATTATCAGAATTCCACCATTATTTTTCAGGCAATTCTTGTGTAAATCACAAAACTTATCCTCTTGTCTGCTTCTACTACTTTTCTATAGTTTTTTAGCTGTAGGTGGAAACTGTTCTGCTAAACTAAGAGTATAAAGTTGTACATTACTAGTATGTTTTGTGGTTGGAAACCTGCTCCAAGGTCCGGATTTTTTGTCCAACTTCCCCAGGAGTATTGGGTTCTCCCCCACCGGGTCACAAGCCCTTCCCTCCCCATCCAGATGTATCGCCCTGGTACCAACCTGTAGAAAATTCATCCCTGTCCACTTTCTTCTACACCCCTCTGTTCCCCACAACTACATGGTACTTCCTCTCCACCTGCATCTGTTCCATAATCCTCATCGTTAGTACTATCTCTTCTCAATTACTCTGTCTTCCAGTCAGTAGCCCCAAACTTTTCTCATTAATCTGATCTCATCTTCCACCATTTGTTCCATTCTACTCCTCTCATTTAACCATCTGGGGCATCCTGCATCATCTTTTTCACCTCATTGTATAAACTCGTCATTGATTGAATACTCCCTTGAGTAATATGATACTCCACATTTTTGTGGCCACATTGTACCCAACTTACAAGATCCCTTATCATTCATCCCCAATTCATTAATGTTTCCATTTCTATTTAATCTCCTTCAAATCATTTAGTTGTCTCCCTAACCAATATTCCAATAGGAGGAACGCCTGCCACTACATACACAGCAGCATCTGCATTTGATATCCTGACACCAGCCTCAACAACGTCCTTCTTTGTACCTGCTCCAACATGTTCCTATGCGTTCCATACACAAGAATTGTTTTTGCAAGATTGATTTGCCTCTTCTTCTGGCTGAATATATTTTATTATCAAAAAGTTTCTCTGTTATCATGTGCCTTTTAGATGCATAGGGATGATTAAATCTACAAAATTCTTGAACCCCCTTATGTTTATCAAAATTGGACACTATTATTCTTAAATTATTATTAAACAAAATACATTTTTTCACTACTAGCTGTAGAACCTAACTTTACTGACTATTGTTGAGGTTGTAAAGTTGTTTATTATTAACCAAGGTAGAAAAATACAGAGCCTATTTGATTAGAACTAAATCTCAATCCCTTTGACAGAATTTGAGCTTAACTGACCCAAAGACAAAATGAAAAAATGTTTTTCCTTATTTTTAACAGTCATAATATCAACATACCTATTCATAAATGAAAATCAATACGCCACATTATTAGAAACGTCACTGTCGCCATTGTTAGAGATGGGTCAAAGCATTTTACCCAAAAAAACTTTTTTTATTATGTACTTTCTTGTTTTTGAGTTATTATAGTGCTGAATAGACACATTATTATCGTTAAAGAATATTTCTAATCGTATTTGAAGAAGTTTTATTTTGTTTTATATCTAAAAGTTTGCTTTTGAGGTTAAGTAAAATTATTTTAAATTTTTCTCGCATAAGAAAAAAAGAATATTTCCTTAAATATAACTCAAACTATTCCTTAACGATAATAATGTGTTTATATAATACTATAATGTCAAAAACTCTACAAGAAAATGCACAATACAAAAAACTTCAATGCAAACTAACTACTATAAGGCCACAGTTTGTTTGGATAAAATGCTATGACTTATGTCAAGCAATGGCGGCACTGACGTCACAATAATGTGGCGTATTAAATCGAAACAAAAATGGACTGGGAAAGTACTGACGTAAGTGTCAAACCAAATGATTCCAAACAACTTTGTTATGGTATGTTTTATAGGAGTTATTAACTATTTTATTGTATTTTCTTGATTTTTGGGAGTTAATTACTGTTTTTTCATTGGTAATTGTTCATTCATATGATTTACATATCACTAAAGTAGATAGACGAACAATTTCCGTAAAAATATTATAACATAACCTTCAAAGTTATGCATTGTCATAAATTTTAAAAATACTTACAAAAATGGTACTTTAAAAATTGAATTTGGAAAGATTTTGCTTATATGTATTTAATTATGATACTTCCGTTATATTTCAAAGTATAATAATAAGAAAATAACTCAAACAAAAGTTATTTCTGGGGATTTATAATGTTGCCGTTTGGAATCATTTCGTTGATATTTCCCAGTTCAACAGCATAGAACACAAATTTTGACGTCACACTTTCCCAGTCCATTATTAGAAAGTTATTGGTTGTGCATAACTGTCATATGTCATGTGAAACGGGAGTGACTGGTGACCCGTCCAAAATGTTTATTAGTTTTTAAAACTAATTAAAAAAAATAGGATGCTAGTAGTAAAAAAATTGCTATATGAGCCACGGTGCAATAATAATGATGCGCCAAGGTAAAAAAAGTGAGTTATTGTCAAGGTCTATTAAAGACTTTTTCAACTTGCTCTATTTGTCTACCACTATTTCTCCTCATACAATTTTATCTAACAGAATCTGTAGATCTTGTTTACTTTCAGCAATCAATACAGAGTATCATCGGCATATTGTATGTTATTTATCAGTACTCTGTTGACTTTTATGTCCTGAAAAGTGGATACAAAACGCAGACTTGTCTAACACCTCTCTGGATATTTTCCACTCCAGTATCACCAATTTCTATTTTTACAAAAGTATCTTGATACCAATACAGGTTTTGTTTGATTTTGATGACCTTTCTTTGCAGACATTTCGTCAATATTTCGTGTTTGACTTTATCGAAAGCTTTTTCGTAGTCAACGAAACACAAGTATACATCTTTTTGTTGGTATCTGCACTTTGTATGGTCGCCAAACGTTAAACAAGTAAAAAATCCACCCAGTAGAGGCTGTTTCTAATATAAAGGAATTATCCTGATTAAATATAATGAAAATTTAAATTATGTCTAGCTTGGACAGCCTACAATGGACAGATTTGCTATGTTTTTGTTTTTAGATGAACTCAGATGAAGTGGGTAGCGCTAATGTTCAGAGTATCATGAAATGTATGTTTAAGAGATTTGAATCGAGGTATCAGTTGGCCAATCAACTTCAACAACTTGGTGAGTATAGTTCTTTTCACGATATAAGAAACTGACCTGAAAAATGCAATATTGTAAACACCCGGTTCAATTTTTGAATAACATAATTAATTGTACTTGTTTTAAAAACTTTAATTATCATTTCAAGAGTTTTTTTTTGTATTTTTCTGTTTATTTCAGAACAAAACATGCTGATTAAGTTGCCAGAATCTTTAGATTGTCCCAGTTCTTTTACTTGTTCCATTTCCAAATGGACAACGATTACTTACCAAAAATATTGCCATTTGAACTTTACCAAATTATATGTCGAAGAGGAATTTATTTTACCGACTGATTTGTTTTATTGTCTTCAAATCACGAGGTTGAACGGTAAGAATTATCTTAATCGAGTAAAATGTTTTTTTTTTAATCGGAATAAATTGATTTCAGCCACTTTGGAAGCGTATATTGTTATAAAAAGTAACTATCCATCTGTTTTACCAATAATTTCGGTATGTGTGAAATACAACGGGTTACATAATGCAGAAAACAGCGACGAAATAAGGGTAAGGATTTTTAAACCTGAACTAAATATATTTACTTTCATTGTGTTAAAGCATTTCTGTTTATTCTTCTTCTCCAGCTACTATTGTTTCGTCTGTAATAGGGTATCGTTGGTCTTCGATATGGGTTTTCTCCATTTTTGGAGAGCCATTCCACTTCTAACACTTCGGTATATCAGGTTAATTGTTGAAACAAACTTGCGCCCGTTCGATACGTCACAACCCGCATATCCTACTGACTGCGCCAAATAACTTTTGGATTGCCCGAAATACGTTTTTAAAAAATAATAATTACTTAAATTTACAAAGTTTTATTAATACAAAAAAATTTAGCTTCTAACTTAACAAGAACTAGTATGAGAATGTATAAAAGTCTTTTTATAATTTCTGTTAAACAATGAAATATGAAACGCTGAGATAATTAGCGACTAATTTTTTCATACTTTTAAAGTTGATTTCTTTCAAATTAATCTTAAAGATGATACAAAACGATAAACGAAATGTACATACTTAAGTTTGTGTACTGCAACATATTTAAAGTGAAAATGTGCCTACTAGTCCTGCTTTTTTCTTTAAACCCCCTTCTGGCAGTTTAATCTGCTCCAAGTCTTTGTTGATAAATACACTGTTACACTAAAATCATTATAATTATATTTCTAAGTATCAAAACTAATTACAACACTTCATTACTACAAAAATAACTTTAAATATGCAACCTAGCGAACATATATTGAACTTGAACGCGAATAACGTCTGTCTATTTATATCCGTGGACCATTGAATATGTTTACTTGTTTTACTTACCGGACCTTAGTTAAAGACACGGTATGACATTGAACGTGATGTTATCATAACACAACTATGCTCTTCTAGGTCGTAGATAATTACCTATGGTAATTTAATTGAATATACAAAATATATAGGGTGTTCACACCACACAGTTGTATTTTTCCAGGTTTCTAGTTACTAAGAAAATTCTTTCAATCAATTTCTCTTCCATTGCTTGTTTTCTGCAGGCTGTTAGTTCAAGTGCACTTCTTTTGTCTAATGAATTAATTTAATTTAATTAATTAATATTACATCTATCAGTCGTACGATGTCGAATGCTGTTGTGGGATCCAAGAATCTTCAAAGGAGTTGGTGATTGAATTGAAGTTTTTTGCTGGCTGTTATTTAAAGTTACTCTTTAAATCTTTGCGTTGAAAGTTTCTTAAAAGTACCTCTTCTTTTTTTTTATAGGATTTTGTCCCAACTGTATGGGCGCATCCTGGTAGAGTTTTTGTCTTTTCTGTTATTGTGTCCTTGTTCCTTATCCTTTATCTAAGTGATATTATCCTTAATAGTTTTCAGGAATTTAATTTCGGTTGTTTTACAAGAGCTATTAACGTTGTTTTGCCTTGTTGAATGCTCTTGTGAGATCCACGAATCGTAAAAAGAGGAGTTTGCTGAATTTTATGAATGTTGCATCAGATCTGTTGGACTTAGTCTGCTATGGTAATTATTAATGATATCACGATCTCCGGATCTACTTGATAAGTTTGTTATTAATGTTCCTGGCCATTTTCTGTTTTTCATCTTCATATAAGTTTGTTATTAATGTTCCTGGCCATTTTCTGTTTTTCATCTTCATGAGCTATTTGTAGGTTATCAGTTGTTATGTCCCCAACTTTATATTTATAAGTTCAAAATCTATTTTCTGGTTGTATTTTGGGACCAATGTTTAGATTTTCAAAGTGCTGTATTATGGCCAGGTCTCATTTTTACTTCTTACATTCCTTTCCTTTGTTTTCCTAAAAGTCTGTATGTTTCATACTTTTTTTGGCTCTTTGTGCCATTTCTGTTGAAAATATTTCACAGCATGTTTGTTTAAGCCAATTTTTTTGCGGTTCAATCTGTTCCTGATGATTCCTTTATAGGTTTTTGTGATAAATTCATTTTTTTTCATATTTGTAATCCATACTCATGGTTGAGTTCCTGGCTCGTTTCTAAATTGACTCTAACTTAAGTTCTTTAATTGAGACCCTTCTGTTCCTCTTTAAATAAAAATTTTCGAATTGTAATTTTGTTAGTTGGAAGTTTTTTTTATTTTTAGGATATCGAAAGAAAGTTGAACGTCGAATGGGACAAATCTCATGGGTCTTCTGTATTATCTGTTAAAATAGCGCAATTATGTTCATATTTTGACGTTTATTTAGAAACTACGGATCCAAAAACGTTCCCGCAAACTGTAACGTTTATTAAAAGTATAAGGTAAGCTTTTGAATTATTTCAAATAGATTTTTTTGACGTTTTTTTGTATTTTTTTCAGTGCGCGTAACAGAAGGCGACCTTTGAATTTTAGAAAAGTGGGCAATGGGATTTTTACCCAGTATTAATCGTAACATTATTAAATTTTTTAAAGTAATAATTATTACATTTTAAGAGATTTTTTTTAATAGAAAATATTTGAATAAAGATATTTTTAATTGAAAGTAATTTTATTTGATTAACTCTTATCGAAAACTATTGGCACGCAATCTAAGTTCTTTAAATTGAGTAGTGCCACTTGAAAGGTGTCACAAAACCTTGTGTTATGACAGATGGTTTGTCTGTGGTTCCATGACCTTATACTACAGTTCTGTGGTTCCGAGATCTTATATTTCTGTTCTGTGGTTCCGAGACCTTATATTTCTGTTCTGTGGTTCCGAGACCTTATATTTTCGTTCTGTGATTCAGAATGAGGGAGTCCTTTAGCACTACCACTACAAAAATTTCAGGTCAAAAATGAGGGTCTGTTTTCTAGGCCGTTTTGTTCACTTTTGTTATATAGAATTACTATATTTTTACATTTGAAGTAATTTAAGCACTTCCCGAGTACATACTTTTGCAAAATAAAGATTTTTAATTAATTTTGGGGGAAAAATGTCATTAGCAGTGATTTTAGGTATATATCTAGTTGAGTGTTTCTAGCCACCATTTACATTAGTAAACATTGACAGTTAAAGTTAGTTCTCATTGGTCGCTTTACTAAGAAATTTCTGTTTGTACCAATAATAGCAAACAGATGTAGAAAATGCAGAGTTGACATTGTTTGCAAACATTAAGTTTCAGTTGTCGTTGTCAGTTATTATTCAGATTCATTTATATGTGTGCATCTTGATATTTTCGTTTATATTTGTTTTTTTAAGAATTTGTTATTAGTTAGGTTTCCCACTTATAAAAAAAATGTATCACGATGTTTGAAGATGCACACAGAAAAATGAATCTTAATAATAACTGACAACGACAACTGAAACTTAATGTTTGTCGCTATTATTGGTGCAAACAGAAATTTCTTAGTAAAGCGACCAATGAGAACTAACTTTAACTGTCAATGTTTACTAATGTAAATGGTAGCTAGAAACACTCAACTAGATATATACCTAAAATCACTGCTAATGACATTTTTTCCCCCAAAATTAATTAAAATCTTTATTTTGCAAAAGTATGTACTCGGGAAGTGCTTAAATTACTTCAAATGTAAAAATATAGTAATTCTATATAACACAAATGAACAAAACGGCTTAGAAAACAGACCCTCATTTTTGACCTGAAATTTTTGTAGTGGTAGTGCTAAAGGACTCCCTCATTAAAAGAGTTATTTATTTATTTCAAATAGGTTTTTAAGAGATTTTTTTATTTAAATAGAAAATATTTGAATAAAGATATTTTTAATTGAAAGTGATTTTATTTGATTAACTCTTATCGAAAACTATTGGAACGCAATCTAAGTTCTTTAAATTGAGTAGTGCCACTTGAAAGGTATCACAAAACCTTGGGATGCTTATCAACCTCACTTTTTGCCCTTCTTCGCCTAAAAATATGGAAAAATTACTTTAGAACCCAACTTTTGCATAATTTACGTTACCTGTAACTAATTTAGTACCAAATTCATCTTGATTTCCTGCAAAAAATACGTGAGGACATTTATCAATAATAAAAGGATCATTTTTGTAATAAGGATAACATCCAAGAGTATCTGGCGCCGTAGGCGCTAAATGTCCCCAATCCAAACATTTTTCTAAAGCTTGAAGTGGAGAATTATTTTCCGAATACCAAATTATATGTTGAACTGGCTGTCCAGCACTACCTAATATATTTACATCGTCTAAAGAACAGGAATAAGGATTCGGTACTAGGTTAAGAGATTTGTATAAGCTTGCACTGGGAAACATGCAAGGGTGCATCTGTTTTTGTGGCAAGATTTGATTAGAGGGATCATGTTCTCCAGGCATTACATCAACCTAAAAATAAATAAACTGTTTAAAACATATATACTCACTTAACTTCAGATTATTTTACCTCCACTATGGAACAAAGTTGGTTCAAAAAATTGTCAAAAGATTTTACTGCTTCAATACTTTCTGTCGATTCTGCAACTCTACTAATCAATGAAATAGTGGGTTTTCTCTTCTCACCAGTTATTCTTAAACTATTGCCAGCTATTATCACTCTAACTACTTTTGATACAACTTCAACATCTCCCAACATCCCAGTTAACCAAAACATAAACAAATCTATGTTACAAATTATTTTATCATGATTAATCAAATCTAAACCACTTAAAAATATAACGTAAGTATCATCATTAAATAGTGGTTTTTCTATTTGTTCTCTGTATCCAGCATAAAAGTAATCATCAGCCTTAAATTTACCATTTCCTACATCAATTCCCAATAAGGCAATGGTTATTCCAGTGACCACTTCCTTTAAAGGCCCTCCTACAAATTATAAAAGTTAATTATAATTTTTAATAAATAAATATTAATTACCCTCAATTTGATATCGCTGAACTTCGTCTTCGATAAATAGTTTATCTGAATCGTCGCTGAAATCGTTGTTAAGAATAGGATTAGCTTCGGATACAAGCTGATTAGCTTCTGATAATTCTTTTAAAACTGACGGTTTTAATTTTTGATCTTTGAAAAGTGTGCCTATAACTATACACTTATTTTGACTCAATTCAGCTAATTTGTGAAGTTTAACAACGGGATATTCATTGCCCCATTTATTTTTAATTCGTTGGCGAAGTAATGGTTCCATTTCTCGAAGACGGGTCAAGTAAATACTGCAATATTGTCTGTTGTAATCTTCTGGCTGCTCGGAAAATTTTTGGGATGTATTTTCATATTTCACTGTTGCTCTTTCTGTAATCGTATCCATTTTTTCGGGCATTTTACTTTACTTTTTGTTCTTATAATAATAGCCTTATAATTCAAATTTGTTTTCACATAACCTAAAGTGTCAGTTTTTGGCGCGGTATACTAAAAAGAGTAGGTGACTGTATGGTTGTAATGATCGAGGCTTAAGAGCCATAGATATTTAATAGTACCTGAAATAACTATTACTTTTAAGCCGCAAGGTAAAAGGTAAGAAAAGTAAATAGAGGAAGGATGAACAATATCAAGGTCTAAATAAATATGACTAAACCATTTTCTGTTACAGAAGTGACTGAATGACCCAATCAGCCATGGCCTAAAACCATTGAACTATATTCTATAACAATAAATTTACTTTTTGTGGTGTGATTCATCGAACAAAACTTTGTAGACGATTTTTTTATTCTGTACATTGTTTAAACTTGACCGGTAAATATGATGGTTTTTTAATAGTTAATTTTTATTATGTAATTATTTAGATATATAGAAAAGTGTTTAAATTATGTGTAGTGTATGCTGTGTCCTCTATAATCAAAAGTGATTTGTACATGTAAGTTGCTTATTTTTATTAGAAAAAATATAAAATTTACAAATATTTGTGATAAAAAAATAGATTTAAAAAAAAACTGAGGCTGTTCTAGTTTGAAGAAAATTATAGTTGATAAAAAATCGTGAATATATACCCATCAGGAGAGTATTTTTACAGGCTTTTCGATGTTTTGTTAATGTAATGAATTTTTTCTTTCTTATCTCTGCTTCCAATTTTATTTACTATAGGTATAAGGTTTTTTTATTGTTTTCTTTTTTGTTTATTCACATTTATATCTTTTTTACATATCGCTTCATATAGGGTCAATACATAAATAAAACGCATTTAATTTTCGAAAATAATTTATTATAATGTTTAAAAATAAATTCACTTGCTTAAATTAAGATTGTCCAAGATATACAATCGCGCACTAATAGACTTAACTAACATTACAAGGTAAATAAATATATATTTAAGTACATTTATTATAAAATTTATAATACATTTATATATTTTTAACTACATTTTCTCTTAATATTTGGTGTTTGAATGCCTATATATATATATATATCACTAATAAAAGCAGCTTAAACATTAAATCTATTAGTAAACCTTTAAATATTTAAAAATATTTAGGCTTCTCCAATTTATAAAAAATAGTGTCAATAGAGTACATATTAGAATGCCATATATTTTTCATTTCTTTAATATCTTTACATGGTAAAAATAGGATATGTGTAATTTTTATTTTGAAATTAAATTTGAACACAAGAAATTATAAAATTGTTTTACAAAACTGAAAATTAACAAAATATTTTGATCACTTTTTTCAGCTTTATTTTTATTATGAGTATAAGTCAGGTACATCAAAATCATATTAGAGAGCACTCACTTATAGGTAGGTACTGGACAGAAATTTCGTGAGGAAATTAGTATGTTTTTTAATGTATATAAATTTATTAATGGATAAACGCAGTACCTATACCTCAAGTGAAATGGATAGTTTAAATCCATGTTTTGGGAAAAATTGTATTTTATTAAAGGATAAAACCCCTCAATCAGAATTGCAAGCTGCAGAGTTTGAAGCCACAATTGTAAAAATAAACATGTTTTAATCGAGTTTACATACACAGACCCAGAGGCAATCAAAAGATATTAATTTATTGTCAGTCCAAACAAATTTGCTAACTGTAATTTTTTAAAATGTGGTTGAAAAATAATTTATTTAACATTATTTATCGATATATTTACACTACACTAATTTGAATGTATGTAAGCGTCAGCACTCTAGAGTACTTAAATATTCCACTTTTATTTTGATTTAAATAATGAACTTTTGATATACTGGGACCATATTCTTCGTTTATTAAGTTATGACAGATGGTTTGTCTGTGGTTCCAAGACCTAATATTACTGATTTGTACTTCTGAGACCTTATATTTCTGTTCTGTGGTTCCGAGACCTTATATTTTCGTTCTGTGATCCAGAACTAAGATAGGGTTATATTTTTTCAAACCGCTGACATATACATTTATGCGGCAAATATGAATATCGCTTGCGAGATAGTTTGAAGAATAAGGTCCCTGGCTAGGGATTCTAACTACACTTAAACATTTACATCGTATTTAATTAATATTAAATCATATCACAAAATATTCAATGAACTTTGTCATCGAATGGGGTTTTCACGAAGTATGTAGTCAAAGTACCTTTTCCTTTGACATAAGTAGGTCCTCTGCAATCGCATTGGTAGCCGGCGTTCATTAAAACTTCCGCAGTGACGTCCGTCGTCTGGATTTTACCTAAAAACAAATTATATCAATGAGAAAGATTCAAAGTTTGAACAGAACTATCAGAATTACTAGCACTAATGTCAATATGTTATCACGTCAATAAATAAATTAAAACTAGAGGAAAATAAATGCCTCGTTTGGGTTTTAAAGATGTGTATTACCTAACACTCCGCAAGAGTCCATCCTGGAAGCAACGTTGACGGTATTTCCCCAAATATCGTATTGGGGTTTCTGTGCTCCCACCACTCCAGCTATTACTGGTCCATGATTTAATCCTACATGATTAAAAATGGTAATTTAAGAAGTATAAAAAAAATGACTGCTGCACCTACCAACTCGAAGTTTAAATCTTTGGAATGCATCTCTGTTGATTTGTTCTAAGCTAGTCATAAGTAGCACAGCAAAATCTACTAGCGCTGTTATGATGTGCTCTTCTTTTCTACTGACCTCCTGGAAAAATTACAAAGTTTAATATGTAGTCAGAAAAAAAATGTATTGGAAGGATAATTATTTACCTTGAAGAAATCCTGAACAAGCATAGAAACAAAAAAGTAGGGTTATGTTTCATGGAAAGTAGAAAGTGGTTCAAAATAAGAGATTCTCTAGATATTTACATTAAAACTGTTCCTAACCTAACCTAACCTAACCTAACCTAACCTAACCTAACCTAACCTAACCTAACCTAACCTAACCTAACCTAACCTAACCTAACCTAACATAACCTAACCTAACCTAATCTAACCTAACCTAACCTAACCTAACCTAACCTATTAATAGAACTAACTCACTTTGCTGTTTTCTTCTTTTCCGGGCCTCAACCCCGAAGCCAACATGTAAGTACTGCCTATAGTTTTGATCTTTTCTATACAACTAAATTTTGGTTTCAATAAAAGCTGAAATAAAGAAAAAATCACGACAAAAATATGATAACTGTTAAAAAAATCCGTATTTACCTTGTCGAATTCGCAAATAATTTCATTGAGCAGTCTCAAACATTCGAGACCTTGTTTATTGACATCGCTCTCGTCGTAGAATTCCTTGTAGTTGGGTATCGACGCAAACATGACGGCAACGCACGAGTATCGCTCGTGGTATAGATCCTCCGATACTCTGGTGGTCAAGAAATGTTCGGCCACGTGAGCGGGAAGAATATTTTCCAACAAAATCTGCAAATAAAGGAAAGCTTCATGATGGACGCTCCAGATAAAGAATATCTATTATTTAAAGTGATGTATGAATGTATGAATGAGTTAGGGGTGATGATTACACTGCGACCCACAGGATCTATTGTGTCCCCCCTTACTTGCCATGTTCTGATGTTTTCTCAGATTTATAGCAGCTCTTCGAGTCCTATTTTCCTGAGGAAGTTTAGGACATCGTCGGGCTTCAAATCAGGTAGATCCCCTTCCTCTATTTCATGTGCTCCTAGGTATCTAGCCCTAGAATTTTGCAAGGCAGGACATTCTGAGAGTATATGTATTGAGGTATCATCTTCTTTCTCACAGAATCTGCACTTTGCTTCATCTGCTAACCCTAGTTTCTTCATGTGGCTTCTTAACCGGCAATGCCCGGTTAATATTCCCGTTAAAATACGGAGCCTTTTTTTACTGAGGTTGAGGCAGCTAAGAGATCTCTTCTGGTCATAGTTCCCCAGTATTATCTTAGATTGCCTCAGTCCTTCCAGCTGATTCCAGTACTCGGATTTTTCTTTCTCATTTCCTCCCTTAGTTTTCCTAAGATTACTCTACTGCTGATCCCACAAGATGGTTCTGGTCCCAAATGTGGGGTTTCAGCTCCTTTTTTTGCCAGCTTATCTGCTGTTTCATTCCCCTCTATTCCTATGTGTCCCGGGACCCATAGGAGGGTGACAGTGTTCTTCTGGCCTAGTTCATTTAGTTTGCCTAGGCATTCCCAAACCATCTTCGAACTGATTATATTTGAACTCAGCGCTTTGATGGCTGCTTGACTATCCGACATGATCACAATCTCTTGTCTGCTATAGTTTCTTCCAATATTGAATTCCACACATCTTTCGATGGCGCGGACTTCTGCTTGAAAGATGCTCGGGTATGTGCCCAAGCTTTCTGAGTATTTGGCTCTCGGTCCAAAAACTCCTATCCCAGTTCCTTCGTCTAGCTTGGAACCGTCCGTATACCACTTTATGGTATTCTGGTTTAAATTCTGTATGGTGTCTTCATCCCATTCAGATTTATTACTCAACTTTGTGATGAATTTTCTCACAAAGTTGAATTTCTTTGGCATATCATCTTGGGGCATTTCCCAAGTTTGATCAAAGTGAAGTGATCGAGGTTTTTCCCTGATAATTCCTTCTTTGATCATTCTATATATTGTTTTCTTCCTTACACTTTCTAGCAGAATGTGCAGTGGGGTCAAGTTTAAAATCACCTCCATTGCAGCAGTGGGGCAAGTTCCCATTGCTCCAGTGATACATGAACAGGCTAGTCTCTGAATTTTCGAAAGGTTTTTCCTCGTCGTATTCAGATTAGCCCTTACGCCCCAAGCCACTGCCCCATATGTGATTAATGGTCTCACTATTGCTGTGTACATCCATTGCAGGATACGTGGGTTACATCCCCAGTTCTTCCCTGCAATGTTCCTACACACCATGAGGGCCTTGGTTGCTTTGTGTATTACTTCGTCTTCGTGTTTGTTCCAGAGTAACCTGCTATCTAGGATTATCCCTAGATATTTTACCTCTGTTTTCCGCTCGACGATGTTCTCCCCTATTTTTATGATTTTTAGATTAGGTTTCTTTTTCCTTGTAAAGGCTACTGGTGTGGTTTTGGTGGGGTTGATGCTGAGTCCCACCGAGTCACACCATTGTTCCGCAATGTTCAATCCTCTTTGAACAATATCACAGAGGACGTTTTCATAATTCCCTTTCGCCAGGATAACCATGTCGTCGGAATACCCTTGACATGGTATGCCTTCCCTAGTCAATTGACAGAGCAGACTGTCCACAGTGAGACTCCACATAAGCGGGGATGCAACTCCCCCCTGTGGACAGCCTCTGGTCACATTAATGGAGATAGTGTCTTGTCCTGCCTCCATTTCTGCGATTCTTGTAGATAGCAGTTGCGACATCCAACTGGAAGTCGTTCTATCAATTCTTCTTCTTTCTCAATCAATGCTCTTTTGACTGCCTCATGTGGCGTATTGTCAAAGGCCCCTTCTATGTCTAGAAAGGCACATACCACGGTCTCTTTTTTGTTCAGTGCGTCTTGGATTTCGTCCGTCAACTGTGTTAAAGCGGTTTCCGTGGACTTTCCCGCTTGGTACGCATGTTGACGAGGGTGCAATGGCACCTGTTCCAAGATTTCTGTTCTAATGTAGTTGTCTACAGCTTTTTCCATCGTTTTTAGAACAAACGATGTGAGGCTGATCGGTCTAAGGGATTTGGGGTGCGTAGTGTCCCGTTTCCCTACTTTTGGGATGAAGGTGATTTTGGCCCTTCTCCACGCTTCTGGTATGTATCCCAGTTCAAGACTGCTCCGACTAATTCGGATCAAGTGTGGAATTATTGCCTCTTGGCCCTGTTGGAGTAGGGCAGGAAATATTCCGTCCGTTCCTTGCGTGTGTAGCCTTGCTGCAGAGGGTGTAGCGTCTATTTTTTCGCAGAATTTTATGAAGCTGTTTCTTTTAGCTTTTCTAATCTCCTTGTTATATGATGTAAGTTTCCCGGTGTAGCTCTGCCAATCTCCATTACGTTTGGCTCTGTTGAAGAGCTGTCGCGTCTCGGATCTTAGGTTTGACAGATGACTGTTCCACCATATCGCATCTTTTGCTTTTCTAGTCCTTTGGAGGGGACAACTGGATTCATAGGCATCGAGTATTGCTACTATTACTAGGAGTTGCTGGAGGTTGCCGAATGGAAGAGATCTATAATTTAGAAGTTAGTGATGTGGAGGACACGGGTACTCAGCTAGTAGTTAAGATTAACCAGACAAAAACGCATATTCGACGAGCTTTCACTGTGATTAACAGTGATGAGGTTCACTATTTGGATGCGGTTAGAAAATACATGAATTTACGGCAGCACGTCTCCCTGAAAGCTCTTTTGGTGGGTTATAGACTGTCTCAAAGAGCTGGTATACATACTGTTGGCGGAGCACCTAAGAAAATAGCTGAGTTCTTAAAACTAGACCAACCAGAAAAGTATACAGGTCATTGCTTCAGGAGGATATCCTCAGCGTTGTTGGCCAATACTGGAGCTGACCTTAAAGTTATAAAACAGCACGGTGGATGGAAGAGTTCTTCAGTTGCAGAAAAGTATATAGAAGAATCGATTAAAGGCAAAAACAGGATTGCAAGAATAATCCAAAGTGTTGAAGTCTTCCGTGATTACAGAAAACACTGTAAATCCATCAACAACTCCATTGATACATATTGCTGGCAACAGCAGTTGTACAATTAATGTCAATCTTCAAAAACTAGAATAAAAGCTTAGTTTATGTTGATTACAGTATGAAAAAAAGAATATTAAAAACATAAAATAAAATACAATTGGAATTAATGTCCAAGATGTCTTCCGTTTTCAGGAAGACACAAGTCTTTACTTTTTTCTAAACAATCCAGACAGAATTTATTTTGTAGGTCGTTTTAAATTGTAGAAAAAATTTCGATATAGTTTTTGACTTACTTTGTTTATTCCTCGCATAGTTTCGACTTCGTCTTGTTCAACTTTGAGCTTGGCTTTCCACAAATAGTCTGTCCTTGCGGTGAATTCTATTTGCCTATCCAATATGTGGAAAAACGTAACTACCAATGCTAAAGCTATGGCGGTTTTTATTTCGAACGGTATCGTTGAAAATCTGGTAAAAAACAAAATCGAAATATTACAAATAAATAAATCTCCAAAGCACGAAAGCGTTATGAAATTAATGCATTATTTCGGTCACTGTACATATTTATAAAAATTATTGATCATTTTCAAAATAATAACCTAATCTAACCTAACCTAACCTAACCTAACCTAACCTAACCTAACCTAACCTAACCTAACCTAACCTAACCTAACCTAACCTAACCTAACCTAACCTAACCTAACCTAACCTTACCTAACATAACCTAACCTAACCTAACCTAACCTAACCTAACCTAACCTAACCTAACCTAACCTAACCTAACCTAACCTAACCTAACCTAACCTAACCTAACCTAACCTAACCTAACCTAACCTAACCTAACCTAACCTAACCTAAAACGGCCCATACACGATGCAATTTGTTGTACAAACGGTTGTACAACAGATCGCATTGAAAATCGTATAGACAGATCGTAAAGAATTTTGCCCACAGACGTTAAAACATTTCAAGCGATTTGTTGTACAACAAGTTAGTATATTCCAAGTTCTTGAATATGTCAGTTGATAAAAAAAAGGAATAGCTGGTGCAATTGTTGCATTATTTTCTGATGAAAATAACAAAAAAATTAATAAAAAGAAGAAAGAAGTTTGGTGCAAAAATTGGTTACTGCAAAGATATAAAAATTCGCAAATTAATTTATTAAATGAGCTACGGGTAATTATTTACAAGAGCTACTTAGTTCCAACTTTAAAACATAATTTTGAAGAAAATATGCTTGAGCGCAATAAATGAATACTCAATTCATGATTTGTACATCATAATTAAACTATGTTTGTAAAAATTTCGGAAATAAGCCAGAAGTAGCTCTTGTAAATAATTACCAAAATTTCATAGCTTGTATTTCGTTTATGTTTGTTGGAATAATCATTGGATTTTACATCCCATAAACAGTTTTGTATATTTCGATAAAGTTTTTTAAAAATTCTTAATCATTATCCATTTTTCTCTTGAAGTACAAATACTTTTGAATTAAAATTGTACGACAAATCGGCGAATACCCACACACGCTCAAATCCGTCGCATATCCAACTGAGTTGTACAACAGATTTTTAAGCAAGCTGAACTACCAAACGATTCGTCCGCGCCTTACGATTTGTCGAACGACTACCCCACACACGTTCCAATTTTCTTTCAAACGGTTTGACAGACATATATCGTACGATTTGTTGTACAACAAATTGCATCGTGTATGGGCCCTTTAACCTAACCTAACCTAACCTAACCTAACCTAACCTAACCTAACCTAACCTAACCTAACCTAACCTAACCTAACCTAACCTAACCTAACCTAACCTAACCTTACCTAACCTAACCTAACCTAACCTATCCTCACTGCAAATAGTTATAAAAAATACTGATAATTTTCAAAATAGAAAGAACCTGGATGGGATAGCAATAGATTAAAAATATTCTGAGCTTAGAAATTTTCTATGAAGAGAAACTTTTTTGATGACTAAGTCCCTTGATTAGATTCTGAAGGCAATTCCAAACTAACTTGGAATGGATCCGATTTGAGTTATACTTACTTAAAACTGGTCTTCTTTGCTGAACCTATTTTTACATTAACTATTTTCTGTAAGTACCCCATAAGGTTTTGGATCAATTTTCGTTCCCAAGCAGTGGGTACCTCTTTAAAAGCTAGCTAACACCAGAAAGGCAGCCTAAACTCAATTTTAACTAAATCGCTGATAAAAATTCACAATGGGGAGACCATTAATTTTCCTATTCTTCTATTAAAACATTTTTCAGCTCATCAGGGTTGTCTTTACGAGTTTTTATGCGCCTGTCCAGGTAGTCCCAAACATGAACTTGATCGTGAATATCATATATTGAACCCGTCGTCCAAGCATTGCTGTGTATTTATGTTTATCTTTTCTTTATTCAACTTTAGTTGAAGAGACGATGCGACATTGAACGTGCCATACTATAAACAAATTACGGTGGTCTAGGCCATCGGTATTTTTTAATTAACAATTTAATTAAGTATACAAAATATACGGGGTGTTCACACCACATGCAGCCCAACCTAAAACTTGGATATATACCAATCTCTTGTAGGTATTCCATTGTTATTCTGGCAACGTGCATTAGAATAAAATTCTCTCCAATGATTGGAACAAAGGCACTACATTTTCCTCAAGAACCTCCCTTATATACCAATCAGCTGTCAGTGATCCCCTAAGAAACACAATTAACTCCGTGTGGCCTTCAAAACAGATGCCTCCCCATACTAAAGGATACCATACACCCATATTAAAATATTCTGAAAATTTTGATATTTCTTTTGACACCATAATTCAATTTTTAAAATTATACGATAATTTTTGTGACGAGTGTATTTTAATTAGTTTTATAGCTGGACCGAAATAATGGATTTATTACATTTTTAAACATCGTATAAATAAGATTAATTTGACTTACTGATCTTCGTAATTATCCTGAAAAAAATCTAAATAACTGTAGATTAGAATATGGGCTAGTGCAGAAATTGCCATCAATAGTAGTTTCAGTAAGAATCCCATTCTAAGGAAAACGGAAATTGCTGCCAAAACTAACGTGGAACTGTAGAGATACGTCTGTAAAACAGTGAGAAAAATGTATCGTTTTAAGAAAAAAAGTCCAACATAGCTTACAATAATGCTCAAGAATGGATTGTGTAAAAATTTTTAATTCTAAATACTTAGATTATACAGAAGTGAAAGCATTGTCGATTCCTTTGATATTTTTGCTTCCAATTCTTATGACTACAATGTGAAAATGAACCCAAAATTGAAATTAAATTGAAATTAAAGAAAATATAATATTATATTACATAACAAGTGTGGAAAGTGTAACATTTTGTACGAGTTAAAGTTTAGAAACTAAACGAGTGCAAGAAATACAATTTCCAACGAGTTATGTACACTATTTTTCCTACGACCACGTAAAAAATCCTTCAACAAAAGTATTTTTTAAAGTATAAAGTCAATTAAACAATATCACGCACACTGATTCTAATACGTAGTTTCTAATAGATCTAGATGAGCTGAAAACAACAGTTTTTGTTTCATTTCGATATCTGGAATGGTGCACGTTTTACAGAACTGTTTATGATTTTCCAAAAAAAAGAGCAAAACATGAGGGTTGAAAAATTGGAATATTTTGATAAGGGGTGACGATATCAAAAAAATGGTCAATCAGTTTTTTCTAAATAAAACCCAGAATCTATCCATGTGAAAAATTTTTAAATCCATCAAGAATTGACCGAGTTTTCATCAAAAAAGTGATTTTTCGAAAAAAAAAATAATCCCTCTTAAGGATAGTTGTATTAAAAAAAAATAGTCAAAATACACATTTCAACCCACTCTACAATATGGAAAAATTTCATTAAAATCCGTTGATAAATTTGACGTAAATGCCACAGATCATAGAACTATATTTTTTTACTTTTCAATACGTGTATTGATATTTACTTTTCAATACGTGTATTGATATTAGCTACTTTCTTAAGTACAAATAAGTGTGCAAATTAGCACTTTCATATGTGGTCGTAGGAAAACTAATTTTACTGTAATTTTCAATTTTCAATGTTCCTTTTTACTTTTTTTATTATACATTCCTACAAACATCAACATGGTCTAGGGATATTAATAAAAAAGTAATTTCAATAATAATAATAAGTTGTAGCCGACAGAAAAAACGGTAGTTCCGCGATTATTTCTCAAACAATATCAAAACAATGCAGAGCTTATGAGTAATTAACGTATATTCGCGTATTTTGAATGCTCCCAACTTCTAACCAATCAATCGTGCAAATTAAAATATTTTGTCGCAGAATACTGTAATGCAAATGCCCCTTTACAGTGTCAAACACTGAAGTGTCACAATTCTCGTTCAGGTCAGTATTTTACGTTATTCTATGAGTTAAAATTAATTTTATATTCATTATATTCAAACAATCTAAAATAGTTTATATAGTGTAAAAGTATCAACTTTTTGGCAATTATTTGATAACTTTTCCATTTTTAAGAATCTCATAAATACTAATGTTTTGTTTTTTTAATTCCAAGGTGCAATAAAAGTTAGTTTCATAATTAGCTGAATACGATCCTGGCAACTGTCAGATTTGCATAGAATTACATGCAATAATACTCAACATTCCCAAAATAGTGTATGACGTCACAAACTATGACGAACTGAAAGAAGGGTTTGGTAAGAAGTATACAATATTTTTCCCAGTGTAATAAACGGAATGAATGTCACTTGCCGATGATCAAAGGCAATAAAAATTGTAAGCAAAGAGATCAAAGCTTTCGTTTCTATATAATTTGAGTATGTTGTAGTAATGGTTAACAGGTCGGCTGAAAAGTCCCCGGTCTGACCTATAGATGACGACACTAGAATTAAATCCATTTCATTTTTAGATAGTATCAACCTTCAAAAGATTCGTGTAAAAATTTGACAGCTGTCGGACTAGTAGTTTGTGAGATATTGCATTTTTAGTGAAGCAACTTTTGTTATTTTCAAAAAGATGGAAAAAAAAAGAATTTCGTGTGCTTATTAAATATTGTTATTGTTATATAAATGATAATTGTAGTCATGATAACATCTTGCATTATGTTACTAAGCAGTTGTTCATATATAGCAATAAAGACATTACGCAAGAGTCGAGTTTTAGTTATCAAACGAAACTGTATTTTAATTTCACCTACATCCCAAGCGCAGGCTACCTAACAAGTTAAGCATAAAACAGTTATTTGAAAGGAAAAAATACAGTTGAAGCAAAAGCTTGGCTTGATAATGAGTTTCCGGACTCTGCGCCAGGAAAATCAACAATCATTAACTGGTACGCAAAATTCAAGCGTGGTGATATGAGCACCGAAGACGGTGAACGCAGTGGACGCCCAAAAGAGGTGGTTACCGACGAAAATATCAAAAAAATCCACAAAATGATTTTGAGTGACCGTAAAGTGAATATGATCGAGATAGCTGACACTCTAAAGATATCTAAGGAACGTGTTGGACATATCGTTCACGAATATTTGGGTATGCGGAAGCTCTGTGCGAAATGGGTGCCGCGCGTGCTCACAATCGACCAAAAACAGCAACGAATTGATGATTCTGAGCAGTGTTTGCAGCTGTTAAGTCGTAATAAACCCGATTTTTTGCGTCGATATGTGACTATGGATGAAACTTGGCTCCATCACTACACGCCTGAGTCCAATCGACAGTCAGCTGAGTGGACTGCGGCCGGTGAACCGCCACCAAAGCGTGGACAGACTCAACAGTCAGTTGGCAAAGTTATGGCCTCAGTTTTTTGGGATACACACGGTATATTGTTCATCGACTATTTGGAAAAGGGAAAAACAATCAACAGCGACTATTACTGTGCATTATTGGAGCGATTGAAGACCGAAATCGCGAAAAAACGGCCCCATATGAAGAAGAAAAAAGTGTTGTTTCATCAAGACAATGCACCGTGTCACAAATCAATGAAAACGATGGCAAAATTGCATGAATTGGGCTTCGAATTGCTTCCTCACCCACCGTATTCTCCAGATCTAGCCCCCAGCGACTTTTTCCTTTTCTCTGACCTGAAGAGAATGCTCGTGGGAAAAAAATTTGGCTCTGATACTGAGGTAATAGCCGAAACTGAAGCCTATTTTGAGGACAAACCGAAGGAGTACTAATAAAATGGTATCGAAAAGTTGGAAGGTCGCTATAATCGCTGTATCGCCCTTGAAGGCAACTATGTTGAATAAAAAAAATTAATTTTGTCAAAATAGTGTTTTTTACTATGGTAGACCGGGGACTTTTCAGCCGACCTGTTAGTTTAAAAAAATGGAATTAGGAGAAAAAAGAGTTTTTCTGTTAAAAGTACCCAAACGAAAAACTCCTTCAATATAACAAGAAAAATGTTTGAAATGCTCTACTTACAGGAACGTATTGTACTACTACTATTTCCGGAATTTCGTCAATTTGTGGAATTTCATCGGTCAGATTCCAAGAAGCATTTCCCTTGATTTCCGGAAACTCCGTCGTTGTTTCAGTCTTTATAGGTATAGGTATAGGTTGCGGGTTGTAATTTATCTGCAAACATTAACACAGAGACATTAAAAATTCCCTTAAAATTTAAAAGATTTGCAAAGTTATCTGCGGAACAATGTACATCGGGTACTCACCAATGTTATGACGGCGCAAGCTGATATCAGCGTTACGGAAACCAAGAAAATTGACAGTCTCAGACAACGACTCTCGGCTACTATTTGTCCGGGCGGCGAACATTCTCCCGGTTCATCTATGGGAGTATCTGAAGGGGGCCGAGGTCCACAACATCCGTCCAACCAACATAGATAGACGAATATGAGCAGAACTACTAACGTTGGACCGAGAGTGCCGTACAAAGTGATCGTCCTGAAATTTTATACAAAATAACTGAAGATTTTATCTCTAAATGCTAGGGAGTTCTAGTTTGGTTCATAAGAACTTCTGTAACAGTTCAAGAATGGAGAAAAGAAACAGAAAACAGAAACAGAGAAAAGCTAATGAAATCTTGCCGACGTTTCGATGATTTTTCCGAGGATTTTTCTTCTTCTGGCGGGTTGTTGTAACAAACAAAATATAGAATAAGTAAATGAATTAATAATTACGTATTTTAACTTGAATTAAAATTAAACTTTAAAAATGACAATGATTAGCAGGTAATAACTAAAATAAATGAAAATTGAATGGAACATTTGAGGGTTAAGAAATATATTACTGATCTTCATCGTCATCCAAGTCTTCATCTTCATCGTCTTCATTTAGATTTATTATTATTGGCTTAATGTTTTCCATTAAATGATCTGTTTGCCACATCTTTTCCTCTGTCTTCTCTACTTTTTTTTCATAATTAGACCACTGCATTGGGGTTACTTGCGAATACGCTGTTTTTATAAGTTTTTCCACATCCTCTTTTTTAAAAGTACTACTATTACGAGCCACATATCCTTTCACTTGGCTCCACACCATTTCAATAGGATTTAATTCGCAATGATAAGGTGGTAATCGTAGGACTGTTATATTATGTTCCGTGGCAATGTCGTCTATTTTTCTTAGGTCGCGTTTGCAGTAGGCAATAATTCTGTTTTTAAATAATCATCCTCGAAGTAAATCTCTTTTTCCAGTAGCCAGTACTTTATTTGTTCCTTATTCCAAGTTGTCTTTGGAAAAGGTAACTTCGCCGAATGGTATGACGCATTATCCAACACTACAACATTCTTTGATCCGTTTTTCGGCAAATTAGGGATCAATTGATCTTTAAACCAGGCCTCAAAGCCTTCTGCATCCATTTCGTCGTGGTAATCGTCTGCACCTTTCTTTGCCAGAAAAGTTTTTTCTGCACCCTCAAGAAAACCGTCTTTCCAGCCTGCATGAAGAAGAAAAAATCTCGGTCCTCGTCGACTTGGAGCCTTCAGTCCTGTTGTCAGTCCTTTGACAAATGCATCTCGGGCATTTTTTTATGGTAGTGTCTTTCCATTCAAAATTTACACTGTGGCCCACATTAATCCATGACTCGTCCAGATATATTACGTTATATCCTTCTTCGCGGAATTTCTTCACTGATCTTAAATATTTGTGCCTCCAGGCGATTATATCAGCTCTTTCTATTAGAATCGAGTATCTTCCTCTCTTTCCATAAACAAACCTCATATCGTTAAGCAAGCGTCTTAGCGTACTTTTAGAAAAATTTGGTACATTTTCGTCTGAATTTATTTTAGCAAGAACTTTTGCCAGTGTTGGTGGAATATTTTCGGAGTAGAATTCATGCACAGCTTTTCGTATTTGCGATTGGATACCTTCATCGTAGGTGATCAGTCTTGAATTCGACTGGCTGCTGTTCCGTCTTCGTTTTTTTGGCGATGTCAAAGGTCCAGTAGCGGCTTCGCTTTTCAGATTATACACTGTTCTCACACTAAGGCCAGTCATTTCAGAAATCAGTTCTATTTTCGCTGTCACACTTTTGTCATCTTTTGTATTCAACGTATACGTTAAAATATTCAATAAAAGCCTCTTGGTTTGACGATGAAGATTTTCACCTTGTTTAAATTTTTCAAACGGTGCTGCTAACTGCATGGCTGTTGTTTCAATAATGCCCTTTCGTTTATCAGCAGAAACAGATAGGTACCTGCCTATGTTATTACTTACCTGTACATTTACTTACCTCTACATTCCAGGAATATTACATAACGGTTACGAGGATCAAGGGATCATACAGGTAAAAATAATTAGCATCTTTGTAATTAAATAATATTTTCACTGGCAATAGGATTAGGATTTGTCTGAAAGATTTAGTAGAGACCTAAATAATCCATCAAGTAATCAGGTATACTGATTACAATCTACATAAATAGATTTGAATTCCATTTTTTAATAATATTTATTATATAGAATACATCTGTTTTGCAAAATTCATAATAAAACGTTTCTACGAAAATAAATTGGCTGAGTTAATTGTGGTTCAAGCCGTAACCAAAGCGGCAACAGTGTTGAATATTCGCCCATAAGATTTACATTGGCTTATGCCGGCCACGCTGCATAATAACTGTGACCCGCTCTATAGATGGCACTCTGGATCGTTCTCGCAGCCTCGTTTTGGCTTTATATAAGCGGCGATGTGCAATGCAATGAGACCTCAGTTCGAAACAGCACGTTGTGGCGAATGCAGCGGTATCAAGTAATGAGTAAATATTTATGGTCAACTTCACTTGGCAAAAAACCACCTCGATTCATTCCAGTGCGTTCAGGAAATGATAGAAAATCTATGTTACAGTGCTGCAGGCATGCAAGTTAAGAACCCGGACGAATTTTGGACCAAAAAGATGCAGGAATATCCTCAGTTGGCGAATGAAGCTGTAAAACTTTCACACTCGTGAGAAAAGTGTAACTTTTCCACCTTGTTGCACAATATACTATTATTCCATAAGTGTTTTCCACACATTATAAAGCAAAATAATAAATCTAGCTATAAAGATTTTTCCTTAGAGCCTCCATCATACACACATTTTCCCTACTTGACATTTTTGCTAAGAACATCCTGCTGAATTAAACTCGTCAAACTTTCTGTGTGTGAATGACCACATCGTCGTCTTACACCCTCATTAGACATCGTTTGTAAAATTATTAAGTTGGGAAATTCCCGAGGAAATTGTAGGAGAATTTTCTCAAGAGCGAATACCTTGCGAGCGAATATTTTACCGAATAGCGCAGGAACGAGAAATTGAAAACTATCGTTTGTTGCTTCAAGAAACTCGTGAAGGAATAAATCGAAATCAAACAAAAGAGTTTGTTTACCAACCCCGGACTAAATATTTGACTATATTTTTACTTTATTTACAACCGGAGTTTCTGCAAATAAAACTACTACACTAGGAGTAAATATTTTTTTCCGATTTTAGAATAATGGGTAAAAAAAATTATATCTTACCTGGGGATGGTGGTGATTTGCATGAGAAACATCGCCAAGAACAGGAAGGAAGCGCAAGTGATGTAACAACGGAATTCCGCATCCGGTTGGCTGCGATAGTCGGTTTCTGGTTTTCTATTTCGGAACCATAGCAAAGCGGGATGAAGTTCCTCGCTGCATTTTCTGAAAAATAAAACGGCAGGTTTTATTCGTGAGGAATTGCGAAAACGTTCTTACATTATTTAGAGACGATTTCCGTTTCGTGAAGCGGCAGTTGGTTCACTAATTTTACGTGAAAAGTCAAGGAAAACTTGTCAGAGGACGTTCACGTTAACGGGAGTGTGATTGTGTTGTTTAAAAGACAATTTTTACCAATTTTATTCTAACCGAAAGTTGAATTTCGTTGTGTAAAATCTACTTTTTCCATACCTTCCTCGGAAAAATTGAAAATTTTCGAAAACACTCCGAATGAGCTAAAAATCTGGATTCAGACTAATTTCACCCTCCTTAAAACAAATCTGCCATCAGAAAAATTCTAAAAAAAGTATCTTGCCTTGTAGCGCCCAGTGAATCGAGCGTTATGACATGGTCTCAGTTTTAGACGCATAACTCAAAAACAAATAGTCGTAGACAATTCTTGTTTACACAGTTTAAAAGCCAAGAAAATATCCTACAAACCCTGAAAATTTTAATTTTCTACCGTAATTTCTACCAATTTTATCCCAACCGAAAAATGACCTTCGTAAAATCGACTTTTTTCCATACATACACCTTGCTTCGAAAAAATGAAAATTTTCGAAAACACTCCGAATGAGCTGAAAATCTGGATTTAGACTAATTTGACCCTCCTAAAAACGAATCTGCCATCAGAAAAATTCTAAAAAATTTATCTTGCCTTGTAGCAACCAGTGAATCGAGCTTTAAGACATGGTCTCAGATTTTGACGCATAACTCAGAAACAAATAATCGTAGACAATTTTCGTTTAGACAGTTAAAAAGCCAAGAAAATTTCCTACAAACACTGAAAATTTCAATTTTCTATTGTAATTTCTACCATTTTTATCGTAACCGAAAAATGACCTTCGTAAAATCGACTTTTTTCCATACATACACCTTGCTTCGAAAAAATGAAAATTTTCGAAAACACTCCGAATGAGCTGAAAATCTGGATTTAGACTAATTTGACTTTCCTTAAAACGAATCTGCCATCAGAAAAATTCTAAAAAAATTATCTTGCCTTGTAGCGACTAGTGAATCGAGTGTTAAGACATGGTCTCAGATTTTGACGCATAACTCAAAAACAAAAAATCATAGCCACTTCTAGTTTACATAGTTAAAAAGCCAAGAAAATTTCCTACAAACCCTGAAAATTTCAATTTTCTACTGTAATTTCTACCAATTTTATCGTAACCTAAAAATGACCTTCGTAACTGACTTTTTTCCATACATACACCTTCCTTCGAAAAAATGAAAATTTTCGAAAACACTCCTAATGAGCTGAAAATCTGGATTTAGACTAAAAACGCCAAAAAAATGCCAAGCCAAGTCAAGTTTCTTATTTTAGTAGACTCCTTATGTTGTTACATTGTATCAGTTCGGTAAGTTGTATTATACCAAACGGGTTTAAAGTTCCTGAATTTTCATTAAATTCCTCGGTTTATGACAGGAACTGTTGGATTATGTATTTTGAGGAAAAAGAACGAATACTGTTAGATTCGTAACTTGAAATTGTTCATTCTACAGATGCTTTGGGATTTAGTCGACTTTTCTTTATTTTAATCTAACTTTATTAACATTTTTTGATCTGTGAATAAATGAATTTAATTTCATTTAGAATACAGATTAAATAATAGCTGCCATCCTTGGATAGACAATATCTCAGTATCTGATTAGTGTTTTACTACTTTTATTTTCCTTCGAAATGTAGTTTTATTGTGTTTAAATAAACACACTATAGCAAATTCACGCTCGAATTGTTCGCATTTAATAATGAATTGTGTAGTTTCGACCGTTATAAATATCAAGTAAACGCCCAAATGCCATAAATATTAGGAGCAAACACTACCGCGTCATCACTTCTCGTTTGAAAGAAACTTTTTTTAGCAAATTAAACGATATTTTCAAAACTTTTTTAACAATTAGAAAATTTCTAATTTGTTTACTTTATTGCTTTAAAATTTTGATATTTTTTCGGATCCGTTTGGAACCTTTCTTTAAATGATCTACATAATATTATTTGTTATAAAAGTATTTGTAAACTAGATTATGCATAGGAATTGAGGATTCGCTCTTATTTTGTACGATGTGGCCACAAGGTAATAAACGATGCCAGGATATCGGAATTTATCAACAGAAATAATTCAATTTGTGGTATGAACACCTCGTATATTTCGTATATTTAATTAAATTGTTTATTAGAAATATCGATGGCCTAGACCACCGTAGTTTGTTTATAGTATGGCACGTTCAATGTCGTGTCTTCAACTAAGGTTTAATAAACAAAAGATAAACATAAATACACAGCAATGCATAGACGACGAGTTCAATGTATGATGCTGATACAGCATTAATTTAATTTATTTATAGTAATTAAGTGTTGTACTCTAATTCATTCATAGAAAATATAGTTTAATGTCTTTAGTGTAAAAGTGTTTATTCCATACAACCCCCAATATTAAATATTACAAATTCTATAATTCGAAATACACCGAAATTATACATTTGATGAGTTTATGAAGTCATCGATTTTTACCAAAGCTTGTATAAAATATTTTCCATTTTTATTTCTGTGTAAAACGAACACCATTTGTATTAATTTTAATCAACAATATGCGGATTGGGATTAGAAATTATTTCGAATGTTCCCTGATCCGTATAAAGCCGACTGGCAATAACTGTTGGAGTAATTACAATTGCCAATTAAAAAAAAAACTGAAATGGAATTGTGTTAATGTTCAGAGTGTCACAAAATTTAAAAATGATTCGATCTATTGGTTTTACGTTTTTTACCAATCGTATAAAATTAATTCTCTTTATTTACTGCTCTATACAGGGTGTTTCTTAAGTAATCTAAAATATTATATGGGGCGCTTCGTTACTCAATTTTAAGACGAAAAGTTCATATAAACATGTGTGATAGGTGTTGTCGTTTATGAGATACAGGGTGTTGAATTTATTGTAATAAGTCAGTTCTGATTGTACGTGAAATTCATTTTTCCCGGTGACGCTACTGGTTTTTAGAAGTAATACGCAAAAACATGCTTATTCTAAGTGGCCTTTGAAATAATGTTGACAAGTGTCAAATTTGAAAACCAACGCAAAAATCGTACATTTTTATTTGATTGACTCTGTGTTTAGTTAATAACTATGCCAGTGTTTACTAATGTTGAAATGGCTAATATGCATTTTTTGTACGGATTAGCGAATGGTAATGCCTTAGAAGCTAGACGTACGTATGCCCAGCGTTATCCAAATAATCGTTTACCATGTTCAGATACGTTTACTAAGTTACATATTCGTTTACAAGAAACTGGAACTTTTGCTAAATCGAAGAATATTATTGGACGACCCAGAACTGTGAGAAATCCCCAATTGGAAAACCAGATTCTTCAAATTATTGACCAGCATCCAGAAACGAGTACAAGAAAAGTTGCAGATGAAGTAAATATTAGTAACAAAACTGTTTGGAATATTCTAAGATAATTTATTGTATCCATATCACGTTCAACGTGTTCAACATTTGTTACCTACTGACTATCCATTACGCATACAGTATTGTCAATGGATTTTACGTGAAATCGCCAACAATCCGAATTTTGTGGCCAATATTCTATTTACGGATGAAGCCAACTTTTCTAGACATGGGATTATGAATTTTCATAATGACCACATATGGGCAGATGTAAATCCACATACCATAAGTGTAAAACATTTTCGGTCAATGTTTGGCTTGGCATCATCGATGATTATTTAATTGGACCATTTTTCCTTCCTGTACGGTTAACCGGTGAGACATACCAACATTTTCTAGAAAATGAACTTCCACTTCTTTTGGAAGATGTACCTATTATTATTAGAAGGCGCATGTGGTTCATGCATGACGGAGCTCCTCCACATTTTTCAGTGATTGTACGCGAGTTTTTAAATGTTTTCCAGGCCATTGAATCGGACGAGGATCTCCACACCCGTGGCCCCTTAGATCACCTGGACACAATCCTCTGGATTTTTGTGTGTGGAGATATTTGAAATCGCTTGTTTACACAACACTGATATTAAACGTACAAGATCTTCGTAACAATCCTGGTATCTTCGAACGTATTCGACAATCCATTAGACATCGAGCGGATTCTTGCATTTTAGCTGGAGGTGGACATTTTGAACATTTGCTTTGAAATGTATTATTTTTTCTTTATGTTTAACACATGTTGCTTGTAATAAATAATAAAAAATATAAATCAGTAGCGTCACCAAGAAAAATTAATTTCACGTACAACACCCTGTATCTCATAAACGACAACAACTATCACACATGTTTATATGAACTTTTCGTCTTAAAATTGAGTAACGAAGCGCCCCATATAATATTTTAGATTACTTAAGAAACACCCTGTATAATAAGATGTATACTTTGAGATTGTCGTTTTTTCGAATGTATATTTTATTGATAAATTTATGATTTATTGTGTGGTAGAGTTTCACTGTATTTTTTTCAACTATTGCTTTCCGGTTTCTTTAAAAATGTTTCGTAAATATTTGTCTATTTTTATGATTAATATCCTATTTTTATTTGCATTTCAATTAGCACTAGTTTTTTTCATAAGATTCCTCAAGATTTTTATATTTTCAGTTATTAAATTTCACAGTTTTTAATTTGATGATTCCTCATAAAAAATTGTCAAGCTTAATCCTGAAATCCTTCCGATTTTATATTAATTTTTATTATTTTTTATTTGTTTTATTATACAAACTTTCTAGATAGTTCCAACACATATTCAATTGATTTAAGATTATTAAATAATGAAGTTTTTTAACAAAACTTCCACTTAGATTTAAAAAATATAAAATTTTTAGTTCTTAACTAAAAAAAAAAAAATAGCACACCCCTAGAAGTTTTTAATATTGATATTATATCGCGTCACAACTTTGATTTATTTCCCATTTGAATAACATGGGGTTTTTGTACTTTTTGCAATTCATTTTATTTTTCTTAAATTATTCCATCTAAAACTGAGGCAAATCATTATTTTTGTGGTAAATTGAAAGCTCTACAAAAAGATTTAAATATATTTTTTTGATAATTCACTCGCCTTCAAGTTATTCAAGGTTAGATTTTGCTGGATTATAGCTAAAACATCCCAATAATTGAATAATTTAACTGCTTGATATATAAGTTAAAATAGTAAAACACGTTGATAAAAATATCACATATTTAATAATGTCTCCATTACATTCCAAAACAAATTTATTTTATCAATTATTTGGAATCTTTTTAAAATTCACTTACAATTTGAATTACGTACTTTGTGATTGGCTAGAATATTAATATATATTTCAGTTAGTTTGACAGTTCGTGCTGCAGAATAATTGACCACCTTTATATACAGTATGATGCAAATGTATGGAGTAAATTTATTATTTCAGAAACAGACGACTTTAGCTATATTTTATAGTTTATGGTTTATTACTTTACACCTTTTTGAAACAGAGTATAACTATGTAGTCCAGGCGTGCTGTACTTTTAGACGGAAATTCTGATACCTGGAATGTAACAGTTGGAGGTGGTAAAGGGGCTTATAACACAAGAAAAAAAAAATACATTAACTATTTAAATTATGATCATAAACTTTTTAGGGGTGTAAAAGGGATAAAAAACTGAAGTATTGCTGTTTGCGTCTAAAATTGACGTCAAAATGAAAAGTGCCCAATAGAAAAGTTGTATATCATGTAAAATCCTAAAACTTTTCTCTTGGTAATTTTCTCACATTACCTCAATTTTTCGAGGAAAATGGAAAAAAACGATTTTTCGTTTTTAATTTTTAATTTTCCAACGGATTCGTCAATCTTGGTGAAACTTGGTGAAAACTTACCTTTTCATGTCCAAAATAACCTCGAATTTTCTCAACCTTGTAACATAATAATTTTCCGAGAAATTTGATTTTTCTGGAAAAATCTCTTTTTTTTCAACTGTAAAGTTTGCTCGGAAAATATTATTGGACAAGATTTTCCTGGTGCTCATTTTTTTCGTTTTTACGTCTACTTTCACATGAAATAAAAAAATACACCTCTCATTTAAAAATGTGCTCAAAAATGAAAAAAAAGCAAAAAATGAATTTTGCAGCATCTAAATTTGATATAATTGTTAAATTTCTGTTATAAAATATTAAAATATGCAAAAGCCGACTCTTGCATTACATTCTACGGGAAAAATTACAAAAGAAAATGTATTTCATTATCTAGTCGGATTTTTATTTCATTTGCAATATTATTATAAACACTCAAGTCTATTAATGAAGTTAATAATCCGAGCGGGGGTTTCATGGTTTTTACTATTTTTGTATGCTGCTTTGTTTATATTATAAGGTTTTTCATGAGGTAAATCGATTTGTTGATAATTAAAAGGCCCAAATATCCTTCCATCAGAACCCTATAGCCCAATTTTCATCAAAATTTTAATTTTCTATGACTTTTTGGAATAATTTGTTTATTTTTAATATAATAATCGTTCGGTTTTAAGTAATTCGTAATTGTAATTAAAAAATATATTGAAAAGACAATATTTTGTTTGTTACGAATGATAGTATATTTTGTATACCGAAATGTTGCAAGGTCAAAGAGAAAACAAAAGGCCTAGGCCCCTAGGCTAGTTAGAGTTGTCATGTCTACACTTTGTCACTTATGAAAGGTGGCTATAGGGCTCTGATGGAAGGGTATTTGGGCCTTGTAATATCAACAAATCGATTTATCTCATGAAAAACCTTATAATATAAACAAATCAGCATACAATAATAGTAAAAACCATGAAACCCCCGCTCGGATTATTAACTTCATTACTAGACTTGAGTGTTTATAATAATATTGCAAATGAACTAAAAATCCGACTAAATAATGAAATACATTTTTTTTTGTAATTTTTCCCGTAGAATGTAATGCAAGAGTCGGCTTTTGCATATTTTAATATTTTATAACAGAAATTTAACAATTATATCAAATTTAGCTGTTGCAAAATTTATTTTTTGCTTTTTATTCATTTTTGAGCACATTTTTAAATGAGAGGTGTATTTTTTTTTATTTCATGTGAAAGTAGACGTAAAAACGAAAAAAATAAGCCCCAGGAAAATCTTTTCCAATAATATTTTCCGAGCAAACTTTTCAGTTGAAAAAAAAGAGATTTTTCCAGAAAAATCAAATTTCTCGGAAAACTATTATGTTACAAGGTTGAGAAAATTCGAGGTTATTTTGGACATGAAAAGGTAAGTTTTCACCAAGATTGACGAATCCGTTGGAAAATTAAAAATTAAAAACGAAAAATAGTTTTTTTTTCATTTTCCTCGAAAAATTGAGGTTATATGAGAAAATTACCGAAAAAAAAGTTTTAGATTTCTACATGATCTACAACTTTTCTATTGGGCACTTTTCATTTTGACGTCAATTTTAGCCGCAAACAGCAATACTTCAGTTTATTATCCCTTTTTCACCCTTTTTCACCCCTAAAAAGTTTATGATCATAATTGAAATAGTTAATGTATTTTTTTTTCATGTATTATAAGCCCCTTTACCACCTCCGACTGTTACATTCCAGGTATCAGAATTTCCGTCTAAAAGTACAGCACGCCTGGACTAATGGTTTATCAAATTATGATAAATTTAACATAAATTATTAAACCTTCTTCTTTAATTATTTATGAAGTTTTAAATAATTTGACAATATTTTAGTGTATTTGAGTTTTTCAAAGAGACCCCGTGTATATGACATACCTTTCCATCATTTCAAAGAACACTTTTGCGATTTTTTTATGCTTTCGTCGAAATTTTGGTACAAAATAAACTTTTTAAGTTGACCTTATGATGCAAGCATCGGTTTTGATAGCAAATAGCCGAAAGTAAAATTTAAAAATATTGCGGATTACGCGAGAGTCTCATGAATAATTCATTTTTTTAGTTAAACACGACCCTACAGGATTACGTTCGGGTTTTGGTAGTTAAGGATCACAATAATCATTCCACCATATATTTTTTATACGTAGGAACGCAAAAGTCAGTCGTACAGAAATATTTTTATAAGAAAATCTCGTTAAAAGTTTACATAATCGGTATGAAATTTTGTATAAGGGGTAAAAAGAAAATGTCTATTTGCAATAAAACAAAACTTACTTGCATTCCAAGCATGTGGTGCGATTCGGTAACAAATTGGATTCTATCATTGCCAATGTCTGAAAAATTAAACAAAATTATAATAGCAATAAAATGTCGTTCCATTGTTTGTGTCAACATTATTAGTTCTAGCTATTTGTTAAGCAATAAACAAACCACTGGCTAGTTTTGGTTATTTACATTTTAAAACACGAAATATTTTCTAAAAGTTCAAGTATTGCTTCCTGCAATATTCTTTTCTGAAACACTGCCACCTTTGTAGATCTATTGTACTGTCATTTGAATTTTAAAGCACTTCTTGCTATTCTGAAATTCATCAACCTTAATAATGGCAATTTGATACTGCCTGCTACCTTCGATTTTGTTCCACCAAATTCTTCAATCATGGGTAAAGACTGATCCTATGACCCTCGTGTATAACATGTTCAACTTTTGTCTCTAAGTTTTCACACATAAGCATCTACATCTTCCCAGGGGAAATGGTGGACATTAACGTGATTCTTGGATTTATGGATTCCATGTTAGCCTCGGGTCCAATATTGCACCTAAGTACGTATTTAGCCTGACTTACAAATGGAATCTCCATCCCTTTCAACTTTGGTGGATATAAACCTCGTAGTGCACATTTCATGGGGAAGACAACCACTGCTGTTTTTTGAGGTCTACCAGATCCGAGACAGTAAAAATATTTCCCAGATAGCATCCTGAGTAAATCGGCCATCAAGGTTGTCTCCTCCAAGTTTAAGAAAGCAGCTATTGCTATTGCCTTGGCCTTTAAACCTTGTTCAAAAATATTCTTTGGATTTATGGACCCCATGTCAGCTTCTGGTTAAATATTACACCTAAGTATTTAGCCTGACTTAAAAATGGAATCTCTATCCCTTTCAACTTTGGTGGATATAAACCTCGTAGTACACATTTCATGGGGAAGGCAACCACTGCTGTTTTTTGAGGTCTACCAGATCCGAGACAGTAAAAATATTTCCCAGATAGCATCCTGAGTAAATCGGCTACCAAGGTTGTCTCCTCTAAGTTTAAGAAAGCAGCTATTGCTATTGCCTTGGCCTCTAAACCTTGTCCAAAAATAGTAGGTCTGTTGTACTTTTTTGAAAATTTCTTTTTATAAAATTTACAGTGTAAATTAAATAGCTATGTATACAAACAGATTTTTCCAAAAATGGTTAATTTAAAAACCTTGTTTACATCACGCTCTTTAATTGACATTAAAAGGAAAACAACTACGAACCATTATTAATTTTTTAATATAAATTCGATCTCGCAGTGTAAAATTGACAGTTTAATCATAAAGAAACCCGTAGCTAATTAACTACCACTCGAAAATGACGTTAGTTGGGAATTAATTATTGTTTAAGGGACTTTTTTCTTGTTGTTGATATTATTTTCAAAGCAAAATCCTCCCATCAAAGTAACCGGTATTTTACCCAAGGGTTAATAAACAAGCAAACAAACAACTCGTGTCTTTTAGTATAAAATTAAAATGTTATGTGTGGCGAAAAAACAACAACAAAAAACTTTTTTATACTACTCGAGCAGTTTACGTATAGACCAGTAAGTGAGTCATGGTTTTATCAATAAAGAACATTACAGAAAATGCATTTCAAATTGTTATCGTTATATATTAAAGATTTAACTTTAAAGTAAGCGTTTTCTAAGAATTCTGTAGTTAACCTTGCTTAGATAATTGTTTGTCGTAACTAAGAAAAAAAACATTTTTTTTCATACTTTACAGGACTCTTCAATTCTCCCAATGTTGTTTGAAATATTAAGTGAATCAACATAAACTAAGCTTTTATTCTAGTTTTTGAAGATTGACATTAATTGTACAACTGCTGTTGCCAGCAATATGTATTAATGGAGTTGTTGATGGATTTACCGTGTTTTTTGTAATCGCGGAAGACGTATGGCTGTGATGTAGCACTTCGCCCCTTTGTATCATTCTTGCAAACTTGTTTTTGCCTTCAATCGATTCTTCTATATACTTTTCTGCAACTGAAGAACTCTTCGATCCATCGTGCTGTTTTAGAACTTTAAGGTCAGCTCCAGCATTGGCCAACAACGTTGAGGATGTCCGCCTGGAGCAGTGACCTGTATACTTTTCTGGTTGGTCTAGTTTTAAGAACTCACTGTCAATCACAGCTCGTCGAATATGCGTTTTTGTCTGGTTAATCTCAACTACTAGCTGAGGACACATCACTAACTTCTAAATTATAGATCTCTTCCCTTCGGCAACCTCCAGCAACTCCAAGTAATGCTATCACTTTGAGTAATAGATATTCTTTATCTGGAGCGTCCCTCATGAAGCTCTCAATTTGTTCCTTTGTCAGCACCTTCGACTGGTTTGGCTGATGGTCTGCATTTTGTTTTTTCAAAAAAACTATCAACTTTGGGAAACTTGATATATTGACATTCTCATTAACCATAATCATTGATTTTACCATCGAGTATTTGGACCATAATGAAGAAGGGTTGAATGTTTTTGACAAAACATTTTTTTTAAGTACTATTTGTTTTTAGCCTTAAAATAGTCCTCTGTTTCGGCAAGTACTTCTTCATTTGTACTAAATTATCGTATCACAATTTTTATACCTGCCTGTTCATATCCAGCAGATTTCAGGATGTCTTATAAGAAAGCCCTGTCTTCAAGTGTCTTTGACCCACCAGCTTGTATCAATAGTTCTGGTTACTCTATTTATTACACCAAGGAATGACAGAATAGCTTTTTACAGTTCGTTCGCTGGATCTTTTCCCATGGCTGAAATTATTAACATACTACTGTTTATAGTACGTCTATTTTCCACTCACAGAAACTAAAACCCCAAAATTGAACCGTTTGTTCCAATACAGCATAATATAACAAACAGAGATAGCCATATGACGAATGTCGATGATAGGTGTAACCTACACAATGAAAGTTCTGTGGTTTATCCGTGAATTTGTAAATTGACAATTGACAGACCAAATACGTTGTTTATATTTTTATTTTAGATTTTTATCCATTTTATTGCCCCTTGCACATAAATTTATTTCAAAAACAGTTGTTTTAGCAACTAACCTATACTTGAGTGTTCGAATAATTGTGGTAAGTGAATATTATTTATCTACTTCTTATTAATATATTTTGCAATGAAAACTAACCTTAAATTGACATATCATTATGATTCTGGATAGAACTCCATCAAACTGAATTATATGAAACACATTTTGCTTTCACAAAAGTAGAAAATATTGCTCTAATTTTCTGGATAACCAGAACCATTGATAAATAGCTTTCATTTTTAGAATATGCCTGGAAAAAGGTTGAATTCGCAAGCACAGGAGCTGGTCCTGAATTTGTTGGAGTATTTTGAGTTAGAAAAAAGAAATGGGGGACCTTTGGAACCAATTTGAAGTGTTCAAGAAGTAAAATTCAATGCTATTGAATTAATTTGGGCAAATTGTCATATTATAATAAATATATTGGTAAAGATGGATATTCAGATAGTTCAGTTATAAATATGTGGAAAGAGGAACTGGAACAATGTAATCCACAAATTTGGGAAAAGTGTGTTAGGCATACCCATGAAATCATACAAAAGTGGTATGCCCGAGAGCAGAATATTGATGATATTGGCATTCAACCAATTTTAATAAATATAAATGCTGGTGACAGTTCTGATTCTGAATATGAGGAAAATTAAATAAAATTTATTGTATATATATTTAAGCCTTCAATAAACATATTTAAAATATGAATTATTTATTTTTACAACCCATTTATTTTTCAAAGTTAAACTGTGTGGGTGGGACTGTCCAATAGCAATGGTTGCAGCCATAACCCTAACAAAGCAATTCTGATTTGCATAGTTTCTAGTGAGAAAGTTATTATTGATACTAAATATTATACAGGTAAATTTGTTTAATAGCAAGTTTGAAGAATAGCTCCATTAAACTCTGGTATTCTAACAGTTTTTTTTTAAACTAAACATTTAGGTAGCATATTGCTAAAAGGCTATAAAATATTTACAAATATCACCAGCTTTAATACAATAATAAATAACGTCCACCGTCACTTTAGCCATATCCTTATTAAGCTATCAATCTACGACCTACGTGTTATTTAATGTATTGATGTATTGCGTTTGTATATGTTTCAAGGTCATAGGAAAAGATCCACCGAACGAACTGTATTTGTAATAAAGTCCTTAAATATATAATATGTACGGTCAAATCAATTGGTGGTTATCCATACCGTATTCAAGTTGGACAACGACTAAATGCTGCGGACAAACATGCAAGAGAAATTTACTGTGGTCGCATGTTGAGTTTAATTTACGAATTTTTGAAAAACATATGGTTTTCAGACGAGTCACGTTCATCTTAGCGGCTATATTAATCGACAAACAAACAGATTCCTGGATTTGAACGTCCTGATGTCATTGTAGAGACACCACTCCACAGTTTTCGAGTTACCGTTTGGTGCGCGGTATCTGGTAATGGAATGATTGGTCCTTATTTCGTTGAAGACGATAATCAGAATCCACTTACTGTCAACCAAGAACGTTATAGAGAGAAAATTATTATACCTTTTGTGAGAGATCTAAATAACTTTTGCCGTGCATGAAATCTACAGTTTCGCACACAATGGTTCCAAAAAGATGGTGCAACAAGCGCACCTTAGACTTACTCCGTCAGCATTTCGATAATAGAATAATTTCTCGGGGAACAGACTTCGAATATCCTTCTCATTCACCTGATCTGACGCCACCTGACGCATACATTTGGGGCATAATGAAGGAAAAAATATTTCATTCGGAAAATCCGCCGGCGAATATTGCCGAACTACGGGAAAGAATACAAAATATTTTTCGGCAGTTCCATCAACCACTTTTTATAAATATGTTTATTGACTTACAAAATCGATATGAAGCTTGTTTGCGTCGAAATGGTGAACATTTTGAACACTTACATTACAGAAATTAAAAATTAATTTTTATTTTTATTTTCGGTACTGTTTATTTTGACGGATCGCTTAGCGATAACGCAAAATTACAGTGACAATTAAAATGCTACTTACTAGTCTATAACAGAGTAACAAAAAAGAAAAAACGCTGTACCTAACCTAATGGTAACGTTAGTATTCCGTAATTTTATTTGGCTGACTAACCTGGAGATACGATGTCGACTGTAAAACAAAAATATTTGATGAAAATTTTCATTAAGGCAAAGAAGTTTCTTGAAGGGTGGCGAGAGTAGCAAGGGTGGATGCTATTAAAATAAACATTTTCATATAATTTGCGAAGTTTACTCCTGTGCTGTCGACGAGCATTAATAAAAAGTAAATTATTATATAATAGAAGAAAGATGGGGAGATAAAATTTACAGCGAAATCTTGGGAAGTCAACGTTGAAATACCGAAATATGCTCGTCACAAAAAGTAGGTATCGCATAAGTAATTTATGAATTAAGTTTTTATTATTATCTTGTCATTTTTTTGGGGAAATTATAAGAAATGAGTGTGGAATTATGTTTCAAAGTAGTAGAGTATAGTAGCCGAATGTGGAATACCTTGTTATCAGTAGTAATAACCCAAGGACATTGATAATTGTTTGAAAAAATTTTATAACAGACTTCGAAAGCTTGTTGCTTGGAAACTACAAGCTTGAGAAAGTTTTTACAAGTTTTTAAAATTATGCGATATTTTTGTGACGAGTTTATTTCAAAAACCTAAAGTGTAACTTAAAAAATTGATAGTACTTGTATGAAATATTATTTAAAATAAATTGTTTGATGATTTATCCTCAATACAGTTCTGAATACAGTTATTTAGGACTTGGAACTTATTTAGAACATGATATTTTGCCACTTTAATAAGCGATGGAAACATTTTGCGATTAACAGGTCGGCTGAAAAGTTCCCGGTCTACCATAGTAAAACACAATATTTTGACAAAATTAATTTTTTTGTATTCAACATAGTTGCCTTCAATGGCGATACAGCGATTATAGCGACCTTCCAACTTTTCGATACCATTTTTGTAGTACTCCTTCGGTTTGTCCTCAAAATAGGCTTCAGTTTCGGCGATTACCTCAGTATCAGAGCCAAATTTTTTTCCCGCGAGCATTCTCTTCAGGTCAGAGAAAAGGTAAAAGTCGCTGGGGGCTAGATCTGGAGAATACGGTGGGTGAGGAAGCAATTCGAAGCCCAATTCATACAATTTTGCCATCGTTTTCATTGATTTGTGACACGGTGCATTGTCTTGATGAAACAACACTTTTTTCTTCTTCATATGGGGCCGTTTTTTCGCGATTTCGGTCTTCAATCGCTCCAATAACGCACAGTAATAGTCGCTGTTGATTGTTTTTCCCTTTTCCAAATAGTCGATGAACAATATACCGTGTGTATCCCAAAAAACTGAGGCCTTAACTTTGCCAGCTGACTGTTGAGTCTTTCCACGCTTTGGTGGCGGTTCACCGGCCGCAGTCCACTCAGCTGACTGTCGATTGGACTCAGGCGTGTAGTGATGGAGCCAAGTTTCATCCATAGTCACATATCGACGCAAAAAATCGGGTTTATTACGACTTAACAGCTGCAAACACTGCTCAGAATCATCAATTCGTTGCTGTTTTTGGTCGATTGTGAGCACGCGCGGCACCCATTTCTCACAGAGCTTCCGCATACCCAAATATTCGTGAACGATATGTCCAACACGTTCCTTAGATATCTTTAGAGTGTCAGCTATCTCGATCATATTCACTTTACGGTCACTCAAAATCATTTTGTGGATTTTTTTGATATTTTCGTCGGTAACCACCTTTTTTGGGCGTCCACTGCGTTCACCGTCTTCGGTGCTCATTTCACCACGCTTAAATTTTGCGTACCAGTCAATGATTGTTGATTTTCCTGGCGCAGAGTCCGGAAACTCATTATCAAGCCAAGCTTTTGCTTCAACTGTATTTTTTCCTTTCAAATAACAACATTTAATAAGCACACGAAATTCTTTTTTTTCCACCTTTTTGAAAATAACAAAAGTTGCTTCACTAAAAATGCAATATCTCACAAACTAATAGTCCGACAGCTGTCAAATTTTTACACGAATCTTTTGAAGGTTGATACTATCTAAAAATGAAATGGATTTAATTCTAGTGTCGTCATCTATAGGTCAGACCGGGGACTTTTTAGCCGACCTGTTACATCTAAAGGATACCATACACTCGTATTAAAATATTCTGAAAAATGTGATACTTTGTGTGACGAGATTATTTCAAGAACGTAAAGTGTAATTTAAAAATTGATAGTACTTGTATGAAATATTGTTTGAATTTGTTTGAAATGAATTGTTTGATGATTAATCCTCAATACAGTTATTTAGGACTCGGGTCTTATTTAGAACATATGATATTTTGCCACTTTAATAAGCGATGGAAACATTTTACGATTAAAATCTTCGTTTCCTCAATTTTTCGTATCGAAATTCTTATCTAAACTTTAACATTTTGCGTTTTAACTTACTGTTAGTTCAATATTTTTGGCCAGCGAAGATTCCGCTATATTGGCAAAAGGTTTGTCTGCACCCCAACATTCTACGTATTTGGTCATCTTGCTGGATGGACGAGTCCTGGTGTGTGGAATCCCTAGACCCAAGTTCCCTTCGCAGATACTGTTGGCTCTTTCTGAAACGTTGAACAGACGTGTCTTCAGGTTACCGTTGGCCGATTCTGAATCAGGTTTCTGGAAGAAGAAAAAAAAATAAATCAAAAGGAGGAAGTTTAGTTTAAATATTTACATATTTATTATTATCCACATCAGAGTTTGTATAATAAATTTTGATCTACAGGGTGTTTCAAAAAAAGGTAACACCGTCTCTAGGATAGGTAAAAAACTGAAAAATAATTGGGGTTGGCTTAGTGAATTTTTTTTCTAACGCCATCCGTTTTCAAGATAAAGGGCGTTGAAGAAAATGAAAAATTACACATTTCTTACGATTTTGCCGAAACTACTGGCACCATTGCAATAAAATTTTATACGAATATGTTTTGGAAGCTGATATATCCCATGAATTTGTTTTTATAACTAACTCTCATAGAGGGCGCTAGTTACACGATTCATACAACGTATTATTCAACATAACTTTTTTTAGGGTAGAATTATTAGTCAAAACTCCAAGTGAACATAAACATCGTTTAATTCTACACCAAAAAGGTACTCTTGGTAAAACTCGATATTATGTACCGTTTTCGGAATATTTTGATTTGAAAATTATAAAGTAATAATCGCTCCTGGTATAAACTAGTGATAAAGTTCGCTTTTCTCTAAGTTTGTCATGTAAAATTGACATTTATTGATTGTTATGACAATAAGTCAACAATAAATAGAGTTTTGAAACCTTGTTATTTGTAAAATTAGATATTGTTAAACAAAATGTACTCAAATGTTGAATACACCGACATGTTATTAACTTTAGGCGAGTGTTTAGGAAACTCTAGTGCAGCTTTTACGCGTTATGCAGAAAAGTTTCCTAGAAGAAACTTACCAAGTAAAAAAACATTTAGAGCAGTTGAACTAGGTTGTCGAGAAACTGGGAATGTAAGACCAAAGAAAATAAATTCAGGTAGACCAAGAACAACAAGAACAATTTGTTGAAGTAGTCAAGGTTCAAAGTTAAGAAGATGATGAAATTTCTCAGAGTCAATCTAAAAGTTCCATAATTGAAGAAGAAACAGTAGAACCGCCTTCATCTGAAGTTCAACCTTTAAGACGGTCTGAAGATTTTGTATCGTTATCAGTAGCAACTTTATCAGAAATAAATGATCCTCTAACTGTAACTGAAGTTCTAAATCGAAAAGACAAAGATAAATGGTTGGAAGCTATGAATGCAGAATATGATTCTCTTCTGGAAAACGATACATGGGAATTAGTAAATATTCCAACAGGAAAAAAGCCAATCAATTGCAAATGGGTTTTTAAAACGAAAAAAGACGCTGATGGTAACATAATACAATACAAAGCACGTTTGGTAGTTAAAGGATGCTCACAGCGTAAGGGTATTGACTATGATGAGGTGTATTCCCCTGTTGTTCGTTATACTACCATCAGATATCTTTTTGCAATTGCCGCTAATTTGGACCTTGAAATCGACCAAATGGATGCTGTATCTGCATTCCTACAGGGAGAGTTGACTGAAGAAATATACATGTGTCAACCGGAATATTTCTCAAAATCTAATCAAGTCTGTAAACTTAAAAAATCGTTATACGGTTTAAAACAAGTTAGCCGCATTTGGAACTTCAAACTGGAAGCTAACCTTAAGAAGTTTGGTTTGACACAATCTAAGGTTGATCAGTGTCTATTTTTTAATGTTTCAAATTCAAGTATTTTATTGGTTGCGATTTATGTCGACGACATGGTCATTCTGTCGAGTGACCCAAGTGTCACCTCAAGTTTGAAATTATTTTTGACAACCAACTTCAAAATGAAAGACTTAGGTCCAGTAAAGTCATTTTTAGGAATGAGAGTCATTCGAAATCGAAAAGAAAAGAAAATTTGGTTAGATCAAGAATTATACACACGAGAAATTTTAGATCGTTTTAATATGAATGACTGTAATCCTGTTGGAATACCTATGAACCCAGGAGAAAGATTTTCTAAAGAGCAGAGTCCAAAGACAGCAGAAGAAAAAGAAGAGATGATGCAAATTCCATACCAAGAGGCAATCGGTAGTTTATTGTTTCTTGCCCAGGTTTCTAGACCAGATATTTGCTATGCCGTTAATTCTCTTAGCCGATTTAATAATAATCCTGGGAAACCTCACTGGGCTGCTGTTAAGCGGATTTTTAGGTATTTGAAAGGAACCATCGATGTAAAGCTTCAGTTTGCTAATCAAAGAAACGAAGGAATAATAGGATATGCTGATGCGGACTGGGCAAATGATCTAGATGATCGACGCTCTGTTTCAGGGTACATTTTTATGAGAAATGGGTCTGCTATATCATGGAATTGTCGGAGACAACCAACAATAGCTTTGTCTACCACAGAAGCAGAGTATATGGCAATGTCATCAGCTACTCAAGAAGCTTTGTGGTTACGACAGTTGGAGGGGGAGATCCAGGATACTGCCGCACCAGTATTGATGTTTGTAGACAACAAAAGTGCCATCGTTCTAGCTTCTACTGCAGCTTATCACCCAAGAACAAAACATATAGATGTTAGACACAATTTTTTAAAGGAGAAACTGCAGTTAGGAATGATGAAGTTGAAATACATTCCTTCTAATTGCATGATAGCCGATTCCTTGACAAAAGCACTGGATAAACAAAAATTCATAAATTGTATTAAGCAACAAGGACTTACAATTTGATGGAGGGGTGTTGAAGTAGTCAAGGTTCAAAGTTATTTAGTCCTTATGTGTTTAATACTTAGCCCATATTATTACTTGTTTAATGATCAAGTAGTGGTAGTTTTTGTTTATATATGTAGTTATGTTGATTTATGTAATACTATATATGACACGTTTTGTCAATAAATATTGGTTTATATATTTGGGGTTGCTTCCTTGGTAAACGCATACTTTGCTACACAATTAATAAAGGAAATATTATTTTAAATTTAGTTGATCAAAATCCAACATTAAGTGTAAGGAATATGGCAAGACAAACAAATACATCTTCTTCAACTACTTGGCGGGTACTTAAAGAGCAGCAGCTACATCCTTACCATTACAGACAAGTTCAAGAACTCTTGCCGGACGATCTACCGGTTAGAGTCGATTTTTGTGAAACATTGCGAGAAAGGACAGCCCTCAATCCAAATTTTTTAAAATCTATTCTTTTTACGGACGAGGCCACCTTTACGCGACAAGGTATGTTTAACTCCCATAACGCACACTACTGGTGTGATGAGAATCCACAAACCAAAAGGGTATCACATTACCAACACTCATTTAAAGTTAATGTTTGGGCAGCAACTTTAGGTAACAGATTAATAGATTATCATATTCTACCTGGAAATTTAAGTGGTGATATGTACCTTGATTTTCTAAATAATCACTTATTTGAGATATTAGAAGATTTATCGATAAATGAGCGAACATAATTATTTTTTATGCATGATAGAGCTCCACCGCACTTTGATAGAAGGTGTCGTAATTGGTTGAGTAACAATTTTCGGAATCGATGGATTGGTAGAGGTGCAGAAGCTCCGATTCATTGGCCTCCTCGGTCATGCGATTTTAATCCTTTGGACTACACAGTCTGGTCGTATATTAAGGAAAAAGTCTATGCTACAGAGGTAAATTCTCGCCAATAATTAAAAGACAGAATTAAACGTCACTTTAATGACATCATAGATGATCCCCAACCGTTAAGAAGAAGGACATTTTGAACATTTACTCCAATTGAATTTTATGTTATATTGTTTGTCTTTATTTTAATTTTCTTATTGTAAGTTTTTTTAATTAATAAATTTAAAATTAACTTATACGAGGAGCGGTTATTACTTCATAATTTTCAAATCAAAATATTCCGAAAACGGTACATAATATCGAGTTTTACCAAGAGTACCTTTTTGGTGTAGAATTAAACGATGTTTATGTTCACTTGGAGTTTTGACTTACTTAGTATAATATTGAATTGAGCAGATACTGTGACTTACTTTTGGTGGTATTATCAAAAATGTTTCAATCTTGTGATCTGACAAATAACCTTCTCTGCTAGCTCCATCTCCTGCTTCTACTTGGAATTTATCACCCAATTGATTGAGAGTAGCTCTTGTAATATGAACACGTCTGTAACAATTAATTGGTAATCGTTAATAAGCCTGAAATAAATCTTAACATTAATTTATCTCATAAAAAATATTAAACCAATTTAAATAAACTCTTTTAAATCAATAAGTCGCTGGGGATCAGATCTGGATGATACGGTGGGTGCTGGAGCAATTAGAAACCTAATTAACGTATTTTAGCCATGGAGTTTGTGCATTGCATTGATGAAACAGCACCGATAGCTATTGCACACCCAAATGTTGGTGTCTAATTACTTCAGAGTCTCAGTTACATCTTGCAACTTAACTTTGGGATTTTTCAATGTTTTTATTGAAATACTGCCTCTTTTAGACTTCCAGAACATGTAGTGGCAATAAAACTTTAATAATTCACAAACTAATCGCTTAAATGTTGTGAAATTTTATTGTCACTCTTTCTAAAAGTCATGTTTTGTTCTATTATAAGTGTCTTTTGTTGGAGGTGCCATCTATACGTCAGAATGTAAAATTCTTAAGGCTTTTGCTGATTTTCCATAAATCATACACTATTTCAAGTCTAGTTTAAAATTCAACCAATACTTTTGCTTCTCACTTACATATAAACAGATCAATCGTATCAGCATATCAGAAATTTGATCAACGGTACAATTAATCAATCAATCAATCAGTATCCAGTTCATTTTTGATGAAGAAAAACTTACTTTTGGACATATAGGATGATGCAAAACTTTTGAATCTATTTGTATTTTCATAAAACGTACTATTGAATATTATTTTAAAGCTTCCACTATCCGTATACACTCTGGTTAAAATTAAATCAATAGCTACCTTTGATATCAAAATTAACTTTGATGGTCCAATAGTCCATCATAATGCAGAGGCATTAGAGCGAGTCTGGATGTCCCTCCTCTGCATACTGCGCTTTCTAGATAAATGCAAATGGATTTTGGCCTTCCGTTTTGTGAACAAAGCCGTACGTTTACATTTTAAAAAGTTATTTATTAGTAAAATGAGAAACAGTTTATTTTTCAATATAAATTGCTTTTAAAAACAACTAGTTAAGCCCCAATTAAATTGATATTTTTTATTCTGTTCATCAATATAAACTGGTCAACAATTGAAGTGGATAAAGTGTAGATAAAGCTGATATTTTAATATTAATAGAAAGTTATTGATATCTGCAGAGAGAAGTTGCTGAAAAGTATTCTAAAGCACGTCTGCAGATATAGAACAACACCAATTAATTCTAAAGACCAATCAGTCTCTTTTATGGTACAACACAGTTTCAAATCACCAACTTATAGTAAGTAGTTAACACTACTAACATCAGAAACAATAGAAACTTTACGGCACGATAAAATCTATCCAAGTTTTCCATTGGATCCAGAATGGATCCAATTTTTTTCATAATGTACGGTAAAGTGCCATTTCCCAGACTCAAACGAGCAAAATTTGGATCTTAACTATGGCTACAATATTCATTTTTGGATTAACTTTATTGTATTAACCCTTAATTTTGGAAGTCCATCTTATTAAGAATAATAAAAAAACTCTTCGCTGAATTGAGGAAAATAGTTAAAAATGTGAAAATTTTCAAAAGTTCAAAGAAAATTGTAAGAAATACGAAAAAATGCTAGATATAGGGAAAATTAATAAAAATATTAAATGGGACAAAGAAAATTACCAAAAATACGAAACAAGTGGTAAAAAAGGGGAAAATCGGAAAAAATATTAAATAGCACAAAAAAATTGGGAAAAATTGGGAAAAATTGTTAAAAATGTAAAAAATTTCATAAATTCAAAGAAAATTGTGAAAAATAAGAAAAAAATGCGAGAAAATAGAAAATTAATAAAAATATTAAGTGGGCCAAAAAAATTTTTTAAAAGTAAGAAAAATTGTTGGAAATGTAAAAAAAATCATAAATTCAAAGAAAATTGTCAAAAATACGAAACAAGTGGTAAAAAAACGTAAAAAGGGGAAAATTGGGAAAAATATTCAATGGCATAAAAAAATGTAAAAAATTGGGAAAAATTGTTAAAAATGTAAAAAATTTCATTAATTCAAAGAAAATTGTCAAAAATAAGAAAAAAATGCGAGAAAAGAGAAAATTAATAAAAATATTAAGTGGGCCAAAAAAATTTTTAAAAGTAAGAAAAATTGTTAATAATGTAAAAAAAATCATAAATTCAAAGAAAATTGTCAAAAATACGAAACAAGTGGTAAAAAAACGTAAAAAAGGGGAAAATTGGAAAAAATATTAAATGGCACAAAAAAATGTAACAAATTGGGAAAAATTGTTAAAAATGTAAAAAATTTTATTGATTCAAAGAAAATTGTCAAAAATAAGAAAAAAATGCGAGAAAAGAGAAAATTAATAAAAATATTAAGTGGACCAAAAAAATTTTTAAAAGTAAGAAAAATTGTTAAAAATGTAAAAAATTTCATAAATTCAAAGAAAATTGCCAAAAATAGAAACAAGTAGTAAAAAAACGTAAAAAAGGGGAAAATTGGAAAAAAATATTAAATGGCACAAAAAAAATGTAAAAAATTGGGAAAAATTGTTAAAAATGTAAAAAATTTCATTAATTCAAAGAAAATTGTCAAAAATAAGAAAAAAATGCGAGAAAAGAGAAAATTAATAAAAATATTAAGTGGGCCAAAAAAAATTTTAAAATTGAGAAAAATTTCATAAATTCAAAGAAAATTGCCAAAAATACGAAACACGTGGTAAAAAAACGTAAAAAGGGGAAAATTGGGAAAAATATTCAATGGCATAAAAAAATGTATAAAAAATTGGGAAAAATTGTTAAAAATGTAAAAAATTTCATAAATTCAAAGAAAATTGTGAAAAATAAGAAAAAAATGCGAGAAAAGAGAAAATTAATAAAAATATTAAGTGGACCAAAAAAATTTTTAAAAGTAAGAAAAATTGTTAAAAATGTAAAAAATTTCATAAATTCAAAGAAAATTGTGAAAAATAAGAAAAAAATGCGAGAAAAGAGAAAATTAATAAAAATATTAAGTGGACCAAAAAAATTTTTAAAAGTAAGAAAAATTGTTAAAAATGTAAAAAAAATCATAAATTCAAAGAAAATTGTCAAAAATACGAAACAAGTGGTAAAAAAACGTAAAAAGGGGAAAATTGGGAAAAATATTCAATGGCATAGAAAAATGTAAAAAATTGGGAAAAATTGTTAAAAATGTAAAAAATTTCATGAATTCAATGAAAATTGTGAAAAATAAGAAAAAAATGCGAGAAAGGAGAAAATTAATAAAAATATTAAGTGGACCAAAAAAATTTTTAAAAGTAAGAAAAATTGTTAAAAATGTAAAAAAATTCATAAATTCAAAAAAAATTGTCAAAAATACGAAACAAGTGGTAAAAAAACGTAAAAAGGGGAAAATTGGGAAAAATATTCAATGTCATAAAAAAATGTAAAAAATTGGGAAAAATTTTTAAAAATGTAAAAAATTTGATAAATTCAAAGAAAATTGTCAAAAATTAGAAAAAAAAACGAAAAAAGAGAAAATTAAAAATATTAAATGGGGCAAAAAAATTTTAAAAATTGAGAAAAATTGTTAAAAATGTAAAAAATTTCATACATTCAAAGAAAATTGTCAAAAATAAGAAAAAAATGCGAAAAAAGAGAAAATCAATAAAAATATTAAATGGGCCAAAAAAATTTTTAAAATTGAGAAAAATTGTTAAAAATGTAAAAAATTTCATACATTTTAAGAAAATTGACAAAACTACGAATTAAGTGCTAAAAACGCAAAAAATAGGGGATTAGCGAAACGGCCGTCATTGTAATTTAAAACATAATTTTTTAAATAAACTTGGAAGTTCAAACGAAGAGTTTTTTTATTATTCTTAACATTTTTGGATTGTTAGTGGATTTTAAAAAAAGCAGTATAAATACCGGAATCTTCAACTGATAAGACTGAAAATTTTATCAATTGTTTATTTCAGTAAAATAAATAAATTTACCAAATTTTATTAAAATAAAATCATTTAAACTGGGTTTTATGTCAGTATATTTGACAATTTCCTGTATTACAAATTCGTTATTGATTTACTTAATATTAAAGTATGATCTTCAGCGACTTTATTCATTTCTGTAGCCATTTAAACTCCTTCAAACTTTTGATTTGATTTTTTCAAAGAAACTGCAAAAGAAATTGCTCGCAATTTATAGAGAAGTTTTCATCGCAACTGGTGAATTTTATTTAGAATTATTTACAAAATACTTTCAAGAAAGTTTGAGAGATGTATGGGAACAGGATATATTTATTCAAATCAAATTCATAAGAGACCTTAACGGAAGTTAGAAATACGAAAAAAAACTTGTTTTACTAGTATAAAGTCTACTTTTTTCTTTTCCAAAGTAAATTATAATTATTAATGTTGTTTACTGAGAAAATGGGGATTTCCTTATTACATTATTTCCTCAACATGTAATGCACATTTGCTTTCTTACTTTTATGTACCTATCTTCGGGCTTCTTATAACAACCAATTTTTTTCCTTTTATCCCAAACTGGCGATAGGAGTCATGTAAAAAATAAATTGGGATTAACCGAAAAAGAGGAAAGAAGAAGTAAAGTCGTTTAATTAGCTTTACGTATATGAAGGTAATTTTTCTTTTTTTCCATTTTGAAATAATCAAACTTCTTTGTTGTAATCGGAGAACAAAGGAATGAAATAATACAGAGAACTTTGTATTACTGCACATAAAAGATTCGTTCTGAATTTTCTCACTATTACGCTCCAGTGACGGGTAACAATAAGGGTTAAATAATCTGAAGAAAGTTTAAATTATGTTAAAGTTATTATTAAATTTTAGAATTTAGAGTTTCTGTGTTCTGGTGTTACATAAATTTGTAGTAAATGTAAGGGTCTCTTTGGACTATGTCCAGTCAGTAGTCCCATTATAATTCGTAGATACTGTCTGCTTATTATACCGGGTGTTCCAGAAGTTTCGGATCCATTTTAACTACAAAGTTAATTTTTAATAAAATTTGGTATATATCTTTCAAGTTTGTGTTGTTATTTTCTTTTGTAATTTTTTGTGTAAACTTTAACAAATTATACATTTTCTCAAAAAGAAAGAGTTCGTCTTTCAGTTAGAATAAAAATATATAGGGTGTTACATTAAAAAAATCAACGATAACAAGTCGGCTGAAAAGTCCCCGGTGTACCAAAGTAAAACACAATATTTTGACAAAATTCATTTTTTTTATTCAACATAGTTGTCTTCAAGAGCCAATTTTTTTTCCCGCGAGCATTCTCTTCAGGTCAGAGAAAAGGAAAAAGTCGCTGGGGGCTAGATTTGGAGAATACGGTGGGTGAGGAAGCAATTCGAAGCCCAATTCATGCAATTTTGCCATCGTTTTCATTGATTTGTGACACGGTGAATTGTCTTGATGAAACAACACTTTTTTCTTCTTCATATGGGGCCGTTTTTTCGCGATTTCGGTCTTCAATTGCTCCAATAACGCACAGTAATAGTCGCTGTTGATTGTTTTTCCCTTTTCCAAATAGTCGATGAACAATATACCGTGTGTATCCCAAAAAACTGAGGCCTTAACTTTGTCAGCTGATTGTTGAGTCTTTCCACGCTTTGGTGGCGGTTCACCGGCCGCAGTCCACTCAGCTGACTGTCGATTGGACTCAGGCGTGTAGTGATGGAGCCAAGTTTCATCCATAGTCACATACCGACGCAAAAAATCGGGTTTATTACGACTTAACAGCTGCAAACACTGCTCAGAATCATCAATTCCTTGCTGTTTTTGGTCGATTGTGAGCACGCGCGGCACCCATTCGCACAGAGCTTCCGCATACCCACTCGTGAACGAATATTTGGGTGTCCAACACGTTCCTTAGATATCTTTAGAGTGTCAGCTATCTCGATCATATTCACTTTACGGTCACTCAAAATCATTTTGTGGAATTTTTTGATATTTTCGTCGGTAACCACCTCTTTTGGGCATCCACTGCGTTCACCGTCTTCGGTGCTCATTTCACCACGCTTGAATTTTGCGTACCAGTCAATGATTGTTGATTTTCCTGGCGCAGAGTCCGGAAACTCATTATCAAGCCAAGCTTTTGCTTCAACTGTATTTTTCCTTTCAAATAACAATTATTTAATAAGTACACGAAATTTTTTTTTCCATCTTTTTGAAAATAACAAAAGTTGCTTCACTAAAAATGCAATATCTCACAAACTAATAGTCCGACAGCTGTTAAATTTTTACAAGAATCTTTTGAAGGTTGATACTATCTAAAAATGAAGTGGATTTAATTCTAGTGTCGTCATCTATAGGTCAGACCGGGGACTTTTCAGCCGACCTGTTTTTTTTCAAACACCCTATATAAGATTTGACTAATTAAACATGTAAACTGAAAAAAACTTTATATAAAAAGAAATTGTTCCTCCAAAACCGCACCTCTCTATGGTTTTTAAGTTCCAATATATTTGTTAAAATGAGTCAGAATTTTCTGGGACACCCGGTATTCAGCAGATCTCTTTTTAGAAAGATTTCTTTGATTGCCTTTGATTGTCTTAAAACCCCTAACTCGAACCACTAAAAGCATTGACAAATATTTAATAAAAAGGGTCCAACATAAGTTTTTTACGCAGTATGTCTTAAAACTAGGAATTTAGGAAAAATATTTTCACATCAACGAAATACTAACTAGATTAAATCTTCAGTTATTAAAAAATTCGAGAATATAAATTGATTTCTGTGGTTCTAGCAACATTGGTCGAGATAATTGTCCTGAATTATTTACTTTAATAGAGTAGCAGAACCCTGAATCCTTAATTGTTTCCAATTCCATTTAACCAGACAAAATATGGCAGGAATGAACCAGGATCTATGTTTTCTCCTATTCTCCCTATCCTTTCGCAACTACTTTGAACCTTTATAAATAAATGAATCTGCATTATTGACAAGGACAAATGACTCGGTAGAACACGTTGATTACCTACCTTGTAGAGAAAAAAATAGCCTTTTTCGTTCATCACAAACATCCCTTTTTTTTTAAATTACCTCTAAATCCTGAACGATGTTTTTTTCCGGGAAATGTGGTGCGAATTAATGGAGGCCATCGAGATTGGTGATGGGTTTCGATAAATAATTCAAAATTGATACAATTCCGTTTGACACGTGTACTATATCAAATGGAAATGCAAAAACTGTTTGGATTTAAAAAGAAAATTTACTTCTATAAAATAGTTAAATATACGGTATGATGCAAATGTATGGGATAAATTCATTATTTCAGAAATAATAGACGACAAAAAAAATCTTAAAACACGTCAATTTTAATTTTTGAATGGCCATCAACTGCTATAGATGTGTTGGACATTACGTCATTAGTGACGATTATTTTAAATAAAAACCGAGGTTACGTGGCAGCTCATTTGAAAGGTCTCCTTATTGCCATTGCAACAATGTAAATATTTACGCCTCGTAAACCGTTATGTAATATTCCTGGAATGTAGAGGTAAGTAAATGTACAGGTAAGTAATAACATAGGCAGGTACCTATCTGTTTCTGCTGATAAACGAAAGGGCATTATTGAAATAACAGCCATGCAGTTAGCAGCACCGTTTAAAAAATTTAAACAAGGTGAAAATCTTCATCGTCAAACCAAGAGGCTTTTATTGAATATTTTAACGTATACGTTGAATACAAAAAATGACAAAAGTGTGACAGCGAAAATAGAACTGATTTCTGAAATGACTGGCCTTAGTGTGAGAACACTAAGCCGGCTACTGGACCTTTGACATCGCCAAAAAAACGAAGGCGGAACAGTAGCCAGTCGAATTCAAGACTGATCACCTACGATAAAGGTATCCAATGGCAAATACGAAAAGCTGTGCATGAATTCTACTCCGAAAATATTCCACCAACACTGGTAAAAGTTCTTGCTAAAATAAATTCAGACGAAAATGTACCAAATTTTTCTAAAAGTACGCTAAGACGCTTGCTTAACGATATGGGGTTTGTTTATGGAAAGAGAGGAAGAGACTCGATTATAACAGAAAGAGCTGATATAATCGCCTGGAGGCACAAATATTTAAGATCAGTGAAGAAGTTCCGCGAAGAAGGATATAACGTAATATATCTGGACGAGTCATGGATTAATGTGGGCCACAGTGTAAATTTTGAATGGAAAGACACTACCATAAAAAATGCCCGAGATGCATTTGTCAAAGGACTGACAACAGGACTGAAGGCTCCAAGTCAACGAGGACCGAGATTTGTTCTTCTTCATGCAGGCTGGAAAGACGGTTTTCTTGAAGGTGCAGAAAAAACTTTTCTGGCAAAGAAAGGTGCAGACGATTACCACGACGAAATGGACGCAGAAGGCTTTGAGGCCTGGTTTAAAGATCAATTGATCCCTAATTTGCTGAAAAACGGATCAAAGAATGTTGTAGTGTTGGATAATCCGTCATACCATTCGGCGAAGTTACCTTTTCCAAAGACAACTTGGAATAAGGAACAAATAAAGTACTGGCTACTGGAAAAAGAGATTTACTTCGAGGATTATTATTTAAAAACAGAATTATTGGCTACTGCAAACGCGACCTAAGAAAAATAGACGACATTGACACGGAACATAATATAACAGTCCTACGATTACCACCTTATCATTGCGAATTAAATCCTATTGAAATGGTGTGGAGCCAAGTGAAAGGATATGTGGCTCGTAATAATAGTACTTTTAAAAAAGAGGATGTGGAAAAACTTATAAAAACAGCGTATTCGCAAGTAACCCCAATGCAGTGGTCTAATTATGAAAAAAAGGTAGAGAAGACAGAGGAAAAGATGTGGCAAACAGATCATTTAATGGAAAACATTGAGCCAATAATAATAAATCTAAATGAAGACGATGAAGATGAAGACTTGGATGACGATGAAGATCAGTAATATATTTCTTAACCCTCAAATGTTCCATTCAATTTTCATTTATTTTAGTTATTACCTGCTAATCATTGTCATTTTTAAAGTTTAATTTTAATTCAAGTTAAAATACGTAATTATTAATTCATTTACTTATTCTATATTTTGTTTGTTACAACAACCCGCCAGAAGAAGAAAAATCCTCGGAAAAATCATAGAAACGTCGGCAAGATTTCATTAGCTTTTCTCTGTTAATCGTTCTCCCTTAAAATTTAGATGACAGCTGACTTTTTTACCACTCTTCTTGTAATTTATGTGTATATTATTATTATTGACATGTTTTTATTATTAATTATATTATTATGTCATAATTTGACAAAGGTCTTTTGTAAGGCCGCTGTATTTATTTATTTCTTTATACGTGATAATTAAACGTATAAAATTTGAATATTTTAACGGATTTACAATATTTTCCTTTAAACGCGTAAAATTTATCTAAAAGCATAATTATAAATATTCTTAATTACTCACTAAACGATTTTCAAATGAATAATTTAGTCAACATTTAAATCATAATAGTAACACAATGGCAAGTTATATTCCCGCTCCAGTTGGAACCAAATTCCAAGAACATGCCGATATGGCAACGCCGTCGTCCATAAACGCAATGCTGCATAATAACTGTAACCCGCTCTATAGAAGGGGGCCTATCGAATGGCCACCAAGGTCTCCAGATTTGACTCCGTTAGACTTTGAAGGATTTGCATTTATAATGAATTCACTGTGCTGCTAACTCCAAACAAATGAGACATTCTCTGTATACAGAGTAATATTAACACTCTCCGAAAACCACATTACGACTGACCTTGTCCTAAACTAATTTCCAATTAATATTACTCCAACCACGAATATTAGCGAATTGAAACTAGGATCCGCTTCATTAAATTCCGGTGCTAAAGCGTAAATTGTTATCGATCCCACACAAACTTATATGCATATATATACAGAACAGTTATCCGGAGTATTGTATGTTTGCGTTAGTGTCTCCCAATCTCTATAACTAAAATTAATTGGTACCCAAGTGTCGAATTACATCTTACGCAAATGATGATCTGTATATTTTGTCTATATATAAACTATTACTATCAACAGGGATGGGTGTTTCTACTATATAAGGAACTTATTATCGAGATTGATATATAGTGCCCGGATTCTGTAAGGAGAAATTCAAACATCTCACCGAAATAAACTACGTAATGTTCAAATTTATCGCGAGGATTATCCGGTTTGTGGTACAGAAAGGACATGAGAAATAATAAATGTGTTTCTATAATCAAAATGGCTGTAAAAATTTAAGCTAGTCTGTAATGGATTGTTATAGCTCGTTCTAGTTTGTAATTTAGGGGTCGGTTGCATAAACGTTTGTCAAACCTCTGTTACTTAAAATCGTGTTAACTCTATGTTAAATTGGTAAAGTGTATTTTAGGTTACACCCTCTTGAGGCGCTTGAGGCTGTTTCGTCGTCGTCTGTTTCTGAAATAATGAATTTATTCCACACATTTGCATCATACTGTATAATGAGAGAAAAGAAATACACACTTCTTTAACTGATAGTCCATGGGAAGATTATTGGAGAGCGGGGCATTGGAAGACACACTGTATCTTGGCTAAAGAACCTGAGAGATTGGTAGCAATGTTCAACTATTCTGATTGCTGTGATGATAACCAACCTCCAATAGGAATGCATTATAAGAAGAATTAGGAAGAACAAATGACAAATTTAACATCTGCTATTTTATGACTAATTTTTAACTTTCGCGGAATTTCTCAGTATTGTTTTCACGTCAATATTGTACCTACTCTATTTTTTGCTGTGTCACTTTGTGGTGTGAACACCTTGTATATTTTGTATATTTAATAAAATTACTATAGGTAAATATCTACGACCTAGAAGAACATAGTTGTGTTACGATAACATCGCGTCCAATGTCATAGCGTGTCTTTAACTAAGGTCCGGTAAATAAAACAAGTAAAAATATGTCAATGGTCCACGGATATAAATAGATAGACGTTATTCGCGTTTAAGTTCAATATACAGTGCGGTCCATATGTATGGAATAAATTCGTTTGTAGCGTTATTATGTACTATATGAAAAAAACCTGAAACAGGTCGATTTTTATTCTTAAATTGACAATTTACAGTATGAAAATATTATCCCCTTCCAGCACCCCTTCGGAATTATAAGCACCCCCTCGAAAATTTTAAATTACAAAGGGGGTCGTGTGGCACCTCGTTGGAACGGGATTTTAGTCCTCTGTTCAGCAATTATAAAGTTTTTTAAGTTTGGTGCAATCATAACTGAGAAAATTGATTTTAAAGATGTAAAATTTTGATAATATCTCTAACACAAAAATTTACGTAGAATGAAGATAATAATGTCACATAATGATTAGAATGTGTTTTTCAATGTATTTGACACTTAAATTAAATGTTCAAAATGAGCACCATTCACTTCTTGACAATAACCGAGGCGATATTGGAATTCTCGTACAACATTTTGTATGACCTCGGGGGTTATTTTGTTAATTTCTTCCGTTATCCTAACTTTAAAATCAGCAATATTGTTTGGTCTATTAAAATATACTTTAGATTTTAAATAACCCCATAAGAAGTAATCGAGAGGAGTCAAATCGGGGGATCTAGCCGGCCATTCGATCGCCCCACGTCTTCCAATCCACCTATTGGGAAAAACCTCGTTTAAATAATTTCTAACAGTACGTGCAAAATGCGGTGGAGCTCCATCTTGTTGGTAGTAAATAGATCGATCTATCTCATTTGGATGATTAACATCAGGAAAAACTCTTTGTAATGTAGGCACTAAAAAGTTAATCAAAAAATCTAGATAAACCTCACCAGTAACTGTGCCCTCAAAAAAATAAGGGCCAATAATTTTATTGTTAATGATACCAGCCCAAACGTTAACTTTTTTAGGATATTGAGTGTGAGCCTCACACATCCAGTGAGGATTTTCTCTGCTCCAATATCTACAGTTCTGTTTGTTAACCGTTCCGTTTAAATGAAACGTCGCTTCATCAGAAAAAACTATTTTGTTTATGAACTGCAAATCTGCGTTCATTCTATCCATCATCAATTCACAGAATTCTTGCCTTCTATCAGGATCATCTTCATTTAACTCCTGAACCAACTGAACTTTGTAAGGGTGGTATTTTTCTTTATGCAGAACTCTCAAAATAGATGATTTACTTACATCATTGTCGGCGGCAAGTTCTCGAGTTGTCTTATGCGGATTTTCCTCAATCTCTAGAAGTACATCTAACTTTTTTCATCAGTAAATTGAACATTTCTACCTGGTTTTTCAATATTTTTTACATGTCCAGTTTCACGAAACTTTTTTTCAATTTTGCTAACTGTAGACTGCGAAACGTGTTGACCAGGGTATTTATTATTAAAAATTTCACAAACCTCCTTTTGAGTTCTGGTTTTATTACCACAACCAATCATAATTAAAATGTCTATTCTTTGAGTCTCGGACAAATGAGCCATAATTAAATTTAATACGCGCACAAATATTATACTGACGTCTTTTAGTAACTTTAAATACCTAAATGACAGCAGCCTACTAGATTTATATCAATTGTTTATTTAGTTTTTTGACTATTATTTTAATATCTTCAAAGTTTTTTCCTAATATTTAGCAGAACAAATACGAAAATTCCTGATTATTTCTAAAGTTATTTTAATAGACCAAACAATATCGCCTCGGTTATTGTCAAGAAGTGAATGGTGGTCATTTTGAACATTTAATTTAAGTGTCAAATACATTGAAAAACACATTCTAATCATTCTGTGACATTATTATCTTCATTCTACGTAAAGTTTTGTGTTAAAGACATTATCAAAATTTTACATTTTAAAAATCAATTTTCTCAGTTATGATTGCACCAAACTTAAAAAACTTTATATTGCTGAACAGAGGACTAAAATCCCTTTCCAACGAGGTGCTACACGACCCCCTTTGTAATTTAAAATTTTCGAGGGGGTGTTTATAATTCCGAAGGGGTGTTGGAGGAGGATAATATTTTTATACTGTAAATTGTCAATTTAAGAATAAAAATCGACCTGTTTCAGGTTTTTTTCATATAGTACATAATAACGCTACAAATGAATTTATTCCATACATATGGACCGCACTGTATGTTTGTTAGGTTGCATATTTAAAGTTATTTTTATAGTAATGAAGTGTTGTAATTAGTTTTGATACTTAGAAATATAATTATAATGATTTTAGTGTTATAGTGTATCTATCAACCACCAATATCAACTACCAACCAGTTAAAATATATGTCAAGGCAACTTAAATACCACAAACTGCTGTGATTTGTTATTGTTGAGTTTGACTGTAGTCCCATTTGAGTCATGGATGATTTACTTCATTTTACCTCAAAAAATGTTTATTCTTTTATCCAAAAGAAGCGCGTGGATCAAATATTTTTTATACCTGATTGTTATACAGGGTGTTTCTTAAGTAATCTAAAATATTATATGGGGCGCTTCGTTACTCAATTTTAAGACGAAAAGTTCATATAAACATGTGTGATAGGTGTTGTCGTTTATGAGATACAGGGTGTTGTACGTGAAATTAATTTTTCTTGGTGACGCTACTGATTTATATTTTTTTATTATTTTATTACAAGTAACATGTGTTAAACATAAAGAAAAAATAATACATTTCAGAGCAAATGTTCAAAATGTCCACCTCCAGCTAAAATGCAAGAATCCGCTCGATGTCTAATGGATTGTCGTATACGTTCGAAGATACCAGGATTGTTACGAATAACATTACATGATACGATTTTGAAGATCTTGTACGTTTAATATCAGTGTTGTGTAAACAAGCGATTTCAAATATCCCCACACACAAAAATCCAGAGGATTGTGTTCAGGTGATCTAGGGGGCCACGGGTGTGGAGATCCTCGTCCGATCCAATGGCCTGGAAAAACATTATTTAAAAACTCGCGTACAATCACTGAAAAATGTGGAGGAGCTCCGTCATGCATGAACCACATGCGCCTTCTAATAATAATAGGTACATCTTCCAAAAGAAGTGGAAGTTCATTTTCTAGAAAATGTTGGTATGTCTCACCGGTTAACCGTGCAGGAAGGAAAAATGGTCCAATTAAATAATCATCGATGATGCCAAGCCAAACATTGACCGAAAATGTTTGTTGAAATCGTTTTACACTTATGGTATGTGGATTTACATCTGCCCATATGTGGTCATTATGAAAATTCATAATCCCATGTCTAGAAAAGTTGGCTTCATCCGTAAATAGAATATTGGCCACAAAATTCGGATTGTTCGCGATTTCACGTAAAATCCATTGACAATACTGTATGCGTAATGGATAGTCAGTAGGTAACAAATGTTGAACACGTTGAACGTGATATGGATACAATAAATTATCTTTTAGAATATTCCAAACAGTTTTGTTACTAACATTTACTTCATCTGCAACTTTTCTTGTACTCGTTTCTGGATGTTGGTCAATAATTTGAAGAATCTGGTTTTCCAATTGGGGATTTCTCACAGTTCTGGGTCGTCCAATAATATTCTTCGATTTAGCAAAAGTTCCAGTTTCTTGTAAACGAATATGTAACTTAGTAAACGTATCTGAACATGGTAAACGATTATTTGGATAACGCTGGGCATACGTACGTCTAGCTTCTAAGGCATTACCATTCGCTAATCCGTACAAAAAATGCATATTAGCCATTTCAATATTAGTAAACACTGGCATAGTTATTAACTAAACACAGAGTCAGTCAAATAAAAATGTACGATTTTTGCGTTGGTTTTCAAATTTGACACTTGTCAACATTATTTCAAAGGCCACTTAGAATAAGCATGTTTTTGCGTATTACTTCTAAAAACCAGTAGCGTCACCGGGAAAAATTAATTTCACGTACAATCAGGACTGACTTATTACAATAAATTCAACACCCTGTATCTCATAAACGACAACACCTATCACACATGTTTATATGAACTTTTCGTCTTAAAATTGAGTAACGAAGCGTCCCATATAATATTTTAGATTACTTAAGAAACACCCTGTATTTAATAAACAAACAGACCCCATCGTTTTTAATAAATGTTACGCCAATGTAAAGACAGTTAATACAAATTTTCCAAAAGTAATCGTGACATCGCTTTCATTCACTCTTAAAACAAAACAAAAAATCGTTTCATTCTTCGGACAAGATGTAAACTAAAAGAAGCCCGACTGAATGTGCAAATTACAAAGTACTAATTTTCCACAAGACGTCAAAGGAACGCATGAAGTTACCATTCTCCTACACTTCTTTATTTTTTTTTACATAAAGGAACAAAGCTCTTGTTCTCTCCAATACCTAATAAGATAAAACGAATTTTAAAATCAATTTAACATTTTTTTTTTGTTCTAATGAACTCGGGGCAAAAAATATTCCTGTAGAATTCAATTCGTGTCTAAAATGATCATTTAAATTAATATTTACGCTTTAATAAACTTATTATCAATCAAGAAAGAGGTGGTAAGAGATGAAGGATATCCGTGAAACGTTTAAAAGTTGTTAATCTGATTTATTTGTCAACACACTGTAATTTTTATACTTTATATCGATTTTACCGGTGTGAAGTTAGCAGCCAATTTCAGCTGCAAAAATGTTGAGAGCCACTGGATTTCTACTTTCAGAGACTAAAAATAATAGGAAAACAAATTGCCCAGGGCGGCAAAAGGTGTCAAATACTGCAATAAATACACATATGTCCAAAAGTTTGCAATATTTAGGAATAATACAGGGTGTTTCTTAAGTAATCTAAAATATTATATGGGGCGCTTCGTTACTCAATTTTATTCTAAGTGGCCTTTGAAATAATGTTGACAAGTGCCACATTTGAAAACCAACGCAAAAATCGTACATTTTTATTTGATTGACTCTGTGTTTAGTTAATAACTATGCCAGTGTTTACTAATGTTGAAATGGCTAATATGCATTTTTTGTACGGATTAGCGAATGGTAATGCCTTAGAAGCTAGACGTACGTATGCCCAGCGTTATCCAAATAATCGTTTACCATGTTCAGATACGTTTACTAAGTTACATATTCGTTTACAAGAAACTGGAACTTTTGCTAAATCGAAGAATATTATTGGACGACCCAGAACTGTGAGAAATCCCCAATTGGAAAACCAGATTCTTCAAATTATTGAGCAACATCCAGAAACGAGTACAAGAAAAGTTGCAGATGAAGTAAATGTTAGTAACAAAACTGTTTGGAATATTCTTAAAGATAATTTATTGTATCCATATCACGTTCAACGTGTTCAACATTTGTTACCTACTAACTATCCATTACGCATACAGTATTGACAATGGATTTTACGTGAAATCGCGAACAATCCGAATTTTGTGGCCAATATTCTATTTACGGATGAAGCCAACTTTTCTAGATATGGGATTATGAATTTTCATAATGACCACATATGGGCAGATGTAAATCCACATAGGTACCATAAGTGTAAAACGATTTCAACAAATATTTTCGGTCAATGTTTGGCTTGGCATCATCGATGATTATTTAATTGGACCATTTTTCCTTCCTGTACGGTTAACCGGTGAGACATACCAACATTTTCTAGAAAATGAACTTCCACTTCTTTTGGAAGATGTATCTATTATTATTAGAAGGCGCATGTGGTTCATGCATGACGGAGCTCCTCCACATTTTTCAGTGATTGTACGCGAGTTTTTAAATAATGTTTTCCAGACCATTGAATCGGACGAGGATCTCCACACCCGTGGCCCCCTAGATCACCTGGACACAATCCTCTGGATTTTTGTGTGTGGGGATATTTGAAATCGCTTGTTTACACAACACTGATATTAAACGTACAAGATCTTCAAAATCGTATCATAGACGGCTGTAATGTTATTCGTAACAATCCTGGTATCTTCGAACGTATTCGACAATCCATTAGACATCGAGCGGATTCTTGCATTTTAGCTGGAGGTGGACATTTTGAACATTTGCTCTGAAATGTATTATTTTTTCTTTATGTTTAACACATGTTGCTTGTAATAAAATAATAAAAAAATATAAATCAGTAGCGTCACCAAGAAAAATTAATTTCACGTACAACACCCTGTATCTCATAAACGACAACACCTATCACACATGTTTATATGAACTTTTCGTCTTAAAATTGAGTAACGAAGCGCCCCATATAATATTTTAGATTACTTAAGAAACACCCTGTATACAGCGAACCTGGCTTTTCATTTTCTTTAGAAGATACAGATTTTTTTATTTATTTATTGTTTTATTTGACCCCCCAATCCCACCCGGAAGCATTTTTCGTGCAAACTGTATATATTTTGTGATATTTTTAACTTACGAAATACCAACCTGGCTTTTTATTTTCTTAAGAAGATACAGAACTTTTAATTATTTATTGTCATATTTGACCCCTTTTGCCGCTCTGGGCAATTTTTTTTTTCTACTGCCAATTATTTTTGATCAAATCATTATTTTTAGTTGTTTTACGTTTGATTGTTTATAAATAATATTTCTTAAAAACGGTACGCCACTGAAAGTAGAAATCCAGCGGCTCTCAACATTTTTGCAGCTAAAATTGGCTGCTAACTTCACACCGGTATCGATTTTATCCAAATTTACAGACAAAAATTGTTACTGCAATTGTCTTTTATTACAATATTTCGTGGTTGAAATAAAATTAACGCTTTTATTAGGTATATTCGCATCCAACATTGCAAAACTCGTAAAATCTTTGTATGTGTTCTTTTTGCATGCGATTCACGTGAAAAACGTACAGCTTTCCAGATTTTCTCCGGATGTGGCGTGTTTGGAATTGATGGTTTTGTCGGTGTCACTTGTGCGCTTTGTTTAAAGCTTCCCCTGAAAAACGACCGTGTTCTTTTGCCATTCACGGGGGATCATTAAATTCAAACTCGCTCTTTATTTAACTTTGAGAGGAGGAAAATGTATTTTCCCTATATTTACCGGTAAAATATTCACGTTGATATAATATAATAATGAACTCACTCACCCAGCTATACCCCCTGACTCCATGTGGTTGGCCAGGGTAACGTCGTCGCTCCAGACATCAAACTGCCACTTCCGCAGACCGAGGACGCCGCACAAAACGTTCCCAGTGTGTATTCCTATCCGCATGTCGACGTTGAAACCTGTCGCTTCCCGTACCAATCTACAGAAACACACCAAACATCAACGAAATAATCGAAACCAACTTTGGATTAAATTATAAGTAGTATACAGATATTTGCATGAACTGATCTCTTTAAAACGGCCCATACACGATGTAATTTGTTGTACGAACGGTTAGGTTGAAAATTGAAAATCGTATAGACAGATCGTAAAGAAATTGATTGTACTAACCCTTACTTTTTGGAAGTCCATCTTATTAAGAATAATGAAAAACTCTTCGTTTTACCAAAACTTCCAATATTTATTTAAAAAATTGCTTTCTTAAATTCTTAACTATAATGACAGCCGTTTCGCTAGACTTAGCATCGTCAGATTGACATATTGAAGTTACATTTTGTTTATTTGTAGCTAGGTACCTGATGTTTATTAGGTAGTTATAAGGCTAGACCAAGTATGGAAGTAATAAGACATAACAATATTAAAGCCTTGATGTTATGAGCCCTAAGGGATTATCCTGGATGTACTTCCCTCTAAGATCAGTATAACTGTGCAATGATATAGAAAAACCAGGAAAAAACTATATCATGCTGATCTTTACAATAACTTAATATATTTGTGTTACAATTACGTCTTATCTATGTATAAAATGAAGACTCAATCAAAGCAAACACTTTAAAAGTGGAGAACTTCCCAGATTTATTTGTTCATTAACAACTTTAAATTGTGGATCTGCTAGATGTCTTTTTATTTCGAGTTCTTCAAGGAAATCTAAATTTTGTTTTTTATTACAAGTGTGTAGTATTTGGATGTCATTGATGTGTAAGAGTGAGGTTGGATGTTCAAGTAGGTGTTTTGCATAATTTGACTTATATGGTTGTTTTAATCTATATGCTCTTAAATGTTCGTTAAATCTTACTTCAAAATTTCTTTGTGTTTGACCTATATATACAGCATTACACTTTGGACAATTAATTTTGTAAACACCAGATTTTTTTAATTTAGGTAATTTTGTTTTTACATTTAACAATTTTGTACCAATATTATTTTGATTGAGTCTTCATTTTATACATAGATAAGACGTAATTGTAACACAAATATATTAAGTTATTGTAAAGATCAGCATGATATAGTTTTTTCCTGGTTTTTCTATATCATTGCACAGTTATACTGATCTTAGAGGGAAGTACATCCAGGATAATCCCTTAGGGCTCATAACATCTAGGCTTTAATATTGTTATGTCTTATTACTTCCATACTTGGTCTAGCCTTATAACTACCTAATAAACATTAGGTACCTAGCTACAAATAAACAAAATGTAACTTCAATATGTCAATCTGACGATGCTAAGTCTAGCGAAACGGCTGTCATTATAGTTAAGAAAGCAATTTTTTTTAAAATAAATATTGGAAGTTTTGGTAAAACGAAGAGTTTTTCATTATTCTTAATAAGATCGTAAAGAATTTTGCCCACATTTCAAGCGATTTGTTTTACAACAAGTAAGTGTATTCCAAGTTCTTGAACATGTCAGTTGATAAAAAAAGCAACAGCTGATGCATTATTTTCTGATGAAAATAATAAAAAGAAGAAAAAAGTTTGGTGCAAAAATTGGTTACTGCAAAGATATAAAAATTCGCAAATTAATTTATTAAATGAGCTACGTATTAGAGAACCAGGGGTGCTAATCTCGAGTTTATGAGAATGATTTGCGTATGCGAATTTATTGGTTTTTCGTATGAGAACTTCAAATGCGTAGGAGAATATTTTCATGCGAATATTTTCTACTGGGTCTGCTCCATGAGAATCGCAAAAATCGAAAACTGAGAGAGTTTAAGCAACCAAAAAATATGGCTGTTTTATACGAATTGAGTCAAATAGCGGCCATAAATATATTGGAGAATATCGAGGAAGAAGCAGAAGTTTCACGTTCCTTTCCATAAACTCTACAAGAGTTTCTTTCTGTTCTTGGGATATATTACCCGTTCTAACTTTTTTTGCAGTTGTCAACATAATTAGAAACTTAACCAAATAACTTAAGCTATAGGTTTTATAATCAAAAATCAGTTTATAAGATTTATAATTGTGATCACCGAATACGGAACTACGAATAGAACGGCAAGAACCTAGTTACTGTCTAGATCCGTATGCGACATCGAGTAGCAGCGGTTGTGTTAAAAAGTATTGTCGATAATACAGATTCCTTAAATTTATATCTAGTGCCTTCTATCCGTCAATAAGAAGTACTCTGCGATAAAATAGACAGCTACATTTCAACGAAACTAAAGTAAATATATATGTTTGCAATCAAAAAATGATCATTTATTTATTTATTTTGCTTAAAATACAAGTCATGTTTCAAAAGATTATTTCTCAAACACTTGAAAATATGAGGGACATCAAATATGGGAATAATTTCTTGGTCATTGATCACAAAACCAAAATTTCTATTCTTTTTTTTTTTCTTTTTAAGTATTCCTCCTTAGTTTCAGTCATTACCAGTCTAATAGCTCTGACATTATTTTCACTTTGGTCACAAACTGTCGATACTACCTTCAAACCTATACTTTGACATTTGCAGATTAGAACCTTCAGCAAATTTTTGAATGCCATGGATTTATGAGGTCCTTCACTAAATGTAAAAGCTAATGGTTGCTTCCACTGTTTATACAGTCCTTTCAGCATAAAAACCTTTGCATGATCTGCTAGTACAGGTTTTCTTTCTTAATAAATTACAATTTGAATTATTCACTTACCAGGTAAATTTAAAGTTGGAACTGCTGTTCTTATAAGACCTCTTTTGGTACCTAAAACTGTACAGTTACTAGAAAAATGTTCCTCACAAAATACATTTTTTTTATAAATGTCTTCAACTGACAAGTCTTTATAATTTAAAGACTGTATCTTTAAAATCCACTCACTAAACACACTTGATTCATTTTTTGCATTTTGCCTTTACGATTTGTACATGTAGGTACACAACATTTCCTTTTAGATAATGGGAGTTGATAGTTTGAATCCATTTTAGGGACAGAATTATTTGGAAGCACAAAACCCAAGATGATATACACCAACAAAACTATAAAAACTGAAGACAAAACTCCTGCTCTTTTCCTGAGTCTCAGAACTACTGTCTCTTTTCTTAATTTTCTTAAAACTGTTTCTCACCAAATACAGATTGATACAGATCTGTTAAATTAAAAAGTATTGTCGTTAATAGTATTAATAGAGAGACCTCTTCCGAAAAATAGAACAATTAAAATGAGTAGACGCAACGATCAGCGCCATCCTATGGTTGTGTTAAAAATATTAATAAGTTTTGGCAGGAGTATATTTGCTTTCATTTCTATTCGTAGTTCCGTATTCGGTGATTGTGATTTATAAAGTTTGACATTTGTTTGTTGTATGTTGTATGTTTACCGAGACAGAACAATCGTCACTGTATGGGCATCTTACAAATAAAAGCTGTCAAATTTAACAGAAAACGAAGATATTACCAACATCAACACCAACCTTTAAAGTAAAACTTGTTTTTAGGATGGATGCACTGCTTTAACACAGTGTTGTCAGATTAGTCACACGAAGGATATTCGTGTACGTAATCAAGTTGTTCCCAGTGGTGTTCAAGAATACGGGTTTAAATTCGCATGCGCATATTTTTAAGAGAATACTTTCGTATGAGAAACTCTTCGTGTAAACTCGAAAATAGCATCCCTAATGATTTTAAAAATTATTTTCGAATGGATGATGATTAGGTTAGATTAGGTTCAAAGTTGATGGTTTCCAGCGTTTTTTATAATCACCAAACTAACCCCACAAATAATTTTATTCCATAAGTGGTTTGCACACTGTATATTTTTTGATTGACTGTCATTTTATCCGGAATACTATATAGATCATTTAAAGAAATTTTCAAAAAGGAGCCGAAAAAGACAGCAAAAGTTGAAAGCAATTAAGTAAACAAAGTCAAAATTTAGTATTTTTCACTTGTTACATAGGTATCCATATTTAATTTACCATTAAATCCGTGATTAAGTATTAAAAATGAATGGTGTGTTTGCTTGAGGCTGTTTCGAAATCAAAACTAATTAAAAATATTAAATAACGTTGGGTTTTTTTAAAAAACTTGTCTAATATATCTGTTGGGTAAATAATAATTATCACTTTGTTTGGAACTTTCTGTTTAAACAGTTATCAAATTTTGTTTACGTTGAGAGAAAAGCAAACAAAACCTATAATTTTGCAACGCATTTATTCGCCAATAAAACATCGGTTGTGTTTGAATTTTGTTGCAAATTAATCGCTTTAGTATATTGTTTTTGCAATTGATGTACAGATTTCGAAGTTTTATTGGAATTTATCGTATCAACTCTTTCTTTTTGCTGAAAGCGCATAATGTTGAGAACACAAAACTATTTAATTGGTCTTATAGGATCTGCACATAATTTTTATACGCTCATTCATGTGTTTATTTTGATAAATAAACTTTTTAATCTTTAGTGAATAAATACAGTTTTGAGCTATTCGTCACTAACCTCTCACCAAATGATCATACACTATGGAAGGCAACGAAGACACTCAAGCGACCCTATACCTACCACCGTAACCAAACGGTTAAATTTACGTTTAAAAATATAGGCCCAACAATGTAGTTTCCCAAAATTCTTGCCGGCACATTCACTTTTTGAGGAAACTGGGTGTGACCTTCATAAAAAAGGTGAGGATTTGTGTCACTCCAGTATCTTACGTTCTGGGTATTAACTTTACCATTAAGAAAAAAAGAGCACTCATCACTAGAGCAAATGGTTTTAAGATAATAAGGATGCTGTTCTATTTTATTTCTTATTTGCTCACAGAATTCAATTCTGCGATCTGGATAATCTTCTGTCAGCATATGGAGCATTTTCATTTTATAAGGATGAAATTTTTGTTTCTTTAAAACTCTTTTTACAGTCGATGAAGACACTTTACAAGTTTGTGCAACATTTGAGGTGGATTGTATGGGGTCGACTACCATTTCGGCAATTATTTCGACTTGTTTGTCTTCACTAATTCCACGTCGACCACTTCGCTTAGCGTCTGCAACGTTTCCCGTTCTATGAAATTTATCTAAGAGTTGTCTTAGGTACTGTCTGGATATTGGTCGATCTGGATGCCTTTCATTAAAAATCCGTTCGGCTTCATGCAGATTAGTTCTAGCCTCACAAATAATTAATATTGCTTCAACTTTTTCCTGCATAGTTCGCGATATTTTAAAAAACTCTTATTTATTATTAACGGATAATTTACTAAATCACAATAATGGTAAAGAGGTAAAAATTTACTATTTCTACAAATTATAATTAAGATATAAAACAAAAAGAAATAAAAATAAAAACTTTGAATTTAAACAAGAATAGTATAGTGCCAAACATTTTAAATTTTTAGTACGCCAGTACCTAAATTGTACCATTGTACCTACATTTAAAGCAAAGAATTCGATTTAAATAAAAAGTTTTTTTTATTACGAAGTAAATGGTGAACATTTTGAAAATATTATTTAATTTTTTTTATTATTAGAACGTATTTTTTTTACCAAATAAAATATTTTAAAACCTTAATAATTTTATAATTTTGGGTTGAAAGTTGTAAATAAGGAAGAAGAATTAATTTTTTTTTGGTATCATTGGAAAGGGTTTGAAACAAGCTTTCAAATGAAGTATTACTTGCCATATGGTGCCAATTAAAATTATCTTCCAAAAGGGCCCACGTCCGCCATTTTTTATGATTACGTCACCTACTATCTATAAAAAAGTAATATACATTCCCTAGCTTACTTTCCCAAAATTTCAAATTTCTAATTCTAACGGTTCAAAAAATAAATGAGGGGGAAGGGACTTTAGAACTGCACTGTATATGAAATTATAGTGAATAATTATAAATCATTATACAATACTTATGTGTAAAGTACGTTTCACAATAATTCGTTGACTCGGTACCTGACCTTAGGGGATTAGTAATGAAAGGTTATAAATTTCTCACTGTACAGTAAACATTAACAGATCCGTAATCCGGTTTTCAAAATAGATTTAAATAAAACTCAGTAACATTTACTAAAACTTTTTTTAAATTTATTTTGTAAAAAAAATCACGAAATTTTTTAAAAACAAACAAACAAATTTTAAGTTTATTTATTAATTGAAATTAAACAAAACTGTTGAAACAACTTACGTATACGTATACGCTTTGGTCTATTTCATCTAATTGGCAGATGTTGTCAAAAAATGTTTCAAATAAAAAAGATGTAGTTTAATCATGGCCACATTTTAAAAATATTTTGTACTACAGGGTATCCCAAAAAATTGATTTAAATAAAACTAAGTTAACATTTACTAAAACTTAAATTTATTTTGTAAAAAAAATCACGAAATTTTTTAAAAACAAATTTTAACTTTATTTATTAATTGCGATTAAACAAATGAACTAATTCTACATTATTTACAACTATTTAATCTAAATGTAGTTCAGTATCACTATCATCTTCATTTAAATTAATAACTAAGGGTGCTACAGTTACATTAACATTTCGATATGTACCTTCAACCTTAATAACATGCTGAATCGAATTTTTCCAGCTATCAATGGGAATATTACTTGTCACATTTCTGATTAACTCTATAACACTTGAGTTTAATGTGGGTGAAACGTTTTCCGATCTAACTTTGGATTTTAGCTGATGCCACATGTGTTCTATAGGATTGAACATGCAATAATATGGGGGAAGCCGTAACACTGTGTGGCCCATATTTTTAGCAATAGTATCACAAACGTATTCTTTTTCAATACCGAACGCTGCTACAACTTGTAAGAGATCACGTTTTCTGTACGATTCTTCAAAATAAAGGTCATTTTTCAACAAAAACTCTTGAATTTCCCATTTATTGTTGTTGCTATTTGGTACTTTATTTAATTGACGGCTATGATAAGTAGCATTGTCCATTACAATTATACTTTTTTCCGGTATATTCGGCAATAAATAATTCTCAAACCAATCTTCAAAAAGTTCTACTGTCGTATCTTCGTGATAATCTAAATTTGAATCTTTAATATTCTTTGCCGATAACAATAAAGCGTTTGGAACCCAACCTGTTTCTGATCCGGCATGTATTATTGTAATTCTTTGTCCTCTATTTGATGGAGCCTTTGTTTTGCAATTTCTCGATGAATCAACAAAACCCTTCGTTGGAGTATCATGGGTGTCATACCATGTCTCGTCGAGGTAGATAATTGAAAGGTTTTCACTTCTATATTTTTGTATAGCTTGTAAGTAATGACAACGCCACATTCGTAAACGATATGACTCCATTATCACTTGTCTTTTATTAATGGTACAATATTTAAATCCCATTTGAGAAATAATTCTCCACAAACTTGTACGGCTACAAATAATTCCCGTGTCGTTTTTAAGTAACCGTTTTTTTATACAATCTAGGGTTGGTATCATTTGTTCTTGGTATAGGACATATATCGTTCGTCGGATTATATCTTTTTGTATTTCATCAACACATTTGGTATTATTAACGTCACTTGCATGTTTTTTCTGCTGCATCGGTTACACTATAATCTCGATTATTCAATGTTTCAAACACATTTTTCATAATTTGTTTCGCATCCGGCGATAAATGCACTTTTTTTGCCCAAGGACGCCACATACTTAGTTATAAACACAAGATTACTTTCAGAGTATAATGTTTAGTACAAACTAAAATTCTAGGAAAGAATTTTAAAAACAAATTACCCCCAAACTCCCACTTTCTCTTCCAAGATGATTAAGAAAATTAAAAATCATTTACTAATGATTTACTATTGATGGTCAGTAATAATAATTTAAAATTTTACCTGAAAAATAAAAAATCCAAAATATATCTTCTTGGACAAAAATAAATAATACCTTTCTGTAAATGTTCGAAGAAATATTAACCACCTTTTATTAGTAATCCCTTAAGAGCAGTTAATAGCAGGTACCAAGTCAACGAATTATTATGAAACGTACTTTACATCAAAGTTGACATTTACCTTATAGCTTCGATCATTTGTAGACCCATGTTGACGCAGTTGTAGGCGTGGTTGGGTCTGGATACTGGTAAGCCGGAAACGCAGTAATAACAGTCACCCAAAATTTTGATTCTCATACATTGGTTATCCTGCAATAAAAAATATTCACTGACACACTAAATTTAATCGAACGGTATATAAAAGGTCTCAATAAAAATAAATCTCATCAATTCTCGCTGGGCGAGCGAAAATAAATTTCAACCGGGCGTTAGCAACGAGGGGTTAATTAAAAAAAATGGTTGGTTAAGGGATTTTTAATTCCGTTTGGGAAGGGGTACAAATATACAGGGTGTTTCAAAAAAAGGTAACACCGTCTCTAGGATAGGTAAAAAACTGAAAAATAATTGGGGTTTGCTTAGTAAAATTTTTTTCTAACGCCATCCGTTTTCAAGATAAAGGGCGTTGAAGAAAATAAAAAATTACACATTTCTTACGATTTTGCCGAAACTACTGGCACCATTGCAATGAAATTTTATACGAATATGTTTTGGAAGCTGATATATCCCATGAATTTGTTTTTATAACTAACTCTCATAGAGGGCGCTAGTTACACGATTCATACAAAGTATTTATTCAACATAACTTTTTTTAGGGTAGAATTATTAGTCAAAACTCCAAGTGAACCTAAACATCGTTTAATTCTACACCAAAAAGGTACTCTTGGTAAAACTCGATATTATGTACCGTTTTCGGAATATTTTGATTTGAAAATTATGAAGTAATAACCGCTCCTCGTATAAGTTAATGATAAATTTATTAATTAAAAAAACTTACAATAAGAAAATTAAAATAAAGACAAAGAACATAACATAAAATTCAACTAGAGTAAATGTTCAAAATGTCCTCCGTTTTCACGAATACACAAGTCTATCCTTTTTTTCTAAAGAATCCATTAATCTTCTTAACGGTTGGGGATCATCTATGATGTCATTAAAGTGACGTTTAATTCTGTCTATTAATTCTTGACGAGAATTTACCTCTGTAGCATAGACTTTTTCCTTAATATACGACCAGACTGTGTAGTCCAAAGGATTAAAATCGCATGACCGAGGAGGCCAATGAATCGTAGCTTCTGCACCTCTACCAATACATCGATTCCGAAAATTGTTACTCAACCAATTACGACACCTTCTATCAAAGTGCGGTGGAGCTCCATCATGCATAAAAAATAATGATGTTCGCTCATTTACCGATAAATCTTCTAATATCTCAAATAAGTGATTATTTAGAAAATCAAGGTACATATCACCACTTAAATTTTCAGGTAGAATATGATAACCTATTAATCTGTTACCTAAAGTTGCTGCCCAAACATTAACTTTAAATGAGTGTTGGTAATGTGATACCCTTTTGGCTTGTGGATTCTCATCACACCAGTAGTGTGCGTTATGGGAGTTAAACATACCTTGTCGCGTAAAGGTGGCCTCGTCCGTAAAAAGAATACATTTTAAAAAATTTGGATTAAGGGCTGTCCTTTCTCGCAATGTTTCACAAAAATCGACTCTAACCGGTAGATCGTCCGGCAAGAGTTCTTGAACTTGTCTGTAATGGTAAGGATGTAGCTGCTGCTCTTTAAGTATCCGCCAAGTAGTTGAAGAAGATGTATTTGTTTGTCTTGCCATATTCCTTACACTTAATGTTCGATTTTGATCAACTAAATTTAAAATAATATTTTCTTTATTAATTGTTCTTGTTGTTCTTGGTCTACCTGAATTTATTTTCTTTGGTCTTACATTCCCAGTTTCTCGACAACGTCGTTCAACTGCTCTAAATGTTTTTTTACTTGGTAAGTTTCTTCTAGGAAACTTTTCTGCATAACGCGTAAAAGCTGCACTAGAGTTTCCTAAACACTCGCCTAAAGTTAATAACATGTCGGTGTATTCAACATTTGAGTACATTTTGTATAACAATATCTAATTTTACAAATAACAAGGTTTCAAAACTCTATTTATTGTTGACTTATTGTCATAACAATCAATAAATGTCAATTTTACATGGCAAACTTAGAGAAAAGCGAACTTTATCATTAGTTTATATACCAGGAGCGATTATTACTTCATAATTTTCAAATCAAAATATTCCGAAAACGGTACATAATATCGAGCTTTACCAAGAGTACCTTTTTGGTGTAGAATTAAACGATGTTTATGTTCACTTGGAGTTTTGACTAATAATTCTACCCTAAAAAAGTTATGTTGAATAATACGTTGTATGAATCGTGTAACTAGCGCCCTCTATGAGAGTTAGTTATAAAAACAAATGCATGGGATATATCAGCTTCCAAAACATATTCGTATAAAATTTCATTGCAATGGTGCCAGTAGTTTCGACAAAATCGTAAGAAATGTGTAATTTTTTATTTTCTTCAACGCCCTTTATCTTGAAAACGGATGGCGTTAGAAGGAAAGTGTGTAAAGAAAAACCAAAAACTATTAATGAAATAAAACATTAATTAAATCAGTTGAAAGAAAAAGAATCAGTAGTTGAGTATGAAGATCGTACAGGAATTGAAGATGAAAATATTATTGAAAGCAAACAGAGTCGAACGAGACAACAGTAAATGAAGTAGAAAAAGAAATTGAAGAAGAGGAAAAGGCAGAAGTAACTAATAATAATAATAATCCCACAATTTTGTGAGAAAATTCATCACAAAGTTGAGTAATAAATCTGAATGGGATGAAGACACCGTACAGAATTTAAACCAGAATACCATAAAATGGTATACGGATGGTTCCAAGCTAAAAGAAGGAACGGGAGTAGAGAAGAAACTGACGCTATTAAAAGAAGCAAAGTGCAAATTCTGTGAGAAAGAGGATGAAACCTCAATACACATACTTGCGGATTGCCCTGCCTTGCAGATATCTAGGGCTATATACATAGGAGCTCAAAATAGAAGAAGAGGATCTACCTGATTTGAAGGCGACGATGTCCTAAACTTTCGTAGGAAAATAGGACTAGAACATCTGCTGGAAGTCTGAAAAACTTCACACTTTTACATGCGTTTGTTAGTTGCCAAATTGCAACACCAGAGTTGCCAAATCCCAAAATATAAAAGGTAACCCTCTTACAAAAACCGATATTTTTTTACAAATAATTAATTAATTAATTAGTATCCAGTCTATTCCTTATGAAGAAAAAATTACTTTTGGACATATTGGGTGATGCAAAACATTTGAATCTACGTCTATTTGCCAATCAATCAAAAAAGTACAGCAAATTTTAATTTAATATTCAAATTCCATTTTCTTGTGGTAATGTTAAAAGTTTCTAATTTTTTGTTCTTCAAATGTTAGTCAGATTTTCAAGTTCAATCCATCATATAGTCAAATTTTTAAATATCAAACATTATACAAACAGAAGAGAAGGAAAGTATTAAAATCTAGTCATGAATGTAAAAAAAATTGCCTTCTGAACTTGACACTCACGAAAATCTCAATACTTTTCCATGTTTCTGACGGAATATAAACAATACATCAAAATCAGCGTCAAAACAATATTTAACAGTGTTTTTAGTTGTTGCCCAGATTTATTACGTTTCCATGGAGTAATCCCTGGAAAAACATTTTCCAGCGAATGAATAATTTCCCCCAAGATGATCCTACTCAACGCAACGAATCGGTCTGGAACCATAGTCGGCCAAATGAGACGAAAACCAAGTTTCCACACGATTGCTCGCATAATGGGCACGAAATTTAATTGATAAAAATCTCTCGAGCGAAACTTATGAAATATTTATAAAACTTAGGCGGGAATATACGACAAAAACGCAACGAAACAACACACGCCATTGTTGATCACTTACAATGGCTATAAATAGGGGGCGCTTTTTGTTGTCGCGTTACCAAAAACTGAAAGTTTCACCCCAAAACAGGCGAAGGCAATACCGTCGGATCGATAGAACTATTTAAGGCAGCTATACTGTATTTGAAAATCAAGAGAGAGTAAATTCCCAGAATAAAAACTAATTCGGTATGCAAAACTATAGTAAAGTACGTGCGGTAAAACTTCAAAATTTGTAATGCATTCTAAATTGTTTTTGTTAATTTCAATACAAAATTTATTAAATTTCTTGGACTATCACATTATTTTATGATCTTTCATTGTTACTACAGTAGGCCTAAGAGGATTAACGTGCGTCATAGGCGTAACCAGATTAGAAAGGGATAATTGTTATTTAACGACCTCCGAATGGCAACAGCTTCTAATGACAGATATTTTGACTTAAATAGTGCTTAAGTTTCTAGAAATGCAGTTATTTGATTTTCGATAAACGTGACAAATAGTAGTGACTAAAAATGGAAGCAGTTTGTGAGTATACGTCAGTGAAAAAATTAAAACTAGACCATTTATCGCTGTAGTGAATGTGTACCACTATTTTAAACATCAAAATCTCTCAAACACTCTTGACAGTGTAGTTGAAACAACATCTAAGGCAATGGGATATGGAAAATCTACAATATATAGGGTTCTAAAGGAGGAAAAATCAGGTGGAGTAACCTCACCAAAGCCGAAACCAGGTAGACAAAAACTATTAAAAGTCAACGTGGACGAGTTTTTTAAAAATGCTATTCGTAAGCTTGTTCACTCATTTTTTATAAACAAGCAAATACCAACTTTAGATAAAGTTTTGCAAGCCATTACGAATGATGTTGATTTACCCACAATAAGCCGGGATAAACTATGGAAAACGTTACATGAGTTAAACTTTAAATTTGAAAAAATGGGCAGACACTCAATGCTAATTGATTCTGAAGAAATTGTATGTTGGAGAAGACAGTACCTTAGAAGAATACAACAAGTTAAAGCTCAAAATAAAAACATTTATTATTTAGATGAAACATGGGTTAATGAAGGACATTGTGTAGGAAGAGTTTGGAAAGACAAAAATATAAAATCATCCCATCAAGCTTTTCTAGAAGGATATACTACTGGTTTTAAGGAACCTATAGGAAAAGGTAAAAGATTAATTATTTGTCATATAGGCAGTACAAACGGTTTTCTTGAGAATGGTTTACTCTTATTTGAATAAAAAAAAACTGTTGATTATCACGAAGAAATGAATGGAGATGTGTTTGAGTAATATTTTGAACAGATGATTCAATTCATACCAAAAGGATCCGTTATTGTAATGGACAATGCAAGTTACCACTCCAGGTTACTTGAACCTTTACCAACCACTAAATGGAAAAAGGATGAAATTGCAAAATGGTTATCTTCTAAAAATTTAGCCTTTGACAATACAATGCTGAGGGCAGAATTGTTAACTATTGCTAAAAAACATAAGCAAAATTATAAAAAATATAATATTGAGGAGATAGCCAAAAAACGAGAAATTGAAATCCTTCGTTTACCACCCTAACATTGTGAGCTGAATCCGATTGAATTGATATGGGCTCAAGTTAAAGGTTATGTTGCCAGAAATAACACTACTTTTAAATTATCAGATGTTAAAAATCTCTTCAATAAGGCAATATCTGAAGTAACAAGTGAAAATTGGCAAAAATGTATTAGACACGTTACAGAAATAGAAAAAAAAATGTGGGAGCTAGATAACATAATTGATATTACTATAGAGCCCATTGTAATTTCTCTAGAATCAGATGGTGAATCTTCTGACACAGCTTGCGAGGAACCATAACTTTAAAATTATTAATTTATGTACTTTAATTTTATTTTTAGATTTTTATTTTTTAAGATTTAATATTGTCGTATTTTTTGCATGTTGCTCGTCAAATTTTATCCTTGCGGTTGGTTTTTTTTTTCTCATATACCTACTTAATTGTTTTTTTAGCTCCTCATATTAATTTATAAGTAATTGTAATTATCTGTACATATTATATACATATTTTGTAAATAAACATATGCCTAAAACAAAATGCGTAAAATAATATTGACTTTTTCTTCATTTTACCCAAATTAAATTACTACTTACGAATTATGTTTATCTATCTAAAATTGGTAATCTAGGTATAAATAACTAAAACAAATTAAATATTTCTATTTCCATATTAATTTAATTTTGAAAACGCACGTCTATTGTTTACTGCCTTTAACACTCATAACTGCAAAACATTTCTGGGAATTTACTCTCTCTTGATTTTCAAATACACTATATGACAAGTAAAATTAACGAAGTAGATAGTTTTAACTAAATATTTATTATTTAAATAAAATTTTGTTTTTGACACAGAAGGGGGTAAAACACCGGTTTGAAATTTGTATGTGCTTTAGAAAATTTTTGAATTTCAACTCCTAAAAGGGGTAAAAAAGGGGTTAAAGATGGGTAGTGGTTTGGTACATAAGTCATTGCTAAAAACAGCAATTGAAATAGTGTAATTTGTTGTAAAAAATGCATTAGCTAAATAATTAACAGAAGATTAAATATTTAAACTGTAAAGCTAGCAGGCTAATTAATTGTTCTTTAATAAGTGAATAACCCTGTAAGTTGTGTTGATGAAATTTGAGGTAGTTTCGTCAATAGAGTCCCAACATGTGTACCAAATCTAGCTATACACACTTAGAGATCCTCGAGCGATAAAATGACATTATTATACAGTTCAATCAGAATCTTTTCTGCCTTGAGCTAATATTAAACTCGATATGTCCATGTACATCTCTCGACACCTTATTTTCAGGATAAAATTACTCAGGTTATAGCTGGGATCGAGTTACGCCGAAACCGATCTTGCAGAGTCAATATCCGCGTTTATACAGTGTGGAACCACTGAAATAAATACGACATACTAGATACTGAAACTCACCTGTGCTATTTGATCGAACCTGCCGAATAGTTCGTTGAGAGTTTTCACCAAATCCGACGCCGATAGTTGTTCGGATAACGGAGTAAAGTTGACGATGTCGGCATACAAAATCGAAACGTTGTTGTGTCGCTGGACGTACATCTCGTGGAAACTTCTGTTCGATTGCTCCTGACAAGCGTCGGCCATTTTCAACATTATACTGCGCTTCACCTGCAAAGAAAAACGCAATTTGTTTCTGTGTGCTCAAAATTTATTTTTAAAAATTTGTCGGAAAAATATTGACTGAAAGACGAAATATCGAAATATCGAAATTAGTAAAAGATCATAAATAATTGTCTTTTTCAGCTGTCAACTGTCATTTTGAACTGTATAATGTCATTTTTCAACTGTCAACTGTCATTTTCCAGCTGTCATCTTTCATAAAACCACTGCGTGCCGAGCGAAGCGAGGTTCGCAGCACAACATTTTTGAACAGTCAGTTTTAACTGTCTAATGTCATTTTTTTACATATCAAATGTCTTTTTTCAGTTGTGAAATGTCATTTTCAGCTGTCAACTGTCATTTTTAACTGTCAAATGTTATTTTGAACTGACTAATGTCATTTTTCAGCTGTCAACTGTCATTTTTCAGCTGTCATCTTTCATAAAACCACTGCGTGCCGAGCGAAGCGAAATTCGCAGCATAATATTTTTGAACAGTCAGTTTTAACTGTCTAATGTCAATTTTTATTAGCAAATGTCATTTTTCAGTTGTGAAATATCATTTTCAGCTGTCAAATGTTATTTTGAACTGTCTAATATCATTTTCAGCTGTCAACTGTCATTTTTAACTATCAAATGTTATTTTGAACTGTCAAATGTCATTTTTCAGCTGTCTCAACTGTCATTTTTCAGCTGTCATCTTTCATATAACAACTGCGTGCCGAGCGAAGCGAGGTTCGCAGCATAACACTTTTGAACTGTCAGTTTCAAATGTTTAATGTCGTTTTTTTACGTGTCAAATGTCATTTTTTACTAGAAAATGTCATTTTTCAGTTCTGAAATGTCATTTTCAGCTGTCAACTGTCATTTTGAACTGTCAAATGTCATTTTGAACTGTCTAATATCATTATTGAACTGTCTAATATCATTTTTCAGCTGTCAACTGTCATTTTGAACTGTATAATGTCATTTTTCAGCTGTCATCTTTCATATAACCACTGCGTGCCGAGCGGAGCGAGGTTCGCAGCATAACACTTTTGAACTGTCAGTTTCAAATGTTTAATGTCATTCTTTTACGTGTCAAATGTCATTTTTTACTAGCAAATGTCATTTTTCAGTTGTGAAATGTCATTTTCAGCTGCCCACTGTCATTTTTCAGCAACCAACTGTCATTTGTCAATTGTCCTTTATCATTTTCAACTATTTAATGTCATTGTTCAGCTGTCATTTGTCATTTTCAAACATTAAATGTCACCTTTCAACGGTCAAATATCATTTCAGCTGTTGTTTGTCAAATGTCAACTGTCATATGTTATTGTGGGACATTTGACATTTAGGATATTTTACATTTGGGATATTAAACATTTAGGACACTCGCCATTTAATATTTGAAACATTTTATACTTTTTGAAATCAAAATCAATATTATTTAAATTATTTATAATTATTTACCTATTTAAACAATATTTAAATATAAAATTATACGTCATTAGAGCAAGGGGGAAAGGGGAGATAGGCAGACAATAAAAAGGGATTTAAAGTTAAAAAATCAGTCCCAAACATCTCACAGTGCCCAAAAAAGACAAAAGCCTTTTATTTGACCCAAAAAAAATCAGAAAAACATTGTATATCATTTTGTAAAAACATTCCAAGACATTTAAATCAACAATTATATAATTTTTTTTCGATATACGAGTTACCCTGACGCATGCGTTGCTATTTAATAACTTATTCAATGATGCCTATTATCGACAACTGAAAAAAAAGGTTGCAATCAATATCGGAATTAGTGAAAGATCATAAATAATTTATATAGAGTATGATTGATTCTTTTGTAGCACGTTATTAGCGTATTATCTTTTGGAATTAAAGGTTTCCATTGAATTTTAGTATTAAATACGTTTTGTATGTTCAATAAACTGAAGAAATCTCCCGGGAGTGTGTATTAATAAGCATCGGTTTACCTGGTTCAAACTTAGTGTCTATTTTCTTGGTATTAACAAGATTATAATGGTCGTAACATGTAACGGGAACCTCATTGGGGAATAATATGGAACTTTGTCTGATATTTTTAATGTAAACCTGCATGTATGTTTATATATAAGTGGGTTGCAATTACGAGTCTGTTGTTGAAGGTGGTAAAATGTAACTTGCATGTTTGGAGTGCCGCTATGTAACCGCAAATGAATGTTTCCAGACAATATTTCGTTGTTACTTTAACGAAAACTAATGGAGTTTTCTTTTAAGCTAATTAGCAGCTTTGTCTTCAAGTTTATTCTTATCCCGTAGGATTTCTTGGTTGATCTTGAATAATTAAAAAATGGGATGTTAATTGGAACGTCGTCTACTTTTATCATTAATTTATATAAAGTTAGTCCAGAAATAAGTATTTTTTTTGTCGGAATTGACTGAAAGACGTGTTTTTCTCCGACTATTTTCGGACGATACGAGGAATTTTTCGATAAAAAGGGATTTAAAGTTAAAAAATCAGTTCCAAAAATTTCAAAATGCCCAAAAAAGACAAAAAAGACAAAAGCCTTTTATTTGACTAAAAAAAATTCAGAAAAACATTGTATACCATTTTGTAAAAACATTCCAAGACATTTAATTCAACAATAACATTCATTTTTCAGCTATCAACTGTCATTTTTAACTGTCAAATGTCATTTTGTACTATCTAATGTCATTTTTCAGAGCTGTCATCTTTCATAAAACCACTGCGTGCCGAGCGAAGCGAGGTTCGCAGCATAACATTTTTGAACCGTCAGTTTTAACTGTTTAATGTCATTTTTTTACATGTCAAATGTCATGTTTCACTAGCAAATGTCATTTTTCAGTTGTGAAATGTCATTTTTCAGCTGTCAACTGTCATTTTTACTGTCAAATGTCATTTTTACTGTCAAATGTCATTTTGAACTGTCTAATGTCATTTTTCAGCTGTCAACTGTTATTTTTCAGCTGTCATCTTTCATAAAACCACCGCGTGTCGAGCGAAGTGCGTCAAATGTCATTTTTTACTAGCAAATGTCATTTTTCAGTTGTGAAATGTCATTTTGATATGTCTAATGTCATTTTTCAGCTGTCATCTTTCATAAAACCACTGGGTGCCGAGCGAAGCGAGGTTCGCAGCATAACATTTTTGAACCGTCAGTTTTAACTGTTTAATGTCATTTTTTTACATGTCAAATGTCATGTTTCACTAGCAAATGTCATTTTTCAGTTGTGAAATGTCATTTTTCAGCTGTCAACTGTCATTTTTACTGTCAAATGTCATTTTTACTGTCAAATGTCATTTTGAACTGTCTAATGTCATTTTTCAGCTGTCAACTGTTATTTTTCAGCTGTCATCTTTCATAAAACCACCGCGTGTCGAGCGAAGTGCGTCAAATGTCATTTTTTACTAGCAAATGTCATTTTTCAGTTGTGAAATGTCATTTTGATATGTCTAATGTCATTTTTCAGCTGTCATCTTTCATAAAACCACTGGGTGCCGAGCGAAGCGAGGTTCGCAGCATAACATTTTTGAACCGTCAGTTTTAACTGTTTAATGTCATTTTTTTACATGTCAAATGTCATGTTTCACTAGCAAATGTCATTTTTCAGTTGTGAAATGTCATTTTTCAGCTGTCAACTGTCATTTTTACTGTCAAATGTCATTTTTACTGACAAATGTCATTTTGAACTGTCTAATGTCATTTTTCAGCTGTCAACTGTTATTTTTCAGCTGTCATCTTTCATAAAACCACCGCGTGTCGAGCGAAGTGCGTCAAATGTCATTTTTTACTAGCAAATGTCATTTTTCAGTTGTGAAATGTCATTTTGATATGTCTAATGTCATTTTTCAGCTGTCATCTTTCATAAAACCACTGGGTGCCGAGCGAAGCGAGGTTCGCAGCATGACATTTTTGAACTGTCAGTTTCAACTGTCTAATGTCATTTTTTTCTACATGTCAAATGTCATGTTTCACTAGCAAATGTCATTTTTCAGTTGTGAAATGTCATTTTGATATGTCTAATGTCATTTTTCAGCTGTCATCTTTCATAAAACCACTGCGTGCCGAGCGAAGCGAGGTTCGCAGCATAACTTTTTTGAACTGTCCTTTTCAACTGTCTAATGTCATTTTTTTACATGTCAAATGTCATGTTTCACTAGCAAATGTCATTTTTCAGTTGGGAAATGTCATTTTTCAGCTGTCAACTGTCATTTTTACTGTCAAATGTCATTTTTACTGTCAAATGTCATTTTGAACTGTCTAATGTCATTTTTCAGCTGTCAACTGTTATTTTTCAGCTGTCATCTTTCATAAAACCACCGCGTGTCGAGCGAAGTGCGTCAAATGTCATTTTTTACTAGCAAATGTCATTTTTCAGTTGTGAAATGTCATTTTGATATGTCTAATGTCATTTTTCAGCTGTCATCTTTCATAAAACCACTGCGTGCCGAGCGAAGCGAGGTTCGCAGCATAACATTTTTGAACTGTCAGTTTCAACTGTCTAATGTCATTTTTTTACATGTCAAATGTCATGTTTCACTAGCAAATGTCATTTTTCAGTTGTGAAATGTCATTTTCAGCTGTCAACTGTCATTTTTACTGTCAAATGTCATTTTGAACTGTCTAATGTCTTTTTCAGCTGTCAACTGTCATTTTTCAGCTGTCATCTTTCATAAAACCACCGCTTGTCGAGCGAAGCGCGTCAAGTTAAAAAATCAGTGCCAAACATCTCACAGTGCCCAAAAAAGACAAAAGCCTGTTATTTGACCCAAAAAAATTCAGAAAAACATTGTATATCATTTTGTAAAAACATTCCAAGACATTTAAATCAACAATAACATCATTTTTTTCGATATATGAGTTACCCTGACGCATGGGTTGCTATTTAATAACTTATTCAATGATAAAAGGTTGCAATCAATTTTGAAATTAGTGGAAGATAAAAAGTAAATGTCATTTTTCAGCTGTCAACTGTCATTTTTCAGCTGTCATCTTTCATAAAACCACTGCGTGCCGAGCGAAGCGAGGTTCGCAGCATAACATTTTTGAACTGTCAGTTTCAACTGTCTAATGTCATTTTTAACTGTCAAATGTCATTTTTAATTGTCAAAAGTCATTTTGAACTGTCTAATGTCAATTTTTAAGCTGTCAACTGTCATTTTTCAGCAGTCATCTTTCATAAAATCACTGCGTGCCGAGCGAAGCGAGGTTCGCATGATAACATTTTTGAACTGTCAGTTTCAACTGTCTAATGCCTTTTTTTACATGTCAAATGAGATTTGTTACTAGCAAATGTCATTTTTCGAATAATCGAATAATCAATCAACCTGAGGTGGATTTTGAAACATATTTATTTGTATGTCTGCTACATTATCTCGAGACATAACAAATGTTTTTTCCTTCAATACAAAACAATGTTGTAATTTTTTCTTTATTTTAGTCTTTCTCTTACTATTATTGTCGAATTCAATTACGCAACAAACGTTTTTAATTTGCTTTTGTTACTTTTTATAAAGAATAAAAGTTTTGAAAAAGAAAAGTGTTGAGATAAAAGAAAAAGCTTTCAAGAAATCGAGAACAAGACCGAAAATCCATTCGGATGACCTTCAATTAAAGTAGAACTTAATTTCTTTAACTGCTACACAATACAACGAGTGGATATGCTTGGAAAATTAAAAAAAAAACCTAAAAAAAACAGTAACAATAAAGCTTGACAATTAAAGTTGTAGAAACTTACCTCTGCAGCGATATAAGCCGGTATGACGCTCAAAAGTAATTGTTCTTGTTGCTCTTTTTCACATTCCAACTTCACTCTGGATTCTATGCAAGTTCTGGTGCCTACAAAGGTACGTCGATGCGCTTCTTCTGTCATGTGTCTGTAGTAAATTCCGGTGCAACTGGCCGAAATTAACATCACCGCTTCGGGTATTAGCTGCAATAAAATATTCGAATATCAGGCAAAATTTTTCACTACATTTGATATAAAAAATAAATAATAAGAAAGAAGAGAAAATGTCACTAGAATTACTATTTTTCCTAAACAAACTAAAGAAATTAACAGTAGGTATATTAAGTATGGAAAGTCGAAGAATGTTAACTTATAAAGTTAACAAAATTTTGACTAATCAAAGTCTTTTTTAAAAATGTTGAATGTTTTAATAACTGTTGTTGAATGTTTTGAAAATGAGTCTTGAATCTTTTTAAAATTAAACTTGAGTGTTTAGAAAATGAATCATGAAAGTTTTTTAGGATTAAATCTTAAATGTTTGTTGAAATTTTTTAAAACGAGGCTTGAATGTTTGTATAAAGTATCTTGACTGTCTTTAAAATTAGGCTTGAATCTCCTTTTATTTTTCCTGACTGGTTCTTTTACGTAAAGACTGAGATCCCTCTCTCATTATTCTCTGACCAATAAAAATGCTTCATTTAAAAACTCCACGAGAACCAATCAGAAAGAACTATTTCTTAATTTGCTTATTTCTAACTAACTACTTATATTTTACAAACAATTTTTTTACATATATACAACAATCATTTCTAATGTTCAATAAATTTTTTATACTTTATTATGGTCGGAAAAGCTCTCAAATTATACTAACACTGAGGCTTGAAAGTCATAAATTCGACCGATATATTTCCGAGTAACTCTTACGTCACACGTGCAGGTGCTCATCTAAGCTTTTGGAGTTCGAGGAACTAAACACTTCAAACACGCAATGTTGTTTACGAGCACTCTAATTCTGTCAATTTGACGTCACACAGGCAGGTGCTTTTCTAAGGTTTTAAAGTTCGTGGAACTAAGCACTTCAACACGCAATGCAGGTGGTGTTGTTTTCGAGCACTGGTGATTCTGTTAATTTTACGCCATACATATGCACAGGTGCTATTCGTAGAAGAACTTTTAATATACACTTTTGTAGATTTTTGAAAATCCTTTTATATGTTTAACGGAAAATTCTTAGAAAATTTATAATTTGTTCGTTTGTTTTTTTTTTTCATTTAGAATTATATTTTCATTATTATTTTTTTAATGGTAATTTTGATTATTTTTATGTTTGTTATTTATTGGATATTTATTTAGTTTCTATTAATTAGTGTTGATTCTGTTTCTATGAAATGTGATTATCTTTTTATTATTTATTTGCTTTCAAGTGACTTAATAACGATTTTGTTTTTGATTTAATCATCATAATAATAATAATAATTGAAATTAATCTTTTCTTTAATGAATAATTTTTATAATAATATTACTTCGTCTCAATATATAGGCGGTAAACTACTTGGTTTTTAAACCGTGGACTTTTCTTTAGAAATTCAAATTACTAATTTTCAAATTTCAAGTTCCGCCATCTATCTGGTTTACCTTCGGTCCCTGAAGAAGGCAGAACGCTATGTAGAAGATTCTCTTCAAAATAAAATAGATTTTGCCGAAAAAATATTGTGCAATACTAGTAATATGTATAATATGTATGCGATTCTGCAGGAGTTTCTGTTAGAAGTGAAACCACAGCCCAAACAAGTGGGATTTCATTATATAATTTAACAAATTGTACCATAAGTTTCAATATTAATAATTAATTCATTAGTTTTCTTTATTCTTTCAAAAGTTGGAGTACTTATCGTTGAGTTGCTAGTAAATGTCACCTACTGAAGTAAAATGTGTCACTGTAAGCAGTCAAAAATGATCAATCAAATTTAAAGATTTGAGAGTCAATCTCACTAAAATTCATTTTGATAAAGATTTGTTCAGCAAACATGATCAGTTTTACTGTATATTTGTGATATAACTACATACTCATTCACTCTTATCCTCGCTTATTCAGTAGATATCTAGATTAATTAAGTAACGTCATCGTGCATCAGTCAGTGATACACTTTTATTAACTGCAATATTTTGTATGCTAAGATTTCTTTAATTAAAGCCGTATAGTTTCGAAAGGTATTCATTATTACAATTTAATTAAAGATTTCGAACTCCTCCATAATATGGATAAATTTTTAAAACCTGAACGATTCGAAACAAACCCGCAAGACGTTTCAGCCGCAAAACAGTGGAAACATTGGTTTAAAACGTTCAACAATTTTCTACTAGCAACTGATAAAGAGAAGAAATTCGACGAATGTACTAAAATGCAACTACTCATAAACTTTATTTCTCATGAAATATATGAAATAATTAGTGAATGTTCAAACTACAATGATGCTGTCAAGATTCTAGAAGATATTTACGTAAAACCAGTGAATGAAGTATTTGCTAGACATATTTTGTATACAAGAAAACAATTATCAACTGAAAGTATTGATCAGTATATTCAAGCATTAAAGGTTTTAAGCAAAAATTGTGACTTCAAAGCAGTAACAGCTGAGCAGAATAAGAATGATTTTATCCGAGACGCTTTTATCGGCGGTTTGTTAAGCAGTGAAATTCGTCAACGTCTTTTAGAAAATAATACTTTAGAATTAGAAAAAGCGGCCATCCAAGCTCGAGCACTAGAGGAAGCGAAGAGACAATCTGATTTATATTTCAGTCAAAGTTCTGTTAATACTGTTTGTTCCAATGAAAATCATGACTCAGAAATTAATATTATCCCTTCAAGTGCAGCTACTACGTCACTTCAGCATTGCTATTTTTGTGGAAATGCTAGACATTCTCGTAATAAATGTCCTGCCCGAAACGCTACCTGTACTAAATGCCAAAAAGTGGGGCATTTTGCTAAAGTATGTATGAAATCTAAACTGCAATCCAAATCAACGTCAGCTTCCACTTTTCTTATTGCTTCAATGACCCGACCTATACCATACTGTTTGTCACGAGCGATGGTTAAGTCTAAAGTAAACAATATACTCACAAACGCCCTAATTGATACTGGAAGTTCTGATAGTTTTTTAGACTACGATTTTGCCGTAAATAACCACTTGAAAATTTATCCGATGGAAGGCCAGGTTTCTATGGCTACCACTTCTTGTTCTACTTCTTTAAAAGGATACTGCCTAATAAATTTATACCTACCTAACGTCGAATACAATAATTTCAGAATATCTGTTCTACCTAAGCTATGCACTGATGTAATCATAGGTCACGATATAATGAAACAACATTCTCAAATTGCCTTGACATTTGGTGGCACAAAACCACCCTTATCGATTTCTTGCCTTATTCAAGTTAAAATAGAGCCTCCATGTTTATTTTCAAACTTAACTAAAGATTGTCGGCCTATAGCAACAAAATCACGAAGACATTCTGACGATGATGAAAAATTTATTCAAGAAGAAGTTAAGAAACTTTTAGAGGAAGGCATTATCGAGGAAAGTACATCACCCTGGAGAGCCCAAGTTTTGGTTACAAAAAGTGAACACCACAAACGCCGTATGGTAGTTGATTATTCGCAGACAATTAACAAATTTACTTATTTGGACGCTTATCCTTTACCCAATCTGGAAAGTATGGTATCAAAAATTGCTAAATTTAAGGTATTTAGCACAATAGATTTAAAAAGCGCGTATTACCAAATTCCCATTAACAATCACGAAAAACATTATACTGCGTTTGAAGCTGGAGGCCAACTGTATCAATTCACAAGAATCCCTTTCGGTGTGACAAATGGTGTCTCATGTTTTCAAAGAACCCTAAATTCAATTATTTCAAAAGAAGGTTTAGTAGGTGTTTTTGCTTATCTTGATGATGTTACAATTTGCGGAGAAAATTCGGAAGCGCATGACAATAACTTAGAAAGGTTTTTAAATGTTGTTCAGAAGTATGGATTGACGCTTAATGAAAACAAATGCAAATACAATCAGAAAACTATTAGTTTATTGGGATATACTATTGAAAACGGAACCATGAAACCGGATCCAGAAAGGTTACAACCCCTACTAAATTTACCACTGCCGAAAGATGCTGCTGAACTCCGTCGGGTAGTAGGAATTTTTTCTCATTACTCTAAATGGATCTACAAATTTTCGGACAAAATAAGAAGTCTAATACATTGCAAGAAGTTTCCTTTAACTCAAAAAGAAATTCAAGATTTTGAACTGTTAAAAAAAGATGTTGCCAGTTCCCTACTTTGGTCTGTAAACGACGAAGACGTATTATATGTTGAGACTGATGCTTCGGACTTTTGTATAGCTGCAACCCTAAGTCAATCAGGAAGACCCGTAGCTTTTTTTTCAAGAACCTTGTCGGATACGGAAAAACGACATTCGTCTGTCGAGAAAGAAGCATACGCATGTGTAGAAGCTCTACGAAAATGGAGACATTTTCTGATTGGACGTCATTTCAAACTGGTTACCGATCAAGAGGCCGTGTCTTTTATGTTCCGCACTAAACATTCTAGTAAAATCAAAAAATGAAAAAGATTTTACGGTGGCGCTTGGAAATATCCTGCTATGACTATGAAATTGTGTTTCGTCCAGGTAGAGAAAACGTTGTTAGTGACGCATTTTCTAGGGTATGTGGAACAACCATCAGTAACAAACTATTCGAACTCCATCAGTCCTTATCTCATCCAGGTATTACTAGAATGTATCATTTTATCCGTATCCGTAATTTACCTTATTCTATGGAAGAAGTTAAACAAATGACAGCTGCATGTCCTATATGTGCTGAAATTAAACCACAATTTTGTAAAAATCCGAAGGGTCATTTAATTAAGGCTACATCTGCTTTCGAACGTCTGAATATCGACTTTAAAGGACCTTTACCTAGCTCTACACACAACAAGTACATATTGACAATCGTGGACGAATATTCCAGGTTCCCCTTTGCTTTTCCTTGTCCAGATGTAACGTCGTCTTCTGTGATAGGATGCTTTAATCAACTTTTTACGATATTTGGCATGCCTGCTGATAGAGGAAGTTCCTTTATGTCCAAAGAAATAGTAAACTATCTCCAATCCCATGGAATAGCTCATAGTCGTACTACTCCATATAATCCTGAAGGCAATGGTTTAGTTGAAAGGTATAATGGTATTATATGGAAAGCTGTTACCTTAGCTCTAAGAACTAGAAAACTGAAGACCTCACAATGGGAACTTGTGTTACCTGATGCTTTGCATTCTATACGATCTTTGTTATGTACTTCAACAAATTGTACTCCGCACGAAAGACTATTTTTGTATCAAAGACGATCTACAAGTGGTATATCTATTCCAACCTGGTTGACACCCTCGCAAAAAGTATTACTCAAGAAGCACTTAAGAAATAGCAAGTATGATCCACTAGTTGAAGAGGTTGAGCTAGTAGAAGCAAATCCAGAGTATGCCGTAATACGACATGACAATGGAAGGGAGTCAACTGTCTCGATCAAACACTTAGCACCAAGAGGCGATTTAAGCTTGATTAAATCAGCTGAGACTACCTGTACTGAAAACATACCATCAGATTCAAATTTTGAAGTGCAAGACATTGAAGTGAAAGATACGTCAGTAAAAAGTTCTCCTGAAGATCTACAGGATCAACGTAGAGATTCCATCGAAACTGGACCCAACATTGGAGGTTATAAAGAAGGGTCGTCTTTTGAAAGTCCATTAGAAACGATTACGAACCCAGATCCTACTGTGCGTCAGTCAACAAGAGTAAGGAAACCTCCAGCATATTTAAAGGACTATCAATAAAATAACCTAGGGAGAATGTGATATAACTACATACTCATTCACTCTTATCCTCGCTTATTCAGTAGATATCTAGATTAATTAAGTAACGTCATCGTGCATCAGTCAGTGATACACTTTTATTAACTGCAATATTTTGTATGCTAAGATTTCTTTAATTAAAGCCTTATAGTTTCGAAAGGTATTCATTATTACAATATTCGAATCTATAGACGTTATTAAAATATACCGAGCGGTATTAAGGGATATATTCGGCATCCTTTATCTCTTCAATGTTCATTATATCCACTAGTAATGTAGATAACGATGATTTTTCAGCTATAATCTCTTTTTTTTTCACTTCAAAATCCCTTTTTATGTATTTCCTTTGGTCCCTACAGCATCGTATTATATATTCGATCTTTGAAATCTCGTATTCTGTACGAGTACACTCGGTTTTTTTGAAAAAAATGGTAATTTACCAGCAAAAAAATAAATAAACGTAGATTTTGAGTAGTTAGTAGGGTATCCGCCAAAATATACAGTACCGAAACAGAGAGTGCTGTAGAGTTGTTTATGTAATATGGATTTGTCATATTTGACTTGATTGTCATTAGTAGATATATTAATAGTATGCTGCAGTTAAATTTGATTTTAAAATGGTTCTAACAACGGAAGAAAAAGTGTTTGCGAAAAGATTTAATGTTATATAAGGAACTCATTTAACCCTCCAATCACGTAGCGAACAATTCCAGAAAAGAATAAATACCGAAAAGGAGAAAAAAAAGATAAATGATAGCTTAAATCGCATGATTTGCTGTTGTACAAATAAATAAACAGGAATTAGAACATAGCAAATGAAATTGTATGTTTTTTTTACATTTTCTAGTCGTTTTGGAAACGTGGAAACCAATATTATTCACGAAAATCATCTTATAAAATCGTAGAAATAGTTTTAAAATTATGGCGGAGGAGTTTGTGTAAATTTTGGTGGTCGCGCCAAAAGAAATGACACTGATATCATGAAGCCTGTGAAATAATTAATAACATGCTAAGAAATCTTGTTAAACGTTAGGAGTAGTGCTTGGAACGCAACAGCGAACACTTTGTATATAAGCAAAAGTTAAAATTCGCATTATTTAAAATGTTGCTGTTTAATTTTTCACGTTTAATAAATTAAGCTTAAGAATATCAAAATATCCTAGTTGAAACATTTCTGTTTAAATTTTCTTAACATAAATATATTCCAACAGTTTAACTCATTATCAAAATTACAAAAATACTTCTTTCCCATATTTTCTGATATATTTCTATGAATAAAACATCGGACGTCGATTTTGCGTCGTTTGTTTTATGCAATATCGTCAAAAACCAGAAAAAAACAAATCAAAATGGATGGGTGATAGACAGATTCTTAAGCGGTACATCTATCAATTTGGACAGCTTATATTTTGTGTAAAAAGGCGTCGGCAAAAAGCTAAATTTGAATATATAAATCTTGTTTGCAGTTTTGTTACAGTTAGTATCGAAAATACAAAGAAAATTCAAGGAGAAATATAAAAATTAAATATTTCTAAATCCATCAAGTAAGTGAGTCAAAAAGTTACTTCTAATATACCATAGAACCTCATCACTTACAGTTTCTGTCTTAGGCCAACAGATAAATTGGAGTAAACTATAAATGGCATACAAAAGACAGGTTCGTGTGGTATTAACGGCTTGCCTTTAGAATTTTCTTAAATATTCCGTTTAAAGATTTTTATTTTAAAAATTAATATTCTGACAAAACAGTAATTTGGGTACTTTCATCTGGGCATCTGTACTAGAGATGCAATTTTTTTCAATCCTGAGCATATAAATTCTTCACTGAACAATAAATTATTTACTTCAATTTTTTGTGATTTTCTTTCTTTGATTGTGTTAACTACAAGGTTTTGAAAAACAAGTTTGAATTTGATGGCGTCAGAGTGATTTAGTTCCTATTTTAGAAATATCACTAAAATATTAAAATTATTTATTTTAAATGGCAAAAAAGTTACTCCATGTAATTTAAAAATAGTTAAACTATCCTCAGCCATAATAATAAGTAAAAAATTGATTTAATTTATAATAACAGGTCGGCTGAAAAGTCCCCGATCTACCATAGTAAAACACAATATTTTGACAAAATTCATTTTTTTTTATTCAACATAGTTGCCTTCAAGGGCGATACAGCGATTATAGCGACCTTCCAACTTTTCGATACCATTTTTGTAGTACTCCTTCGGTTTGTCCTCAAAATAGGCTTCAGTTTCGGCGATTACCTCAGTATCAGAGCCAAATTTTTTCCCGCGAGCATTCTCTTCAGGTCAGAGAAAAGGAAAAAGTCGCTGGGGGCTAGATCTGGAGAATACGGTGGGTGAGGAAGCAATTCCAAGACCAATTCATGCAATTTTGCCATCGTTTTCGATGATTTGTGACACGGTGCATTGTCTTGATGAAACAACACTTTTTTCTTCTTCATATGGGGCCGTTTTTTTGCGATTTCGGTCTTCAATCGCTCCAATAATGCACAGTAATAGTCGCTGTTGATTGTTTTTCCCTTTTCCAAATAGTCGATGAACAATATACCGTGTGTATCCCAAAAAACTGAGGCCATAACTTTGCCAGCTGACTGTTGAGTCTTTCCACGCTTTGGTGGTGGTTCACCGGCCGCAGTCCACTCAGCTGACTGTCGATTGGACTCAGGCGTGTAGTGATGGAGCCAAGTTTCATCCATAGTCACATATCGACGTAAAAAATAGGGTTTATTACGACTTAACAGCTGCAAACACTGCTCAGAATCATCAATTCGTTGCTGTTTTTGGTCGATTGTGAGCACGCGCGGCACCCATTTCGCACAGAGCTTCCGCATACCCAAATATTCGTGAACGATATGTCCAACACGTTCCTTAGATATCTTTAGAGTGTCAACTATCTCGATCATATTCATTTTACGGTCACTCAAAATCATTTTGTGGATTTTTTTGATATTTTCGTCGGTAACCACCTCTTTTGGGCGTCCACTGCGTTCACCGTCTTCGGTGCTCATTTCACCACGCTTGAATTTTGCGTACCAGTCAATGATTGTTGATTTTCCTGGCGCAGAGTCCGGAAACTCATTATCAAGCCAAGCTTTTGCTTCAACTGTATTTTTTCCTTTCAAATAACAATATTTAATAAGCACACGAAATTCTTTTTTTCCATCTTTTTGAAAATAACAAAAGTTGCTTCACTAAAAATGCAATATCTCACAAACTAATAGTCCGACAGCTGTCAAATTTTTACACAAATCTTTTGAAGGTTGATACTATTTAAAAATGAAATGGATTTAATTCTAGTGTCGTCATCTATAGGTCAGACCGGGGACTTTTCAGCCGACCTGTTAACTGAGCCACAACAAAACGTGGCTGGGCCAACTTGTTATATCAATCATTAAATTATTTTAATAAGGATTCCTCATCTGATATTTTATTTATATACAAAAGTTTCTCTATTTTTTTCAGAAAAGAGGATAAGCTTCATTAAAATTTCAGTTCTTATTACTTATCCTTTAATTATTTTGTTTTAGATTTTGTTTGCTTTTTTCTGTTATGAAATGTTTGTTTAAAATAGTGCCGTCTTAAAATAATGATCCAATCTTAATGAACGTCTTTGTTTAACAACAAAAAAAAAATAAAACTCAGATGAATCCTTAGTTGGTGAAATAATTATATAAATAAGAGGATTGTGATTATTATACTTAATGATGAAAGAGATACGGTTCCAAATTAAATACAAAAGGATCGAGCTTAATTTCAAACGAAAATGAATTGGCAATTTTTAAAAATAACTCATTAAAATAAATTTGTATTTAGGCAATAAAATATAAATTATTAAAAACTAAGCTTTCATTGGTTTTGTTCTCCATTACATCAACTAATTAACGAATTATAATGTAATTTTCCTTTTTTTCATACTGTACGTTAATTGATGATAAGTAGGGAGATCTTTGTGGCCAAGGTAACAATGTGATATCATTATATATGATGAAAGAAGTCTATTGTGACTTTGCCAGGGTGACAAGATAGGGTAAAAATTTGGATCTTTACTACGGCTACAATATTTATTTTTGGATTGTTAGTGGATTTTAAAAAAAGGAGTATAAAAACCAGAATCTTCAACTGATAAGGCTGAAAATTTTATCAACTGTTTATTTTAGTAAAATAAATGAATTTACCAAATTTTATTAAAATAATATCATTTAAACTGAGTGTTCGCATTTTTATGTCACTTATATCACAATCTCGGTATATACCAGTTTACCTGTGGGTATTATTATAATTAACGTTCGCTAATTAGTTGATTTAATAAAGAAAAAAAAACATTAAAAGCTTAATTTTTAATAATTACATTTTAATTGCCTTAGATATAGACTCAAAATTCGTCTTGACGAGATATTTATAAAAATTCTTAATTCTTTTAAGCTTGATACTTTTGTATTTAATTTAAAGCATCCTCTCCTTTCATAATTTAGATTACAAACAACTTAATAATACTCTTATTTACTTAATTATCTTAACAACAAACGATTTTTATTGTAATTTTTAATTATTTTTTGTTATTTCTGTAATTTCTTCCAATTTCTCTCACGTATGAAACTTAACAGTGAATGATTTAACTTGTTTATATAAACTAGAAATTTATGATGAAAGTTTTAGACTTCCACTAGATAACGGTCAGTACCTACAATAAATTTTATTTACAATATTGTCTTCACCGAATAAATTATACGACCCTCGGAAATGAAATTATCCCTTTCAACCCTCGAGGGTATAATCAGATAATTCAAAATCGACATTAGACAATAACGAAGTTAGTTTACTCGAGGAAATTAAAATTCATACCTGTAAATAATTGTTGGAGTTGTCGTTAATCCTGTAGGCTATAGATGTCGCTAGATGGGCTACCGTCACTATAGTAGCTAGACCCAAAGACACGCCCCTCGATAGGGGTAACATCGTGTGGATTGCTATCAGCAGAGCGAACAGCGGAAGAGGTGCATGTCTGCCTGCTAAAAGGAGCATAGCAGCTGTTACTCCAGTTGTTACTAGCAAGGAAGAAAGCAATGCCCAAGCTTCAGATTCCAAAACTGGAGGAAAATGTGATGCTAATAGTATTATGATGAGGGCGGAGGTTAAGATTGACATCACTGTTATGGGGACTGCGCTTTTGTCCTGCAAAAAAATATTTGAGTATAAAAATAGTGGAAAAACCAGACAACCAACTAGTTATTTACAGGGTGGTAATAATTGGAGAAAATACTGGTTTTTTGGACCAGTAGACAAAATTTTAGAAGTCTGCGAGTGCAAAAAAACTGTTTTCGGTCGTGTTGCGTACATTATTTTTTCTGAAACCGTGTAAAATAACAAATTAATGAAACATTTATTTTATTTCTTTGTGGAACAAAATTTCGAACATTTTAATTCTTTTTATATAAAATATTCAAAATTCGAACAGAACATTATTTTCAAACTCACTGTTGCTGCTTTTTTCTATAGTTTATTGCGACAATTTTAACCAAAAATCATGCTTTCGAAAATCAAAATGTCAGCTACATGTTAAATCTACAGAGATCACTGCGTGCCGAGCGAAGCGAGGTTCGCAGCACCAAATTAATTGTTATTTTCTATTGAACAAATAAGCGATTTCTTTATACACTTTATACACGAACTATTTTTAAATTTTGTCTCATTTCTAATCACAGAATATAAAATATTGAAATTAAGCCGCATGTCCAACATTTAATAATACATCAGACAAATACAGTAATATAACAACAGTCTGTGATAAATAGACTAGTTTAGTAGGATCAAAATTATAGCAATATATATTTAGGATAAGATACCTACTTACTTATATTGGTATTCATTTTGCAATTAATTTTTCTCATTTCGTAAAATTTAGCAATATATAATTAGTAAGTTTTAAACGTAGCGCCAACTAATAACCAATAATGAAGTGTGTTTAAAAGTCAACGTTGTCACATTTTAGCTACGTTCGTTTCAAGTATTCTCAAAAAACTGGCGGCACAAAACACCGTGTTCTGTGACTAACTGATTGTACCAGTTGACAATATATATGACAGGAGAGAAAATCGTGTTTATCTGTAATAAACAAACAAGACCACTATTCTATTCATCGCAAATTTTCTACCAATCTTATTGAAACACGTCACTTACCACTTATGACGTATGTAACCATTAAATTTAAATTTCAAAAGCCGATTATGGCTAGAAGATTAATTTTATAAAAATTTTATTTGTACAGTTGAACCACTAAAAACCTATTTTATAAGATGCAAATATAAAAAAATCACTAAACTAGTCCATTGTCATCATTGAACCTGCTTAGTTGCTAACTTGACAGCGTTTTGGTGTTTACAAAAATTATATTCATATTGTTTAATTTTTCATTTCATTTTCGTGCCTTGAGTTTATAGATTTTCTCAAAAAGAGTTGTTGTAACGACTTACTGTTCACTTAGTGTTGGATTCTTTGATTTAGGTATTAATTTTTGAAGTTAAATTTTCTAACCTTTAATTTGACGTATCATTTAGAATCTGGCTAAAACTCTGTCAAACGAATCGATATAAAACATTATTTGTTGTCATAAATATCAAATATAGAACAGAATATTTTTTCCAGGTTTTTATTTTCAGAAAATGCCTGCAAAAACATTAAATTTTCAATTCCAGCAACTCGTGCTGAATTTGTATAAATATTTTGAGTTGGAAAAAAAGGAACGGAGGACCCTTGGAACCTGTGGCTTGGTTTCAAGAGGTATTTTAATTAATTGTATATTGTTTAATAATTTACCGATCATGATATTGTTTTCTATTTAATTGAAAATATCACGGCGTACAGTATGATAGCAGAGCGTGGTTTGAAATAAATCGGAGAATATAATTAACTGATTCTATATTTATATCAGACCTAAACAACTTTGTTTATAAAAGTTACAGAACTACTATTTTGTTATTTACATAACAACATACTAGATAAAAACAAAAAAAACATCAATATATAAAGTGGCATTCACATAATTTCCAACACAGTAGGTACAATTAAAAAACGAAAAGAATGCAATCCTGTCTTTTCAACATATTTTTCATCCAGTAATTGGCTTCGGCTGTTGGATGCTCTGGTGTATAAATAAATAAATAAATATGAGAATTTAAGCTGTTTGATCTTGGGCCCATCTTTCTTGACTACAGTATTTCAAATAGTCATTTCTTCCAATAATCATATTAACGTTGAATATGTAGAAAATTCAAAATTACTTTCAAAACATTTCTATAATGATTTTTTAACATCCATTACAATAAATAAACAAAAACAATCAATATAAATACGTCTAACAGTATATTAAACATTTCCTAATTATTTCATGAATCTAGAAAATACTTACGTTTGATTTTAATGCTGTAATGTACGTAAAAACACAAAAATCAAAATCCTATCTGTATATTTTATTTCCGATAGGTATTTTTTAAACTCGAACGTAAACCGACCTCCGTCCTAACAATGCAACACTTTCATTATACCCAAGACCAAATTCGTCAAGAATCCATGCTTAATCTCCGGAAAAAAATCTTCCTGCGTTCAAAAATCTGAATAATATCCGAAATATGCCTATTGTCGTTCGAGGTCGGGTATACCCCACAAGAAAGAAAAGGTTTTATCGTCTAAAATTCCTTTTTTGAGGGATTCGGTAGGTATTAAAGCCCTATTTGTCATTTCGATCGCATGTGAATGACTTATATTATTAGACCATCAGACCGCTTAAAATGACAAGAAAGTGTAAAAGGGTTTTTGGTGGATTTGATATGAATTGATAAGCGTCGAATGGAAGGATCCCATTTGTTAGGATTTTCGTATTAAATTGAGTTATTAATCTACTAGGTTATTAAGGGTGGAAAATGATTAATCGATGAATTTATTACTTCAGTGAATTCAGAATTTAACATCCTATGAAATAAAATCAAACACGGATTGACAGCGGATAATAGATTGAGCTACATAATGAAGTGGACGCGAGATTATTAGTAAATTGATTTTACAAGTAAATAATTTGACCATTTTGTCAGAATGCAATAATAGCATTTAAATAAAATAGTATATTATATTTCGTTTGTTAAATTTAGAAAATAATTTAATGTAGTTTTAAAATTTGTAGGTTTTATAAACAAAAAAAAATAGCCCTGATGTAACTGACTTTGTACCGACATATTCTTTGCCATAAATACTGTCTAAAATCTAAGATTTTAAAAAGTTTGGGGCTTGTTTTATCTTGTATGTATGTATAAATTAGGATCTATTGTGTACCCCCTTACTTGCCATGTTCTGATGCTTTCTCAGATTTATAGCAGCTCTTCGAGTCCTATTTTTCTGAGGAAGTTTAGGACATCGTCGAGCTTCAAATCCCTTCTATTTCATGTGCTCCTAAGTATCTGGCCCTAGAATTTTGCAAGGCAGGGCATTCTGCGAGTATGTGTATTGAGGTTTCATCCTCTTCCTCACAGAATCTGCACTTTGCTTCATCTGCTAACCCTAGTTTCTTCATGTGGCTTCTTAATATTCCCGTTAGAATTCGGACCCTTTTTTTACTGAGGTTGAGGCAGCTAAGAGATCTCTTCTGGTCATAGTTCCCCAGTAGTATCTTAGATTGCCTCAGTCCTTCCAGCTGATTCCAGTACTTGGATTTTTCCTCCTGCATTTTCTCCCTTAGTTTTCCTAAGATTACTCTACTGCTGATCCCACAAGATGGTTCTGGTCCCAAATGTGGGGTTTCACCTCCTTTTTTGCCAGCTTATCTGCTGTTTCGTTCCCCTCTATTTCTATGTGTCCCGGGACCCATATAGGAGGGTGACAGTGTTCTTCTGGTCTAGTTCATTTAGTTTGCCTAGGCATTCCCAAACCATATTTGCATTCCCAAACCTATATTTGAGCTCAGCGCTTTGATGGCTGCTTGACTATATTAATCGACAAACAATCAGATTCCTTGGATTTGATCGTCCTGATGTCATTTTAGAGAAACAACTCCACAGTCTTCGAGTTACCGTTTGGTGCGCGGTATCTGGTAATAGAATGATTGGTCCTTATTTCGTTGAAGATGATAATCAGAATCCACTTACTGTTAACCAAGAACGTTATAGAGAGAAAATTATTATACCTTTTGTGAGAGATATAAATAACTTTTGCCGTGCACGAAATCTACAGTTTCGCACACAATGGTTCCAACAAGATGGTGCAACGAGTCATACAGCTGTGCGCACCTTAGACTTACTCCGTCAGCATTTCCATAATAGAATAATTTCTCGGGGAACAGACTTCGAATATCCTTCTCATTCACCTGATCTGACGCCACCTGACGCATACATTTGGGGCATAATGAAGGAAAAATATTTCATTCGGAAAATCCGCCGGCGAATATTGCCGAACTACGGGAAAGAATACAAAATATTTTTCGGCAGTTCCATCAACCACTTTTTATAAATATGTTTATTGACTTACAAAATCGATATGAAGCTTGTTTGCGTCGAAATGGTGAACATTTTGAACACTTACATTACAGAAATTAAAAATTAATTTTTATTTTTATTTTCGGTACTGTTTATTTTGGCGGATACTGTATTTCAAGATGATTGTTTGTTGTTTGTAAATACAAGATCTAGAGTTGATGGAAAGTTGTTGATTCGAAAACGAGTGGGTTCGTGTACGAGTTGTATCAATTGGGAGTTTACAATGAAATTCAAGATGTTTCGAGACAATACCTAGAAATTTAAAATCTCCAACAATTACCACATTCTGTAAATTAGAAATTAGATTTTCTACAAGAGTGACATCGTCGACAAGTCGAGAGTTTCCAGGCTGGTGACGGCAAAGAAATATGAAATATGTGAGAGGCTACAAGAGAAACAAAAAACAATAAATATCTGAAGATCTAATTCAATCTAAAATCAGACCAAGACCGATGCTATGCTGAGAAAAAAATAAATATTTCTGTGGGTTTCTCCATCTTGAGAAACAAACAAAATATAAGTAGTCGTTCGTCCAAACTTGGAAACATTTTCAGAACTTTCTTATTTGCTAAAACCCTAGAAAACAAATTAATTCCTCGCGTCAGAAGAATCTTTTCACACGTTTTATTTCTAGCAAAACAATAATTATAACAGAAAAAATGGCGTATCGACTGATATATGACAATGATTTTTTTGTACAGTTTGTTACTATAGTGAATACCGGACTTAAATATAATAACAAAAAAAAAGGATTAAAAGAAAATTATATAAAAGCCCTCTAACAATCAGAGCCAAACGATAAACGATAACTACAACTAAAACACTACAGCTAGAATAAAAATATGTAGATTCTCCTCCTATTCGTTCAGCTCATTTCCATAATTTAAAAATACACAAAATTTCCATGATTCGGTCTCGAGATATTTTTAGTTGGGCGTTAATCCTCACTATATCTACACCTCGATAAGTAGATTCAAATTTTAACCTCGATGTTTATTGTCTGATGATGCGATGACGCACGCGAAATCCTTAAAGTTAATCAAGTTCGCTCAAAGTACTTGAGTGGTTTCCATCATAATTACATTTTCCAAAAAGGCCGTGTTGAAGTTACAATGCCTACTAACTATTACTACGCCGAATTCGGAAGGAAGTAGAGGAAGAGACGGAGAAGATGATCCAAGGATAATCCTTGTGTTGTGTTGCCGTGAATTTCCTTTCGGTTAAAGTGTATGCCGAAAGATGTTATTATTATTAATAACCACCGTGCTTGAAACGTTGTCTTTTGATCGATATTGTTTATTACTAGGTAAATTATTAATAAACTACTGAGACGACAAGATAATGGCGAAATTGTGGAAATGTTTGCGATTTAAAAATGCTCTTATAACATTTAGAAACAAATATATGTTCCAAAAACGTTGGTCCTTTTGTGAATGGTTTGAAAACAATAAAAAATCGGAAAGTAAGTCGACCTTGCAAGACCTGAAGATTGTTTTCGAAGTTAATTGAGAGAGGCTGGAAGGAACTTTGAGAGATTATCCACCGAAATCGTTCGAGGATTCGAACGGCTGGAATTACTACCAAACAGAAATTTCCAATGTAATTGGGTCTTCGTTAATAGGACACGTTAGCTCACTTAATTCGAGTATAAATTTGATTAGATTGTAAACAATAAACGATAAAATTAAATTTACATATAAATAAAAACTGCAGATTGTATAGACTCTTTCGAAAATTGTAGATGGAAGAAAGGAAGTATTTGTTGTAGTCTTAAAATTTTATGTAAAGTACGTTTCACAATAATTCGTTGACTTGGTACCTGCTCTTAACTGCTCTTAAGGGATTACTAATAAAAGGTGGTTAATATTTCTTCGAACATTTACAGAAAGGTATTATTTATTTTTGTCCAGGAAGATATATTTTGGATTTTTTATTTTTCAGGTAAAATCTTAAATTATTATTACTGACCATCAATAGTAAATCATTAGTAAATGATTTTTGCCTTTCTTAATCATCTTGGAAGAGAAAGTGGGAGTTTCGGGGTAATTTGTTTTTAAAATTCTCTCCTAGAATTTTAGTTTGTACTAAACATTATACTCTGAAAGTAATCTTGTGTTTATAACTAAGTATGTGGCATCCTTGGGCAAAAAAAGTGCATTTATTGCCGGATGCGAAACAAATTGTGAAAAATGTGTTTAAAACATTGAATAATCGAGGTTATAGTGTAACCCATGCATGCAGCAGAAGAAACATGTAAGTTAACCAAAACCCCAATATCCACAGTAAAATATATTATCAATAAGCCAATAAGTAAACGAAAAAAACGAAGTTACGTTAATAATACCAAATGTGTTGATGAAATACAAAAAGATATAATCCGACGAACGATATATGTCCTATACCAAGATACCAACCCTAGATTGTATAAAAAAACGGTTACTTAAAGACGACACGGGAATTATTTGTAGTCGTACAAGTTTGTGGAGAATTATTTCTCAAATGGGATTTAAATATTGTACCATTAATAAAAGCCAAGTGATAATGGAGTCATATCGTTTACGAATGTGGCGTTGTCATTACTCACAAGCTTTTCAAAAATATAGAAGTAAAAACCTTTCAATTATCTACCTCGACGAGACATGGTATGACACCCATGATACTCCAACGAAGGGTTTTGTTGATTCATCGGGAAATTGCAAAACAAAGGCTCCATCAAATAGAGGACAAAAAATTAGAATAATACATGCCGGATCAGAAACAGGTTGAGTTCCAAACGCTTTATTGTTATCAGCAAAGAATATTAAAGATTCAAGTTTAGATTATCACGAAGATACGACAGCAGAACTTTTTGAAGATTGGTTTGAGAATTATTTATTGCCGAATATACCAGAAAAAAGTATAATTATAATGGACAATGCAACTTATCATAGCCGTCAATTAAATAAAGTACCAAATAGCAACAACAATAAATGGGAAATTCAAGAGTATTTGTTAAAAAACGACCTTTATTTTGAAGAATCGTACACAAAACCTGATCTCTTACAAGTTGTAGCAGCGTTCGGTATTGAAAAAGAATACGATTGTGATACTATTGCTAAAAATATGGGCCACACAGTGTTACGGCTTCCCCCATATTATTGCATGTTCAATCCTATAGAACACATGTGGCATCAGCTAAAATCCAAAGTTAGATCGGAAAACGTTTCGCACACATTAAACTCAAGTGTTATAGAGTTAATCAGAAATGTGACAAGTAATATTCCCATTGATAGCTGGAAAAATTCGATTCAGCATGTTATTAAGGTTGAAGGTACATATCGAAATGTTAATGTAACTGTAGCACCCTTAGTTATTAATTTAAATGAAGACGATAGTGATACTGAACTACATTTAGATTAAATAGTTGTAAATAATGTAGAATTAGTTCATTTGTTTAATCGCAATTAATAAATAAAGTTAAAATTTGCTTTTAAAAAATTTCGTGATTTTTTTTTACAAAATAAATTTAAGTTTTAGTAAATGTTAACTTAGTTTTTTTTAAATCAATTTTTTGGGATACCCTGTAGTACAAAATATTTTTAAAATGTGGCCATGATTAAACTACATCTTTTTTATTTGAAACATCTGCCAATTAGAAGAAATAGACCAAAGTGTATACGTATACGTAAGTTTCAACAGTTTTGTTTAATTTCAATTAATAAATAAACTTAAAATTTGTTTTGTTTGTTTTTAAAAAATTTCGTGATTTTTTTTACAAAATAAATTTAAGTTTTAGTAAATGTTACTGAGTTTTATTTAAATCTATTTTTAAAACCGGATTACGGATCTGTTAATGTTTACTGTACAGTGAGAAATTTATAACCTTTCATTACTAATCCCCTAAGGTCAGGTACCGAGTCAACGAATTATTGTGAAACGTACTTTAACTATGAATATTACTAATTACTGTGTTATTAAGCACTTATCACTGCGTGCCGAGCGAAGCGAAGCAGCAACAAATCAATCTAAACTATAGTACGTTTGAAGAATAAGCTGGAGTAAATTCTCAGAATACTAATCTCCGAAACCTCGAAATACATAGGCGTACACAACTTCTAAACTATAGTACTTTTGAAAAATAAGCTGGAGTAAATGTAATATATAGGTTCATAAGCTATGTAAAATAGTATATTACATAACAGGTATGGAAAGTGTAACATTTTGCACGAGTTAAACGAGTGCTAAACGAGTGCAAGAAATACACTTTCCAACTTTTCAACAAAAGTATTTTTTAAATCATAAAATCAATTAAACAATATCACACACACTGAAAAGATTATCAACACACGTACTGAAAAGTATATCAACACATGTATTGAAAAGTAAAAAATCCTCCAAAATAATTTATTTTTATTTTTAACAGGATGACATTAACTAAAAGAATAATTATAAAATATTTATTATAACAGAAAACAAAACAATAGAACTTGTATTGGCAATTACAATACAATATTTGACACAAGGAATATTTAAAAAAAAAAATTAAATGGTCCTTGCTTTGACATTCATGTGTTTTTACTATTGATAAATTTGACGTAAATGTCACAGATCATAGAACTATACTTTTTTACTTTTCAATACGTGTATTGATATTTACTTTTCAATACGTGTATTGATATTAGCTACTTTCTTAAGTACAAGTAAGTGTGCAAACTAGCACTTTCATATGTGGTCGTAGGAAAAATAATAAACAATGTAAAATAAACTTCAGAGCTACAGTTTAAAGTTATGCTTCCTCATATTCTGTTTCAGAAGAATTGTCATTCGATCCGAGAGAAATTATGATAGGTTCTATACTGCTATCTATTATACAAGCTCCCACATATTTTTCTCAATATCCACAACGTGATTAATACATTTTTGCCAATGTTCAGTCGTTACTTCGGATATTGATTTATGAAAAATATTTTTAACATCTGACAATTTAAAAGTTGTACTATTTCAAGCAACGTTACCTTTGACTTCGGCCCACACTAATTCTATCGGATTTAGCTCGCAATGATACGGTGGTAGGCGAAGTATTTCAATTCCTCGTTTTTAGCTATCTCTTCAGCGACATATTTTTTATAATTTTGAATATTAATGTTAGCAAGGCTAACAATTCTGCTTTTGTTATTGTATCGTCAAAGATTAAATTCTTAGAAGTTAACCACATTGCAATTTCATCTTTCCTACATTGAGTAGTTGGTAAACGTTCAACTAATCTAGAGTGGTAACTTGCATTGTCCATCACAATTACTGAATTTTTAGGTATGAATTCAATCATCTGTTCGAAATATTCTTCAAAATCGTCATCTCCGTTCATCTCTTCGTGATAATCACAGGTCTTTTTTGATTCAAACAGAAGTAAACCATCCTTAAGAACTCCATTCATACTACCTGTTGGTTTCTTGAAACCAGTTAAATATCCTTTCAGAAATGCTTGTCGAGATGTTTTTATAGTTTTTTCGTTCCAAACTCTCCCTACAGTATGCCTTCATTAACCCAGGTTTCGTCTAAATAATAAATGTTCTTATTTTCTGTCTTCTTTTTTTTTTATTTTTCTGAGGTAGTCTCGTCTCCAACATACAATTTCTTCGGAATCGATAAGCATTGACTGTCTGCCAAATTTTTCTTACTTAAAGTTTAACTCATGCAATACTTTCCAAAGTTTGTCTTTACTTATTGTGGGTAAACCGTGATGGCTTGTAAAACTTTATCTAAAGTTGGTATTTGTTTGTTAAGAAAAAAAGAGTGGACCATTCTAAGAATTGCATTTTTTCAAAATTCATCCACATTCACTTTTGACAATTTTGGTCTTCCTGTTCTCGGTTTGGGTGGGGTTATACCAGCTGATTTCTCCTCTTTTAAAATTGTATATACAGTTGATTTTGCATATTCCATTACTTTAGAGTCTAAAGTTTAGACTATACTGTCAACAGTTGTTATTTATTCCATACTTCTGATCATTTCGTTTGATTAAAAATTTGTTTTAAAATGAAAGGAGATATTTTCTAAAGGTAAATTAACATCTATAACTGACATAATCTATTAACGCATTTTATATTCCTGGGTATACAAATCTAAAAATTATTTAGAGAACTCGATGCTCGAATATGTAGTGGATGCCGTGCATATTCATTCGTAAATCGCCGTTTAAAAAATTTATTTCCGCAGTCCGATGCTTGGGTACGTGATTCATCTACCGGATTACATATTTATTTTCTAAAACGCCATTTGGCCCATTTCGTGTACCCGGAACACGAATCGAGCATTTCCCTCTAGAAAATCGCAGCGCTAACTAATACAGAACTAAATTAACAGCGAATTTCGTTAGGGACGAAATTACGCTTTAATTCAGTTACATTTCCAAACATCCTAATCAACTACCTGGTCCGACTACAACTGAAACACGTCGGACATTTTAATTGAGTCCCGTTGATAGTCTAAAAAAATCTACAAGTCTTTATCTAAGAAGCATCCTCAATATATACCAGCCTAATACATTTGTTACAAATTCGTCGAAATCAGAAGCCGGTCCTGTTCAAAAATTTAAATAATGGTGAATGCGGTTCCTTCAATTTCTCGAAAATAATCGACTGAAACGTTCGAGAAGGCTTTCGGGTAATATAAAAGGCAATACACGCGCTGCTAGGAAATTAGTTATCAGCTAGAACAGTGCGGAAAATACCTGAACAGTGAATAGGCCCCGCAGAGATCCTACATCTCCCGCAGGATCACAGGACACAATCCAGGCTTATTTAAAATTATAACTAACTTGCCATTTCTTTTGGCAACACAGGAATATTCTGCAAAATTTGACCACTAAATGTTTTCGTGTCTAAAAATGAAATTTATAAATTTTTACCTGTACGTGAAGAATGCATGTCGCTATTAACAGTCCGGCGCACGTAATAGTAGCCACCGTCAAACAGGAGAGGTACAGGGCGTGTTTTAATCTTATGCAGTACCTTTGGTACAATGTTTCCAATTCCATGCCATCCACTGCAACAAAAGAAAATGATTTGCCATAAAAAAGTAATAAAGTTTATCAGAAAAAGATGGATAATGGACACGCATATTTCATTTTGTTTATATTAGGGTGGTTTTTTGCGAGTATGTTTTCATCGACACCATTTTGAAAATTTGTTGGAAATCCTGCTGATTTATGTAAGAATAAACGAAACCATAGAGTATAAAAATACATAGAGGCAATTATTTACGTTTGGGTTGAAGCCAACATGAAAGTAAACAAGTGGGGTATGTTGTATGAGGAAAACAATGCAGATATATTTTTGCAAAGTGCGACAACACTGTAAAAGTATCTATCATCGAATTACTACGTTTTATGCATGATTGAACATACAGTGTGTAAAAGCCAAATGGAATAAATTCATTATTTCGGTTACTGTGCATATTTATAAAAAATCCCGAAACACGTCAAATTTAAATTATAACTTGACATTCTTTAACGTGAAAATGCAACCCCTACCTTCAACCTTTTTAGAATGACAGGTACAACCCCCAATTTTTTAAATGGGAAGTATAGGCTTGTGATATATCATTTGAAAGGTCTCTTCGTTCTCTATTCAAAAATGTTATTGTTTTTAAATTTAATGCAAAAATTAACATAAAAAAAATTAATATCATGTTGTTACCGAAATTCGCTACAATACAATCAAAAACTAAAATGTAATGCAAAACGTAATAAAATGTAGAACACGAAAAAGAACTATGAATGTTAATGAAGTAGATGTTCAAAATGTTCTCCGCGAACGTCTTGGCAACATTCTAATCTCAAATAAAACTGTCTTCTAACATTATTTAACATATCAGGCGTGATCGACCTAATCGCAAGCGTTATTCATTCTTGCCGGACATTAAGTTGGTAATGTGGTGGTGCTCCATCCTGCTGAAACCATATCGTATTCGCTGGAACTTGAGGGTTACCTGGATCAGGATATAAATTTGCCAACGTTGGAATGACATCATTTTGAAGTAGTGCCAAATAATTGTTGCCATTTAAGTTGCCCTCAATAAAAAAGGGACCAATGATATTGTTCCCTACAATCTCTGCCCAAACATTAACCTTTTTAGAGTATTGAGGGTGTTCTTCTCTCATCCAGTGAGGATTTTCCGTGGACCAGTAGCGGCAATTTTGCCGATTAGCATGACCGTTAAGTAAAAAAAGTACACTCATCAGAAAACATAACGTCTTCTAGGATAATATTGTTATCCAATATGTCCATCATTTGCTCACAAAAAAAAGTTCTCCTATCAAAATCGTCTTCCATGAGCTCCTGAATGCCTGTCTACTCGATGTATGTGGGTTTTCCTGAAACTCAAGCAACACATCTAATTTGAGTTCATCACTCAGTGCATTGGCAGCTGCTTTTTTTATCTGCCTTACATGACCAAACTCGCGAAACTGCTTTTCTATTTTACTTATTGTTCCTTGGGATATAGGCGGTAAATTAGGAAATTTCTCATGAAATAGGCGAGTTACTTCCTGTTGTGTTCGGATGTTATCTCCGTAACCAATCATTAGTAAAACTGTTATTTTATGCATTTCCGTTAATCTAACCATTTTTCAGAATTGAATTGAACAAACTTTATACTTAAATTACAACAATGACAACTTAAATAAAACAATTTACTGCTGCTTGTTAAAATAGCGTTGCCACGGAAATTCTTTAAAGTTTTTTAATGGTTACCATCCAAAAACCACATTGCTATGGTTTTTGTTCACTTTCTCATTATCAAGACCTAAACGGGAAATAAGTTTTAAGTATATTGTAATAAGTTTCGAGTATATTTTAGAGAATTTCGGTAACAACATGATATTAATTTTTTTTATGTTAATTTTTGCATTAAATTTAAAAACAATAACATTTTTGAATAGAGAATGAAGAGACCTTTCAAATGATTATATCACAAGCCTATACTTCCCATTTAAAAAATTGTGGGTTGTACCTGTCATTCTAATAAGGGGGTTGAAGGTAGGGGTTGCATTTTCACGTTAAAGAATGTCAAGTTATAATTTAAATTTGACGTGTTTCGGGATTTTTTATAAATATGCACAGTAACCGAAATAATGAATTTATTCCATTTGGCTTTTACACACTGTATAGGTTTTCATTACTTCAATACTTGCTATGGTCTTAATACTATTCAATCAGCGTCAAATAGCTATTTCAAAAAACAAAATAACTAAATGTAAATGCTGTATTTTAATATCACAATTTTTAAGTTTTTGAAATAAGTATATAGTGTGAAGTGGTTTTAATTTTTTTCGTATGCCATGTTTTTTTTAGAGTCTGCACGTTGAAAATCTAATTCAAAGGTGTTCACATCGCCTTTCTGTATACGTACAATATATACGTCAAAAACGATATCGAGTAAATACCGTCTCTCTAGAGAAATTCCATGATTTCTTGTTTATTTTCGTTTTAGATCGTAATGGCATCAATGTTACATCTTGTAGAGAAAGTGTCATTGTATTTTCCCACTCGAACTGAGATTAGATAGCGACACGAACTCCGATATAAAGCTTATATGTTCCTTAGGAAATAAGCTATAAGCTATATCGTGACGGATTTTATTATTTTGAATTTCATTTTTCGGTTAGAAGTATCATTGGAAGTTTCATTATTTTATTATTAAGAATTCTTTCGGAAACATGGAGCTCGCGGTACTAATTTAATTTAATATTTAGGATACTAGGTGCTTAAAAAGGTTAACAGGTACTGTTACAACTTATATCAAAAAAATTATTCATAAAAATTAATAAAAAGATGAAATATTCCAAACTTTTGGACATTATTTTTATGTGTATAACAGAATTTACAACTATACCAGCACAAAATGCCATTTGTGCTCCATATCGAAGATGCACAAGTGTAGCTTTTCGCTTCTCGACTGATCCAATCCTAATCCAACAAAATAATCTTCACTTTTGTTCTAATTACCCATCTCTCTTTGTATTTTCATCCGGACTCTGAAATCAAAGAAACGATTGGCTCGGATCACGCAATTAAATGATCAATTGTTATATCTCGAACGGCAAGACGGCTTCGCCTTTAATTTAATTAAAAGTTTTCTTAGCTTCAGAATGATCGCTGCGATATTTCATAAGTTGGGGATAATTAGAAACGTCCTACCTACTGTTAATAATCCCAAGCCGCGTGTATTTATAGCTTTCGGAAGCAATTCGATGCTCGATTATTAGTTTTGGAGTAAATTAAGATGTAATTTATTTAGTTAATTGCATCTGTAATTAAACAGCGATGGTTTCAAAGTGTATACAATTATAAGTATCTTGTGCAATTCCTTTTGAACAAGTTGCATAATATGAAACTTACAAATGAAAGTAATCAATTCATTATGATAGAAATGGTTGGTTTTTTTCGAAAAAAAGGTCGGACGGGTCAATTTTGTTTACTAAAAGTCCAATTTTTCAAAAAGAATTCAAGTTTACTCTACTTACCATTATTTTGCAGTGACGTAATCGATAGCCAATCTCCAATAAAAGATGCAGTATGAGAAGAAGGAAGTATTAAAATGAGTATTTTGAGATAAAATTTTATTGGGAGTGGATGATTGAAAACGCTGTGTGTAACTGCCTAAGGGAACGTTTCATCGGCCATTACAAGGCAGTTTTGGTTATATTCTGATATCCGACAAGGCTTGCATTTGGAGCAGTAAAAAAGATCCACCCCCAACAAGGGACGTGAAAAGAATGCGGCAGTTGTATCCACTAAATGTACATAAATCAGCAGAGAGAAATTTGACTGCATGGGAAATCAAAGAATTCAATAAATACAGTGTGTAAAAGCCAAATGGAATAAATTCATTATTTCGGTTACTGTACATATTTATAAAAAATTCCGAAACACGTCAAATTTAAATTATAACTTGACATTCTTTAACGTGAAAATGCAACCCCTACCTTCAACCACATTAGAATGACAGGTACAACCTCCAATTTTTTAAATGGGAAGTATAGGCTTGGGATTTATCATTTGAAAGGTCCCTTCATTCTCTATTCAAAAATGTTATTGTTTTAAAATTTAATGCAAAAATTAACATAAAAAAAATTAAAATGATGTTGTTACCGAAATTCGCTAAAATATACTCGAAACTTATTACAATATACTAAAAACTTATTTCCCGTTTAGGTCTTGATAATAAGAAAGTGAACAAAAACCATAGCAATGTGGTTTTTAGATGGTAACCATTAAAAAACTTTAAAGAATTTCTGTGGCAACGCTATTTTAACAAGCAGTAGTAAATTGTTTTATTTAAGTTGTCATTGTTGTAATTTAAGTAGGAAGTTTGTTCAATTCAATTCTGAAAAATGGTTAGATTAACGGAAATGCATAAAATAACAGTTTTACAAATGATTGGTTACGGAGATAACATCCGAACACAACAGGAAGTAACTCGCCTATTTCATGAGAAATTTCCTAATTTACCGCCTATATCCCAAAGAACAATAAGTAAAATAGAAAAGCAATTTCGCGGGTTTGGTCATGTAAGGCAGATAAAAAAAGCAGCTGCCAATGCACTTAGTGATGAACTCAAATTAGATGTGTTGCTTGAGTTTCAGGAAAACCCACATACATCGAGTAGACAGGTATCCACTACATTCAATGCTAGCCATACATCGATAGCAAACATATTAAAAGAAAATAAATTGCATCCGTATAAGATGATACCTACTCAGGAGTTCATGGAAGACGATTTTGATAGGAGAACTTTTTTTGTGAGCAAATGATGGACATATTGGATAACAATATTATCCAATTAGAAGACGTTATATTTTCTGATGAGTGTACTTTTTTACTTAACGGTCATGCTAATCGGCAAAATTGCCACTACTGGTCCACGGAAAATCCTTACTGGATGAGAGAAGAACACACTCAATACCCTCAAAAGGTTAATGTTTGGGCAGGGATTGTAGGGAACAATATCATTGGTCCCTTTTTTATTGAGGGCAACTTGAATGGCAACAATTATTTGGCACTACTTCAAAATGATGTCATTCCAACGTTGGCAAATTTATATCCTGATCCAGGTAACCCTCAAGTTTCAGCGAATATGGTTTCAGCAGGATGGAGCACTACCACATTACCAACTTAATGTTCAGCAGTACCTCGATACAATATTTCCCAATCGGTGGATAGGGAGGCGAGGATCGATTGAATGGCCAGCGCGATCACCTGATCTTACATTATTAGATTTCTTTTTATGGGGATATGTGAAGAGCCATGTGTACAAAACTAAACCTTCTGATTTAAATGACTTAAAAGAACGAATAACGCTTGCGATTAGGTCGATCACGCCTGATATGTTAAATAATGTTAGAAGACACCTTTATTTGAGATTAGGATGTTGCCAAGACGTTCGCGGAGAACATTTTGAACATCTACTTCATTAACATTCATAGTTCTTTTTCGTGTTCTACATTTTATTACGTTTTGCATCACATTTTAGTTTTTGATTGTATTGTAGCGAATTTCGGTAACAACATGATATTAATTTTTTTTATGTTAATTTTTGCATTAAATTTAAAAACAATATCATATTTGAATAGAGAATGAAGAGACCTTTCAAATGATATATCACAAGCCTATACTTCCCATTTAAACAATTGAGGGTTGCACCTGTCATCCTAAGGGGGTTGAAGGTAGGGGTTGCATTTTCACGTTAAAGAATGTCAAGTTATAATTTAAATTTGACGTGTTTCTGGATTTTTTATAAATATGTACAGTAACCGAAATAATGAATTTATTCCATTTGGCTTTTACACACTGTATATTAATTTGGGTTAGTAAACCTGAGACGTTCTGGAACTGGTCTTCTATTATAACTTCCAGTTTCTCTAAACCAGTGGTTCCCAACCGGTGGGTCGCGACCCAAAAAAGTTGGTCGCTGTGCCGTTTTAAGTGGGTCACGGACTCCAATAGTTTTTTTTTGAAATAAAGTTTAAAAAATCAAGAAATCAAACAATACATTGATAATATGTTACAATACGACATCATAACTATAATATTATTTCGTAATAGGTATATACATTTCAGAAATTACCTATGTAGGTACCTACCTACCCATTATTATTTCAATATTCAGCTCAGCAAATGTTTATAACAATACATTTATTGTGAATTTGTGAATAATTATACAAAAATGTACATAGGTACACAATGCTAAAAGAATATTGAATTTTCTTTCTTAGTGAATATCAAGACCAAGTCAAGGAACAAATTGATTGTCCGAGATTGGCCCTCATTAGTAAGCCAGCAAATAAAATAATCAATTTTACTTTTTTAATCGGTTTCTTGATAAAATTTAAAAAAAGTAAAATCTCTCACATTTGTCATATAGTTATTTTATTTCATTCAAATGATATAACCGATGTTACCCTGTCTAATTTCATTATGAATAACTAAGCTGGACTTGGGAATTATATCAGAATTTCATTGGAAACTTGTCAAGACTACCATACAACTTTCTTTGTGATAATCCCTAAAATGTATGAACAACCCACCACTTGGCCTTTGCAATGATTTCTCCTTTGCGGGTACATTAATTTATTTGAAATGAGATAAAGAAGATAGGAAGATAATTTCTTTCTTGATACAGTTTTTCAAAGTGGTAATGATTCCTAGCGTTATTTTTCTTTGATTTTACATTTATCAACTACTGATTTATCGGAGAAATTATCGTACAGAATCCAAATGGGATATTTTTATAAGAAATTAATCATAATATAGGTATTTTTATTTATTATTTTATTAAACGAATCAACCATCCATATCTCAAATGTGACTAATGGAAACCCAAATGAAAAACCCAAAGTCTGTGACATAGACTTTGGGTTTTTCATTTGGTTTATTATTTTATTCATTTATATAAAATTAGTAGATTGTCAAACCTTAACCCTACTTAATCAACATCACAAAACAAAATTTAACTGTCAAATGTCAATCTGACGTTGCTTGTTGTAGGGAAACGTCTGTCATTGTATTATAGAAACTAATTTTTTAAAGGACGGGGAATTTTTGTTAAAACCGTATTTTTTTAGTGTCCTTAATCTGATCGTCTTTCAAGTTTTGCATGATAAGATCATCCACTTAAACGTGAATTGCTAATGGCGAAGAATCTCATTAGAAGAAGTTTTGATTAAGAATTTTAAGTTTGGTCCAACAAAAGAAAGGTAATAATGAAAGATCCGTAATTTTATCTTATCCATAAAAGTGAACATTTACCAGAGGCTTGAAATTCTATATTTAAATAAGTTTAACTACGGCGACAAGTCTATCTGAAGGTCTCTTTTATGCATGAAATCTCGTTAACTTTGCTGTGATTTTCAGGTTTGTAATTTTATACGAGTTATCGCATTGCTCTACCTGTTCTGTAATCACTATCTTAATAAAAAAATGTATAAATTATTAAAAGATATAGAATGATTTTGGTTTTTTAGAGGTTGTAAGCAAAATGAATGAATTTTATTGTATTAACCGTTACTTTATGGAAGTCTGTCTTACGCGGCCATTTTACGAAGGTCGTTTTTCGGATAGGATAAAATTGGTAGAAATTACGATAGATAATTATAATTATTAGGGTTTGTAGAAAATTTTCTTGGCTTTTTAACTGTGTAAATTAGAATTGGCTGTGATTTTTTGTTTTTGAGTTATGCGTCAAAATCTAAGACCATGTCTTAACGCTCGATTCACTAGTCGCTACAAGGCAAGATAAATTCTTTAGAATTTTTCTGATGGCAGATTCGTTTTTAGGAGGGTCAAATTAGTCTGATTCCAGATTTTCAGCTCATTCGGAGAGATTTCGAAAATTTTCATTTTTTCGAAGGTATACGTATGGAAAAAAGTCGATTTTACGAAGGTCATTTTTCGGTTAGGATAAAATTGGTAAAAATTACGATAGAAACTTGAAATTTTTAGGGTTTGTAGAAAATTTTCTTGGCTTTTTAACTGTGTAAATAAGAGTTGGCTGTGATTTTTTGTTTTTGAGTTATGCGTCAAAATCTGAGACCATGTCTTAACGCTCGATTCACTAGTCGCTACAAGCCAGGATAAATTTTTTAGAATGTTTCTGATGGCAGATTCTTTTTTAGGAGGGTAAAATTAGTCTGAATCCAGATTTTCAGCTCATTCGGAGAGATTTCGAAAAATTTCATTTTTTCGAAGGAAGGTATATGTATGGAAAAATGTCGATTTTACGAAGGTCATTTTTCGGTTAGGATAAAATTGTTAGAAATTACCATAGAAAATTTAAATTTTCAGGGTTTGTAGGAAATTTTCTTGGCTTTTTAACTGTGTAAACTAGAAGTGGCTATGATTTTTTGTTTTTGAGTTTTGCTTAAAAATCTGAGACCATGTCATAACGTTCGATTCACTAGTCGCTACAAGGCAAGATAAATTTTTTAGAATTTTTTGATGGCAGATTCGTTTTTAGGAGGGTCAAATTAGTCTGAATCCAGATTTTCAGCTTATTCGGAGAGATTTCGAAAATTTTCATTTTTTCGAAGGTATACGTATGGAAAAAAGTCGATTTTACGAAGGTCATTTTTCGGTTAGGATAAAATTGGTAGAAATTACCATAGAAAATTGAAATTTTCAGGGTTTGTAGGAAATTTTCTTGGCTTTTTAACTGTGTAAATTAGAATTGGCTGCGATTATTTGTTTTTGAGTTATGCGTCAAAATCTGAGACCATGTCATAACGCTCGATTCACTAAATTCGCTAAAAGGCAAGATAAATTTTTTAGAAGTATAGAAAAAAGTCGAGTTTACGAAGGAGCAGCCTATTTTCCAAATGATTTAAAATCTTCATTATAGTTCTAGAATAGTGTTTTTCGTGCAGCTTAATGATACTAGAAGAGAGAAAACACTTACATTACACTGATAATGATACAATAGTGTAAATAATGTCTGCGAGTAGGAAGATTGTCTTAATTCATAGATCGATGATCCGAGAAGTAGTTGTTTACTTTAGTTTACATTGTGTTATCTTCTTTCCTACAGAATATGCACGGTTCTAGTCAAGTTTCTGTGGTATCCTTGATACCTAGAGCCTTAAATCTAAGCAGTTTTTCAAATAACATTTGATAAAGTCACAGTATATCCTTTTGTGTGAGTTAAATTGACCTTCTTTATCGCACCATTTCTCGATGATACTGTTATTGGCTATAAAACACAAATAAAACGAAGCATGTCACATTAAAATGCATTAATCCAATAAACGAAATTCACAAAAGAGCTAAAAACAACAGTAAACATAAAATCGAAACCACAGTATGAGATTTGGCGTAAAATTGCTTACTTAGAGAAATTCAGACAACTCGAGATCAAATTATACCAAATCCCATCTATATAACGGTTATATTATTTCTAAAAATGATCCTTCTTCCACTCCAAAAGTTCCGAAAATTAATTTAAAAAAATTGCTTTAAACAGCGAAAATTTTAAACTAAATCAGAGATTATGAAAGTTAAATTGGATTTCGTATTTGAATTAGAGAGAATGAAAAAAAGACATGGATACTATAATCTTAATTTATTATTCCATGAATAAATCAGCGTTGTGATATAAAAAATGACAATATGGATGTTATAAAGCATTAACCTCGTTATTATTCTTTAGAATAAAAAACAAACTGTATTTTATTTAATACTCTGGAGTATTTTAATTAAAAAACTTACACAAAGTAAGAGGTAGGTGTTGCCTTGTAGCGACTAGTGAATCGATCGTTAAGACATGGTCTCAGATTTTGACGCATAACTCAAAAACAAAAAATCATAGCCAATTCTAGTTTACACAGATAAAAAGCCAAGAAAATTTCCTACAAACCCTAAAAATTTCAAGTTTTTATCGTAATTTCTACCAATTTTATCCTAACCGAAAAATGACCTTCGTAAAATCGACTTTTTTCCATACCTTGCTTCGAAAAAATTAAAATTTTCGAAATCTCTTCGAATAAGCTGAAAATCTGGATTTAGACTAATTTGACTCTCCCAAAAAAGAATCTGCCATTCAAAAAATTTTAAAAAAATTATCTTGCCTTGTAGCGACTAGTGAATCGAGCGTTAAGACATGGTCTCAGATTTTGACGCATAACTCAAAAACAAAAAATCATAGCCAATTCTAGTTTACACAGTTAAAAAGCCAAGAAAATTTACTACAAACTCTGATAATTTTAAGTTTCTATCAAAATTTCTACCAATTTTATCCTAACCGAAAAATGACCTTCGTAAAATCGATTTTTTTCCATACTGATACCTTGCTTCGAAAAAGTAAAAATTTTCGAAATCTCTCCGAATTAGATGAAAATCTGGATTTAGACTAATTTGACCCTCCTTAAAACGAATCTGTCATCAGAAAAATTCTAAAAAAATTATCTTGCCTTGTAGCGACTAGTGAATCGAGCGTTAAGACATGGTCTCAGATTTTGACGCATAACTCAAAAACAAAAAATGTTAGCCACTTCTAGTTTACACAGTTAAAAAGCCAAGAAAATTTACTACAAACTCTGATAATTTCAAGTTTCTATCGTAATTTCTACCAATTTTATCCTAACCGAAAAATGACCTTCGTAAAATCGACTTTTTTCCATACATATACCTTCCTTCGAAAAAATGAAATTTTTCGAAATCTTTCCGAATGAGCTGAAATTTTGGTTTCAAAATAATTTGACCCTGCTAAAAACTAATCTGCCATCAGAAAAAATCTAAAAAATTTTTCTTGCCTTGTAGCGACTAGTGAATCGAGCGTTAAGACATGGTCTCAGATTTTGACGCATAACTCAAAAACAAAAAATCATAGTCAATTCTAATTTAAACAGTTAAAAAGCCAAGAAAATTTCCTACAAACCCTGAAAATTTCAAGTTTTTATCGTAATTTCTACCAATTTTATCCTAACCGAAAAATGACCTTCGTAAAATCGACTTTTTTCCATACTGATACCTTGCTTCGAAAAAGTGAAAATTTTCGAAATCTCTCCGAATGAGATGAATATCTGGATTTAGACTAATTTGACCCTCCTAAAAACGAATCTGTCATCAGAAAAAATCTTGAAAATTTATCTTGCCTTGTAGCGACTACTGAATCGAGCGATAAGACATGGTCTCAGATTTTGACGCATAACTCAAAAACAAAAAATGTTAGCCGCTTCTAGTTTACACAGTTAAAAAGCCAAGAAATTTTACTACAAACTCTGATAATTTCAAGTTTTTATCGTAATTTTTACCAATTTTATCCTAACCGAAAAATGACCTTCGTAAAATCGACTTTTTTCCATACCTTGCTACGAAAAAGTGAAAATTTTAGAAATCTCTCCGAATGAAATAAAAATCTGGATTAAGACTAATTTGACCCTCCTAAAAACGAATCTGTCATCAGAAAAATTTTAAAAAAATTATCTTGCCTTGTAGCGACTAGTGAATCGAGCGTTAAGACATGGTCTCAGATTTTGACGCATAACTCAAAAACAAAAAAATCATAGCCACTTCTAGTTTACACAGTTAAAAAGCCAAGAAAATTTCCTACAAACCCTGAAAATTTCAAGTTTTTATCGTAATTTTTACCAATTTTATCCTATCCGAAAAATGACCTTCGTAAAATCGACTTTTTTCCATGCTGATACCTTGCTTCGAAAAAGTGAAAATTTTCGAAATCTCTCCGAATGAGATGAATTTCTGGATTTAGACTAATTTGACCCTCCTAAAAACGAATCTGTCATCAGAAAAATTTTAAAAAAATTATCTTGCCTTGTAGCGACTAGTGAATCGAGCGTTAAGACATGGTCTCAGATTTTGACGCATAACTCAAAAACTAAATATCATAGCCAATTCTAGTTTAAACAGTTAAAAAGCCAAGAAAATTTCCTACAAACCCTAAAAATTTCAAGTTTCTATCTTAATTTCTTCCAATTTTATCCTAACCGAAAAATGACCTTCGTAAAATCGACTTTTTTCCATACTTATACCTTCCTCCGAAAAAATGAAAATTTTCGAAATCACTCCGAATGAGCTGAAAATCTGGATTTAGACTAATTTGGCAACTCTCGTATGTTACACATATAAAGAATTTTTCTGGTTCTAAGCATCTTGCACAAAGATGCTGTTTGACACTCTGACAGCTAACAAGCTATTTGTTTGTTTGAAATTTGACAGCGTATCAACTTCCATAAGCAACTGTGACAGCTGTTACGATTTCGATACTGTATATTTTAGGTCATATTGTATAACTAATTTCTACCAATCAATTTAAAAAAAAAACATCTGTATTCTATACTGAGCATCTCTATAGAATCTCTATATAGAATTAAAGCCAGTTGATGATATTTCTCTTTATTATTTCGCATTTAACGGCAGATCTTTTTGTTTGTTTGTTTGTAAATAACCTCAAACCAAGCAAAATAGAAACTAATTAAACTGGCAATCATCATCTCTAAAAACAACTGATTTACAACGGTTTGCTGTATAAACATTGTAAGTAATTAATTTCTTCAAAGTTTAAATCTTATTTACATTTTAGGAAACTATATCGATCTTCAAAGTTGATGGCTCAAAAAGTCGTCGCACGATGAGAATTTTGCTTGATCTCGAGACGTTAAGATTAAAAGACGTTACTTAAAAACAATGGTTGCGGATTAACGTACTCTAGAAACAATGTAGCATTGAGAATTTCCTTTTTTTCTCAACTTTTCGGTATTTTAATGAAATTAAAACAAAACGTAATTATGTCAGATGCCGATGTAAATAGACTTCTTGGTTTGCTGCACAAAAATTTAATTTAGAAAGGGTTTATCGCTCTAAATGCTAAAATTGTTTAGGGTAAGTATGTAAATTACATACCCAGAGGTTTTTCAAAGATAACAAAAGCAAATTCCCTCACTTTGCTTGATTTTTAGTTAACAAAAAGCTGTGCAAGTTATTTCGCAAAAATTTTTTAGAATATATAGAAATCGTAAACAAATGATACAGATTTACAGAAATATACACTGTGTTTATATGAAAACTACCCTGAAAAAGAATACAAGGTTTCACTTTGTGCAAATATTAAAAGGAGCGGCTATCAAACAATAACTTACAAGATAATTGCTCAAATTTCACAATGAAGAGGCCCTCAGTATCATAGATAGCTGGTGCTGTCAGTAGACCCAAAAAAAAAGACAAAGATGGTCCTTTTCATAAGAAAAATGAGGCTTGTGAACTCTGGTACTACAATGAAGAGGTCTTCATAATCATAGATCGCTGGAGCTGTCAGTAGACCCAAAAAAAAGACAAAGATGGTTGTTTTCATAAGAAAAAGGAGGCTTGTGAACTCTGGTGCTACAATAAAGAGTCCCTCAGTATCATAGATGGCTGGTGCTGTCAGTAGACCCAAAAAAAAAGACAAAGATGGTCGTTTTCATAAGAAAAAGGAGGCTTGTGAACTCTGGTGCTACAATGAAGAGTCCCTCAGTATCATAGATAGCTGATGCTGTCAGTAGACCCAAAAAAAAGACAAAGATGGTTGTTTTCATAAGAAAAAGGAGGCTTGTGAACTCTGGTGCTACAATAAAGAGTCCCTCAGTATCATAGATGGCTGGTGCTGTCAGTAGACCCAAAAAAAAAGACAAAGATGGTCCTTTTCATAAGAAAAAGGAGGCTTGTGAACTCTGGTGCTACAATGAAGAGTCCCTCAGTATCATAGATAGCTGGTGCTGTCAGTAGACCCAAAAAAAGACAAAGATGGTCGTTTTCATAAGAAAAAGGAGGCTTGTGAACTCTGGTGCTACAATGAAGAGTCCCTCAGTATCATAGATGGCTGGTGCTGTCAGTAGACCCAAAAAAAAGACAAAGATGGTCCTTTTTATAAGAAAAAGGAGGCTTGTGAACTCTGGTGCTACAATAAAGAGTCCCTCAGTATCATAGATAGCTGGTGCTGTCAGTAGACCCAAAAAAAGACAAAGATGGTCGTTTTCATAAGAAAAAGGAGGCTTGTGAACTCTGGTGCTACAATGAAGAGTCCCTCAGTATCATAGATGGCTGGTGCTGTCAGTAGACCCAAAAAAAAAGACAAAGATGGTCGTTTTCATAAGAAAAAGGAGGCTTGTGAACTCTGTTGCTACAATGAAGAGTCCCTCAGTATCATAGATGGCTGGTGCTGTCACTAGACTCAAAAAAGACAGAGATGGTCCTTTTCATAAGAAAAAGGAGGCTTGTGAACTCTGGTGCTACAATAAAGAGTCCCTCAGTATCATAGATGGCTGGTGCTGTCAGTAGAACCAAAAAAGACATAGATGGTCCTTTTTATAAGAAAAAGGATGCTTGTGAACTCTGGTGCTACAATGAAGAGTCCCTTAGTATCATACATGGCTGGTGCTGTCAGTAGACCCAAAAAAAGACAAAGATGGTTCTTTTCATAAGAAAAAGGAATTAAAAAAGCATGTATTGCCTATGAACAATGTAGAAGAACCAGCGGCCGTCCTAGGGGATCGTCACCAAGAGTTACGAAGTGAATTTACACTGCTAACCTCCGGTACGACCATATAACAAAGAACAACATGCCTTAACATAACAGCAGACATGAGAACTACCCCAACTAGAGCAATGTAAGGGATCCTCGATCTCACCCCTCTTGATATATTTATCAAGGAGACGGTTTTGATGATTATCCTACTGCTCCGTTTTACTGGAACAAAACCAGACGTAGAATCTGGTAAATCGAAGCAAACACAGAATCGATTTCATCAAGATATGCTTTTCACAGGCCCTACAAGGTAATCATTAATGTCAACGCTCAAAATGCATCGGTGACAGGTACTATCTGCATCTTCACCGCTGGATCCAAAACGAAAGAAGATTCAGGATGTGGAATTAGGATGTGGACAATGGGTTGTAAGGCTCAGTCAGAGCTACATGGTAGATCTACTTTAAATAGGTAGGTTGGTTGACAAGCTAATATGTAGCTCAATCTCAGAAGAATGCACAATGGGTCAAATGTAGCTTAAGTGCTATGGTGTGACCCATCCTTCACCAATTACAGCTACGGATACAGATTCTTTTAGATGCTATCTATATGTAAAACCTGGAATGTGATTGTTTTTTAATTTTGAATATTTGTTTTATCAACTAATCTCTCTACTAATAGTTTCATTAAAGTCACCCTTTTCTTAAACAAATTCCCCTATTTACTTTTATCACTTTCCAAACCCTAAAAATAAAAAAATCTTTCTACTCACTTATAATTTCGTTGTAAGATATAAAATCTCGATCGCCATTATTCCTGCTATCGCCGGCGATTCTCATACTTTGGAAAAGATATACTCGAGAGATATCAAAGAAACATAAAGTTATCTCCGAACACCTTTCAGAACCATTAAATTGGATACATAAAACTCAAACGCCAATATATCTGATAAATTGATAGAAATTACGAGCATTCTTTTTTAAGTTTTTTTTATTATAGTTATTATAGGTAGTTAGTTTAACGATACCGCATCGGATATGGACGGCGTAATATTTACAGGGTGTTTCATTCACCAGATTTTTTTGTTCAACATACTCTTGAATATTTTTAATAAACCTACACAAATTATACTAGGTCTAAAGAATCTTTTAACTTCCTTTTTATCAAACTTTCATCGTTCTCAAACTTTAAATCTTGTTGAATGGTGAATTTATCATCAAGTTTATTCGGCAAATAATGTGGTAGTTCACGCTGTATATAAATTATGTAATTACGTCTATTTTAGACTTCAAATATTACCCACACAGAATGAAATTAAAAGTTTTAATTATCAACAATACCAAACTAAAAGTTGGCACAGGTGTTTCAAAGAGTAGTATCTTGTCAACAAATATCTATTTGGATTAGTACAAGAAAATTAGTACTTCTAGTTCAGGAGTTTCTTCTTCCTGGTGGTTTTGTAAGCTCTTTGTGTTTTAACTTTACGAAGGTCATTTTTCGGTTACGATAAAATTGGTAGAAATTACGATAGAAAATCGAAATTTTCAGGGTTTGTAGAAAATTTTCTTGGCTTTTTAACTTTGTAAACTAGAAGTGGCTATGATTTTTTGTTTTTGAGTTATGAGTGAAAATCTAAGACCATGTCTTAACGCCCGATTCACTAGTCGCTAGAAGGCAAGATAAATTTTTTAGAATTTTTCTGAGGGCAGATTCGTTTTCAGGAGGATCAAATTAGTCTGAATCCAAATTTTGAGCTCATTCGGAGAGATTTCGAAAATTTTCATTTTTTTGGAGAAAGGTGTAAGTATGGAAAAAAGTCGATTTTACGAAGGTGATTTTTCGGTTAGGATAAAATTAGTAGAAATTACGAAAAAAACTTGAAATTTTTAGGGTTTGTAGGAAATTTTCTTGGCTTTTTAACTGTGTAAACTAAAAGTGGCTGTGATTTTTTGTTTTTGAGTTATGCCTCAAAATCTGAGACCATGTCTTAACACTCGATTCACTAGTCGCTACAAGGCAAGATAATTTTTTTAGAATTTTTCTGATGACAGATTCGTTTTTAGGAGAGTCAAATTAGTCTAGATCCAGATTTTCAGCTCATTTCGGAGAGATTTCGAAAATTTTCACTTTTTCGAGGCAAGGTATGGAAAAAAGTCGATTTTACGAAGGTCATTTTTCGGTTAAGATAAAATTGGTAGAAATTACTATAGAAATTTGAAATTTTCAGGGTTTTTAGAAAATTTTCTTGGCTTTTTAACCTCCATATATATTGATAAATTATTTTCCATTCTAACCTGTCTGGTACTATTTTAAAGCTTATAAATTTATCAAACAGGAATAAAATAAATATAAATCAATCAGTTTGTAACCCCATTTGTTTTATACCATATAGAACATTAAAAAAATAATTAACTGGCTCTTTTTAGACGCGACAATCCATTACGAACTCTAATTTTTAACGGTTTTATTAAAAAACCAGAACTGTTTTGTTGGTTATTTTATGCCTGGATAAATCACGATAAATGTTTGCAACAATTCAAAGTAGAAATGGGGATTTCCAACAATTCCATATAAAATGCCGTAGATGCTCGAGGACATAAAAATGTCATTTAAGTTTATTACATTGTAGGAAAGATGTAAAATTAGTGTTTTAAAATAGAAAATGGATAAAGAATTATTTGTAGATAAAATGCAAATGCAAAATATGAACAAATAAACATATATAATCAACTTATTTTTTTATTTATAGGAAATGTTAGTTGTTTAAAATAATTTTATCTCTGCTTACTTCATTAGTCGCACTAAACTTGCTAGTTTGTCACTGAGATCTTAATTGTATCTGGAGAGTAGGCAGTTTGAGACCTTATCATCATTTTCAACGCTATTCGGTTGTTAATTCTTCTATAGAAAATGACTTCTTATAGAATGGATTTGAGAAAAATCATATCCAAAGATGTATCCGACGAAATCTTGTTCCATCATCTTTTAAATCTTCCACTTAGCAGTTAGTAAGATTCTCAGAAATGCCAAACCAAATATCCAAACCATTTTCACAACTATCAAAAAAATCTCCCAATTTTGTTAATTCTTGCTTCGTTCTGGCCATTTTACAAGCACTCTTCCTTGAATTATTTCTTTTTTTTTAAGATATCCAGTTTTCAGAAGCATGTGTTACCATTGGACAAAAAACGGTTTATCTATATTGTTCCGTCGATCCATCGAGATTTTCATTTTCGTTTCCTATAATCATTTTCTTTGTTTTCTCAATATTTAAATTCATGTTTAATTTCTTTCACAAACCTTTAGGACGCTACTTTGTATTGTTATCTCCCTATATTTGCTGCATTTACTACAGTCTCCTTTTTAAAATAAGGGCAATATTATCCCCAACTTCCAGTCCTGTGGTATTGAATTCTCCATTCATATATTTTTAACCTCAAATCCAAGTTATTCTAAGCTGTGTAACATTTCTATTATCCTCAAAACATTTTATTTGACAATAATTCTCTATATTTAGTAATTCCTCAGAATACTCCTTTTCATTTTTCCAAGATTTCTTTATCTTAACTCTGTATCTGTTTCCTTTTTTATCTGTATCTTGATTAGCATTTTTATTAATTCCTTTTTACCATGTTTTTAGTACTATAAAGGACAGATTTTGATCTACCTTGCTATCCTTTTTTATTTTCCCACCAAAATATCCTTTTTTTAAATAAATATGGCAAATGTGTAAGTAATCATTGAACTCCCTTATAACAGGTTGGCTGAAAAGTCCCCGGTCTACCATAGTAAACCACAATATTTTGACAAAATTCATTTTTTTTATTCAACATAGTTGCCTTCAAGGGCGATACAGCGATTATAGCGACCTTCCAACTTTTCGATACCATTTTTGTAGTACTCCTTCGGTTTGTCCTCAAAATAGGCTTCAGTTTCGGCGATTACCTCAGTATCAGAGCCAAATTTTTTTCCCGCGAGCATTCTCTTCAGGTCAGAGAAAAGGAAAAAGTCGCTGGGGGCTAGATCTGAAGAATACTGTGGGTGAGGAAGCAATTCGAAGCCCAATTTTGCCATCGTTTTCGATGATTCGTGACACGGTGCATTGTCTTGATGAAACAACACTTTTTTCTTCTTCATATGGGGCCGTTTTTTCGCGATTTCGGTCTTCAATCGCTCCAATACTGCACAGTAATAGTCGCTGTTGATTGTTTTTCCCTTTTCCAAATAGTCTATGAACAATATACCGTGTGTATCCCAAAAAACTCAGGCCATAACTTTGCCAGCTGACTGTTGAGTCTTTCCACGCTTTGGTGGCGGTTTACCGGCCGCAGTCCACTCAGCTGACTGTCGATTGGACTCAGGCGTGTAGTGATGGAGCCAAGTTTCATCCATAGTCACATATCGACGCAAAAAATCGGGTTTATTACGACTTAACAGCTGCAAATACTGCTCAGAATCATCAATTCGTTGTTGTTTTTGGTCGATTGTGAGCACGCTCGGCACCCATTTCGCACAGAGCTTCCGCATACCCAAATATTCGTGAACGATATGTCCAACACGTTCCTTAGATATCTTTAGAGTGTCAGCTATCTCGATCATATTCACTTTACGGTCACTCAAAATCATTTTGTGGATTTTTTTGATATTTTCGTCGGTAACCACCTCTTTTGGGCGTCCCCTGCGTTCACCGTCTTCGGTGCTCATTTCACCACGCTTGAATTTTGCGTACCAGTCAATGATTGTTGATTTTCCAGGCGGAGAGTCCAGAAACTCATTATTAAGCCAAGCTTTTGCTTCAACTGTATTTTTTCCTTTCAAATAACAATATTTAATAAGCACACGAAATTCTTTTTTTTCCATCTTTTTGAAAATAACAAAAGTTGCTTCACTAAAAATGCAATATCTCACAAACTAATAGTCCGACAGCTGTCAAATTTTTACACGAATCTTTTGAAGGTTGATACTATCTAAAAATGAAATGGATTTAATTCTAGTGTTGTCATCTATAGGTCAGACCGGGGACTTTTCAACCGACCTGTTAATATGTGTCCGACTATAGGCAATTGTAGTGATTTTTTGCCACCATCACAACTTAATTCAGATTCATCTCTGTATTTTAAAGCTTTACAATTTTGACAAAAGGTTAACATACCCTCAATTATTTATAAGGTATTTAAATGTTATTATTTCTTTATATGAATGTAATATTTTTGTGTTGTTGTGCCTATTATATAAAGATATCCGTTTGAAATGGCATAATATGATTTAGTAGTTATTTTATTGGTCTTTTGTTTGCCTTCAAGAAAATTCCTTTAGATATTCTTCCGATATTTCTTGTAATTAATCTAATATAGAGTCCCATATACGTATAAGGTAGACGAAGCGACATATAAATTGAGTTTGCTATCGCTGCTGAAATTCCTGAGTACGTTTACAACTTTAAAAAAGACCTACCCGATTGCCTCAATGAAGCTTCGACTGATTCGATAAAAAAATTTGAAAACGAGATCAAAATCACAGCCCTGGCATTTTTTTAAAGAGAGCAGTGATTTTTAAAAAATACAGGACTTCATTCCGGTCAAAAAAAGAGCATTTTCGGTTTGTTTAACTAGAGCACAAAAATAAAAAAAATTAATACAGAGGAATCCTCACTATTTTTCACGAATTATAAATGCACTGCCAATCAAGTTAGTTTAAACACGTGTGGAAAAATTATTTCTACCGTAGCTGGGTTTCTAAACCTCCCGGAACCAAAGTTCATTAGCTCTGACGTATAAAAACACTATTAATTTCTTTAGGAAATTATGAATGGACGCCACTGAAATCTTTATGATTAATACCATTTAGAAATAAATTCAATTATTTTTTTCTTAGCCTTAAAATGGTAAAATAACGTCATCACATGAAAGTAGTTCATCCTGCATATCATATTATAATTTGTGTATGAATTATTTAGGGACGTATTTACCTAAACTTATGATTTATAAACAAAGACACGCAAAATTCAATTTAACTGTATTTTGTTTACATATTCAAAGAAGATTCACACAAATTGAAAATTTTCCTCTATTTATGTTTTACATATTCTTTTATAAACATATTGTTTAACAAAGAAAAATGTTTTTCTTTGGTAGTATTTCTTTTAAGATGTTCGGTAAATATCGTTTTAGATTTATTGAGCATTTTTCCTCAGTACTCTTATAATAACATTTTTTTTGTAATCCTTCAATATTTTACTATCGCAAAAAATATCTCGGAGACTGATACCCACCCACCCACATTCTCAATACACTTTGATAATGGACCTATTGGAAGCTTGACGAAGCGTAGTGTTTTCTCTGCAATTTATTCGTTATTATTCCCCAGGGAATTCGAAGAAAATTAGAAAGTTTATGAGTCTGAGAGAATTTAAAATGCTTTTTCGATACTCATTTTACCAATTTTCCGAGTGATTTAATTGAAAATCTATTCATCTTCAAATTGGACTAAAGAAATTCAGAAATAGTTCTTAAATTTGGGTACTTTACGGAAATATGACGTTATTAACGTAATTTAATGTCGACTGTCGAATTTTATTTGTTACTTTTGACAGTTCAGTTGTCATATTTTACATCATCATATGTCATTACCATCAGTTTCCGGTAATATTAAGGCTGCCAATTAAATTCTCGACACAGAGGCATATCTAAGATGGAAATAATATTATTTTCTACTGAGTTTCCAATTTCTTTTATCCGTTTTTCTTGTTTTCATTCAGATTAAGATGAGAATCTATTCATAAACTAACAAGGCCTTGTCATTTCTTGGAGGATAAAACAAATCCTTGGTGTAAGAAAAGGAATTTTTGCTGGAAAATTTTTTTTTTACATTGATGTGTTTTTTGATAAAATATTTAAACATTAATCTACAAAGAATAATAAATGTTTAAATAAAAACATTAGGTTTTAAATTACAATTGCAGCTGTTTTGCTACAAGTATCGTAAGATGGACTTCCAAAAAGTAAGGGTTAGTACAATAAATTTTACTTAATCTACAAATTATCGAAATTTATTGCACTACCTCTTACTCTATGGAAGTCCATCTTACTAAGAACAATAAACAACAAAACGTTTAAAATGTAGTAATTCAAAAACGAATATGACTTTTTGAGGTTAGCTTTTTTAACATCAAAGAAAATCTTTGAAAGGTCTAGCTTTACCTTAATTAAAAGTAAATAAAATATTATGTGCTATGTAATAACAGTTCCCATGAATATTTTCCCATACGTCATCATTCATATAGAAACGTACTATATTAATATTGGGGGTTGTATGGAATAAACACTTTTACACTAAAGACATTAAACTATATTTTCTATGACTTGAACAGAGTACAACATTTAATTACTATAAATAAATTATATTAATGCTGTATCAGCAACATAGTGAACTTGATCATGAATATCATACATTGAACTCGTCGTCTATGCATTGCTGTGTATTTATTTCTATCTTTTGTTTATTCAACCTTACTTACAGACACGATGTGACATTGAACATGCCATACTATAAAAAAAGGACGGTGGTCTGGGCCATCGATATTTCTAATAAACAATTTAATTAAATATACGAAATATACGGGGTGTTCACACCACAATATTAAGGAACGCGTTGGTCGTAGATTGATGGTTTAATTAGGATGTGACTAAAGTTACGGTGAACGTTATTTGTTATTGTATTTAAGCTGGTGTAGTAATGTGCTACATAAACTTTTATTTTGTTAATTTGTTTGGGAAATTAAAACACAATCCTTTGTATCAAGAACTTTAGAGCATTTTTCCAGGCAAATTCTAACAATAAAAACCATTCATAAATAGTTCTGGGTCTTTCATAAAATTAGAACAATATTTTCTACATTGGTGGAAGCAAAATGTGTTTCTTATAATTCAGTTTGATAGAGTTCTGTCCAGAATGATGATGAAATGTCAATTTAAGGTTAGTTTTCAGTAGTAATAACCCAAGCACATTGATAATTGTTCGAAAAAATTTTATAACAACTTTCTCAAGCTTGTTGCTTACAGGCAACAGACCTCCGCCTACGGCGTCGGTCTGTTTCCAAGCAACAAGCTTTCGAAATCTGTTATAAAATTTTTTGAGCATTTATCAATGCTTCGTTTTTAAAGTTGTTGTGTTTTGTTTCCATCCCATGTGTTTCCATTCCATGTGCGAACGGTTCTATTCATTTTTCCAAAGTTTTCAGATTTAATTTTAGGACTTTTACAAAAATTTCACTGACAATTTGTCGATGTTTTTTTCTTACTAAAAATCCTCCCAACGGAATATCCACTTTCAACGAATAATTTAAATAACAAATGAGTGGAATTGCTTGAAAATAAACTTGAGGTCGTTCCTAAATGGATTCCAAGACTCTGGCATGAAAGGCAATTTGAATCTTTAGAAATGTCGGTATAAAAAGATACTAGGCGGCGATGGTTTAAATCTCAAGGGTATTCGGTGGTCACAATCAGAAACTTTTACATGCAAACGGACATTTTCTATCGGTAAATCATAAAAAAATCACAACAAAAGCGTCGAATTTAAATTTATTTACAAACCTACCCCGGTTCGTTATTTTATTTCACAACAAGTGGCCACGGTCGTTCATACAACAAACACCAATTTAAACTAATTAATTAATAATCTCTAATGCTTTTATGTGGCGAACATTTTCCATACCTATCAGTAGTTGCATGCAAGCTTTAGTTAGTTAGTTATAATAGTGGGTTTGATAAATGTGGGGTAATTTCGGCTTAAAACTTCCTTTTAATCATTTTAATACACGTGAATTGGTTGTGAAAAACCTAAACGGTATGAACTTTTTCACTGAGACTCTAATATTCATTGTTTGATGTGTTTTGCAAGCAAAAAAAACATAATGCAATAACTAATGAAGTTAATTTATACAGTGGACGACCTTAGTGAATACTAGATGCAACTCAAACTGCGCAGTAAAATAATAAAACAGTTTTACCAATCAAACAATGAGCAAAAATACAAAATTGGATGTGGATTTAGGCAAGTCATCCATTTTCAATATAGTTTAAACCAAACACTTCTTTTAGTACGTTATACACGATTTTAAGAATGTCGCAAGCTAAATCTGACACCTAACAAAATCGTAATCAGCAAAATATGATAAAGTTACTTCATTATGTAACCTTTAATAGTTCCCAAAAAGGCAGGGAGCCAATTTGTAACTACAAAACTTTCCCAAAAGATATCCCGGACATGAGACCCTTTCCAGGGGGTGGTTCGACTCCAAGTTAATGCTTACCATAGATAGGATTGGGATGTATAAGTAATAAGGGCGCCACTATCTTTTTGTACGTTTACGATTAAGTGAACAAACTACACAAAAACTAAGGTGAGAAAGATAGAAATACCTTGTAATTAGTTTAATTAAACAACAAATAAGGAAGCTACTTTACACAAAAGACCGACCACGCTACACCCTTAAAACTTATAGTCTAAGCTATATAAATGAAACGTTTTTTTTAAATATTGATTATTTATGAAAGTTTCTCGGTGTTTATCTACTGGTTCTTGTAGCTTGAGATGTAGCGGTTTTCTTACCGACTAAGAAGTGGTTTAGGTTCAGGCTTCGGCGGCCTCAACATCAGCTCCAAATGGTTTCAAGGACTATCTCCACATGGGTACCTTCCAAAGGGTGCTTTCAACAAGGGCGTTATCTTCAAACTTAGCCTAAGCTTGGCTTGAACTTAGCTCTAACTTGGCTCTAACTTAGCTCTAACTTAGCTCTAACTTGGCTCTAACTTAGCTATAACTTGGCTCTAACTTAGCTATAACTTTTGGTTGTGTCTTCCAACAACCAAAAGGAAAGTTCACAAGACGAGATTCTGGAACGCTTTTCCAACTGTTCAAGTGAGCGGGGGTCTTGTGTACGGTAGCGGTAACGGTGATTCGGGGTCGGTTTTAACGTTAATAATAGCGGTATCGTTTACGGTCGAATAATAGTGCAAGGTGATATGACGATAGACATTTCATTGCAATGGGGTTTTTTAAGCAAGCGTTCAATTCTGAATACCTCATGATGAAGGTGATATGATAGTATCAATTCTAAAATCCGTGCTTTGAATATTAAAAACTCTGCTAGCGCAGTAGCTGACTGCTAATGCCAAATTTCTTCCCTCCTGACACAATTTACTATTTTATACCATATTTTTCGACTAATATTATGTATCTATATTTTGTTAAATATTTCAATTGAACACATTGCTTCACTTGCCCCGGTTAAAATTTTATCGTCATCGATGAATTGATTTTGGTGATTAAAAGTTATTATTATTGCTACTATCGTTTACATATTGCATTAGTGTGAATTGTTATTGGATATCAGTTTGGGCACATATTCGCAATATTGCTGTTCTCTAATTACGTTTTATATTTGCCATTTGCGTGAAGTACCAGTTGAATATAATCTTTTAATTATAACTTTTAGTATTTAGACAAGTTTTTCAATTTAAATGAATAAAACTAACCTAACTTTTTAGTGGATATTTATTATTTAGATTTTAGTAATTTTCTCATTTCGATAAAATTTGGTTTCACCTCCAGACGTATTAATTTGTTGAGTAAGATAATATTTCAAGTTAAATTTAATATCAATGGTTTTGGGAATGCCTAGACAAGCTAAAAGAACTAGGCCAGCAGATCAGATAACAAAAAAAAGAAGAGAAACCTCATATGTGGCACCAGAAGCATCTTGAGGAATCAGCAGTAGAAAAACTAAGAAAAGAAATGGAGGGGAAAAAATACTGGAAAGCTGTACTGAGAACTGATTTTTCCAGATTTTAGTTATCGACACAACGTCCAAACATTTAAGACCTTGTACAAAGCTGTAGTAAAACAATTTGAAGAGATCCTCGGAAAATCCAAATGAAGGAAAGACTTAATATTCCTGAAATATTTTCTTATCGTTCCTGTCAGATTTTCGTAAATATCAGAAACAAATTGTTTTCAAATACCAGCTTTTGTTTTGAAATGTAAATAACTGAACGAGGAACTGGAAGCAAACTTGGGCCCCTAGCGCTTTTTTCAGCGTTAATACCCAAAAGCGGTTTACAACCTCCAACAGATATATTTGTAAATTTTCCTCGAAAAAAAAGCGTTTTTAATGAATTCGCCGTTTTATATTTCCTTTTAGTATACTTCAAAACTTCATTTTAAAACCAGACAACCAGTTTTAATAATCTTTTTATGTTAATGAGATATTTTGTAATTATATTTCTGCCATGTTGTTTTTCTCGAAAGGTTGTAAGTAGACAATGAGAATAAAAATAGATACTGCTGAGAAATATTCTCCTAAATCTCGGTAGCATCATAGATAAGGGCTGGAAGACCCGCATAACCCCCGATTTTGTTGTCGAACTGTTCTTTTTAACATATCCCATGCATGTTCGATAGGATTTGGATCCTGAGACTTTGGTGGCCACTGTAAACTAACAATATCCCCGATTTCCTTAACCTCGCTTTCATTACCTCGCTAGATGAGGTTACCACTGAAGTATAGGTGGAAAGAGGATGTCCATCACCGCTGCTGTGGGCAAATCAGGAAACTATCTGGAAAAGATTTGCTGGCATGATTTCAGAGCTCACACAAGAGACTCTGAAAGAAATGGACACCCGATATCGGTCAATCCTCAAAAACAGCGGTGGTTGATTTCACTACAAGACTTAACAAGAATGCCGTTTCTAGAACTTGTAGAGTTTGCAGCAGATTATATGAAATGGTTGATGAGTTTCATTAGAAGTAGGTATCATAGATATGCAAAGGTTACAGTGTATCAGGCTACTAAGCCGGCCCTGTCCTATGACCTATGTCAAATCTGCTACAATCTACGAAGATGCAGTCTTATCTTAGTAACATTTTACAATTGCTTTTTGTAAGATTTCATTTTTTTTGTAAGTGGCTTCTGATAGGTACTTATACAGGGTGAGTCATAACTATTGGGACAGAGACTAAGGATAGGTTATTTGGACCAAAATATGGCTATTGGGCCAAATATGCCTTAATATAATGTTGCTGAGAAAAAAGATACAGGGTGTTAAAGTTAATTTTTTTTTTTCGTTTTTTGCTAATAGTTTCCCTGTATATTTATAAATTGATATCAAAATTGGCACAGAGGCATAATCTTAGACAAGAAATAGTATTTTATTTACAATTTTACGTTTTGTCATTCCTAATGATCAAATTGAGTCTAAACTTTTTCTGATGAAATTTTTTAGTAATTTTTATTAGAAAATATGACGTAAACATCATTTTTACGTAAAATTGGTACTCTTGTTTAAACATGATAATTTCAACCGTTTTCGATAAAAACGAAGTCGAACTGCTTAGAGTCTAAAAAAGGATTTCAAATATTAATTCATTTATGAAAAGTATGCTTTGGACTGTCAGATAATTGTTGTTGGTAAATGTCATTTGTTCAGAGTAAATTATTTTTGATGTGACAGTGTAGTGTAATGTTGCATTTTTTAAAAGTAATCATTACTTTTTTTGATTGAAATGCCTCGTCACAATCATTTTACTAATGAAGAAATGCGAAATATGATTTGCGTATACGCACAAGAAAATTTTTGCGGTCGCTCGGCAGCCAGAAGGTATGGAATGTTATACGCAAACAGAAGGCAACCAAATCACAAAACTTTTGCAAGATTATATCGTAGTTTAGGTGAAACTGGTGGTCGACCGAAACAAATCACACCTAATCAAGAAGATGAACTTTTGGTTCGAGTAGATGAAAATACTGAAATAAGTTCACGACATCTATCAGCAGCAACAAGAGTAAGTCAGTCGTCTATAATTAGAATTCTATAAAAAGAGAACCTCCATCGTTATCACTTCACTCCTGTTCAAAATTTACTTCCAACAGATCTTCCACGACGGTTACAGTTTTGCCAACGTATTCTGAATAAACATCGCAATGACAGACACTTTATTAAGAATATTATGTTCACCGACGAAGCAACTTTTACCAGACGATGGGTTTTTAATTGGCGAAATAGTCATTATTGGGAAGAAGAAAACCCGCATGCTATTAAAGCTAGACATTTTCAGCATGAGTTTAAATTGAATATTTGCTGTGGCATTATAGGCGACCAACTACTAGGGCCTTATGTTCTTCCTCCGAATTTAAATGGAGATTCTTATTTATTCTTTTTGGAAAATACTCTTAGTGATATTTTAGATGATCTGTCACTGGATGTAAGAAGAAAAATGTGGTTTATGCAGGATGGAGCGCCACCTCATTTTTCATTAGCTGTTAGAAATCATCTTAATGACGTATTTCCTCAACGATGGATTGGCAGAGGCAGTGATTTTCAATGGCCACCAAGAAGTCCTGAGTACAACCCGCTAGATTCTTATTTTTGGGGACATATGAAGTCCTTAGTTTATGCCAATGAAATTAATATACGAGACGAACTTTGGAGATACATTAAAAATGCAGCTAATCTTATAAGGGGACAGAATAACATTTTTTTAACGTCCGAAAATCCTTTATAAAAAGAATTAGAAAAGGCATAGAAATCGGAGGAGACCATGTAGAACATTTAGTTTTAGTTTTTGTGAGTTCTTTTAAGTTAAAGTGTGTTTAGTTTTGATTTATCGTCAAAACGGAAACCTTACGTTAGTTGCAACTTTGTTTATTAGTTTGGTATTTGATTGTAAATAAAATACTATTTCTTATCTAAGATTATGCCTCTGTGCCAATTTTGATATCAATATACAGGGAAACTATTAGCAAAAAACGAAAAACAAAAATTAACTTTAACACCCTGTATCTTTTTCCTCAGCAACATTATATTAAGGCATATTTGGCCCAATAGCCATATTTTGGTCCAAATAACCTGTCCTTAGTCTATGTCCCAATAGTTATGACTAGTATAAGGGTATTTTTTGTGTTATTCATTTTTTCTTTCTGTTTTTTTTTGGAGTGAGTTCATATTAAGCTATAGCTGTCTATTTTGCCATAATACAACTAAAGTCAATATTTATAGAGTTAAAATCTTGCAAACTAATTACTCTAGATAGAGCTATGTATAGTAATTAATATTGGGAACTGTTCTCGGTGAACAAATGCCCTATTGAAAATTTCAAATTTAAATTTTACAGGTACTAGTTTCTGTCTAAGACCTTTATCAAAAGTGATTACAACTCCAAACCCTTTATTTACCTCCTAATTTTAGGGACTGGAGGTTTATTTATAGCTCGTATATCTAACGGAAGCTGATGAAACGATAATCGAAACTTTCCTTCCCATAATCAATTGTTATTATTACAATAATTTCTATTTGAACGATCAAGAAAACTGATTAAAAGCAAAACGTATTGTTTTGATTTATATAGAGGTCGTTCACTCTACCGGGAATTACGAAAAAAAAAACATACAAACAACAACTTAACGTAACTATGACTATGAAATTTAATCATCAAGGTCAATTTAATGCAATTGCAATACATACGTTCGCGCTCGAGAAGTTATTTTAAACAAGTGGGTTATTAATAGAACGACTGAGATGCGTTCGTCGAGAAAATGTGTCATTTTTAAATGGTTCCCTTGCTAAATAAACTGTTCGTCTTAAAGAAATCAAAACTCAAATATGAAATGTCAAAATTTAATGAAATAATGAACACTGGAGGCTGCACTACTGGCTTTTTCTAGTAGGAACTTTATTTCTTGCCAGTTACCTAAAACTTCTTCCATGGTTAGTTGGAAAAGATTATGTGATACAGGTAGTTACTCAAACAAATGAAAGATACTGTAAGATACTCAAGCCACGGAAGGAGATAAAGTTTGGCTTCATAACCCAAGAAGACAGAAGGGTTACTGCCTGAAGCTACAAACGTGTTGGGAGGGTCCTAACATTATCAAGAAGATAATCAATAAGAAAGACCCTAAATGGAATACAGAAGGTGGTACCTACATGGAAACAGGCTGGCACCATTTGAGGGAGATCGTAACCAAGAAGAAGATATAAATCGACTCCAAGAGACTTTCAGATGACTACTTGTTGGTCCAAAATGTTCCGAAAAAAGCTTGGTCGACTATCAGAACTGCAAAGCCAACTACCAGCCCCCGGAAAAGCTTTGTGACTTCAAGATCTTTACCTCTTTTATTTAGTGATGATCCACTAATCAAGATGTATAAGGATTCTTACTTAGCTTGAGAAAACTCGGAGTCTAAAATACAGAAAATAGCTATGCCAAAAATCGAGTGTAAGTCATTCGAAACATGGTGGAAGTTATCTTTCAAAACCCTCAAGTATGTGTGTTGGTTTCCAGTGTTCAGTTTACAGCAAAGACCGTCCGTTATTGCAATGCAACTGGAAATTGTAGAAGAGAATCCGACTGTAGATACAGTCATTCCAGCTCTATAAAAAGTCCCTGGAGGAACTATCTCTTAAGGAGGAGGCAATATGAAACGACTCTCATTTTAAAAGATTGAAGGTTGTTTGCGCTGCGAGCTATCAGGCTGCTTCGAGAACGAAGAATCTATGCGAGTAGGGTTAAGGAGAATGTTTCGAATACTACCAGAAGCAGTGGAGTGCGTATATATACTCTCCTGCGGGGAAGCAGTTTAGTTTTATACCATCAGAAAATTTCTAAAAAATGTATCCTGCCTTGTAGCAGTGAATCGGGCGTTAAGACATAGTTTTAGATTTTGACGGATAACTCAAAAACAAAAAATCATAGCCACTTCTAGTTTACACAGTTAAAAAGCCAAGAAAATTTCCTACCAACCCTGAAAATTTCAATTTTTTATCGTAATGTAATGTCTACCAATTTTATCCTAACCGAAAAATGACCTTCGTAAAATCGACTTTTTTCCATACATATACCTTCCTTCGAAAAAATGAAATTTTTCGAAATCTCTCCGGATGAGCTGAAAATCTGGAATTAGACTAATTTGACCCTCCTAAAAACGAATCTGCCCCCAGAAAAATCCTAAAAAATTTATCTTGCTTGTAGCGACTAGTGAATCGATCGTTAAGACATGGTCTCAGATTTTGACACATAACTCAAAAACAAAAAATCATACCCACTTCTTGTTAACATAGTTCAAAAGCCAAGAAAATTTCCTACAAACTCTGAAAATTTCAATTTTCTATAGTAATTTCTACCAATTTTATCGTAACCGAAAGTTGACCTTCGTAAAATCGACTTTTTTCCATACTTATACCTTCCTTCGAAAAAATGAAATTTTTCGAAATCTCTCCGGATGAGCTGAAAATCTGGATTTAGACTAATTTGACCCTCCTAAAAACAAATCTGCCATCAGAAAAATTCTAAAAAATTTATCCTGCCTTGTAGCGACTAGTGAATCGATCGTTAAAACATGGTTTCAGTTTTTGACGCATAACTCAAAAACAAAAAATCATAGTCACTTCTAGTTTACACCGTTAAAAAGCCAAGGAAATTTCCTACAGATCTTAAAAATTTCAAATTTCTATCGTAATTTCCACCAATTTTATCCTAACCGAAAAATGACCTTCGTAAAATCGACTTTTTTCCATACTTATACCTTCCTTCGAAAAAATTAAAATTTTTGAAATCACGCCGAATGAGCTGAAAATCTGGATTTAGACTAATTTGACCCTCCTAAAAACGAATCTGCCATCAGAAATATTCTAAAAAATTTATCCTGCCTTGTAGCGACTAGTGAATCGATCGTTAAAACATGGTCTCAGTTTTTGACGCATAACTCAAAAACAAAAAATCATAGCCACTTCTAGTTTACACAGTTAAAAAGCCAAGGAAATTTCCTACAAACCCTGATAATTTCAAGTTTCTATCGTAATTTCTACTAATTTTATCTTAACCAAAAATTAACCTTGGTAAAATCGACTTTTTTTCATTTTTATATCTTCCTTCGAAAAAATGAAAATCTTGCGGAAATTCCAAATCTATGCTATAACATTTTAACTATACTCCCTGTTTTTTAGTTAAGATCATGAATTCTGCAACTGTATTTTCTAATCTAATTGCTTTTTCCTAACATAAATAACATAAAAGATTTCTATTCAATTCCAGCTTAAAGTAAACATACTGTACATAAACCTTTATAGTACACATCATCTTTCTATTTACTTTTCAAAATTATTTCACCTTATTTCTGGCATCAAATCAAATTTACACGGTTCAAGATCACACAGATAATTCGTCAAAAGCCTTGTGCCTCTGCGAGAAGCAGAATCTATTATTGGCAATATCCGTACCATTTCAATATTTCCACGTGTCACAAAATCGAACTAAACACATACAGCCGTTCAATTTCAATATGCCTTTATCGCTGCAGCGCCTTTTGGCAGTACATATAGGTTGTTTCAAAAATGAGAGGCCAAATTGTGAGAATAAATACTACTACAACTTTTTTTGGCGCAATGGTTGGCATTTTTTCGTAATTAATGACTCTGAAGACTGAAACAATGAAATAAATGTGTAAATTAGTTTCTAAAAATTACTGTTCTGCAGAAAAATTTACTATAGGGTCCAGAGCTGTGCTTAGTAATCTATCCAAAGGTATTTTAATAAAGACTCTTGCGAAAATGAGTTTCAAATTTAATGAGGCATACAAGAAACTCTTTTTATGCCAATCAGAGGTTTTTGCCAGGTTTTGAATCAGTGGGGCAAGTTCCCATTGCTCCTGTGATACATGCACAGGCTAGTTTCTGAACCTTAGAAAGGTTTTTCCTCATAGTACTCAGATTAGCTGCCCCATAATATGTGATTAAGGGTCTCACCAGCCACCGAAGGCAAAACCATTTTGGTCAAAAAACTTTTTGGTGTTTGGTTTTAGTAATTAGGCTAAGAGAGTAGGATTTCAATTTACCATAACGTCAGATTCTTCTTTTATAGTCTATATTCTATATCTGTCAACCCGTTACTATATTGTTGATGACCAGGAAGTATATTTTCTGTAAGATAAAATCAATATCAGCTTGTCACTTGCCAACAAAGCACAGCAAACTTCCTAAGGTTACATGTCAAGTTAGAAAATCTCATCCTAGTGAAGATAATAGGAATAGGTATGTTCAAACAGCAGTCCAACTTTGTATTGTACTGTTCTTTGAAAAAAGGACCGTTTTTGGAACACATTACCTAACAATGAGGCTAGTGAAGCTTGTAGCCTTTGTATTAAAATGAATTATAACTAATTTAATTATAAATTGAAAATACAAGCACAGAAATTATAAACATTAAGATTGTTATTCAGAAAAACGCGACGTAAATCCATCTGCAACTCTTAAATTTTCTCTAAATTCGCAGAGCAGTTTATTACTTAATCGATATGTTTTTGTATATCACATAAAAAATCGTCTGGTGATAAATGTACCAGATAAATCTGTGGTTTATAATAATTAAGAGGATATCAAACACGAAAAAACAACTTTTTAGTATTTGAAATAACAAATTAAATATTCCGAAACATGTGCGCTATTTATTTTTAATAAAATTGTCGACTTTAATAACATTTGGCAATGTTTCAATTCAAACTAAATAAATAATTAGAACAGGAGTGTACTTAAATAAAAAAATAGACAACTGCGTTATTTTAGACAACCACTTATTTTCCATAAATTCCGTAATATAAAAAAATTCAAATAGCAAATGTAGCAAAAGATTTAATTTTGTATACAGAGAGTGTCCAATAAAGCCCTGCATATTATACAGTGCGTACATATGTATGGAATAAATTCATTTGTAGCGTTATTATGTACTATATGAAAAAAACCTGAAACAGGTCGATTTTTATTCTTAAATTGACAATTTACAGTATGAAAATATTATCCCCCTCCAGCACCCCTTCGGAATTATAAGCACCCCCTCGAAAATTTTAAATTACAAAAGGGGTCGTATGGCACTTCGTTGGAAAGGGATTTTAGTCCTCTGTTCAGCAATATAAAGTTTTTTAAGTTTGGTGCAATCATAACTGAGAAAATTGATTTTTAAGATGTAAAATTTTGATAATGTCTCTAACACAAAACTTTACGTAGAATGAAGATAATAATGTCACATAATGATTAGAATGTGTTTTTCAATGTATTTGACACTTAGATTAAATGTTCAAAATGACCACCATTCACTTCTTGACAATAACCGAGGCGATATTGTTTGGTCTATTAAATTAACTTTAGAAATAATCAGGTATTTTCGTATCTGTTCTGCTAAATATTAGGAAAAAATTTTGAAGATATTAAAATAATAGTCAAAAAACTGAATAAACAATTGATATAAATCTAGTAGGCTGCTGTCATTTAGGTATTTAAAGTTACTAAAAGACGTCGTCAGTATAATATTTGTGCGCGTATTAAATTTAATTATGGCTCATTTGTCCGAGACTTGAAGAATAGATATTTTAATTATGATTGGTTGTGGTAATAAAACCAGAACTCAAAAGGAGGTTTGTGAAATTTTTAATAATAAATACCCTGGTCAACACGTTTCGCAGTCTACAGTTAGCAAAATTGAAAAAAAGTTTCGTGAAACTGGACATGTAAAAAATATTGAAAAACCAGGTAGAAATGTTCAATTTACTGATGAAAAAAGTTAGATGTACGTCTAGAGATTGAGGAAAATCCGCATAAGACAACTCGAGAACTTGCCGCCGACAATGATGTAAGTAAATCATCTATTTTGAGAGTTCTGCATAAAGAAAAATACCACCCTTACAAAGTTCAGTTGGTTCAGGAGTTAAATGAAGATGATCCTGATAGAAGGCAAGAATTCTGTGAATTGATGATGGATAGAATGAACGCAGATTTGCAGTTCATAAACAAAATAGTTTTTTCTGATGAAGCGACGTTTCATTTAAACGGAACGGTTAACAAACAGAACTGTAGATATTGGAGCAGAGAAAATCCTCACTGGATGTGTGAGGCTCACACTCAATATCCTAAAGAAGTTAACGTTTGGGCTGGTATCATTAACAATAAAATTATTGGCTCTTATTTTTTTGAGGGCACAGTTACAAAGAGTTTTTCCTGATGTTAATCATCCAAATGAGATAGATCGATCTATTTACTACCAACAAGACGGAGCTCCACCGCATTTTACACGTACTGTTAAAAATTATTTAAACGAGGTTTTTCCCAATAGGTGGATTGGAAGACGTGGGGTGATCGAATGGCCAGCTAGATCCCCCGATTTGACTCCTCTCGATTACTTCTTATGCGGTTATTTAAAATCTAAAGTATATTTTAATAGACCAAACAATATTGCTGATTTAAAAGTAAGGATAACGGAAGAAATTAACAAAATAACCCCCGAGGTCATACAAAATGTTGTACGAGAATTCCAATATCGCCTCGGTTATTGTCAAGAAGTGAATGGTGGTCATTTTGAACATTTAATTTAAGTGTCAAATACATTGAAAAACACATTCTAATCATTATGTGACATTATTATCTTCATTCTACGTAAAGTTTTGTGTTAGAGACATTATCAAAATTTTACATGTTAAAAATCAATTTTTTCAGTTATGATTGCACCAAACTTAAAAAACTTTATATTGCTGAATTTAAAATTTTCGAGGGGGTGCTTATAATTCCGAAGGGGTGCTGGAGGGGGATAATATTTTCATACTGTAAATTGTCAATTTAAGAATAAAAATCGACCTGTTTCAGGTTTTTTTCATATAGTACATAATAACGCTACAAATGAATTTATTCCATACATATGGACCGCACTGTATATTACTATTAATTATATTACTTTTTATTTAATAATTTGTTAAAATTGTTCCAAAATTAACAAAATGATCACTAAGATCTGATAGACACGTTCCGCGTTGAAGCACTATGAGTATTTTCGGTGTTTTCATTTTCCACTAATATTTACAAATTTCCTATACGGAATTTCAGCGAAACGAGTTTATTTCCGGGAGTTATGATAAAAACGTTTGTTCCTGAAACAGAATAATCACTTGTTCGCTATCGTAGCATTGTGCAGAGATTCCAATTAAAACTTCAAAAATGTCGCCTTTGTATACAGTATTTTTTTCTAGCCGTGTAAATCAATCAAAATTTATGCGCATACATTTTCTATTTCCGGATGTCTGATGTAATTTCGCGTCTAAAGATTTTGAATAACAGTTAGAGGACACGTGATTACGGAAATATCGAAAAATTACTTGGATGAATCGGTAAAAATTAGAAGCAAGCTATTTTTTGCAGGAGTAACATCATAAATGACATTTTTGTTGGACGTAAGAAGTTTTAAAACATGAAATTTTCTGTATTTGGTCGTTATATTGTGGTAAAAAATAATTTATTCCTAATAACCAATCAAATGACAACTAACAACATCCCAAAACACTATTACCACCCACCTCTTGGCTTATACGATCAAAGATAATCTAATCTTGGGTATAGCGTCCTCACCGCTGACTCAAAATGCAGTCCAGACTCGAGAATCGGTTTAGCATAACACAGGTTCACCACAATAAGAAATATCTGCTAACCACAAATATAACCCAGAAACTCAAGAGGAAACTCATCAAAACTTTTAATGGCGTGGACCATAACCCAAAGACACGGGAAATATTTAGAACCCTCGAAATATGGGATTTATGGGGGGAGTTTATGCACGACTCATACAAGACATCTTTGGTGTGCGAAGAATCGAGTACATCCTTCCTCCAAAGGACGTACTTTTCCTCCAAAAGACTTTCTTTTCCTCCAATGGACGTCATGGCTTTCATACGGGGCATGCAGTATTACTAAATGTATAGCACAAAAACATAGTAATAACCTTAATAATGAACGTTATTTTGAAAATGAAAAATAATAATTGGAGCGTCGATTTTGTTTCCCGAGTTTACAAACTTAATTAATTCCGAATGAGAGAGTCTTTATTAAACCTTATTATATATTTTTTAAATGCCGCATTAGAGAGTTTTACCGGCAACTTTGGAACTTTGGAACGTACATAATTTACTAGAGTTTCACAAACTTTTATCGCCATAATAATTTTAATGAAATCTAATAGAGAACATTCTCGCATGACTAATGAAATTATATCTACTTGGCGAATATATCATTTACGAACAGAGAAATCTCGAGAAAAAAAATAAAAGAAGGCGGAAGTTGAACGCAATAGATTGCAAAAGTTTCTTTTGAGTTGCGATACATTTCGTGGGGAATGTTTACAAAACTGCCCTACAGGTATTCCTTGGATTATCGGCGATAAAACTCAGAAAATGTAACATGGTCACTGTAAGATATCTTATTGTAGTTGCGGTAGTAGGTAGTAGGATTTGTTAAGACAAAGAGTCGCAGGTAGGATATAAAAAATGTTTTCTCTGTAATCTAATCTGTACTCTCTATACTGTAATCTGTTAAGTTTCAAGAGATATGGTATGATTTAAATGAAGTAAATCATCCGTAGCTCAAATGTGATTAAGAAATAGAATTGAATGTCTAAGTCAATGTCACAAAGTTTTATTCTGTGTAAGAAATATGTAAAGTTGTTGACAGCTACTAGTTTCGGTTTTTTGAGAAGCCATCATTTGGCTAAAATACAAACAAGTTTTACAATATAAGAAAAGAGATTATAATAACAGGTCGACTGAAAAGTCCCCGGTCTACCATAGTAAAACACAATATTTTGACAAAATTCATTTTTTTTATTCAACATAGTTACCTTCAAGGGCGATACAGCGATTATAGCGACGTTCCAACTTTTCGATACCATTTTTTGTAGTACTCCTTCGGTTTGTCCTCAAAATAGGCTTCAGTTTCGGCGATTACCTAAGTATCAGAGCCAAATTTTTTTCCTGTGAGCATTCTCTTCAGGTCAGAGAAAAGGAAAAAGTCGCTGGGGGCTAGATCTGGAGAATATGGTGGGTGAGGAAGCAATTCGAAGCCCAATTCATGCAATTTTACCATCGTTTTCGATGATTTGTCACACAGTGCATTGTCTTGATGAAACAACACTTTTTTCTTCTTCATATGGGGCCGTTTTTTCGCGATTTCGGTCTTCAATCGCTCCAATAATGCACAGTAATAGTCGCTGTTGATTGTTTTTCCCTTTTCCAAATAGTCGATGAACAATATACCGTGTGTATCCCAAAAAACTGAGGCCATAACTTTGCCAGCTGACTGTTGAGTCTTTCCAAGCTTTGGTGGCGGTTCACCGGCCGCAGTCCACTCAGCTGACTGTCGATTGGACTCAGGCGTGTAGTGATGGAGCCAAGTTTCATCCATAGTCACATATCGACGCAAAAAATTACGACTTAACAGCTGCAAACACTGCTCAGAATCATCAATTCGTTGCTGTTTTTGGTCGGTTGTGAGCATGCACGGCACCCATTTCGCACAGAGCTTCCGCATACCCAAATATTCGTGAACGATATGTCCAACACGTTCCTTAGATATCTTTAAAGTGTCAGCTATCTCGATCATATTCACTTTACGGTCACTCAAAATCATTTTGTGGATTTTTTTGATATTTTCGTCGGTAACCACCTCTTTTGGGCGTCCACTGCGTTCACCGTCTTCGGTGCTCATTTCATCACGCTTGAATTTTGCGTACCAGTCAATGATTGTTGATTTTCCTGACGCAGAGTCCGGAAACTCATTATCAAGCCAAGCTTTTGCTTCAACTGTATTTTTTCCTTTCAAATAACAATATTTAATAAGCACACTAAATTCTTTTTTTTTCCATCTTTTTGAAAATAACAAAAGTTGCTTTACTAAAAATACAATATCTCACAAACTAATAGTCCGACAGCTGTCAAATTTTTACACGAATCTTTTGAAGGTTGATACTATCTAAAAATGAAATGGAATTAATTCTAGTGTCGTCATCTATAGGTCAGACCGGGGACTTTTCAGCCGACCTGTTAATAAGAATCATACCTGAAATGTACCTATATATGATACAATTTGTATCATTTTTAAGGGTTAAGCTAGTGGGTAATAGAAATGTTATAATAATATGACAATGAAAAGAAAGAAAATTATGATAACTTATGATACGGTCTAATGTAAGTAAATGAATTAAAATTAAATGAACTAATATAGATTAATGATTAAAAGGTAACAAGTTAGGATGTGAAAATTCATCATACTTATTTCTTACACATAATAAAACTTTGTGACATTGACTTGGATATTTAATTCTATGGTATAATTTGTTTACATCACGAATTAAAGGAGTAAGTGCTTTTTGCATTAATTTATATTTAATTCTTACTTTTTAATATGTAGCATATTTTTATTTTACTGTTAATATTTATTTTAAGTTGAATTATGCTTTAAAAAAACTTCTATTCTACGTTCATGGGATCTATTCAGCCACTTGTTATGACAATATTATCTAGGGTTTGTATTTATTCACATTTTTTTAATTGTTTCCAATTTGCATATTCCCACTTCCATTAATGATATCTTAGTCTCTTGTCCTTAGGGAAGTGCATTGTTTAAAATGTTCCAACTCCCAGCCACTATACATTCCTCAAACAATTCAGTTTCTGAGTTTTATCTTATTGAAGATTGTGTATTTAATTCGTCGCATACAGAACTATATCAACATAAATTTTGTCACTTATAAAAGTTTCCCTCAAAAAACATGTATTCTAAATTTAAAATTATGAATAAAGATTTAAATTTAGATTTTATTGGACTGTTGCCTTTGACAATAAATATATATATTTATATTTGTAATAATAACGATGTCCGTAATTAAAGTGTGCGTGGAATCCTTCTATTAAATTTAGATTTAGTCAAGGTCGCTGCAATCCAAAAAGAACAAATCAAAATACTGAAACTAATAAGAGAGTAAAAGTTGTTTTTTTATCTTGGTTTTTCTGTAATTAAACAACTTTAAAATAAATATATTTCTCAAACGAAGAAAAAACCCAAAATCAATGTCAAAACATTGACAGTTACTAGTTTCGGCCTATTTGTAGGCCATCATCAGGCTAAAAAATAATTAAACAAAGAATAAACATGGTGGAAGTTGTAAATTTCAATTTTTTACTTTAGCTTTTAAGGTATGTTCTTGGAATCATTGTTAGTCTGTAATGTTTATTCTTTGTTTAATTATTTTTTAGCCTGATGATGGTCTACAAATAGGCCGAAACTAGTAGCTGTCAATTAATAAATAAATAAAATTTTGTGACATTGATTTTGGGTTTTTTCTTCACATTTGTGCTATGGATGATTTACTTCAAATATATTTCTGCTGAAAAAAAAGTTTTTCAAGGATAATATTAACAGTGGTGCAATCAAATTTCCCGAAAATATACCACGGTTATTTCACGTTATTTTTAATCTTTTAATATAGTTATCCATCAATCGCGCTCATTAAAAAAAATCATAAATTTTTTAACAGTTTATCGTGCATAAATTAACTTTTATATTTTTAGTGAATTTTATTCAATACAAGCTGCATTTCATAACTGTGTAAGAAAAACGTTTAAATTTTCTTTTAAATGCTCGATAAAATCGTCATAAAAATCTAAAGTCTGTTTCAATGACAAAATTAAAGTAGCCAAATCAGTTGGGAAGCCACAAACGTCATTACGACGTCGTTGAATCAAGTCTTTGTTTGTTTACGTGATTTTAAAATGTCGCCGACTATTGAGGCCTTAGATTAGGAAAGCATATGGATACCGCACTTTGCTTTATTTTGAGCTTGCGTTCTGTGACACATTTTTAGCAGACGCCATTATTTATGTGGCAAACAAAGCAAATACAGCGTGTGCTTTATTTGTGAATTTATAAGTGAAAATTATTGAGATTGTGAATTATTTTTGAACTGAATAATGGTGAATTGTTGTGCTTACGGATGCCGAAGTCGCAGCGAGAAAAGGAGATAGGAATTTCATTTTACAGGTAAACAAACGATTGTATACAATGACCTTTGTAGATTTTTCTTATTTTAAATGATTGAAAGAGTTATCTCTGAGTAATTATATTTAAGTATGTAATTATTCATCTAATTATAGTGTTTGGATAACGCGGTTTAATAATATTCATTCTAAATCTGCATAAATAATATATTTTCTTGCTTCAAAACAGCCATTATACCAATGGCGTAGGTAAGCAATTTTTAAGTTTCTGCAAATAAATCTAGCTATTCATTTCAATAAGAGATTAATGCAAAAAGGACTAAGTCAAAACGACAAAAGAATTATTCACTGTAAAATAGGAGAATTTTCACTAGAAAAACATGTAGGTATTTTATGGACTTTTTATTTTTTGTTACAGCCTTCCACAGATGTAGAAAAATGCAAATTATAGATAGGTAACACCAAAATTAAGGATTAGGGAACCAACTAAAAATGATAGGCTTTGGTCAAAACACTTTGAGGAATGTTGGTTATATAAAACTGAAGTAAATCCAAGAGTACATTTGCTCCATGAAGCTGTTCCAATAATTTTCCATCAGTTGCCCACATACCTGCAACCCAGGAAGGTATGTACCTACATAACTAATAACAATAAAACACCTTGGCAGTTCTAAGTAAAACATAATTTAAATTTTTTGTGAATTTATATAAAAATATTGTGTTTTCTAGGCCAAATAGAGAGCACCATTTGAATATATTCAGAGTACAGAACACAGTCCTTCTACTTCCTCAACACAGTCATTAAACCTAACAGCTGACTGTCCTGGATAAAAATACTCAAATGGAAGTTACTTCAAAAAACTATTAGAAGTTAAGAGAAGACTAGAAAAATTAGGGTATTGAAACAATCTATAAACAGGCTAAAAAAAAAGTTATTTCCCTTAAACAATTAATAACCAGTTTGAAAAATTATAACTTGATTGATAATGAAAAAGCCATTTTATTAGAAAATGTGAGTAGTGTAAATAAGTAATTGTTACAAAGAATGCAATGTCTAAAAATAAAAAATACCCACCTGAATTACGAAAATTTGCATTGACTTTAAATTTTTTCTCTCCTATAAAGCTTACAAGTATATCAGGACAGTATTTAAAACGTGTTTGCCCCATAGAAGCACTATTGGGAAATGGCTGCAAACTATGCAGCTCCTGGTTTTACAATTGAATCATTCAATACTCTCAGTAAACTTATAGAAAATTCAAATAAACCATTACTTTGTTCTCTTATCATTGATGAGATGTCAATTCGGGTATGGAATGGTAAAAGTTTCCATGGTTAGTCAATTTTGAGGTTGATTTGGATGATGATTCAAATGAATTAGCCAAAGAAGCTGTTGTTTTAATGATAGTTGCAATTAATGACACATGGAAGCTTCCACTTGGCTATTTTTTGTCTAATGGTTTAAATGGCGAACAAAAATGTTCTATAGTCAAACATCACTATTAATATCAGCAAATAAACAGTTTAAATTTAAGTATTTATTTAATATTATGGTAGTTATAGATTAATTATGTTAATATTTTCATAACAAATAAAGATTTTTTATAATTACTAGTAAATTTTATTTGTTATTTATATACTCCTTGATTAATATAATATAGTTAGTATTTTATAATATAAATATGATTTTTTTTTGTTTATCATACCTATTAAATGTACCTATATGTAACTTTGTTGAATTTTATTCACTTCCTTTGATACCAACCTATTATTTGTATCTAAGACACATACAATTATTACCTATTATGTGGGAAAAATGTATTGTAAACATTATGTTACGCCACTGACCCCATCGATTATGTGGCAAGTGGTAACAGTTTCACGACTCGGGTTACACGTCCACCCTCTTTCCTTGTCTAAGATTGAGGCCTTCAAAGTTCTTAAAAACCGTCAAAATGGTGTTAAAACTTAATTTTACAGACTTTAAAACGCCTTTTCTAGTCCGATGAGTTTCGCATTTATCGGTTCCTCAGTTAGACGGTCTTGTTTTTATATTTTTCAACTGTTACATCAATTAATTAAAGAAGTAATTTCGCCAGCTAGCGTACCTAATGGATTTTAATGCTAACATAAAAAGCATCCAGCCAGCGCACGCGATATGTTGCGATCTCGGGACGATAATCTAAAAATAATGTAACCTTATAAGGAGCAAAATACCGAGGGATCATTTTTTTGTTCAACAAACATTCAATAGCATGTAAATTGGATGGAAAACTTTTTAATGGTTATGATTTTTAACCGTATCTCGATGCTGATAACGGAGTTGGTACTTTGTTTGAAATATAACAACCGTAAGAATTTTTATAATGTGATATTGTTATACTTTAATTTGTTTACAATTATTTCCTTTTCGGTTGCTTAAAAAATGTTGTTTTTGTAGGTCTACAGATTCTTGCAATGATGCTTAACTAATTTGTGAACGTAAAAATTGCGTTTATTCAGCAATAAAAAGTGTTGTCTGTGGTTGAACATCGTTTAGTATTGATTATAGAGTTTGGTTTTGGATAAATTGTCATTTGGAAAGTGTTTGTTTATAAAATGCCACTATGAGATGGTACCTATGTAGAATATTTGGTACTCTGTAGACTCTAAAAGGATCTATTATAGAAACCCTAGATAATATTGTCACAACATGTAGCTGAACAGATCCCATGACCGTAGAACCGAAGTTTTTTTTAAAGCATATTTCAAGTTAAAGCTAAAATTTGCCAGTGTATATTTGGAGTGTATTCATCATAACATAATGGTACACAAAGTTTATTTAGTGTCTCTGTGTAATTGATAAAAATATCAATCAGAAAAAATAACGCATTTGGTATATTTTGCGTCTTGTTTCAGGAATAGAAAATTTCTTATCAATTTATTTTGGGCGTGCAGATTTTATGCAACTTAGCCAGTTTAAAATAGGCTGTATTGTGGGACTACGTGAAGCTGGACTGTGATTTCAGAAGATACAGTACTATTGTGCTGTCTAAGAACACAAATAATTCGTGGCTCTGGACGAAGAAGACATACCAATCCACACCAGAATCTGTACCTAAGAATTTGACCTATAGAAATAAACAAGATTTGTAGCTAATGAATGATTTCATGTAGCTGGAATAGTGACTGCTATGTCATCTATTTATCGAAGGGCTAGCTGACTTAAGGCATCAATTGCTAGTGGCTTGGTATGCTACTTCTGAAGAAGACATAGGCCATCTTTTTTTTTAGCTTACCAAGAAGTCTACATGACTATATAAATTCCAGAGGTGGACCCACACATTATTAATAAAAGTAAGGTTTTAGAGTTTGATATTTTTTTGTTAAAATTATGTCCAACAATATAGCCTTCAGAATTCTTTATATTTCCTATAAATAAAATTATTAAATATTCATTTATGTATCACATAATTTGTTCACGAGCGTTTTAACATCTTTTGTAGACACGTCATTAACATAAATGAAATTTATGTATGAATCTTTCAAGTACACAGATTATTATCTACTTGTCGTTAAAGAATATCAATAAAACGTCTACTAGAATCTCTGAAGAAACTCCAACTGCGTCCAAAATTTTAATAAGTATCTGCCGGCAGTGAGATTGACAGAGCATTTTAAATAGGTAGTTAATTTGATTGGGAATACTGTCACAAACAGAACAAGTTTTTGCGGTTTTTATTGGATTAACGTGACGTTGATTTTCTAATTATTTTCTTAATCCAGTTGGTAATGTGTTTCAATTTAAATAACCGAGTCATTTTTGAATCGATGGCTGGTGGTTAGTTTGGGAAAGGCGACTACAACTTCATAATTGTTACTTTATGTTTATATTCAAAATATTTATGAAAAATCGTACATGTGAATCTGATTAACAGTTTAAAAGGGATATTGTAATTTGTTATGTTTGTGCAAAATAGAGTGCAAACTACAAATTTTTGTATGGCCACTGAAAAAAGAGTATTTGATATTTATCTTACAGACTTTTTAATATGTCAAAAAACACTTTAACTGGCAAATATTTGAAAAACAATATATATTTTTTATCCGACATTGATTCATAAAAATAACTACCCAGACATCTACTATTAGTTATTTCAAATCAAAATAAAATGAACCTACCCTACTGTCTGTAATAAAACACGATAACATTACGGTGGTCGGTCATTTGTAGCTTTTTACCTGGCACTGAATTACATCCCTCGTTCCACTACCCAATAGCATATACGATTATTTTTACTAACTTTCAAACGAGAAGTGATGACGCTCTTATTTAAATTTAATATTATTATATTTTGTAGTCCAAATTTGTTACTTACATTATATATTTTATTGCAAGTAGTACTACAGTAGTTACAGTTTTAATGCAAACTCCGAGTAAGGGCGTCCTTTTTTTCTGATTTAATACCTTCAAGCACGTTACATGTACATGTAACACGCGTAGCAGTTTCTCTTACAAATTTTATTGAAAACAAAAAGGGTCGCGACCATAAATAACACAAAATAAAAAAATTCCAAGCTCTCACGAGCTTGCACCGATAGGGATTTTAACTACTGAATTACGAGCTTGCATGAAGGTTAATATACTCCGTCAAAAACTTATCGATCTTAAAGACTTGATAAATAATATGAATAGATTAGAAAAACTAGCGAATAATTGTTGGAAAAAGAATAAAATTTTATAGACAAGTCCTTGAAAAGTATCGACTGGCGTAAAATTAATGATTCGAATGAAGGAAAATCGTGTTTTTACCATCATAAATATTTATATTAGTCTTAGCACTTTTAAAATGAACACGACTAATGTTTTAATGTAAACATACTTTTGTTGTACAAAGAGTGTGTCAATGAAAATACGCACTTTCGATAAAAAAATTAAGAAAATAAATAAAATTGTTTTTGTTCGGTTTTCGTTGAATTTATGTACTTCAATGTGTCAATCTGATGATAATAGTGTATACACATGTTCAAAATGTGTACCGTGGCATTGCAGACAAGCTTCATTACGTTTCTGAAGATCAATAAACATATTTAAGTTAATTTTCTTTGCTATAATCCTCATTTCGTCTTTACGAGACTCAGTCGAAATACAATGCGGAATTGTCCTCATGAAGCCAATTTGTTCAGGAGATGGACCCTGAGATCTAGAGTCCATTCTAGACAAGATTGGGCCACACTTTTATTCAGTGACTATAAGACATGTTCAGGAAGTGAGCAAATACAGAGGTGGTTTAGCAATCATTGTTCTGGGAGGAATAATTATAGGAGGCAGGACCAATCTCGTTCCTAACAGACCAATTGTATTTAGATACCATTCTTCGTAATATTTTGCACTCATTTGCAGGCGCTATTGAGAATGTATGGGATATGGTTCAATGTAGAATCACACCAAGATATTTGCATTATAGAAGTATAGAAACTATTTAGTATTCTTATTTAATATAGAAAAAAAAAACAAATTAACAATGAAGTAACTGAAAAACCCACTTAAAAGAATAACGAATAAAACTAGATATAAAATAAAATCAGCAGGACATCGTTGTACAAATTCACTGACGTCAAATATACCAAAAATCCGTAGGAAATCAATGCGCATAATGACAAAATATTTACGGAATATACCAAATCATTCAAGGATACTCCCACGCAGTAAATAACAATATAAAGACAGTATTAAATTATATATGAACCACTTAAACACTTTAATCCTACTTATATCCAAATAAAATAATAAATTGACTGATTAATAATATTGAGGACTTTTACACAATTTATTCACAAATTGTAACTTAAAATAATTTAGCTGGAACAAATTATACACTTTTCCTAACCTTGACTTTTATTTTCCAGGCAATAATTTTGCTGTAGTAACATAGTAACTGCATTGTAAATTTTATAAGACACATTTTCAAACTCATCACAGCTGCTGCATTCCAATAACAGCGATGATTTAGATCAAAACCCATGGAAACTTTGGAAACTCAAAATGACAACCAATTCTATGTCATCTCCAATTGCATTTATCAAAATCATACAGTTGAAAAATTTGACCTTTACTTCGCAAAATGAATCGAAGTCAAAAATGGCTACTGTTACTTTGTCGTGAGCGTAGGATTTACAGGTCATTGTTTCAAAAGGTCCAGAATTCAAACAACCCAGCCTCAGCGTTACAGCATCGTTGTTTTCTCTTCGAGATCAAAATGTTAATTCCTATAAAATTGTCAACTCAGCTAGTTTAAACATGTTACAATATCGCAAGGTATTAAAATCAGTAATCTATTACCGGATTCGTTAACAACATGCTGTGTGGCAGGGAGATTCATGCAGAAGTCTCTGGCTGCCAGATAAATAGGGGAACCCCACAAGAAGAAGTGATTTCACCCCTATTGTGGACCCTCACTATCGATGGTTTTTTTCCAGAGAATGGAAAAACTAGGGATTAAAATTATCGTCTATGCCGATGATGTGGCTGTTGTGGACTTAGAGACTTGTCGGATATCATACAGGAGGCATTGCAAATCCGGTCTAGAGATTAACACAGAAAATACGGAACTAATTCTTTTTACTAGGAAACATAAAATCCCATATCCTACACTGACACCGCTAGACCTATATGGAAAGAAATGCGCGGCTCTTAAACTCAATGCAGTCTCACGATGGACCAAAGTTATCTAAAATTCTGAAAGAATTCAACATTACATTACATGATATATGGAATTGAAACAGTCAAATGAATACTTTAAACTGGATTTGAATCCAATGAAATATCTATTTAAACTGACAGCTAAACTGTCATCAATTCCCTAAATTAAGTTTTCCTGATCTCAAAGGTGGTTATACAATGCCGTGTAGAAGCTTAAATGAGCTGGAGACTAAAACAAGGGTCAAGGTTGTCTGGGTCAGAGCCTATCACTGAAAGGCGGTTCATCCGAAAGAAAGTACTTCGTGTAACCAATCTGGGATGGCGAGGTTTCCTCGTCAAGACAGGTAAGCCGAGGGCTTGACTTGCGACGAACCAAAGATATTTTATCCCTATCCAGGATGTCTGGACACTGGCTTGGAGTACGTATGGGAATACTACAACATAACGACGTTTGTAGGAACTGCTTGGACAAGAAGGAGGAAGAGACGATTGTCCACCTACTCATAAAGAGTAAAAAGCCTCATGCTGTTCATTAACCAGTGATGCCAACCTAGGGAATTATTCCCTTGTTCTAGGGATTTTTTCCTACAATAGGGAAAAAGGGAATTTTATCTAATATCTAGGGAATTTTCAATGTTGGATTGTTTTCAGTTCAATTTTTGGAATTTCATTCAATTTATCAATTTTAATCTTAAATTACTTAAATAGACTACAAATATGTTAAATGTTTATAAAGGTATTTGTCTTTTTCTAATTTTTACAGCATCAGCATTAGCTGAAAGCCTTTTATTTCTATGTTCTTTTATTCCATGAGATTTTATTTTTATATTTGTTTTTTTTGTTTAGTTTAGAAACTTTTATTTTTGTTAATTCTTTTTTATGTATTTCCATTTATATGTATTTTTTAAACTTTTGTGATAATAAAGTATTTTCGTACATTATTTTTGTAATTAATTTTTATCTAGGGATTTCTAGGGATTTTTTCACATAATAATTGGGAATTTTCAGCGAACTGGGTTGGCAACACTGTCATTAACAGAAGCCACTCGTTGTCACGTTAGTGGTGGGAGTGGTAGCCACAGAATTTGTTTATATCTATATCAATTTTGTTCATAATAAAACTTCATTAAAAATTAAATAGTTATGTTTTGATTTTTAAGAGTCATTTGAATTAATTAAATTCGAGTTGCTGGTTTGTATTTTTGGTAGTAGGATTTTTCAGAATTTTTATTTTTATTAAGTAGTCTTCATTTGGTTATTTGACCTAGTGCACGTTTGTAGTGACTACAATTAATTAGCAATATTTATTATTTACGTGATTTTTTTATGCTAAAAAGTGAAATAGCTGTAACCACAAGGTTATACATATATTTTTTATGATAATTGTCAGTTAAAAATAACAGAATTTAGTTAAAATTATTGAAGTTATTATTAGTTGGTGTATTTGTAAAATAAAACATGTGAAAAATTGATGAATTGTTCGTTAAAATTGTACACACTTGTTGCTTTATGTCGGTTTTAGAAAAAAAGTCTTCTGTTCTTTTTCATCTAGTGATTATCATCCGTTTTTGCTTAGTGCTATTATTGTTCTATTACACTGGAAGTCACTAGCTAGTATATTCAGTCATATAGTCACTGGAAGTGATATTTACTAAATATTTCCATTTTATTTCATACCTGTCAACAAAATCAGTGTCATTTAGGCAACTGAATCTCTGATTTGAAAAAGTGAAATTTTCTGGGAATATTTAAGAACTTTAATAGTAGTAAAAGACGATAAGGGAAATGTTGCCAAATTAACGAGCAAAAAAATACTGAAAAAGGTTAGTCGCATAAGGAAGCAGTTTTTCCAATATATTTTTGGTTTTTCTTATGTATTTTGGGCCCCTTTATCACCCGTGTTGTACCCGAACGATATGGAGGTCTTTTAACATATTTTTAGTTTGTAGTATTTTACTTCTTACAGTTGACGAAAAACTAAATGTCAGCTGTCAACACATACACGTATCATTAGATATTGTCCTGTTATTATTTAGCATTGTTTGGCTTCGTGTTTTTGTATTACTGATTTTTTATTCTAAATTTATCTGTTAGTGATTTGTGTTACTCTGATCTGCTTTTATTATTGCAAATACCACAAGAAAAGGAAAACCTGCCATTAGATGTAGAAAATGCAGCGATGGAAGCAGAAAGTTTATTGTTGCCACAAAAATCTGAGATGATGTATATGAGAATGAATACCAGTCTTTTAAAAAGTGGAAAAGCATTAACACTTTAACATTATCTGTGGAAAAAATGCAGTTTAATACATTTTTTAAACATTAAAAATGTCACTTTTAATGACAGTTGTACCACAAATAATTTTTGTATATTATTGACGTTTTTCCTTTACTTTCTTGACAGAATACTGTGATTAAGAATCCGAAAAACGCTTACAATAATTTTTTTAACCAATTTTTTGATTTTGATACATAAATAAATTATATTTCAAATCACCCTCGTAAGAGCAAAAAAAACTTTTTTAATTTATATCGCTCACCTTGGTTATTCATATCACAAGTGCTGGTATAGAAGTCGAACATGAAGAAATGTTTTTGATTGTTAAATGAAAAAAAAGACGCTCACGGCACGCGTATAGGTATACCGACGCAGGGCGTCGCGATGTTACGAACGACAGACGCCAACTACTGTATGTATATAGTCTGTATACCGGTACCGGCGTCCGCCGGCTATCAACTAGTGGAGAGGTGAGCCGCCGACTCGGGATTTACCGCAAGATCCCACCTCTTATTTTTATTTACTATTTTCCCTTCGGCGGTCCGCGAAAAAATGTAGGAAGCGCCGGAGCTTGAAATGCGTTTTAATTCACTGGAGAATTACATTGCGCCAGCGAAAACATTTTTCATTTTTCTTTTAAGAACTGTCGCCATAAGTTTGACATAGTTTGGATGCCGCCTCATTTTTGAAATGAGAAAATCATACTTGCGAAGACATTTCAATGTTTTACAGTATCCGATAGGATTAGCCAAAGTGGATACAAAATGTGGACACGGAATTGGTTAAATGTACAGGACTTCTCATTATATTTTGACCCCCACTTGTTTTCATTATTTCAAGGCTACAAAAAAGAGTTTCAAATAAAAGTTGTAAAATGAATTTTTTATAGTATTGAGTAGCCCATTTCCTGATTACAAATATACAATAAAAAAAATTGACCTTTAGTAAACACAAACTTTATATAAAGTGTGGTTAAAAATATACCGTTGGCTTTTGATACCATAAATCAATCAGAGCTTTAAACCCCATTGTGTAAGGTCCGACCTTTTCAGGGGCCATAAAGGGGACAGGGTCGGCTTGAGAATGAGATTATAAATAGAATTTTAAATGAAACTTGAATAAATTAATTGAATAAAGAATAATATTTTATTGGCAAAGAGTTAAGTACAAAAAAATGAGTTTAATAAAATTTAAACTAGATATAAAATAAAACTAATACAATAGGAATATAATATCAAATACAAAAATTTCTTCCAAAATTAAGTTTTTTGCTTTTGCTTATTTATTCTAACTTACTCTGAATTAAGTTCGGTTTCACTATCACTATCACTGAACTCATTATTAATGACTGAACATTAGTATTCATAGACACCTTTATAACATGTTGTATGGAGTTTTTTCAACTATCAGCAGTAATATAATTTACTACACTTTTTATTAATTTCACTACAGATGTATTTAATGATGGGGAACTATTATTTCTTCGAACATTCGATTTTAATTGATGCCATTGATGTTCAATCGGGTTAAAAACACAATAGTACGGAGGCAGACGCAACACTATATGTCCAGTTTCCATAGCGCATATATTCTTAGTTTAATTTAAAACCTTTTAATAATTCTAAGAAGTCTCGCTTTGTGTAAGTCTCTTCAAAGTATGCGCAAATATAGTTGAATTTTCCCCTTCTACTGCTAAAATACTTCTTGCCATAGAACACAACGTATTGCTACCCAGGAATACCACAATTTAAATGAAAAAAACTCTTTTAGCCGTCAAAAGCTAGCTTCTATTTGCCGTATAGCCGCGGCAGCCGAGGCCATAAACCACAAAAGAGAAGTTCTAATTTTTATTTCGTTCGTGTACGCCGCTTGCTAATTGTTATTGTGTTTTTCTTATCTTTGTGTATTTAATATTAACGACTTGTGTGTGTACCTAGAGTTCTCTTTGGATTTACTTTACTTTGGATTACTGATTACTTTTGCATGTCATACCAACACAATTTTATAAGTGGCACGAACATTTAGGGAAACTATGAGAGTGGGAGTTGGTTCGCGCACGAGTATTCAATTTGTGCCATTAACGAGATGGCTCGATATCGTTTCTTGGCAGGACTTTTGGAAGATTCCTATTTAAATCATCTTAAGATAATCTCCTATCAAAACCAACCACTCTTAGATCCCTTGGGATCACCGTTAACTCAGGAAACTAAAATTAATTTTAAGGATGGCCTACTTATTGTGTATAACCGATCACGGTTTAAATAATAATAAATTTGAAATCAGTTAAACAGTTGTCCACGCCCACATCTTTAATGTTTGCAGCATAAGGTATTTTATTGACAAATTGCCTGTGTATTACACAGTACGGTTTTATTTGTTTTTTATTGCGACCTCTCTACTGATTCCTTTTTTACTTCACTTAGTTTGGAACCCTCGATAATAAATGTTTGTTTGGGATTAAAATCCCTTTTCAAAACATTTTTTTTATTTCCTTCTTTTAGGTAGGTTGTTAAAAATAATAAATAACATTCCATAAAATGAAAGATAAAATATAAAAATATTTATTTTTGAATCTCCAACGGTTTCTAATCAATCTTAATGGTACTAATTTTAATTGTTTTTATGTTGAATTTAATATTGTAAAAGAATTTTTGTTAACGTTTTTCTGTTACTTTCGGATCAAAATGACTCTACATTTATTTATTTTATATTTTATTTGGTAAATAAATAGAGTGGTAAAAATCAAAATGTAGCAATACATTTTAAAAATTAGCCGTCAACGACAGTGTGAAAAATCTAATAAATATCTAATAAACATAGATATAATAATCAAATATTTAGGTTGTTTTATTGTTCTTTGTGTAAAATAAATTATTTTTTATAAACAACAGACTCTTTTTTTGATAAATATAATTTATTATGCTTAAAAATGTTTTTGGATTCGCTTTAGTTATACAAGAAAGCACACGTAAAAAAATACGCCTAGGATTCTACCTCTGTGGTGTGAAAATATGTAGATATTATTATTTTGTGTGAATTTGTAGATAGACCTATTTATTCGGGACATGACCGACCCTTGTAAATAAACTTAATCCCCAAAAACCATTTAATGTAGGCATTTTAAAAATTGCCACTCCTATCTTGTTGAAGCAGGGCGTTTTTATGACTTCGGTAGGTAAAAGAAATTCACATTTAACATGTATAATATGCTATTCTAAAGCCGACTGTACTTACCCGACATGTCAAAACTATGGATCGCCCATGTTTGACCAATCACAGTTTTTTAGACCTTTCCAAACTATGTTTGGATCTGTTAGGCAATTACAAAGCCTACAGTCTCAAAATTTTATTAATTTAGACTCGACTCAAGGAGGTTTGGGTTGGGTAATTAAATAAAACAATAACAAACAGTTGGTGTAAAAAAACGTGTATATTTCAGTTCTAAAACTTAAGAGAAAAGTAAAACGCGGAAATAAAAATTCGGTGTGTACGAACTAAAATTAAAAACAGTCTAAAATAATAGCGAATGAAGTCAATCTTTTAAAACATTATTACAAAAATTCCATTTCTCTTTCGATTCCTACAAACTTGAGCTGTTCGGTAGGTCCATATCTAAAATATCAAAAAAATTAACAATCTACTTAAATCAAAATAACTAAAAAACGTACCTGTAATCGAAGAACAGTTCTTCCCCCGGTTGGATGGGTCTCTTGGCAAAAATCCCGATTCTGTGATCCCCGTTTACCATCATTACTTTGGCATAGCAATTCGGATTGATGGAATGATTGGCGAATCTTATTTTGTTTCCTTTTCTGGTAGCATCAACGACGAAATCTGGAAAAATCGAAGCAATGTAATGATCTTTACCTAAAAGATTTATCAACAATTTACCGTTATTCAAGTTGAACAGAAAACTGCACATGTATTTATCGTAAACTTTCCCTCTTCTGTCAGCTTCGTCTTGAGAAATTATTTCCCCGCAATATTCCGAAATGAACTCGTTCTTTTGAGCGCTGTCTTTCAGGAATATGCCCCAGCCGGCCACGTCCGAAGGAGCCATCAACAAATGCTTGTCTAAAAATCGACCCAAGTTATATTTTCGACTAAAACTCAATATTTACTTCCTAATTTATAAAATTAACATTTTTTTAGAACTAAAACCAAGCAATAAGGACTAATTTTTGGTTCTCAAACTACAACATCTCCTAGTCTTGGAGATGCAGCAGAAAACCTCAAATGTCCAGTAAAAAAACTCAAACAAGGTTTTTGAAAGACCTAAGAGGCGAAAAATATTTTAGCTTGCCTTTATCCCCTGAGAACTTTATTCCAATCAATTACTTTAAAGTTTTCTTTGGCTCGCATCCTTGAAAGAATCTTTCTAATGGAAAAAAAAATGTCATCTACCTCTTTTTAATAATAATACATTAATAAGCAGAAGATACTTGTTTTCTTCTAGTCAAATTCATGCAAAGAAAAAAATGGTGTGCCTCAGGGTTCAGATTTAGAACCCTTGTTATTTACAATATCCATAAATGGTTTTTGTACCTCTATGAACTTTGGAAGACATTTTTGGCAGATTCCAAAGTTTGAAAACTGGTTTACTTACATGATCTAATTGGTTTGTTACAGAAATGCTTCTTGGATAATAAACTTTATTTAAATAATTAGACGCAATCAAAAGGACAAAGAGATGAAGATTGGGATTGCTTAGACATGTATGGAGAGCAGGAGATTATAGTGAACTGTAGAAGAGAAAGAAAAAGGTAGAATTTATAGGACAGTGTAAATCAGAATTGAGTAAAGTTGATGTTCGAAACGAAGAGGAAAAGCAACCATAATTTTAAAGATTCTAAAGCTCCCTTAGAGATTTAAACAATCTGGTGAACTGCCAAGATTATGAATTGATACAAAAATTTCTGCCCAAATTCAGCCATTGTTTGGCCCAAATAGTTTTTTACTGCATGACATCTTCACTTCTTTTGGTACAGATGCATGTCATGTGCCTTTTTATGGTAGATAAAGAAATTCCTTTAGAAATTTAAACAACCTAGGGAGTAACAGCCAAGATTATGGATTAAAACAAAAAATTCCGCCCAAATTTAGCCATTGTTTGGCCCAAAGAGTATTTTACTGTAATCCACCCTCACTTCTTTTGGTACAGATGCATGTCATGTGCCTTTTTATGGTAGATAAAGAACTTCCCTTAGAGATTTAAACAATCTGGGGAGTAACAGCCAAGATTATGAATTTAAACAAAAAATTTTACCCAAATATACCCAGTTTTTGAACGAATTTGGGATCTAAAAAAGGAAATGGACGAGTGTGAACATTTTAAATACAGTGAATGGCTTTTGGAACTGCTATTTTTTACAGATCTTCTCAGTCACAACAAATTGAACATAAAACTCCAGGGAAAAAATCAATTTATCCATGATATTTGGAATCATATCAGGGGTTTCAAAATGCAATTAAGTTTATTTTCCAAACAGCTAGCCAAGAAAGACCTTACTCATTTCCCAAGACTAAAAACTATTGCAGTTGCGGAAGACAAACTTAAGAGCTATGAGAAAAGCGTGAAATGTCTTCATGACGAGTTTGAATGAAGATTCCATGACTTCAAAGCTATTGAACAGGATCTGGACATTTTCTGTATGCCATTTAATGTGAACTGTGAATCAGTCAAACCAGAATTGCAGGTTTAACTAATTGAGCTGCAATCTAACACTGAATTGAAGCAAAGATTTCTCAATGTTCCTAAAGTTGAGTTCTACAAGGCCCTGTCAAGCTTAAGCTTCCCTAACCTGAAATCTCACGCTCAGAAGATGTTTGGAATGTTTGCATCTTCCTATATTTGTGAACAGGTGTTTTCTACCATGAAGCTGCAAAAGAACAGCTTGAGAAACCGATGGACCGACGACCATTTGACTTCCCTGCTGCCAATCAATTCATTATCATTTGAACCAGACTATGAACAACTATTACAATCTCAAAACTTTCTAAGTTTAGTATTGTCAGTATCGCCTAATTTGTGAATATAAAGTTTACCAGTTTACCTGCCTAGATTAATTGCTATTTTATCTGGCCTTCTCCTTAAAAAGTTTGCCCGTGTCTGACCTGGGGAGTAACAGCCAAGATTATGGATTAAAACAAATATTCTGCCCAAATTTAGCCATTGTTTGGCCCAAATAGTATTTTACTACACGACACCTTCACTTCTTTTGGTACAGATGCATGTCATGTGCCTTTTTATGGTATATAAAGAAATTCCTTTAGAAATTTAAACAACCCGGGGAGTAACAGCCAAGATTATGGATTAAAACAAAAATTCTGCCCAAATTTAGCCATTGTTTGGCCCAAAGAGTATTTTACTGTAATCCACCTTTACTTTTTTTGGTACATAGGACATTTTCTTTCAACTAATCGTGTCATGTGCCTTTTTGTAGTCGATAAAAAAGCTCTCACAGAAATTTAAACAATTTGATGAGCAACTGCAGTATACCAAACTGCAGTTAAACTATTTTTATAATAAAATAATAATAAAAAAAAATAAAAATAAGAAAAACTTACGTAGACCTCTCTGTACGCTGACGTTCTTACAAGTGATCTTCGTATTATCGAACTGATCGGCACCACAAGTCTGGCAGAGATCTGGATCGCATTCCCTGACAGCTAAATAGCAAGGACATTGCTTGGTGTTGCACTGCGCCTTGCATCTACAACCCGGAAACCTATTTTGACCTAAAACAACGATCTTGGATATTAACTAAGAAAATTTAAAGGAGAAACGCTTACAGTCTGAACTGCAGTTGCAAAACTTCTCGCAGAAATTCTGCGCGCCGATGCAGGGGCAGTTATGATCACAGTTTTGTCCGGGATGATCGCAAGGCGTGAAATTGTAGACGTGATTGCTGTTGGAATCTTTCTTCAGTTGAATCTTGCGACAGTGCATCGACCACAAGCGATGCTTCTTCTTCTTCTTGCGCGGCGGGGTGTAGTCTCTCAATTGTTCTTCCGGTGATATGTCCGCGGATTCCTTTTGAGCAAAATGATACACCTAAAAATTGATTCTGGTGATCAAGCGTTTTTTTACCATTATATAATTATCTTACTTGTTGGCATGTTTTGGTTAGCATGATTTGAGCGATGGCACAATAATTATTAAGAAAAACTTTGTGTAAACCTCTAAATAGACTCTCGTCAGATCCGGTCCATTCTTTATGATCGTTGGCTCCCATCAAACCCAATAAACTGAACGACGTCGTGGTGGATACGGGATCTGCATTGTCATTATCTAAATAATTAAAACTTAAATGACAGATTGAAATTAATTTGATTTTATTGTTTTTCTGTTACCTTTGTACTTATTGCTGTCATTACTGTCTTCAGAACTGGCCTCGTTTCCGGAATCGACGCTCTGTTGTTTGCATATCTTTCTAGGACCAGCACTAGCACCGTTTGTTTTCAGTTCGCTGGAAGCTTCACCAGCAGCTTTAGGCACTTTCGTTTTCACCTCCTTTTCCTTTTCTTTTTCGGATTCTTCCTCTTGTTTGGCTTTGGCTGCCATTGTTTCTTTTACAACATCCTTAACACACAAATACACAGTCTTTACTGAATATATTTGGAACAAAGAAATGGACAACCTTTAGAGCTTTTTAAAACAGTTCAAATGATTCCATTCTTATATTTTACAGCAAAAAAACACATTCTGATGTATAACATTCCTTAATACAAAGTTTATTCACAAGAAAATATCATTTTAATCCATAACAAAGATTATTTTAGTTTTTACTCACCAACAACAAATAGCAGTCAGTTCCACAAGGTTCTGTAAATGGTTTTAGGTCAGGTCCGCGACGTTTTTGTAAATTTGGTCCAGGATGACAAACTTGCAGTCCTATTTGTAATAAAATGCAATAAATTTAACATTTACACCATATTATGACAAACCAAACATTCACCACTTTGGCAATTAGAACAGAATCCGTTTAGATTACTTTATCTTGGATTATTCTTGTTCCAATTGCCACATTTTTTGTTTATAACCTTATCTTAAATGAAATGGTTTATGTGTAAATTAATAGTTTTGTTTTCCCTCACTTGAAATGTCCTAAGTGTTGGTAAATGAGATGAAACATGATGTCTATTTATTACCTTTACCTTGCTGTCCTAAGTAAGCAGCAGCATAGAAGCAACAAACCTCTTCAACAGTTAACAATCAAATCTTTATTTAATTATTTATTTTTTATATAAATACCTTCATAAACTATTTAACATACTTGTAAGAGGACAGTTTTGATAAATATTACAATTAAACAATTTAAAAACTATTTGATCGATAAAAGATACTTACTATGTAAGAAACAGTCATATTTGAAGCATCTTCTGCAGAATAAAGTATGGAATGAATGCAGAGTTTGTTCTCTTGGGACAGAAGCAGCATTAGGTCCATCAATATTAGGTGTACATTCTGGAGGTGCATTGGGATCAGTTCTTTCAGTCAACTCTACATATCTACAATAAAAATAACAGTAATAACGATTTTTTGGTAACAAAAAATGACTTACTTGTCTCTTAGTTCTTCAGGTCCACCCTTGTCAGGAAATTGTGAAGAAATTGACTGAAAAATAACGAAATTTGGAAAATCCATATCATCTTTCTTCTTTTCCTTTACATCTTCTGTCTTTTCTTTTTTATCTTTTTCATCCTTCTTTTTATCAGTTTTAACATCCTTTTCTTGATAGTTCATTAAAGAATGTACTAACTCCACAAACAACTCATCATCTATAAAACCTGACTCTCTATCACCGTGAACCTTTCCATCATAATTTTTAATCAGTTCTTCTATGAATGTTCCATCTTGATCTAAAATTTCATCTCCCATATAAGGGATATTATGTAAAACAGTCTCATCTTCTACCATAAAGTTTTGTTGGATTGGAGCCCATGTGTACATTGTTGGAATGGGAGTTACAGCATTCATTATTTTTATAGAAACAACTTGGATGTCACCTTTAAAAAAATATTAAATACAACTTTATTCATGGGAAATGTTTAACAGGTAAATTTACCTTCATTTCCAATAACTTCAGCTTTTTTCATGCAAGATGAATGGTTTGGTAATTCTGGAGAATTACTCCAAAAAGCTTTACTCTCAGCCCATCGCTTTTGTTCTTCACCAAGAAAATCATTCATTTTCCCTCTGTTTTGATTCCAAGCTAACTTAACATCATCTGCCCTTTTGTACCTCTTCAGTTGTCTCAATCTCATGTATTCTTGCTTTACTCTACGTTTCCAATCAACACCTGCCTTTGCTTTAGCCATTTTTGTAAACTATCTATTTTTTAAATTAACATTTATATTCGATAACCAGGGCGATAGCAACGCTACTGAATCTACATGTAATATTCCAAAACAGAAAAATGAAACTAGTTTGAAATTAACATACTTTTACCTTAGCACAACCAAAGTTTCAATGAGGACATTAAAACACCTGTTAAAACTTATTACCATACATAATTACCAACAAACCCCATTTATTTCCTCCCTTCCATTCGGATTGGATAGAGATAACCTAAAATTATTGTCAAAATTTGAACACGGAATACATGATTCTTCTTTTTTAACTTTCCTATGTAATAAATTACTATGGGTTGTCCAGTATAAATCTATACTGCCTACGTTTGAAGTTTATATTTTCTTAAAGCATTTATTTATTTGTAATAACTTGCGGCCTACGAATTTAAATATATAGCAAATTTACAGTGAAAAAAGATAGTGATTGACAGTAGCAAACGAACGAAGGAAGTCAAACGAACAGAGCGATTTGTTCACTTTGATGACGTGCACTTATATTTATACTGGACAAGCCATATTAAAATTTGTTGGACTAACCCTTATTTTCTGGAAGATAATATTAATTATATTGTGAAATAAACAATTTTATAAACCTAAATTAATAAAATCGATAAACCAACTCTAAAACAGTCAATATTTTAACTTGTGCTTTTTTAGTTCGATGGTTCTGAATAATATAAAAAAGAAGATTCATTTCCATGTAATTATTTGACGTTTATTGTGATTTTTGTTTTGTACATTAGTTGTTGTTCATTTCAGTTCATTTTTTTTGAAATGGCTGGGATGACTAACGTACTTGAAACGGTTCGTGAAGATGATTTCGTGGAGTATTTCATCTTTCCTCCAATAGAAACAAACGATGAACAGGAACAAGAAAATATCTTGGCAGCAATTTTGGATAAAGCGAATAAAATCATTGATAAATATGCCAAAAACTTTTTGTGGCACAAAGATGAATTCAAATTAATCATCAGGACGTCGATATCCAATTTCTTAAATGAAATCGAAGGCCAAAAAGGTAAATATTCTTATTTAACACTGTCAATCGTTAATTGGTTTAAATTTTAATTAAGAACATTTACCACCACACCTATATGGAGTGTCCCATTATGGTGACAACATAGAAGATGAATGGTTTATGGTTTTTCTTTTGCAACAGTTAACAAAGGAGTTAAATGGGTGCATCGCGAGAGTACACGATGTGGATGGGGAATTTTTATTGATTGAAGCTGCTGAACACTTGCCCAATTGGGCTAACCCAGAAACTTGTGAAAATAGAGTAAGTATTTATAGATAAGAATTTAAAGTTTTTATTATAGTTTTATTTACTCTAGGTTTACATATATGATGGCAATGTTCACCTTATATCTCAAGAATGTATTAAGACTGAAACAAAAGTTAATGAAGCTATTTTGTCAATAAGAAAAGACCCAACAAAAACACTGGCCAGTCAAGAGATTCAACACAGTATCAAATCCAAACTCAAGGACTATCCAGATAAGTTGAAAGACAATATTCATAATGCAATAGTTTTTATACCAATTGGTGTGGCTAAAGCTTTAAAGGCAAAACCTAACTTAATATCTGCTGCAGTTCAGGCATTTTGTAACAGAGATTCTGTTGATGTTAAAGCTTGTAGAGCCATGAAATATTTTCCTCCAGAAAATAGAGTAAAAAGAAGTGTGGTTTTTACTAAATGTTTATATGCCATGTTAACCCACAGCAAATATCTTCCAGATAGAAGAACAGGATGGAATTTACCTTCTTCTACTTCAAACGAATACAAATCTCATTTATTAGGAGTGAAAGTTGCTTGCGGTTTTGAAATTTTAGCATCTCAAGCTAAACCAAGCACTGACGTTGAATCAGATAAAGGCTGGCAGAATTATTTAAAAAGTCTGAAAGAAAAAGGATATTTTCAAGAGTTTTTAGAACATTCTCTTGGATATAACAACTTACTTAACAAAGCTAAACAATATTATGTCGAACACAGAGATTCTATGCAATGTAACTCTTCCATTGGACAAGATATTTTAGATCTAAGTAGAAACTCTGATATTGAATTAGATGAACAAATAAATCTTGTAGATGATGATGAATCTTGGTTAAACATAAGCCCTGATGAATTAGATAAGATGTTGCAAGACAAATACGGACAGAAAAAAATTTTTAACGTTAACAACAACTCGGACGCATCGAGTTTCACCGGAAAATTGACCAGTTTCTTAAACCACGTTTCGGACGTCGACGGAGCGGAATTTCCAACAGAAGACAACGATTCCCCCGTCAAACCTCCCAGGCGCAAAAACCAGTCGAAAGTTTCTTTTACCAACGAATCTAAAACCGAAGAAACCAAAATAAACTTCGACCCGAACTCCTTCGCGTGCGCTCTGCAAAACATCTTAAACTTCGCCATACCCGAAGACGATTCCTGGGACTTGGAATCCGATTCCGACATGAGCGAATACGAGGATGATAACTACGTTAAAAACCAAACGTACGAAACGGGGAAGGATAAAAACGAACTACAAAAGTACATGGAGGAAATGGATAAAGAGCTGGAAGGAACGACGATAGGTAAAAGTTTTGAAAAAGTAAAAGACAATTTCGATGATATTGAAACGTTTAAACCGGTAGATATAAACGTGAACGCTTTAAAATATATCTTGGAGAGTTATAAGAGTCAATTGGGTGAAGCAGGGCCTTCAAGTAACATGTTAGGACCTATGGGGGTTCATCTTGATCCCAAAGATAATGTAGATGAGTAAAAACTTCAATCAATTCAATAAAATAGAAACAGACGAACTAACTACTTATAATTATTAAGATAAAGTAGTTAAAATGTGTAATGGTTTTAATTTTATTCTTCCACTTATTTGTATAACGTATATTGAAAAGAAAGAAACAAAAATTTGTTTAAAGTTACCTGCTGAACAAACATTTTGAAAAAAATACACCCAATAGTTTCTGAAACTGCCATAAAAAGTAATTAATGGCTAATTTAATAATCATTTTTTATAGAGTTGTAGTTTTTACTTTTTTTTACTAAAATATTTTTGTTAAGTGTATCAAAAAGGTTGGTAAATGTTATAAAGTGTGTACTAAAAGTACGATTCTATTTTATTTGAAACCAAACAAGAAATTATAAAAATTGTAGGGAAAGATTAAAATAAACTTGTGTTATGTTTAAAATAAATACACAGAAAGTTTAAAATAACAATTAAATGTATACTGTGGATGTTTATTTTATTTAAAATGTTTTAATAACAGTTTTAACAAGGGAGGCAATGTTTATTGAAGTAGTTTACGTTTGGACAAGTGTTTAAAATTAATTTTCAAGGATTTTATTTAGAAGCATCGTTTTAAATTCACATTTGTAACGTTTACCAATTTGAACTAGGGTGATAGATTTAGTTATTTGCAGAAAACTTTGTGTTTAGCTTAAATATTTAGGAAAACAGGGATGCTAGTTGAAAATGTTTGGCTGTTTATATATGAACGAAAATTTTATCTTTTTGTAATGAATCTAGTCTTGTTTGCACTTTTTTGTCATTTTTATCTAAAGGATCCAAATAAATCCCTTCTTAAGTATTTTTTTGTGTCCTTCATTTCCTTCCTTGTCAATTATTTTGGTAGTTAAAAATAAAGACAAAACAACTACTTCTCGGGCTATATACGCCGCATAACTTTTAATCCTTGAAATGGGATGCTAGATTTAATGTTTGCAAAAAACTCTAATTTTGTTTAAATATTTAGAAAAACGGGATGTTTGTGTTGAAATTGTTTGACTGTTCTCTAAATATGGACGTCAATTTTACCCGTTTAAACTCTTATACTACTTTTTTTGTAATTTTTGTCTAAATAATCCAAAAAATCCCTTCTTAAATATTTTAATTTGACCTTCCTTGGAAATTATTTTCTTAGATAAAAATTTCCCAAGCAAATACGAACGATTTCTAGAGAAAAAATAACTACTTCCCGGGCTGCGTGAATTTTGGCCAGTAAGGTTAGTTCTCAACCCTCAAGTGAATAAAGTGAACATTTTAAGTGGACAAATTTAATAACAGTTGCAATATAAAAAGATTTTCAATCGACAAAAAATTTCCAATAGTACAATAAAGTGAATAAAAATAAATATGTTGATACCTAACTTTAACAAATTGCTCACAGAGGTTTAAACCACTTTGGTACATTTTCCGCAGGAGTTAGTATTTTTCTGTCATGCGTTATTCCAGAACTGGTACTTGCACCATCATCCACAGCTACAGTAGGTGTTAAGGTCGGTGTTTCCACAAAGTCTTCATCAAAATCGTCATTAACTATAGAGTTACACTTTCTCATGTGTTCCAACCTAACACAATCCATTTATTGATGCAACAAAAAACATAAAACAAAAAGTAAATACTCAACAAAACCTGTGAAAGTCCCTCCAGAGTTGACATATCCCAAAGATTCATCATAAAACTATATTTAACATTTTACTTACCTAATTTTTGCTGCAGCTAAGCTCGCTACAGAGTTACTGGTAAACTTATCTTGCAAATCGCTTCTGATAAAATATTTTACATCACTTTTGTTAGTGCCAAAATGAATTACGGCTCCTGGCACAAATCCTAGTTCTATCAATTTCTTATTTTCATCTAAAACTTCTTTTGGTGGAGTAGAATCTAAAATAAAATCAATATTTAGCTTTCATAAAATTTTTTAAATACTTCCAGTACTTACAGACATAAAAAGCCATTGATTTATCTTCCAGATAATCTCTAACAAATTCTTTAACTTCCTTTACAGTATCTGTTGGTGAAAAAGTTCCTTGTAAAACTACCCTATCAGGAAATTGTACCCTTATGATTGCTCTTTTGTAGATATTTAAATTTCTTAGTTGTTTTTTGGATTCTTCTAAATTTCTTAAGTTCGATGTTAAAAGACGGCCATTTTCGTATTGGTGACGTTGTTTTTTGATATCTCTGAGTAATTTTCTTGCATCATCAATTGTTAGATCAAAGAAATCATCAGGGAGTTCTTCGCTAGGAACAGATAAAGCTGTTTCTTTAGAAAATAACATGGCATTTCTTTTTCCTAACTAAAAATATGCCAAAAAATATAAAAAGAGTAAATTTAATTAATGAATTGTACTTACAAATATAAAATCATCTTTAATTTCATCAATTTTCTTACTGCAGTACTCTTTGCATTGTTCAGAACAATCCATAGCTTCAATGTCTTTCTTGGTACAAACGCACTTCTGTTCTTTTGGTGATAGAGAAATCTTCTTCTGTTTCTCAGGAACTAATTTTGTGTCTTTCACTTGTGGAGTTAGTGTTTCATCATTTTTTCTCTTTTCCTTGGCAAGTTTTATTAGATCCACATTTTGTTTTTTCTGTATTTTTTCAACTGTTTGTGTGTCTGGTTTACCTGGTTCTGGTTCACTGTTTGTTTTTAGTTCTTCTGGATGCTGCTCAATTGGTTGTGGTTCTTCCAAAGGTTGAAATTTTCTAACAAACGGTTTTTCCTCTGTTGGTTTTGAAGGTAAAGGAACTGCTACATTAGCCTGTTGTTTTAGTTCTTCTGGATTTTTATCAAGAACTCTAATCATTGCTCTGCCTCCCGTTAATCCTAGACTTTTTAAAGTAACACTTGCAAGTTCTTGACCATATATTTCACGTCTTGTGTATATTACTACAGGACTTTTTCCTTTTCCCAAACATTCTGGGTGTATTTTAGTTAGTATGTCCAGAAGATTTTCATTTGGACTAAAATTACCCATCACTCGTTTCCCATTTTCTAAATTAACTGCCAGGATAACTTCCGATTCTAATCTAGCTTTAGTTGCAGCTACAAGTTCTAATTGTGCATTATTGGGTAATCCTGAAAACCTAAAAGTGGTTGAAGTATCTAATATTTTATTGTGGTGTTTCAAATCGAATTCATCACATTTTAAATCCTGTTTTTTACACACTTCTTCTAAAATCTGAAAAAATAACATTTACATTCTTGAAGTAGATAAATTTAATTTAATTTGCTTACTTGTAAAATTGTGGTATTTGGGGTACATTTTACTATTTGCCTTCTTCCATTTAAGGCTAATACGCAAACACTTGCTCCAGACATATTTATAAAATTCTATTTAAAAACTTTCAGGATCAGCAAACTATATTTACAAATTAAACGTCAAATTTAAACCTAACCTCATTACAATGACACATGATGACAATCCATATAGTTTTTACCTGTGCGCAAGCTCAGAAATACAGCCTAAATGACATGACCCTTCTTTTTTATTTCTGTTCTGTGATTCCACGATCTATCTCGTAAGAATTTTGTGTTATATTATAAGTCATAATAAAGAAGAAGAAGAGTCATAACCTTAAAACAACCAAAATGTTTAGCAAAGGTGTACATTTAAAAATATTACGAGGTTTTAGAAATATTACCACAATAACCGAAAATCATGTTTCGGCGGCAGTTGCATCTTTAAAAACTGTAGAAAGTACTGAAAGTGAAGTCGTTAAGAAACAGCAACCTAAAATAAACCCACGAAAACTAGAAGTTTCAGAAATTTCAAAGATATTAAAACCTGGTGCATTATCGTCTTTGTATGTAAATAAATCCGAAATTTTACAAGAATTGGTAAAACTAGGAACAAAACTGTATGTAATTGAAAGAGATCCAGAAGCTACAAAATTTATTTTTAATCTCAAGTTTGATGATATTAAGGAAACTATTATATTTCTGAAAGATTTAGGGATGGAAATTAAAGATATTGGTTATTTGATTTCGTACAATCCTTTTATATTTAAGGAAAGTTTAGATGATTTGAAAGTTAGAATAAATTACCTACAGTATAAAAAATTTACAGATGAAATGATTGTACGCATTGTAAGCAATAATCCTGTTTGGTTATCACACAGGTAATTGTTTTATTTGCATAATATAAAAAATATTAATTTATGTATTTTTGTTTAGTACTGAAGATATTGATAATAGATTAGGTTTCTTTCAAAAAAGCTTTTCTCTTTCTGGAAACGAAGTTAGATTGTTAGCTACAAAATGTCCTAGGCTTATCACATACTCTGAAAGTAAAGTTAAATGTAATATTTTTGTATTTAAAGAAGAAATGGGATTTACCCCTGAAGAAATGAAAACGATTTTACTTAATAGGCCACAAGTATTCAGAAATGGTAAATATTTTTTTTGTATTTAATATTTAAATTTTGTTTAATTTTTTTTATTTTTAGCTCAGTTTAAGTTATTAAAAACGTTTGAATACTTACATAATACTATGAAAATACCTCTAGAAACGATAGTCAAAGTACCAGAAGTTCTTTCTTGCAGAGAAAGTAAATTGAGAGAAAGGCATTTATTTTTAGTTAAACTTGGAAAAATACAATTCAATCCCAAGGAACCAAATTATATTGGTTTAAAAACTTTAGTTTCCGGAACAGACGCTTATTTTAGTACAGAAATAGCTGGTTCTAGTGTACAAATTTATAACGAATTTTTAAAAAGTTTGTAAATAAACAACGTTTTTTTATTTTAACCACTGACCTACACCTACCATCAAAATTCTTCTTTTTTATTATCGATACCAACATTTACATTTTAATCGACTTTGATTACTGTCAAATCCGTCAAATAGCGCCATCTATGAACAGTTGTTCCACGCGCATTTTCTGGCGTAAATACATTTTTTCTGTCTACGTGTAGTTATTGAAGATGTATTCGTTCCGGTGATTTATAAAATAAAAATACATCGAGCCCGAAAACTCTTTAAAAATTTAATGAAAAACATTGTTAACTATGAATCTTATTTATAAACTTATCGTTCTATATTTTGCAATTGGGGCGTATGCCGATGAACACAATCATATAGTAAGTACAAACATTTTTCATTTAACTAACAGAAACAAATATATTGTCGATGCAATCATCAAATATTGTAGGCCTAAATTACTAACTACTTTTTGTAAGTGTAGCTCTCTATATAAAACGTATTGATGGATTTCATTTTCATTGTGTAGTAGGTTATTTAAAGATGTAGTGGTATTTTTTAAAACTACTTGTGGTATTTAACAATAACATATTGGTGTAATAGATTTTATCAGTTAAAATGGTTATCAATAGTAACACCTATTGTTTTATTGGAATTTTTATGTATTGAAGTATATTGTTTTCATTGATTTTAGTATTAGTTAAAAAGTTTAGTTATAGATTTGTGTTGTTGCTTTCTTTTAGTATGAATATAATGAAGAAATTGTACTGTGGATGAATACAGTAGGGCCATATCATAATAGACAAGAGACCTATGCATATTTCTCTCTGCCTTTCTGTGTTGGTTCAAAGGATACAATTAGTCATTATCATGAGACACTTAGTGATGCTTTGCAAGGAGTTGAGCTGGAAATTAGTGGAATAGAACTTGAATTTAAAAGTAAGTCATATGTTTCTTTTATAATTTACAATATGTCTAAATTGGAATATTTTAGATAACATGACTAGGGGTGAATACTGTGCAGTCCAACTAGACGAAGAGAAATACAAAGCTTTTGTTTATGCTGTTAAAAACCATTATTGGTACCAGATGTACATAGATGGTCTACCAATTTGGGGAGTAGTGGGAGAAATGAAAGATAACAGCTATTACATTTGGACACACAAAAAATTCGAGATTGGTTACAATGGCAAACAGATCATAGACGTCAATCTAACATCTGAGGAAAAGGTTGAACTAAAACCCACTGCACAACTGAAATTTACTTATGAAGTCATCTGGAAGAAGACCAACATCAAATTTGAAGACAGATTCGACAAATATTTGGACCACAACTTTTTCCAACACAGAGTAAGTCTATTTAATTTCTATTTTGTGTAAACTTAAAATGTATTATCAACTTTTAGATTCACTGGTTTAGCATTTTCAACAGTTTCATGATGGTTATATTCTTAGTAGGACTGGTTTCCATGATTCTAATGAGAACTTTAAGAAAAGATTATGCTAGGTACAGTAAAGATGAAGATATCGATGATATGGTAAGTAAATATGTAAATAATAACTTTAAAATGAAAGTTTTTAATCAATTAATTGTAGGAACGTGATTTGGGAGACGAATACGGTTGGAAACAAGTTCACGGCGATGTCTTTCGACCTGCTTCTCACTCTATATTATTTTCCGCTTTAATTGGCGCCGGACATCAATTGACGTTTGTGGTATTCAGCGTCATCGTATTTGCTATCTTAGGAGAACTTTACACAGAGTAAGTTAATAAATCAATAAACATCAAATTTATGTTAATTTTTTGTGTATATTTTAGGAGAGGATCTTTATTGACTTTATCTATTTTCGTTTACGCCATAACGTCGCCTATAAATGGGTATTTCGGTGGGTCTCTACATGCTAGGATGGGAGGTAAAGCTTGGATTAGACAGTTATTCGTTTCTGCTTTCATTCTACCAGCCTTCGTTTGCGGTACTGCTCTTTTTATCAACTTTATAGCCATGTATTATCATGCTTCAAGAGCCATACCTTTTGGAACAATGGTAAGTATCTTGTAATGATAATAATAATATTTGTGATATTTTTATAAATTCAATTAACATAATTTTTACAAAACTAACTCAAAAATCTACAAAATGACAATGCAAATGAATCTGAATTCTATCTTTATGTTCCATACAAGCGTTTTTGAGTGATTTCTAGCCATTTCTTTCTGTCTAGGTTCTTCTTTTTAAATTTTACTATTTCTTATGTATCCAAACTGTTTTTCATTTCTTTTGTCCACTTTTTTCTTGGTCTATGTGCTATTGTCTGTATTTTTTCCTTCCACTTATTCTTTGTTTTCTCATTATGAGATTTATACTAGGTTCTGTCTATAAAGTTGTTAGCTCTTGATTTGTTTTTCTTTTCCAATCTCCATTGATTTTCTTCTGTGAGGTTTATTAGGCGCTTTCTTTCGTATTTCGTACACTAATTTGTTTTACGTGGACATAATCGATGATGGTAAAGATATCCTAAGGACGTGCACATCACAGAACAAAAATTTCATTTCTGTAGTTCTGTCATTTCCATGAAAGTAGAAATGTCCAAAGAACGTGCAAATCACAGAACAAAAATTTCAATTCTGTAGTTCTGTCATTTCCATGAAGGTAAAGATGTCCAAAGAACGTGCAAATCACAGAACAAACATCTAAATTCTGTAGTTCTGTGTCATTTTCATGAAGGTAGAAATGTCCAAAGAACGTGCAAATCACAGAACAAAAATCTAAATTCTGTAGTTCTGTCATTTCCATGAAAGTAAATATGTCCAAAGAACGTGCACATCACAGAAAAAAAATTTAAATTCTGTAGTTCTGTCATTTTCATGAAAGTAAAGATGTCCAAAGAACGTGCGCATCACAGAACAAAAATCTAAATTCTGTAGTTCTGTGTCATTTTCATGAAGGTTAAGATGTCCAAAAAACGTGTACATCACAGAACAAAAATTTAAATTCTGTAGTTATGTCATTTCCATGAAGGTAAAGATGTCCAAAGAACGTGCAAATCACAGAAAAAAAAATTTAAATTCTCTAGTTCTGTCGTTTCCATGAAGGTAAAGATGTCCAAAGAACGTGCGCATCACAGAACAAAAATCTAAATTCTGTAGTTCTATCATTTCCATGAAGGAGTCTGTCATATATTAACTTTAAGGAAAATTTGCTACGGAAGTCGGCCATCTTGAACCTCCTAACAATGAGTCATACATTGTTTATGTTTAAATATACTGTCAAAGCAATATTTGTATATAAATGTCAAAAATGAGCGCACATTAATTGTATTCACACCCTTGATTGGTTAGGTTGGGATATGGTACCATTAGGGACTCACGTTGGGTGCCTAATTTTGTTACTGCAAGTTTATGACAGTATTTTAAAATTTTTCACCTCTTCGACAGATGAAACCACCACGACTCTCTAGAACTACCCTTTCTGCGATTGATTTTGACAAGGCAACCATCTCTAGACCCCTAGTTTGCTAATTTAGTGCATCGTAACTCCATTCGCTATGGTAAGCACAACCTCTAAGGTACCATTAAGGGCTCACGTTAGGCGCCAATTTTGTTACGGCCAGTTTTTGGCAGTATTTTAAAGTTTGTCACCTTTTCGACAGCTGAAACCACCACGCCTCTCTAAAACTACCCTTTCTGCGATTTATTAAAAATAGAAACCTTGATATAATTTTTATTTTTTTGTTCGGTACGTCAATGGAAACCGAAATTAAAATTGATAATTGGCCGTCATATGCAAGCTCCTTTCTGGAATATACTCCTTTCTGTATCTTTTTGTTCTAAGAGATGTCCAAAGAACATGCAAATCACAGAACAAAAATCTAAATTCTGTAGTTCTGTCATTTCCACGTTTTGTTTTCTAACATTTTTCGTTGTTGGATAGAATTCTATGTTCTTAGATGTATTATATTAAATTACTTAGAAGAAACGATTGTTAAAAAAGTTAAAATAAAAAAGGTGTGTCTAATAATTTAAATGGTTTTTGTTATAAATATAGAACTGTTAACCCATAGAACAGTAATATTATGAACCGATATAAACATAAAAACGTAATAATGTTTATGATGTGTACAAATGTTTATCACGAAAGAAAGCGCCTATAAACTTTGATGATATTTGCAGTACGCATTTTTCTCAATCATATGTCAAATGTCATAATGTTACATCAAAAAATGTTTTTGTTTGTAGGTGGCTGTAACGTGCATCTGCTTATTCCTGATCTTACCTTTGACGTTGTTCGGCACAGTTTTGGGCAGAAACTTGGCAGGTCAACCGGACTATCCTTGTCGCATAAACGCAGTACCGCGCCCTATTCCCGAGAAAAAATGGTTCATGGAACCCGGCGTGATAATCTTGTTAGGTGGAGTGTTACCATTCGCCAGTATTTTCATTGAAATGTAAGTTTTCGTCTCGTAAAAAAACTCTTTTGTATTAAAAAAAAAAATGATCTTTTGCAGGTATTTTATTTTTACGTCGTTCTGGGCCTACAAAATCTACTACGTGTACGGTTTCATGCTGTTGGTTTTCATCATTCTGATAATAGTAACGGTATGCGTGACGATAGTGTGTACTTATTTCCTCTTGAACGCCGAAGATTACCGCTGGCAATGGACTTCCTTCTTGGCCGCCGCTTCTACGTCCGTTTACGTCTACGTCTACGCCATCTACTATTTCTTCTTCAAAACAAAGTAAGTAACTGTCATTCCAGCCCCCAAGGCCTCACGTTGGGCGCCAATTTGTTACGGCAAGTTTATGATAGTATTTTAAAGTATTTATTTATTTTTCTACGGACCTCCTTTGTTGAGCTATAAGGTTTTAAATTAAAAATACATTTAAACTCATGACTCCAAAACTATAGTTTCCAAATGGATGAAAATTTGACGGATTGTCAGGTACGTCAATTTTGGCTCGCCAGATAAAAGGTCAGAACTTTGAAAGTGACAAGGCAACAAACTTTAAGATACTGTCAATTTGTTCACAACTAATTTTCTGAAGAAAGGTACCCTTTGCATAAATCGATAAATTAGTAGTGTTCTAGAAATATGGAATTTCGTAAGACATCGCAACATCAAATATTAAAAAACTTGGGATCCATCATAATGTTTCAAAAACTACAAGGTTTCGATCCAGATCATCCAGCACGCCTTCAATATGCGCGCTGGTTTTTGGAACAACAAAAACACAGTCTAGATTTTATTTAATCAGCCGCTAAGGCCTCAAGTTGGGCGCCAATTTTGTTGCGACAAGTTTACAAAAGTATTTTAGAGTCTTAAAAACACTACGCCTCTTTAAAACTACCCTTTTTGCGATTGATTCTGACAATGCAAACAACTCTATATCTACTTCGCTAATTTAGTGCATCTTCGCTCGATTTGCTGTGGTAAGCACAGCTACTAAGGCCTCACGTTGGGTGCCACTTCTGTTACGGCAAGTTTATAGCAGTATTTTAAACTTTGTTGCCTCTTCTCTTAAAACTACCACGTCTCTCTAAAACTACCCTTTCCATTTTTAAGTTTGTTGCCTATTCTCTTAAACCCTCTCTAAAACTACCCTTTTTGCGATTCATTCTGACAAAGCAAACATCTCTAGACCTACTTCGGTAATTTAGTGCATCGTAACTCCATTTGCTGTGGTAAGCACAGCCGCTAAGGTACAGTCAAGGCCTCACGTTGGGTGCCAATTTTGTTACGGCAAGTTTATGACAGTATTTTAAAGTTTGTTGCCTATTCTCTTAAAACCACCACGTCTCTCTAAAACTACCCTTTCTGCGATTCATTCTGACAAGGCAACCATCTCTAGATCTACCTCGCTAATTTAGAGCATCGCTACACTATTTTCTGTGGTAAGCACAGCCGCTAAGATACCACTAAGGCCTCACGTTGGGCGCCAATTTTGTTACGGCAAGTTTATGACAGTATTTTAAAGTTTGTCACATCTTTGATTGCTGAAACCACCACGCCTCTCTAAAACTACCCTTTCTGCAATTCATTCCAACTAAGCAAACATCTCTAGACCTATTTCGCTAATTTAGTGCATCGTAACTCTATTTGCTGTGGTAAGCACATCCGCTAAGGTAACACTAAGGCCTCACGTCGGGTGCCAATTTTGTTACGGCAAGTTTATGGCAGTATTTTTAAGTTTGTTACCTCTTTTCTTAAAACCACCACGCCTCTCTAAAACTACCCTGTCTGCGATTAATTCTGAAAAGGCAACCATCTCTAGACCTACTTCGATAATTTAGTGCATTCTAACTCCATCTGCTGTGGTAAGCACAGCAGCTAAGATACCACTAAGGCCTCACGTTGGGCGCCAATTTTGTTACGGCAAGTTTATGACAGTATTTTAAATTTTATTGTCTTTTCCACGGCCGCTTCTCCTAAAACCACCACGCATCTCAAAAACTACCCTTTTTGCGATTGATTCTGACAAGGCAACCAACTCTAGACCTACTTCGCTAATTTAGTGCATCGTAACTCGATTTGCTGTGGTAAGCACAGCCGCTAAGGCCTCACGTTGGGCGCCAATTTTGTTACGACAGTATTTTAAAGTATGCTACCTCTTTGACAGCCGCTAAGGTACCGTCAAGGCACCACGTTGGGCGCTACATTAGTATACTTTGAAGCTCTATAAGACAACAAAGGAGGTCCGTACCACCTACTTATTTCCAAGTTTGGATCTCTCAATTATGGTGTATTTTATGTTTTGTTTTTTTTTTGTTTTAGGATGTACGGTTTGTTCCAAACGACGTTCTATTTCGGCTACAT